>CM022488.1:7559463-7615864 GCA_011952105.1 Coreoperca whiteheadi | reverse complement strand
GTCGTGCTAACTTCGTCAAGTCCGACGCTAACTGTGTTTCAATGCATTTACCATAAAGATCCGAATACGTGAGCACTCCGAATTGAGGTGCGGCTGATTTGACCAAGGAAATGCGGACGGCGGCTCACTTGACCGCAGTATTTAGCTCTCTGTTTTTCTTTAGGGTTGATGGTTCCTTATTAGGAATTGTCTGCCCAACAGTAGAGCACCCCTAGTGGCTGGACCCCCAAACAACCTGCCCTGCTACAACTCATCCATTTAAACTAGTTAAAAGTTGCTCTACACTATGGAACTAATTTCATATCTACAATATTAACAACTTTTGTTTTTATGATAATACTCCTTTAAATTTTAAATGTGGAACTACTTGAAATGTCAGTCTGACTGCCCACATTAACTGTGTGATTGAATTTTCACAGACTGAAATGGGGCATCAGAGACCAGCCTCAAATGACCATAAGCAGCATTTTAACAAAACAATCCCAACTCAAGGTCCACTAGCCAGCTGTCAGCCTCCATCAGCTGACAGTGTTTGTCAAACGGTTATTTCCAAGGTTGTGTTATAGGAGATTCAGAAGGAGGAGTTATAGAACTATCATCATGGGTGCTTCCGATCAGAGTGCATGAAATACAGGAAGCTTCAACTCTCTGAACAAATGTTTATTTTCTCCATAAACTCCAGACTCTAGGATCAGTAAGTTAAGGGAGGACAAACACACATGGGCTGCTAAAACAGAAAGAATGATATACCTAACGCAATATAACTCGGGTTATCATATGTCAAACATAAGGAGAAATAAGAGTCATGATTAAACTAACATTAACATAGAATAAAATTAAAGAGTAAGAAAAACTCCTCTTACCAGAACTGCCGCCCCATGTGAAAGGTAAGGAGCGAGTAAAAGGGAGTGCAGTCTTTAAATAAGGAGTGGCCAGGTGACTCAGGTAAATGAGGGGTGAAACCTAGGGCCAATTAGTAATTAGGAAAGTGAGTGAAAGGATGTGAGGTATGTGAAGAAAAGAATAAAGCAAAAATAAAAGAATATAGGAATCTTTACTACAAAGGTCAAGAATGAACTTTGGTGTTTAACTTTTATAAGGGGCACTCTTTGAAAAGTTTGAAAAAATAACCCACACGGTGTCATTGGGATGGTGTCGGGGTTATCTCAGCTTGGGCCTGCAACTTCACATTTGTAACAGGAAGCTTGTGTTACAAACAAAGTGTGTGGTTTGAATATAAGAAGTGGGCACTTAGGAGGCAAGGGAGGCTCTAATAAATGACATTACTGAGCTGCATTAGGGGAAAATGTAGGATGCAGCGTGTTTTGGAGCCAGATCCATAGTGGGGACTAAAAGCCAAGGTAGCTTGGCCTCTGCTGCTTTGATTTTGACCCATGTTGTTTTTCTGATCTGTATCTTGTGAGTGTATGACTTTGTAACTTTATGACACAATACTAAATTGGGGTGCCCCTTTAAGCAAACACAGGATGAAGTCATATGGATGAGAGCTCAACATGCTGAAGTCACGCCAATATATCTATCCCCCTGACCAAGCACCGGGAAAAGATTGTTAAACTCGAATCCCATCAACATTAGTACACAATGTACAGTTAACAATGTTGGTATGGAGTTGGGTCACAGTGCTGGCGCCTTGATTTTGGCACTTTAAACCCTGCATAGCGCCGAGCGGAGCGGGGTCGCTGTGGGAGGAGTCAAAGTAAGATGGCTGCGGGAAAGAGAAGAGTGTTTGAGAAATCATCAACTGGGATGTTTATATGTCGCTAACAGGATGCACAGCAGCCCGGGTGAAGTGGTGCTTCGTTTGTTAGCCTCCCCGGCTCAGGGTGGGCTAGTTTCGCTGCTTGTCTCCAGGTTACCTGCGCGCCGGTCATCCGTTTACTGCTCTGACATTGTGGAATTCATTAGCAGCTAGTCGTTAGCAACCCACCAGCGCTAACGTTAACGTACGAGCAGCCAGCTAGTAGGCATCTGGTGGAAATCACCGTCTCGCAAAAACTGTTGAGACTCCTACAAACACCCAAGGTGAGTAACTTCGGAACTAACTAATATTAAAGAGCACCAGCACTCCCAACTTGATGCATTAACTGTACGCATGGCTGACGTTTCTGAGCTGGCTTATTATTGTGGCAGTGTCAACGCGCCTGCTGCATCCTCTCGCCACCGACGTGCGGTGACTGTTGTTGTTGTTTTCCGGCAGACCCTAACGAAAGCCGCTTCGGCTCGCTGACATGACACCTGGCGCGAGATGATGACCTCAAGATCAGGCGTAAGAGGCCCACATGTTAATAACGCCTCGTTAATTAATCAGCCGCGTTCGGGGGCCAGGCCGTACTACTGGATGGTTGCGCCCAAGAGCTAGGCGCGCTGACGGTCTCCCAGACTGAATGGGACCCAGAACGCTGCAGTGATTCATGGCCGACTTTGCATGGATACGGTCTGTGGACGTTGGCGTCCTTAATTCACGCTAAATAAGTGGCTATTGTTTTCTCCGCAACCTAGCCACGGGGAGTGCTTTGGTAGTCCTCTCAAACCGTGTCTACAGCGCCTCATCCTTCAGAAATCTGTACTCTACATACACCTAAACATTGACTAGATCAGTTCTCTTGATCAAAGGCAAATGGCCGAAATTACACTCTGATTAAGTGCAGAGTACTTTAACACAATATGACTGAGGTTTACTCAAGTGTGGGGCTTGGTACTGAATGTCAATACTCTTGAGTATTGACTCAACTGTGACTGGAGCACATAGTATTGAATACCTTTCAAGTATGCTTGACTCCCAGTCTTTAAGCTTTTCTTTGAATGCATATTTCCTGCTTTAACCCTTTTTTTTCTTTTTTTTTTTTAATTGAGCTATTGTGACAAACTCTTGCAAGCTTTTCCCCGGAGCTTCAAAACGCATCTCATGGCTTTCATTAGCAAGGTTTAAGACTGAACTTAAATGCTCAAATAATTTTGCCAATTTTAGACTGCTTTACAGCTGAAATAATTACTTGATCGACAGAAAGTGATTCGGCAACAAATTGGAAAATCGATCAGTCTTATTAATAGGCAAAAACTCAAAGTTCCCTTGAATAACCTTCTCCAATGTAAATATTTGCTGGTTTTCTTAGTCTTGATGACAGCACATTAAACATCCTTGGTGTCAGGAGTGTTGGTCAGATAAAACAAGCAATTTAGCTATCTCAACTTTGGCTCTGGGAAATTGAGACAAAAAGCTGCATATTAAATTGACTGCATTTTATATAGGCAAAGTGCTGCTTCGCATTAAGACAAAATGACAAATATGATGCATATGAAGTTTTTGAAAGTGATCCACCCAAGTATAGCGTGACAAGATTAGGGCTGCACAATATGGTTAAAAAAAAAGAAAAGAAATCATATTGCGATTATTTTGACAGATATTACGACTGCAATATGATTCACGATTAGTGGGAATGATAATTTTTGCATCACAATTTTCATTTTCACTGAAAAAACTATTAATTAAATCATGATGATGTGAAATTTGTTGGGGTCTGACATCTGGAGAACAACATCTGTAGGCCAGGGCATCTCTGCAGCGCTACAGCACTTCCATTCTAACGCTGTTTTGCCCAAACATTGCAGCTTCAGCGATTTGGATATTGCACTTAGCCTATTAATCACATATTGCGATTTTGATGATGCCCTAGACAAGATTTTTGTAAAGTATCTGTGGCGTGGATGTCTTATGTAGTGTTTAGCCTGATCAGTTGACTTTTAAGGTTGAAATCTACTCTCAGAATAAGTGTGGATCTAAAATTCTGCTATGAAAGCTCACTGACTGCCACTACACACACACACACACACAAGTGATCAGAAGTCTAACGGTGAAAACAGACGCGGACAGAAGTAGAAATGTGAAGGACAGAATTTGCAGAGACCGTGGCGCTCTGCCCGTTTTCACACCGGTGCACACCTGGCCAATATCATGCAGAAAGCAGGCGTGGCTGTCAGCTTGTCAGTTGAGGGAAGTCACAGAAACTTTGTAAGCAAGTCACAGAAACTTGCTGAAGGGGGGGGGAGTTGCAAGCTTTTCTCTACTTTCAGTCTGTCTGAACTTGTGAGAGAGTACATCGTGGCCTGTAGACTTTGTAGTGTGAGATTATAACAGTGAAAACGGGCTGTGGGATGGTGTTTTATAAAGGCATCTGTAGTTGAACTTTGAACTCATTTTATGGGTGTGTTTTTATGATGCCGTGTGTGTGACCTGAAAGTAAAGCACACTTTGAATTTCCGTATGTGGTATACCTCATATTAGCCGAGTCTTGCATGTCACGGTGGGTAAGTTTTGTCTTAAATGCTGAGGAAGACTGGCTTACGTGCATTTAAGGTATCTGCATATGGTGAATCGTAGACACTCTATTTTAATTGAGTTTATTTTCAGTCTGTTTTGCTGTAGCTATGTCTGTTTAGACTTTTTGTGAGTTGCGTTTTATTTCCTCTTTAATGTCCAGATATGGTTTCATTTAGTACATTAAAAGGAAAGATTGAACTTTCTCCGAGCAACATGAGTAACATTAACTTTGGCTAACCTGCTGAAGGCTGGTGAATCATTGTTTAAAAAAAAAAAAAGTGTGGATTTTACATTTTACCTGCCCTTTTCAGCAGCTGTTTGTGTATGGATTCTCATACAGCTGCTGTTTTGAGGAATTCTTTTCTTTATTGATTTAGGCAAGTCGAGCCAGGCGTCATCAAATCTGTTACTCGTGTCTGACCCAAGTCCAAGTAATGTGACTTCAGTCCACATCATGTGATCACGAGTAATAACGTATACATTTGTAATCTACTTTAAAGTTTATTTATCTACACTTCCTTAAAAACAGTGTGGCACTGAAGTCATTCATCTATTGAACCTTGCTGGGCCAACCAGAGGGGTCTTCTGAATGACCTTTCATTCAAACACTTCGGAGGTGAACAGATGCTAGATTAACCTATTTATGTGAAGCGGTTTGCTTCAGGTTTCAAACTGCATTAACCAGTGCTTGTGACATTAACTATGAACTAAATGCATTACAGTGAAATCAGGTTTCTCCAGCAGAAATCTAACTTTGATAACCGGGTTTCTGTTAAAGGAATAAGCCGAAGAAAATCTATCATTAAAAGTATCAAAAAGGCCTGTTGGCTTGTATGGCGGTCATTGATTCCAGTGGCAACATGGAGTCACAGGGGGGTAAAAAAAAAAAACAAGGCATCAAGGATGTGATAACTCAACACAGAGAAAGTGTATTAAGCTATATTGTGGGAAAAACTAGGGATGCTTTTCAGTCATAACAGTTGGAGAGTATTTGATACTCTTAAAGATTTTTGATGGCATAGTTCCTTAATTCTGTGCCCCAGTTAAAGAAACCAGTTTCTCACTTACATAGCGTAACGTTTAAGAAATCCAGTTACTGCAGAACGACAACAGTTCTGCAGGAAAGAGTTTCCCCTCGGGGATTAATAAAGTAATTCTGATTCTGATAACCCCATCACTTAAATGCGTGTTAGCACAGAGAGGGGCTCCTTTTTATATTAGATGAATCATGAGCCGTAAACTAATTTCGACGTCCATGTTAACAGGTCAGAGCAGCCTGGCAGCAGCGCTTCTCAGCAAAAATAGACCGTAAAAATGATCTGGCCATCATAGCAGCAACATTACACCAGAATCCCTTCATTTGGTCACACGGATTTTATTGTATTTATCAAAGGCAAACTCATTGTAGACTCTTCACCAGTTCACCTTGACTCCTTTGTTTTGTTTGTTTTTTTTAATCTTTGCTTCTTTGTGATTCTGTGCAAAGCAGATCAACCGCATTTCTTACCTACAAAGAGTTACAGAGAACACACTTTAAATACAACGTAGCTCTGACCATGTAAATCCTCGCATATTCTCAAATAAAAGATCCAGGCAGCCCATTTCATGTTTTTACTTTGTCAGCATTGTTAGCCAGAAGCTTTTTTTTTTTTGTTGATCCAAGAATGGATTGTGCTTTGTTTTAAGTAGCGTGTAGAGCCCCATCTAATTAAGGCCCTTCAGTAAACCCTGTAAATTGTACAACGGTGTTTTGTTTAACCTTCCTGACCTTTTAGCCAGTTTGTTGAATAAAGGTTGGTTGGAGCAGGAGCTGCAATTTTGAGTGGGCGGCAATATTTTTGATTCAAGTACTGAATTTTCTATGGTTGTGAGGCATAAATCACCCATGTAAAGCTTTCATTGAAGGAGAGCATGCATCTTTAATAAGCTTTAATGATTAATCTGCCATTAACTTGGCTGATGTTTGAAGCAAGAACATTTGTTTGGAATTTGCATCCATAATAAAGGACATCAAGGACAGACAGTTACTCCTATGTTGAGCAGAAGGTGGACTGACCGGCTGTAGCTTTACCACAGAGAGGACTGAATGGTTTCCCTGGTAACAACATACTGTAGCCGCTGACTTATGTTTGTTTAGGAAAACACAGAACTAACACAGACGCTCTTCAGCACGAACGGTTATATTTCTGAACTGAAGAGGTGTTTTGCAGGGTTGGAGGGGCGGGACGATCCATGCTGACAGAGATTTAGCCGTTCAGTTTACACTGAGGTAGTTACCATTAATATGGTTGGCTGTATGGGACCATTGCATGCTATGCTCCACATGAATGGATAGGACTGCTTTATGGGAATACTGGATAATGTTTTTTTTCCCATTACTGTGATGAAGTATCTTGAGTTTTCAGATATTGAGTTCATTGATTTCGCTAAATCAGACGTTCCCAACTGGTTATTTCTCTAAGTTCTGAGAGAAATGTAGCCTACATTTTCAAAATGTATATTTAGCTAAATTAAATTAGCCATACATAAATTAACCATACATATAAAGACTGTTACATTGCAAGGGAAATACAGTATGATATTCAAGTAATGTACACTTGGAAAACACTCAGTTGCCTATTTCTATTTTAGGAGCTTTAAAAGAAGGGTTTGGAAATGTCTCATAGATGTATGTTCTGTGTTTTCCAGAGTGCCTGTCCTGCCTGGCTATGGAGTGGTGTTGGCTTCAGACTGGATGACAGCATCTACAGGGAGGACAGGGTCACACAGATTCTAAAGCAGCAGTGGGCTTTTCCTAGACGTACTCTGACTGGCAGCGACAGCGCGTTTGCAGCTGACCTCCTTCCCCTCCTCCTCTCTGTTTAACACACTCTTCCTCCCCTTTATAACCCCCTCTCCTCCTCCTCCCCCTCCCCACATCATCTTTACCTTTTCTTCCCTCTTGATTTCTCTTTGCCTTCTGTTGCTGCTACACTCCGACGTTGTTGCAGGAACCCCTCCCGTCTTTGAGTTCTTGTGACCTGCCTCTCAGTGGGTCCAGTATGAGCTGGCTGAGCAGGCTGAACCCGCGGGGTCCTGGGAGTCGGTCCGGCCGGAGCGCCGCCCCCTCCAGCCCGTGCACTGCTGACCCGGAGACCTGCCTCATGGTGTTCGAGAACCACTGGAGACAGGTGAGCTGGAGAAACACCTCGTCCCTGAAGTTACAAATTTTTTTGTGATAATGACATATTGTACACTTTGTGGCCTCAACCTTTCATTTTTTACAACCTGGATATTAGTTTTGGTGAATAATATTTTACTCCCCAACTTCATAGCTCAGATGTGGAGGCACAGCATAAAGTGCACGGGACAACCACACAGGCCATCAGAAAGGTTTTTAAACAAGTACCCAGTAAAACATACTGGGTACTTGTTTAAAAACCTTTCTGTCCACTTTTTTTAAAGTACTTAAGTAGTCTGGATTATGTCACACTTTGAAAAGCTTTGCTTTAGCCTGTTTAGGGCTGCAACCAACAGTGAAAAATATGATCATCCAAATTTCCCTGAGCTCAAAGTGAATTCTAAAAATTGCTAGTTTGACAGCCCAAATATATTCAGTTTTCAATTATATGCTTGATAAATCACTCAATTAATTAATCAAAATAGATGTTTCTATTAACAATTGATTTTCTGTTGATAAACTAATTGGCTGATCATTTCAGCACTAGATTGGTTTGCACTGTCAGTCATTTACAATGGTTGAGAAAATATGTGCATGTCTTCTTTGTTGATTATCTATCTAGACACCAAGTGTGAATGTTCACACATTCAGTTGGCTGTGCCAGTGCTGATGAGAGTAGTCAGTCAGTCTACTTTAACACTGTGACTGGCTTGTGTCCAATCACTGGCTGAAAGTCTTGTAGGTTACAGTGCCTTGCCACTTCCTAATTGTTGGATTTCCTCAGAGGCAACATCTAAGCGATACTTATTGATCTGATGTGTGTAAGCTTTGCGGCTGTACTCGTTCTACACAGACATTTTGCATGGAGGCTTGCTAATTGTTCAAGAAAAAAATCCATTCTAGAATATGCAGACAGTCTTAATAGGTGGATATGTTGCGACTGTATCGCAACATATCCACAAGATGTTACAGTACTCCTACATGTAGCTACAGGTTTACTATCCCTAACATGCACGTGTTTAGGATGGAGAGATACCGGAGGACCCTGTCAGTTTTTTTTTTGTCCAATCAATGTTGTCATAGTGTTTGAGAGGAGGGTGGACGTATAAGTCTCGATTGTCCAGAGACATGTAAGTGGATATTAAAAAATAACAAAGATAAGTTTGTGGGAAATTGTGTGTGTAACAAATACACGCTGTGCAACACTATTTTTCATTGGGCTCGGTCCTCCAGCTCATACGTTTTAACACACAAGCTGCTAAAAGCCAAAGAAGCACATCCCTGCAGAAGCTGCTCGCAGATCTGCAAAGTCATCAGTGCTATAGTCATGCTGACTGCTGGACCTCCTGATAAGTGTTGTGAAATCACTGCTCATTTGTCAATTTGTTTATTTTTTACATCACTGTTACATTTTATCTTTTAAAAAAAAATAACCGTGTTGCAGTGCCACTAATTACTTTTTACAGCATTTATATCTTTCAGCGTATTTTAGGATTCAGTCAATTAGTTAGTTAAGTAAATGTTTATATAACACCTGTTTTATTATTATTTTTTTTTTTAAATTTAAGGGTAGAAAATACTGCCAATGTATTTTTTTAGTACATAAAACGGGGCAAAGTATTTTAGATTTGACAGTGCATCACGTCTCTCATCCATGACAAATAGGTGTTTTTCACAGCAGACATTTTGACTTGTCACAGTAGATAAAGCACAACTGCTACATTCAAATCAAGAGGCCCATGACATTGGCTGCGTCTGAAATCTCTTTCTTGTTCACTAATTCACTACTCCCTACATAATAAACACTTGGTGAGCCGTAAAGTGAGACACTTAGGAATCACATTTAAATAAAACGTCAGACAGTAAGTATAGTGAAATATGTTGTAAGTACAGAGTGATTTCAGCACAGCCTCTGTGACAGAGAGCCACAGCTAAATGGAATCTGGCAATCATTCATGCCATTATTTAGCCTACACCTGCAACTTTCCTACTGTGACAAATCAAAATGTCAAGATGAATGAATTTAACCAGTCTAATAACCCCACTGTTGTATGCATTCTTCTTTTCCTTTCGGCTGCTCCCTTTCAGGGGTCGCCACAGCGAATCATGCGCCTCCATCTAACCCTGTCCTCTGCATCCTCTTCACTCACACCAATTAACCTCATGTCCTCTCTCACTACATCCATAAATCTCCTCTTTGGTCTTCCTCTAGACCTCCTGCCTGGCTGCTCCAACCTCAGCATCCTTCTACCAATATATTCACAGTCTCTCCTCTGAACGTGTCCAAACCACCTCAATCTGGCCTCTCTGGCTTTATCTCCGAAACATCTAACATGAGCTGTCCCTCTCATGTACTCGTTCCTGATCCTGTCCGCCCTCGTCACTCCCAAAGAGAACCTCAACATCTTAAGCTCTGCCACCTCCAGCTCTGCCTCTTGTCTTTTCTTCAGTGCCACTGTCTCTAAGCTGTACAGCATCGCTGGTCTCACCAGCGTCTTGAACACCTTTCCTTTCATTCTTGCTGATACTCTTTGATCACACAACACACCGATACTTTTCTCCACCCGTTCCAACCTGCTTGCACTCGCCTCTTTTCCACAGTCTCCATTGCTCTGAACCGTTGACCCTAAGTACTTAAAGTCCTGCACCTTCTTCACCTCTGCTCCCTGTAACCTCACCGTTCCACCTGGGTCCCTCTCATTGACACACATGTAGTCTGTCTTACTGCGGCTGAGCTTCATTCCTCTGTTTTCCAGAGCAGATCTCCATCTCTCTAGATTCTCCTCCACCTGCTCCCTGCTCTCACTACAAATAACAATGTCATCCGCAAACATCATAGTCCATGGAGATTTCTGTCTAACCTCATCTGTCAGCCTGTCCATCACCAGAGCAAACAAGAAGGGGCTCAGAGCCGGTCCTTGATGCAGACCCACCTCCACCTTGAACTCCTCTGTCGCACCTACAGCACACCTCACCACGGTCTTACAGCTCTCATACATGTCCTGCACCATTCTAACATACTTCTCTGCCGCTCCAGACTTCCTCATACAATACCACAGCTCCTCTCTCGGCACCCTGTCATACGCTTTCTCTAAATCTACAATGACACAATGCAACTCCCTGTGACCTTCTCTGTACTTCTCCATCAGCATCCTCAAAGCAAACACTGCATCTGTTGTGCTCTTTCTAGGCATGAAACCATATTGCTGCTCACAAATGCCCACCTCTGCCCTTAGCCTAGCTTCCACTACTCTTTCCCACAACTTGATTGTATGACTCATCAGCTTTATTCCTCTGTAGTTGCCACAGCTCTGCACATCTCCCTTGTTCTTGAAAATTGGCACCAGTGCACTTCTCCTCCATTCCTCGGGCATCCTCTCACTCTCCAAGATCTGGTTAAACAAACTAGTCAGAAACTCAACTGCCACCTCTCCTAGACACTTCCATACCTCCACAGGTGTGTCATCAGGACCAACTGCCTTTCCACTCTTCATCCTCTTCAACGTCCTCCTCACTTCACTCTTGCTAATCTTTGCTACTTCCTGCTCCACACCAGTCACCTCTTCTACTCTTCGTTCCCTTTCATTTTCCTCATTCATCAACTCTTCAAAGTACTCCTTCCATCTTCCCATCACACTCCTGGCACCTGTCAATACATTTCCATCCTTCTCTTTAATCACCCTAACCTGCTGCACATCCTTCCCATCGCTATCTCTTTGTCTGGCCAACCTGTACAAATCCACCTCTCCCTCTTTAGTGTCCATCCTACCATACAAGTCCTCATATGCTCTTTGTTTGGCCTTTGCCACCTCTACCTTCACCTTACGCTGCATCTCCCTGTACTCCTGTCTACTCTCTTCAGTCCTCTCAGTGTCCCACTTCTTCTTTGCTAACCTCTTTCTCTGTATACACTCCTGAACTTCCTGGTTCCACCACCAAGTCTCCTTGTCCACTTTCCTCTTTCCAGATGACACACCGAGTACCCTCCTACCTGTCTCCCTGATCACATTAGCTGTAGTGGTCCAGTCTTCTGGGAGCACTTCCTGACCACCCAGAGTCTGTCTCAGCTCCTCCCTGAAAACTACACGACATTCTTCCTTTTTCAACTTCCACCACTTCGTCCTCTGCTCTGCCTTTGTCCTCTTCATCTTCCTCACCACCAGAGTCATTTTACACACTAGCATCCTGTGTTGTCTGGCTACACTCTCCCCTACCACTACTTTACAGTCACTGGTCTCTTTCAGATTACAACGTCTACACAAGATGGAGTCCACCTGAGTGCTTCTCCCTCCGCTCTTATATGTCACCCTATGTTCCTGCCTCTTCTGGAAGAAAGTGTTCACTACAGCCATTTCCATCCTCTTTGCAAAGTCTACCACCATCTGTCCTTCTGCGTTCCTGTCCTGAAGACCAAACCTGCCCATCACATTCTCATCACCTCTGTTCCCTTCACCTACGTGCCCACTGAAATCTGCACCAATCACCACTCTCTCACCTCTGGGGATGCTCTGCATCCCTTCATCTAACTCACTCCAGAATTTCTCCTTCTCTTCTAACTCACATCCTACCTGTGGGGCATAACCACTCACAACATTGAACATCACCCCTTCAATTTCCAGCTTCAGGCTCATCAACCTGTCTGACACTCTTTTCACCTCAAGAACATTCCTCACAAACTCCTCTTTCAGGATAACTCCTACTCCGTTTCTCTTCCTATCCGACCCATGGTAGAACAACTTGAACCCTGCTCCTAAGCTTCTAGCCTTGCTACCTTTCCACCTGGTCTCCTGGACACACAGTATGTCCACCTTCCTTCTCTGCATCATGTCAATCAACTCTCTAGCCTTCCCTGTCATAGTCCCAACGTTCAGAGTCCCTAAAGGCATTTTTAGTTTGGCATGTGTTTTACGTCTGATGCCCTTCCTGACACAACCCTCTGCATTTCTCCAGACTTGGGACTGGCATATGAAGACACTGGCTTGTGCCCCCCTGCGGTTGCATTCCACTGTTGTATGCATAATGAGTTTAAAACCTCTTCAGAACTGAATTGAAATGGAATGACATGTCTGTTAGAGGTCAAACTTGCATTTAGTTTTCTTTATGGAGGACAGCAGTGTTAGGAGTTAAACATTACACTGAAACACTGTTCCTTTATTCAGGTCTCTTGGGTGTTGGAGCAGCACGAACCTTCATCCTCCAGCGACGACCTGACGGCAGTAAGGAATCACACGGACCAGATGTTATGTCTGCTGGCAGAGGAGCGGCCTGCTGAGAGCTCAGAAGGCGGTGCCAGCGTGGCACTTATGGGCCCCATACTGGAGCTGGTGGTCACCGAGAATATTCTGGAGTGCCTGGTGCAGTGGCACCTCCGCCGCGGCCTGGACCCAGACAGCCAGGGGGCGCTGCTCAAGCTGTTTGAGATGCTCATCGGCCAGTCCCAGCAGCCTCTGCTGCAGCACACAGCTGTCCTCCACCCCCTGCTGAGGCTGCTGGGAGCTTGCGCTGACCCAGAACTTGGTTGTCCTTCAGCCCTGGAAAACAGCCTGGTACTGCTGCTCAACCAGGTACATACACCTACAGTCTATATACGTATTAACTATGTATATAGTTTCCTACAATCTACACAAGTACTTGTTTGTTGATGGCCTTCGAGCTGAATTTGCAAAATGTGATCTAAAGCTGAGAACAGGTTGAGACCTACAAAGTCCCCACACGTAACGACTATTTCTACCAACATTACACAGATTCCTTTAGTCTTGACAGTCAGAAAGGAGCACATTTTGAACGACTGAGGTAGACTATGATTATTCTGGCAACTCCAGAAATGCCAGAAGAACACTTTAGGGGGTGAAGTTTGCACCTCAAGAAGTTTACAATGCTAATTTGACTGCAATGTGCAAGTAAAAAAGAAAATGCTGATTTTGGATGGAATGGTGGATTGGCTTTGCCAAAATTAGGAGAAAGTGTTAACATTTTTAGAACGATACCCTGTCCTGCTTGTATCTTAATTATTTACATAGTGGCCATGGCTTTTTTTTCTGATTGGCTGGCAGCTTTCCGCTGAAACATAGTTTCACTCAGGAGTTAAACAGTGTTGCAAATTTGAGCATAAGGTACAGTAGTACACTGCAGGCATCCAATATAACAGTGCTTGTTACAGCTCTACATGCTAACAGCTAATAGCTAACTTATTTGTGAAACTGACAAACATGGGTTAAACTGGCTCCTGACACACTTCAAAAATGGATGATGATTTTTAGAAAGTGATCATGACATACGTGCAAATTATCTGCCACTGTAATCCAACTCTGAGGTGTCCTGATATAGAACAATAATGATATAGCAAGCCAAAAAGGAAGACCGCAGTCTGTTCCATTATTTTTATATATCAGGACTCCTTGGAATAGAGTATCATTCATTATCAACACCCGGTGTTCATGTTAACAGATGAGAACAGATGTGTTTGACTCGCCTTTGGACATGATTTTTCATTAGTGTTTCATCACTATTTTAGACTAAACTATGGTGCTGTTTTTAAATGGTAGCTCTGTAAATCCCCACCAGGTCTGTGTGTCCATGGCCCGGCAGCCTGTGGTTCTAGAGTTGTTGTTCCGGGCAGCACCGGCTCAGCAGGGCTCCACCAATCTGCTGATCTTCTCCCTCCTCGTGCCATTCATCCACCGGGATGGAGCCATCGGACAGCAGGCCCGAGACGCGCTGCTGCTGGTCATGGCCGCCTCGGCCAGCAACGAGGCCGTGGCTCGTTACATTGCTGAGAACTCTTACTTCTGCCCGGTGAGTGATAGCGCTCATGAAAACTAGGTTATTGTGGAAAGCGTCGTGTTTTAGACGTTAACGGGGGGTTTAGGAGAGGGTGTGGTAACGGATGCTGAATTTGGACATCCTTGTGTTTGCTCATACATTAATGCAGGTTTTCTTCCTGTCCCAAGGTTTTTTTTGGGGGGTGGGGGGGGTACATTTTCTCTTCACACTGTTGCTGTTGTTTTTTCTGACTGTTGACACATTGTATGTGATAATGGGCTTTACAAAAAAACTGGACTGGACTTTGCTGTAACTATTTCCCGCCACTTCTTATATGTTTTTTTGTTTTCTGAAATTGAAGTAAAGTTAAAGGATGAGTCCAATATACCATGACCACAGAAAATACTTGTTTTTGAAGGGCAGGTAGCCATTAAAATCCTACATTTGTACTTATCAAACTTATTTATTTCTGGTCAACAGTTGACTACCATTCTAAATATGTGCAAGTTTTTGATCAAACTAAGTAAACTTAGTAACACTGCTGGCACCTCATGCTACATTTTTGTTTTTTTGTCAAAGTTTTTTTTTTTCAGGGCCACAGCATGTTGTTGACAGCTGAACATAAAACTCCTTAGAAAGCCAGTGAGGTAGAATGTCTTGACTCATTCAAGCGTTCATTAATTATCTTGTTAAATTGTTAATAACTCACAACTCCAATGAAGGGTGATCATTTGGGTTTGGGGGTTTATTAACATCCTAATGTTTTCAGTTTTAGACCTCAAGGTAAAATCCCACTGAGTGTCTTTCAGAGGGAAATATTAGGAAATCTACAGCCTGTCGTTTTCTTTCCTTTCACAGTTATATGGTCAAAAACCTTTTCTTTCCACTCTTAGCTTAGCTGACTTGACTGTAATTTACATTCCTTTGCAATACTATGCATAAAATATCATAGTCAACTCTATTATTAATAGTCAATTTTGGCTCTCACAGAAAAGGGCCATCAGTATTACACATTAATATGACCTAGTCTTTAATGACGTGATAGTTGAGGACAGCTTATAATGTGGGATCCTGGCTTACTTTCAACACTGCTTTTAAGAAAGAGAGGTGTGTGTGATCTACTTTTTTCCCAAATATTTCTTTTAACAAACCTAATGAAATGACAGCATACAGAGAAAATAAGGGTAAGATAAAATAATAGTAATAGCAACTAAAGTGAGAAATTACAAAATGATTAAGAATGAATAACCAAACTAAGGAAAAAAGAAATTCAACAAATGTCACAGTACATATGGCATATCTCTTTTCTACATAGAATCAAAGCACAGGTCGATGTTCAGAGGTTCCCATGTTCTTAGAAAGATATCCCCCTTCTTTTTAAGTGTGAGTGTGCTTTTCAAGTTATTATGTTTCGTTCAGAATTACTTTGAACAAATTAGATGTTGGAGGTCTTTGCTGCTTCCAGTTGAGCAAGATGCATTTCTTCACTAATGTGCTATCTACTTCTGATGCATCAGTGATGGTGTGTGATAATGGAAGGGGAAGGGCATGACTATGCACTCTGACAGACGATTCATCCTTATCTATATTCTAACCGCTCTATCTCAGCTTAGAAGGCTCCCTGTAGAAATCTTACAAAATAAGCATCACACATTTACCATGTTTAAGAAACATGGTAAATAAATCGAAAATCATGCATGCATGCTCAGCTTGGCAATGGGTTAGAGAAATGCAGTCGATATCAAGAAAAGACCTAGTTTTAACTATGATGTGTCCTTTAGGATTGAATGTGCTGATCAAAAGAGAGGGTAGGATCAAGCGCAGCACCAATATCCTTGGCTGTCAAACTGTGAGAGATCAGTCAGTCGAGAGTCAGTGTTACTTAATGAAACTGGTGTCTTTATCATGCAGGGCCAATGACCAGCATCTTAGTTTTATCAGAATTTAGGAGCAGGAAATTGCGTGACATCCAGGATTTCACAGCAGATAAACAGATCTATAGATTTCTAATTTGAGCATCATCATCTCCCTTTACAGAAAACATACAACTGAGTGTTAATCAGCGTAGCAGTGGAAAACTTTATATTTTGGCCAAGAGGTGTAATATATATAAATACAAAAGCAGAGGCCCAAGAACAGAGCCCTGAGGTACTTCATATTTCACATAAGAAACATAAGTTATTGAGAAATCCTGGATCAAGGTGCAGTTTCTTAAGTAGTGGTTTAACCACAGCAGTCTTCAAGCTAGTTGGGACAGTGCCAGTGATAAGTGATAAATTAAAAATGTTCAGCATTGTAGGTCCAAAGATGGCCAGAGATCTTTTAAAAGTTTAGCTGGACGAGGATCAAGCAGACAGGTTTTAAAAGCTAAAACCAGTTTAGACAATGTCAAAATTTGTAAGAACTGAGACTAGCTGGAATTCAGTGTGTGAGTATTGTACGACCAATTCTGCAGAGGTAGTTGGAGATGAGGAATTAATTATGTTTCTTATTTCATCTATTTTACTACAGAAAAAAACTAAGATGTCATGAGCCGTAAAGGATGAGCAGCTGACAGACGGCTGCTTTTGAGTAAGTTTAGCTATTGTTTCAAAAAGAAATCTGGGTTTGTGTTTATTGTTACTGATTAAGCGAGAGAAATAGGCTGTTTTTGCTGCAGTTAGACCACACCTGTAGTTCAAGACAGATGCTGGGCCAGTATGGGTAGAATTCAATTTTATTTATATAGCCCAATATTACAAATCAGATTTGCCTCAAAGGGCTTCACAATCTTTAACATACGACACCCTCTGTCCTTAGACCCTGGATTAGAATAAGGAAAAGTAAAAACATTGGTGCCAACATTAGAAGGACTGGCTATTGTCGCTTCACATTTAATTAGAAAGTGGTCCGACACCACGTATGAGGTAGAAGAAACATTCAGGGCAGACACCTCTATCCCAAGGGAGAGAATCATATCCAGGGTGTTACCACTGCTATGAGTAGGTTCATGTACATACTGAGTGAAACCAAAAGTATCAATAAGTGGCAATAACTAAGATCATATCAGAGTGAGTAATAAGACCTGAGATAAAAATCACCAAATTTGTCTAAAAATTGGGAGTAAGGGCCTAGTGGTCTATAGAGTACCACAAGGTGGAGTCCATTTACTTGGACAAAACAATATTTAGAGTATAGTTGATGGCAGGGTCAGAAATTAGCACCCGCCAAGCGCCAAATGTGGGTAAATCTTCAGTTTGGTGAGTAAAACTTAAAAGGCTATTCCACACTGGTGTTTGCACCAAAATAGTCGTGGAAAAACAAACTATGCTGAGAGTCTCTACTGTGGGTCATTTACGGGCTTCTGTCCTCTGCTGTCTGTGTTGGAGTTTGACACACAAACACTGACACTACCGTATGTGTTTTTATATGCATTCAAACGGTGCCGTGAAAGTGACCGTCTCGAGCGCTCCTAGTTTTGCGCCACTGTTTACCGTACACGACATCAGATACTCCGAAACTATCACTTGTCGCCGGTCTGCTGCTGCAACCCAGTATCATTCCAAAGCGTGTAATCATACAGTCTATAGAATAACTACGTCCTTGTTACACTCAACATTGCTTATTGATTTTACACAGGAAATGAACCCCCCTTATTCTGTGTGAAAGTCCAACCCATTACTTTTATATTCAATCTTTTAAGTACACTTAAACTACTTTAGTAGAATTTTGAGATCAACACTTCTTAAGTTGTATTCTGGCTTGAACCAACCTTTGATCAATATATTAAAATAACTCTGCTTAAAATTTTGCTCTGGCCTTTAAGTTTGTATTATAACATAATACCTTTTATTATCTCAATGAAATTTACTGAAACAAATGTATCTGTGTCACAAAAAGGCAATTTATAATTTTGGCTGGTAAAAAAAAATATGCTTGGCCCGTGGGTTTTTTTCATCTACCAGTCCCACTGGCCGGTGAGTCTAAAAGCTAATTCGGACACTTGTTGATGGCAATGGTTTTAATACCAGAGCCTCAAATGAATTCAATTTATTTTTCCATTTGGAGGCTAAGTTGAAAACAGACTAAGATTAAAGCAACACCTCCATCATGTTTAGTGCCCCAAGCAGCATGGGAGTTGGTGGAGAAGCTTCATTTAATGGTAAGAAAACGTGGTGTTAGCCATGTTTCACATAATCCAATCATATCCAGATTATGCTCAAGAATCAAATAATTTAGCACTAAGGCTTTGGTAGATAATGATCTGATGTTTATAAAACCAAATTTGAGGGTGTTATTAGGGCTGCAGTTTTCAATTCTAGACAAACCAGTGGTGCTACAAGTAGATAATGGCTTGATTGGAACAAGATACCTTTTGTTATTAGTAGAAGGTTTTAGAGGCTAGCGCATGTGACGCTGGAGGGATACAGTACGGATTTTTGTAAGAAGTGCTTTCTGGGACGTTTCATCACTGCCAGTGACAAGGATGATAATTTGATTATTGTGATTCACATGTTTAGGGGGAGTCTTAATCTGTAAATGTAAAAAAAAAATAATATATATATATATATATCCATACACAAAGAGATGATTGGGAGCTGTGTCTGCCTGTGTTTTTGTAGTTTTTTCCAGCTGCCACTAGGTGTTATTAAAGAGCCATATTTTGCTGAATGCACTTTAAAATGTATGTCTACTAAATAAACGTGTACCCACTGGATTTCATTTTGATAGTGACTTAGTGCGAGGCGAGGATGTGTGTGTGTGTATACATTTGAATATCAGGACCCCCTGGTCACAAATTACAGCAAATGAGCATAATTTTAGCTTCAAAACTGGATTATGAAGGTGAACGGTGCTGCGTGAGGAGTCTGTCTGTATACCATAGTTTTATGCTGTGGTCAGGACTCTTTTCCTCTGCCTGTTCACTCTGGTGTTAGAGAGCCTGCTCAGCTATTTTCTGCTCATCCTCCTTCCTGCAGCTTTCAGTCTGACCTACTTACAGGCTAGAAGGACCAGTGGAGGTGGTATCAAGGACCAAATGGTCCTCTCACTATTTTCTGCCTGTGCCATCTCACACATTCTAAATCAGCGTTGTTCGACGTATTTGGATGTCGCAATAGATTCTAAGACAACTGTAACAGCTCTCTTACTGTGTGGTACTGTAAGCAGTGCTCGTCACAAACACACTCCTCTTTTCTCCCATACTGCAGTTTGAATGCAGAGCTCTTTTTTTGATCAATTTTGATTATTGAGTTGTTTGCATTTGCTAAGTCGGGCTAACGGGTCCAGGTTTCTAAATCATATATTTTCTCTGGTCCAACAAGCAAAAATGCAAAAATACGGCTTCATAAATGACGTCAGCTGTTGTCAAAACACCGAGCTACATGAGGGCTGTTACCTCAGCTGTAAAATTGGAGCTTTTCCATCATGCCTCTACATACTGGGAAGTCCTTTTGCTTGTCCAACTGCCTTCTCAGGGGTGTAATAGGTAAGTGAGCTGTTGTACATATCCATAGCGTCTGTGGTGGTGTTATGAAAACAAACTGTTTCAGCCACAGTACAAGTGAACACTATGAAGTATTATGTACATTATAAACATGTGGGATCTATTATGGGATTTATTATAGGGCTACAACTTACTATTACTTTAATTTATTATTATTTTAATTATTTCATTCGTTTCTTGATTAATTGATAAATCATTTGGTCTATAAAATGTCAGAAAATGGTAAAATTACCCATCATAATTTTCTAAAGCCAGTGGTGACATTGTGAAATTACTTTCTTTGTCAGAAAATGACTTAAGCTGGGCTCGCACTACAGGAATTTTAGGCCAATTTATTTCCGATTCACCCCTCCCGACACCTGGAGGCAAAATCTGGTCTGGGACCACGGTCGGGACTGATGTTCGTCCCAGATTATCTGGTAATGTGAGGGGTTTACAGATCCAGTCTTAAGCCTTTGGCTGCTCCGATAATATCCTGTAGCGTGTGATGCACCATTATTTTTAAATCCTGTAGTGTGAGCATGTTTGAGATTAGAGAGAGAGAGAAGAAAATCTGTGAAGATTCTCCTTAAGTGTGCGATGCAACCCGATATCGAAATCGGTTAATACTTTAAACTTTAAAGCTCCTGTAGTGTGAGACCAGCTTTAGTCTTATCAAAATAGGCGCGGATTCTTTTTCCGTCAATCTGCTAGTTGATTAATCGGCTTATTGTTTCAGCTGTCATTTAGGGTTGTTTTGTTTTTGTATTCATTGTTACAAAATCAAGTAATTTATCTGTGAAAATCTGCACCAAAAACACATTGTACTTGAAGAATATACAGGTTTTTTACCTGGGAGCTGTCCAGCACCTCAATCACCTACTCACCCACTGGGGCTGGTGAGTCAGCGGTCTCATCATCAGCCTCTCCATCTCTTCTCAGGTGTTGGCGACGGGCCTCAGCGCTCTCTACTCCTCTCTGCCCAGGAAGATTGAGGTTCGAGGAGACGACTGGCACGCCCTGCGGCGGGAGGACTGGATGGGCGTGTCATCGCTCGTGCTGTTCATGAACTCGCTGGAGTTCTGCAACGCTGTGGTGCAGGTTGCTCATCCCCTGGTCCGCTGCCAGCTCCTGGACTACCTCCACAACGGCTTCCTCGTACCTGTCATGGGCCCCGCGCTGCATAAGGTGAGGAAGGAAAGGCATGGGTGGCAGAAACTGGATCATGGTTACTCTGGATAATCAGAAGCTTCCCTGTCACCAATTGACATTGGAACCAGAAAATGGTTACCAAGCTTCTATTTTGCAAGCCTCTTGAGCACCACAAACTATCTGCATGGCCAGAATTTTTTGTGATCTTGGTAAACTGACCCTGTAAGTAAAGCAGGATAAGGTGGACCACAAATTGTGTACCAGATGAAAATTGACCACTTGTTTATGGCTCCTCTTAAGTTACTGGAAGACATTTTTTTTTTTTATCGTGTGTTTGAAGTGAATTAGCAGGAGACTTAAAACAATTGTGTGAACTGGTTTGTTTGCCAAACTTCCTTCAAGAGATGAGTCAGAGTGTGTCAAACATAAAATGATTTCACAGTATTTTAAAGAAATTGTCTCATAGCCTGTTTTTAATCTTAGAGTTCATCTTATTCATAGGACAGTTGTCGCATTGCCCTGCTTTGCAGTTTGGATACAAGTGTGTGTGTGTGTTTGTAGTCATCGGTGGACGAGATGATCGCCAGCACCGCCTACCTGGACCTTTTCCTGCGCAGCGTGTCAGAGACTTCCCTCCTTAAAACCTTCCTGCGCTTCATCCTGCTGCATCGCCACGACAACGACACCATCCTGGACACACTGCTCACACGCATCAGCAGCAATTCAAGGGTATAAAAATATGTGTGTTTGTGTGATAGAGCCTCAAGGCCCTTATGTGAACTCAGTTGTGTGGGTGGTGAGTGGGCGGAGAGCACAAACTGATTGAAAGTGACTCCAGTAGAATACTGAAGAATTGTGTTACACATTGTTTGTAGTCAGTAAAACAACCCAGTCACATAATCCTAAATTCACTCCCACATAAATACATTTCAGTCACTCTGAGGCAAGCGTGGTGTTTAGGAAAAAGAAACGGGCTTTCATCCCTGTTTCATGTTGCAGTGGCCGTCATCGGTTTGTAGTTTAAACATCATTTCAGAGGGCTGCAGAGAGAAACAATGGACACAAAACAGAAAGTAAAGACTTCAGCTTTAAAGGAAAGCCGTGGCTTTTGGCAACTTCACCACTGAACACAGGATTCCCACCTGAAAAATATTTGAGCAGTTTTCATTATTCAAAAACACCTGGAAATTTTGACATAATTACAAAAATAGAACTAATAATAAAAGATATATATTTTTGAGCATATCTTAATCAAGTTGGCATTCATATATATTATCTCTCCGGATAATAGTTGTTTTCTAACTACTCTGTGTTGCAGCTCTGCATGGTATCGTTGAGCCTCTTTAGGACTCTTCTCTCCCTGAATTGTGAAGACGTCATGCTGCAGCTCGTTCTCAGGTATGTCTGCTCATCTCAGCATAGGCTCATTTAAAAAGTGGTTTTTAGATCTACTATCTGGGTCCTTTGAATGAGCAATCTTATTTTGTAGTCAAATGCGTTTACATATTTGCAAACAAGCACTCAGTTTGTGTCACTGAGATGTGTGCCCTCATTTCAGAATGCTGAAAAATTATCCCACCATCAAGGGGATAGTGTTTTTTTCGTCTGTCCACAAACCGACATATTGTGCCCACATTTTAAATCTTTACAAGCATTTTGTGAACTTGCGGGGCCAGTTTTGCCTAAGTTTGTCTTCTGGACTAAAACCGCACATGTGCTGCCTGTGACTTTGTACTTCTGGGTATTTCATCACCAGGATGATTTAGAATCTTGATTAATACGTGCACTAAGGTTCATAGCTGCAGTGTGTGACCAGGTGGCCTGTCACAGCAAGATCAAGTAGCCAACATAGCCCGCAAAAATGACAGAATTTATAATGATTTTAACAAAAGTCTGAAGGTTTTTAAATAATTACTTATGCCTGACAGCCTGAATAGGAAATAACTGTGGTAAATCCCGATTAAATGGTATTTGCATATGTGTGTGTGGTTTGCTCCTAGGTATCTACTACCCTGTACCCATGTAATGCTGAGTCAGCGTCGTGCTATCAGGGAGGCTGATGTGTATGGAAAGTCAGCGGACAAGTTTCTGTCGCTGATCCCAGAGTGCTGCCGGCTGACTGCAGCACCCTCTGGTGAGCGGGACGAGGACAGTGCATTCTGGGGCAAAGGTGAGCAGCAAACAGCTGTGGGAAAGGAACAATTCACAACTACAGCTGTGGCTATAAACATGAAGTGAACAGCTAAGGATATGTGAACACTTGAAAAAAAGAAAAGACAATTGCTTCATCTATTGGGTGGAATTCTAGTTTTTCTAAACTCCCCTTCAGTCATCTCTTTTATCTATGCCTTGTGAGGACCATTAGGCATAGACCGAAAATGGTAAACTTGCCTACAGAGCCCTGTAGGTGTCACGATTAATATTGTAATTATACACACAAATTAGTAATATGTGCTCTTGAATATCTGTCAAGTTGCAGGTTGTTGTGGCTGCTCTTGTCAGTGCGGAAGGATTAGCAGCAGGCAAGCAGCTGCGCTTTTGGTATTCCCTCGACTCTCTTTTGTGGGTTGTGATACTACATTTGACTGTTTCACCAGTACTGACCAGCTTTGGCTGCTGTCGGTTAGGTGCACATATACCACTGTGTAGCTTGGGCAGTGCAAAAAAAATAAATAAATAAAAGATGTCAGCAATGAAATATCCAATCTAAATAAGCTGCTGCCTGTTAAACAATACGGTGTTGTCTTTCAGATCCCTTGGAAAAAATGCGAAGTTGACAATATTTTGTTCTGTTAATTATTGTGCACAAATTAAGTAATTCAAAAGCACAAATTATTCATTTAGGTGCTTTTTTTCCCCCCTCATGTCACCTGCTGGGCTCTGTGGAAAGACCAAATCTCTACACATAATTGTAATATCAAATCAAGACAAACTTGGGTAAAAAGTCTCTTATGTGTGCATGTTTGTGTTGTGTTAACTTACCTCCTTTCCTCCTACAGTACTGAACAGTCCCAGCACAGAGTCTCCAGCCCCACCCAGACCCAGCACCCCGTCCCGCTTAGCCTTCTTCATCCGTCAACAGAGCAGTGGAGGTGGATCAGGAGGAGGGGGTCCCTCTACCCCCACCAGCATGGAGCCGCTGCAGTCGGGTCCTTCCAGCTCCCACCCCTTGTCCCCGGACAGCCCCATGCATCAGCAGCAGACTCTCACTGAGGGTCTGGACTGGGATTCGGGTTACCTGGAGTACCTCAAGGACGCCCGGCGGGGCATCGAGCTCTGCTCCTGGGCCTGCCGTGACTGGTCAGCGCCCTATGATGGAGAAAACCCCTCCCCAAACACAGCCCCTCCACCCCCACCTCCCTCTACCTCCAACCCTTCCATCGCTATGTTCCCTGAGCACTTCTCTTTCCAGAAGGGAGGAAGCAGTAACACCCCTCCAGGCCAGCAGAGGGCGGCCATTGTTGCTGCGGCGCGATCCGAGTGGAGCAGCTCAGAGCGGGACAGCGGAGAGTGGGACGTCACTATCGGCAAAAACAACTGCATCAGCCTCACGCCACGCTCCAAGAAACGCAGCCTGCAGAGAGAGGAGCTCCTGCCAAAGCCTGTACCTCGTCTTGTCCCGTCCTCTTCAGCCACTCCTTTATCGACCTCCCACCCCGCCTCGTCCCCAACTCCTCACATTCCAACTTCTGCCATCACTGTTAGCTACCAGGCCATGTACAACGGAACGATGGGGCAGGGGGACGGGTGCTCAGACAATCGGGACAGAGGACTGGAGGTAAAGAAAGTGAAGAGAGACTTGGGGGAGCAGCAGTATTTGGATGAAAATGCAAATCAAAATGGATCCCTCGTCACCTGCCCCCCCCACACCACTGTCCCACAGTCCATTTTTAGCAACAGTGAAATGAGTGATGCAGAGTCTCTTTGCCCTAACCAGAATCCCCCTCAGTGCTCTGTCACCCAGCCAGCGTCTGACACCAAGCTGCAGACCAGCGACCTCTCAAACCCACACGGTGCCCCCTCAGATCTTCCAGAAGCCAGCCAGATGCAACAATCTGTAGAGAGTCTTATCCAGGAGCTGCTGGAGCAGGCACCAGGAGAACCACACCTCCCCGGGGACTCCAACGGCCAGGGCATCAGCATCGAGGCCTTCACACAGGAGCTGAGGGAGCTGGAGGAGCGGGTGAGGGAGCGCAACAGAGCGGCCTGCCAGCAGGAGGAAACGGCCAGAGAGTCCCTGTCCGCTGAGCGGCAGGAGGAGGAACAACAGCTGTCCTTGGCCCTGGAGGTGAAGCTGACAGGTGACTCGAAGGGAGAAGGCTCTGTGGTGGGCCTCTGTAGTCCTGTTAGGCCACTGAATCAGCCTGCCTCTCAGCCATACACAGGTGAGACTCGCACTGTTGATGTCATTCTGTTCCTGCATGTAGCTTTTCAAACTTGACGCTTTATTTGCGGAGGGGCGCTGTGAAAAGTGTGGTGACTTTATTGGTTGTATTTTTTTATTTTGTATATCTATGCCTAATTACGGTTAGTGGTGTGTGTGTGTCTAACTATTTGCGACGTACCTGACGTCCAATATAAAAGGAATAGATACATTTGGAATGATAATATAGAAAGATTCTAAACCAACTGACTTTTTACAATTCAGAGACTTTGAAAATGTTACAACACTTCTTCTTTGTAATAACCTTTTATAGGCTCAGGTTTTCATAAAGTCAAAGTCCTGAATTCATGGGGGGGTAGATGAGGGTTTTCCTCCCCACAGTGGAAAAATGGTACCAAAGTTAAATTGTCCCCATTTAACCTCCACAAGCTGTTAAAGCACCATGCTGCATATTTTCACAGTTTGACAGCCTCTCTGCCACCTCCAGTTATTTAGAAAACATCTGTAAAAGACGTCTATGATTTCATCCCTAGTTTGTTCACATGCAGCTGAGCTCAAGTTTTGTCTGATATCGTTGCATTCAATGGCCCATCAATCTTTCTCTGTGCAGGTCCATTCATGGTGGTTCTGTTTGCCAAGCTGGAGAACATGCTCCAAAACTCGCTCTACGTCAACATCCTGCTCACAGGCATCGTGGCCCAGCTGGCCTGCTATCCTCAGCCCCTCCTACGCTCCTTCCTGCTCAACGCCAACATGGTCTTCCAGCCCAGCATCAAGTCGCTGATCCAGGTACACTGCCCCATGCAGAACCTGTGATTTTTATTTATTTAATACAATTTAATTAATGCTCTCTATTGACCTTAACTGCATTACATTTCTAAATCAGGTGCTCAGCACAAACTGGAGAACACAGTTTCTTTATTTATGATTTTGTTTATTCTCATTTTTTGACATGGTTGTCCACTTTCAGCCCACCTCACGTCTGTGCTAGCTCCTGTTCCAAAAGCATCAGGCCCACAATGGATTTGCATGGCGTTTCTTCCAAATATTCCATTTCTGTCCAGATTCTAAGATACTGAAGATGGATACCTAATACAGGACTTCTAAATAGTAGCACTTCACTTTTGGTTGAGTGACTCATTCACACACAGTGAACACACTCATAATTGCAAGGAAGTAAACCCTTTCAATTTAAATGACCCCATGTCCTTTTCTCTAGCTCTACACTCAGAGCCTCATCATAGTGGTAATAGCTTAAGTAGAGCACAACACTCACTATCTTTCCATTCAGCACTTTAATACTGTGGAGTGCACTATACATTGCAGCCTCTATGGATTGCTTGAACCTTTTAAAGTCATAAGTGAAATGTACTGTCCAAAAACACACCAGTCGCTTTTGAAGATCAATCAAAACTCTACAAGTTTTGTCCCCGACTCACCTCAGGTTCTAGGTTCTGTGAAGAACCGCATCGAGGCGTTTGCAGCCTCCCATGAGGACTTCCCTGCCATGCTGAAGAAAGCCCAGCAGTACTTGGTGGCCCGAGGCAAAGTGGACTGGGCTGACTCGCCTGCAGCAGTTCCTCCTCTGCGGCGCTCTGATTCACTAGGTGAGATTTTGAGTCAGTCTTCATTTCCTCACCAAAAAATAAAATAAAAATCTATTTAACAAGTTATTTCTATGATTTAGTCTACAAATTTCTTTAAAAAAAGTGAAGTTTGTTTCTTATGTAACACAAGTCACTAGAATGAATGACATCATTTGCATAAGAGATTTAAAAAAAATTCTAAAACAACAACAAAGGTAATAACACATTAGAAAGCAGAGTAGAAGCAAACTGCAAGTGCAATGACATTTTACCTTTTTTATTTCCACCCAGATAAACTTCTTTTAAGAACTTCCTTATACTCCTTCCCTTATTTTGTCTTGTTTCAAGCTGCCGACATTCATGTCATGGATTCCTGAAACAAGAAAAAACTGTAGTGGGAAGAATTACAATTTATTTTTCCCCCATTGGCAGACTTATTTAGTTTTGAAGGTTTAGGAGGAAAATACTTGTTCATTTGATAATTTTGCAGTTATCATAATTTGTGAACATTAATGAAAAGAAACAAAATAATCACGGCCCATTTAGTAGCTTTTTGTAACGGGCGCCTCCAGCCATCTTTGAAAGACCTGAAAAAAACCTAGTAAGTGGACCTTGAATTCAGGTTAATTTCAAGTCACGTAAGCGCCATCACTGTGATGACTTGTAAACCGTTCCCTTGTTCCAGTGAAGAGTCGGAAACCATCTCTCGGAGACCTGATCCTGCGTCACACTAACAGCCCGACCCGGGCTCGACACGCCGCTCAGCTGGCCCTCGCGCACGTACGGGACGGCGGCCAATCGCTGCACAGCGCTCTCTTCAGGGGCGGTGGAGGCGGAGGGGCCTCCGGCCTGGAGAAGCAAGCTGAGGCCCTCCGAGTGAAGAACGCCGTCTACTGTGCAGTTATCTTCTGTGAGTTCCTCAAGGAGCTGGCTGCCCTGGCTCAGGAGCACGCCGTCACTCTGCCATTCCCTCACAGCCAGGAGGCCGAGGAATAGACCGTCAACTCCTCAAATCTAGCTTTTAGCCTCCATTTCTTTTTCTTTTTTTAGGCTGTAAAAAGAGTGTAGTATTCTCCAACCACCAGAAGACAGACTGGATTGTGGACAGATTTCTGTCACGGAAGTGGGTCGTCTGCAATGAGAAAAAGCAAGATGGAAGCAGAGGCATTTTTGTACCAAAATCATTATAGGATAACTATAGGACTGACAGAGTTTTGTCCTCATCTGTAAACTTATACAATAGTGTGCATATCATTATATTTACATTGTATACACAGAATATCTCAGTAAATGCTTGAGATTTGGGAGCTTGTACATACAGATACCACATCATGGTATATAATGTGACACAGTAAAGCCACAGATTAAAGAAATAGGTGCACATATTGGTGCTAGTCGATACTCGTTATCTTTTAAGTTGAAAGGGTGCTTTCAGGCGGCACAAAGAAGGTTTTGTCCTTAACAGAATTATGAAAAAACACCAAAAAAAAAAAAAAAACCTGGTTGGCAGGAAAACATTGACGGTTTAGGCTAGTCCGTCAACTACAAAGTGATCCAATCAGCTCTGGCCATCTCCGTACGACAAGCTCCTCTTTGCTTTCGTCACGGAGCTTTTCGTCCTCTTCCGAGGGCTGGCCAATAGAGAAAGCTCGCAGAAAAACAGCAAGGGTTCCTAGTAACATCTCAAGTGTCCCTCTTATTTTTAAAAGGCTGCACTCCTGCAAAGACTAGTCACATCAATGAATGAGATGAAAACTGGAACACACAGGTGAGGGAGAGAGCCACGTTCTCTCCTGCGAATCCGCACGACCACCACAAATGTACTGGAAAACTTTGGATAAATATTGCCTTTTTTTTTTTTTTAAATGTTTTGTTTTAAACCTGTTTGTCTTTTGCGTTTGCACCATTTTCTAGACATATCAGCAAGATGCGGGAGCAGGTGTGTCTGTCGTGTATTGAGTTTATTTGTAATGAATGACTCCTTTCCAAAAAGGGTGAGGATGCCAACTCTTCAGGCCATCAGTAAGCCATTCACCTGTTGCCATGAAAGAGGCTGTGGGATTGAAAAGGAAGCACTACTTTACAATTCATACCTTTTGTGTGTCATTTGGCCTCTTTAAAAGACCTGAGCGTCTGCAAGAAAAAGGCGAGAAGGGAAGGATGTTTTTTTTCCTAGGGAGCGTTAGCGTGATTTCCATTTACTTTGAACTGACAGGGGGAAAAAAAGCATTCACTGACGTTTGTAAGAAGAGAGCTCCATTTCAGTTTTTCCATTTTTGTTTTAGCTTCAAAATGTTGTCTCTTTTGGTTGGGACAGGCCAAGTTGAACATACCACTTGGAACTTAACATGCTGCTATTTTTTTTTTTTTTTTTACAGTAACGCCCTTTTTGTATTAGAATGTAATAGCTACTTCATTTCATTGTTAGGTACCAGGTATAAATGTGTGTGTGATGATGTGGAGGAGCCAGCGTTGTGATCGGCATTTAACTTATTTTCTTTTGTCTGAGGTTGAACTTAGTCAAAGCAACACAGTGTTAAGAGCTTTTACCAAGACAAAAATCTTTCATCTTTTTGGCTCAACGGTAAGCAATCTTTCGAGGCTTTGAACTGTTGGTAGTTTGTTTTACGAGATGGTTATTCTTTGTTTTATAGGTCCGTAAATGAATGGTTTCCTAAGTTCTTCTCCCCAGGAAATTATGAGAATATGATGAGCCTGTAAGATGAATCAGTAGCTGTATGACTGCAATGCAAATTCCATCTATGACCCAGCTTTTTGTGAAAGGATTTGGTTGTCCGCACATACTAGCCATTCTCTCTCAACTTTTAACGGTCGAGAAACTGCTAAATGTGCCTGCCATCCTGCAAAGCACACCATTTTTTGACAACTGTTCCATCTTTGTCAACAAGTTGAGGCCTTCTCAATTTGTCAAAGCCATAGTCGTCATAGTTTGTAAATGTAGTACTTCATTACTGCTGTACCACACTTTCCTATGGAATTTCTAGACTCATTTCCTAACACCCCATAGTGTTTTTAAACAGAAAACCATTAGTTAAGAGTTTTGCATGCCAGTTAAGGCCAGATTTATAATTAAGTAATGATTTAGTATAGAATAAGATTTATTTGGTTTGCTGCAATAGTGCTGAGCGGTTTTAGTGGTTAGTGTGTCATCCTCATCCGAGAACATGTTTCACACTGAATGTTTGCTCTCGCCGAATCCAATTGGTAGAGAAATCACGTCTGTATTTTACCCACTGCCATTCGTCCGGCCATCTGTTCACCCAGTCTCCTCTACACCCGTGTTCAGAGCAAGACTAATGTTTCCCTTGCACAGAAAAAAAAAAAAAAGGCCAGAGGCTCTCATAATTCCCCAAGTTCCTCTACTCTACACTCAAGATTATGCTTTTACGTTCCGTTAAAGAGGTCGTATTTTGAGCGTGATGGTAAATGCTCAGCTTCTCAGTACTGTCACTTACTTGGTCAGTCACATTGTAACGACGCAGTTTCAGTCTGTTATCTGTATTTCTGTGATACATTCGTGGACACCAAAGACAATCTGACAATACCTGAAACACCCAGTGTCTCTGTTTAAGCAATCATAGACCGCTTGATGGTGCACACACGGTCATAAACCTTATTCATTTAGCACTTTTCAGGTGCTGAAAGTGCTTTCAAGTAACCTCACAAAAAACCGGTGCCAATGCCTACCATAACACACTTACAGTAAAAGGTTACATGGCCAAATACAAGGAAAATGTTAAAGGACAGAAAACATAACGATGAAATTGTACTCACCAAGTTTATTGGTGCCACAAGTCAGACGATAGAACCGATGGCCAAACCTATGAAAATAAGACCCAAGCTGTAATCAACTGGAATTATCCTTAAAAAGGGGATTTTTGTCAGCTGATGGTTATTGAACAGAGCATGGTGTGTTTTTGAGATTCAGCCCTAATTTAAAAAAAAAAGGGAGCTGCTCAGTAACTCGGAGTTGCAAAAGAAATAGTTGGCATTGGTCCTCTGCAATGGAATGTTTTTCCGATTTGGGATTTCAGCCCATGCACATCCTTTCTACACTTCCCGCAGTCATTTTTCACTGCTTACGGTTTGTATTTTTTTATATATACACACTGTATAGTTACTTGTATTTTATTTTTAAGACTACAAGGACATACATTTCGCAAAGTTTGTAATGGGGCGTTTTTATTAAGGGATTATTTCCTACCGGGGACTTTGAAGTCTTCCCGGAGTTGTTAGATGAGACTGTAAGCGGAGCTTAATTTAGCACCGCGCTGATCTGGACAAACACAGTAACCACGTAGCTTTGATTACAGTTGTTGGGTTTCACGGTGTGTGAGTTGTGACGGGTTACCTAGCTTTATGGAAGTTGTTTTTCATACTCCACAAGAATGAAAGGCAGCAAATGGCTTCCTCTGCTGGTGGAAAAGTGAGCCCTCCAACTGTTCGGACACCAGTAGGGATCGTGGACAGCCTGTTTTAAAATACACAAACACCAATACGGATTTAAATTCTTTGAAATTTACAGTTGGGAAATGGATTTTGGCTTTTTGACTACGCAGCTACTACCATGGCTGGATGCTGAAGCCAATGCAGAAATGTCTTTAGCTGCAGGTCCCGTAATGGCCTCCAGAAACGCACCAAAAAAAAAAAAAAAAAGATCTTCCTATAATAAAATGACAGAAAACCAAATTAATTAACTTTCTTAAAAATACATGTCTATTTACCATAACGAGTTAGAGCCTCAAAATACATCACTTCTCATGCTTGTGAATGTGTTGGCTGAAAAAACAGGCCCCTGAGCCATGGCGGTTTCGGTTTCCTTGTTTCACCTCTACTCAGACTCCCGTTTATTTGCTTGATCACATTTTGATTGCCTGACTCTGTTAACTGACAAAGATGGTGGTGAGTGGTCAACCCAAAGCTAAGCTTCACAAAATGTTGTGTAATGTCAGTTTTGTTTTTTTGTTGTTTTTTGCTGCTGTCTGTGTTTCAGGCAGATGTACTTGAACACTACAGTTGATCTGTCAATGAGTTAACATAATCTTTTAGATTGTTTGGTTGTGGCTAAATTCAGAGCAGTTTATATTTTGAGTTTGTGTGTTTTGTATATTCAAGGTGTTACATGCAAACAGCAAGCCAAAGTGTTCTGACCTTCATTTGAATTGGAAATAATAGCACACCCTTTTGTTTCAGGGTGGGTGATTGGCCGTTCCATCACCCCAACACAACACAAAAGTGGATAAAACAAAACCCCCTCTTTTCCACAGCAGCTGAGCTTTGCATAGCAAAGCTGTGGGACAGATGAGGCTTCCACTTTGAAACTAAAAGTTGCAAATGCAGTTTGACAGTTTATTTCTACACGTGATTTTCACTGTATGAATATAACTAACTATACAGTTCAGCTGAAGGGACTTAAAATTTGTTTTTTCACATCTGATTTATTAACACATGTACACATGTTTGAAATTGATTTTCATGGAGTGATTTGTAACGCGTATCACGGGGTGTACCGCATCTTCTCAATCCCACCCCCCCACCGACTGATTTCTCCCCTGTGATCTATGCAAAACATGATCTGGTGTCTCCCCCTTTGAAGCTGAAAGATGATGTGGACAGATTTAATGTGTAAATACTGTAAAAAGCAATGGGTCAAAAATGCAGAGGTATGTGAAATAAACAACAGGACAGAATGAAAATCATGCTAAGAATAATGTAATGATGAATGTTGTCAGAAATATTTTTCTATATTTTGAAATCATTAGGGAAAAAAAGGACAAAAATACAAAGTGGGGAAACGCTGTCAGAAGAACACTACAAAGGGAATGTTTTTATTAATTTATAAATTCTTTGCCTAGCAATATCACATTTGTCCTGGTGTCCTTTCTTTCAAGCAAAGAGGGATTTTCCTGAATAGTTTCATTTGAAAGATTTTTAGAGGCCTGAAAAGATGCAACTATCCAGTATATAACACGAAAAACAGCAAAAACTAGAGAAAAACCCATCTTAAAACAAATGCAGTATTTTGTGTATTTGAGTATCTGGCCTAAGCCCCAGGTAGGAAACCATACTGATAAAAGACTAGCGAGCTTGTTAACATGCACAAATACTCAGCAGTGTTCATTTATTATTCATCCATTTTGGGGGCTGGAGCCCATCCCAGCAAGTATTGAGCATGTTAACCTGCATACTAGTATCATTTCTATGTTTACACATCCTGCTCTCAGAAACCTGGAGAAGCCCATAGCCTGGTTTTACTCTAATAGAAACCAAGATACCGTAAACAGGTTTCTGATCTTTGTCTGCGTGTTCACACCTGTAATGTGATACAATGAATAATTCTTTTCACTCTCGTTCTCATCTTCCATTACTGGTGAAGAGATGGACAAGAAAGTGATAAATGCAGCAGTGTCCAGGGCAAGTAAAGTGGCTTCATCCTTAACTGCTGAAGGAACTCAAGTCAGTACAGAAATAAAGAGTCAAAGACACACCTGCACATACAATCAGAAACCTTAATTTAGTGATGAATTACAAATAATTGTTTTAAGGCATTTTTAAGAAGAAATGATATCCATCCATTATCTATAACTGCTTATCTTTAGAGAATTGCCGATCCCAGCTGACACTGGGCAAGAAGAAATGCCAAATATTCCAGCTTTTCCAATGCTTTTCTTGGTCGATTTGCTGCTTTCCTTTGTCGGTCTGACAAAACAAGCAATTTGAATACATCACCTTACGGCTCTGGAAGATTGTGACGGGCATTTTTCACTATTTTCTGCCATTTTACAGACCAAACCAATAGTCAAGAAAATAATTAGGAGATTAATTGATGATGATGATGATAATCATTAGTTGCAGCCTTTATAATGGTGGAATGTTCCTGTATGCGCAATTCTAAGTAGGACTTAAAACAGGATCAAAATGTACGCAAAACCACACTAACTAGTTGGACGGGTCACAAATTCACAGGTTCCAGCCTCTCAAATGGGAATCACCATAATGAGAAATCACCATAGAGTCTGGGAACTTATGATGGGCATTTTTCACTATTTGCTGACGGATGAAGTGATCAATTGAGAAAATGGCCTGTTGATTAACTGATAATGTAATTGTTAGTTGCAGCCCTAGTCACCAGCACATCACGGGAACTCAAGAGCACATAAAGCCCACGCAGAAAGCACTGGCTGAAACCCAAAACTGAGTGTGTGCCAAACACTAATCCTATCTTAGCCGACCGTAGGAATCAACGTTAGGTGCAGATGGGCAAATAAATTAACCAAAACAGAAATACTTCCATGCAAATGCGTCACACAGCACGTCTATTCAAAAGCTCATAGGTGTATTTCACAACACAAAGAAGTGTTTGCTCCTCAAGCATCAGCCCGTATGGTTTGTGTTGTTACTGAATTTGCTCCCCGCTCTGACTCTTTATTATTTAATGTGGTGTTCTCTAAAACACACAGCAGGATTCCAAGTAAAGCATAAAGTACACAAGTGCCAAGAAAAATGTCAATTGTAGATGCACATTGCATAGAGAGGAAACTGGAGTCTGCTTGACCATCTCCTAGCAACAGCCAACAAGAGGGGAAACGGCACAAAGGGAGGGCCAGAGGTTGATGGTAGAAGTGGGGAGATGTGGTGAAGAAGAGCAGAGCACGGGGTCGTAGCAGCGCTGGTACCTGACTACAGGTAAGACACAGCGATGGATTTGTGTTTATCTTTCTACAAAATCCGTTTTTAATGGTTTTATTATAAAGTACAACTTGATTGAGTGCTCACTGACTTCATTTTTTCCTTTTGTGTGAAAATGCAAACGTGAAGAGTGTTCAGCAAGGTAATTATTTACAAATATGTTCATACTTTAATTACAAGCTTTTCTTTCCTTCTGAAGTTTAGTCTTATTTTTTGAGACCAACATGTAGCAGTAAGACTGGTTTGCTCATTGACTGTTTTCCTAATGTGACCCAGTTATCACACAGCACTCACAAGATGAGCAACTGGACACTCCTCATCTATAATGTAGTTTGGTAATGTGAGTGGAAACCTGGTCTGTGACACAAAGAGATGGGACTGGCACAGTGCCTCAGATACACCTGTCACTTATCGCCAACATAAATAACATCACTGGCACTGGTTGTGGACGGAAAACTTAAAATCCATTTCTCAATGCAAGCAACTCCACCACAATTAAGGAAAAAAAAAGTCCATTGCAAGTAAAAGTACCCAAATACAAGTTAACCAAAAAATGTCCTCAAGTATCAAAAGTACAAGTAACTCATGTGAAGAACGGATTCTTTCAGAATGTGTGTTAAATAACTTGTACCGCAGCAAGTAGACTTACAGCAGGCTACTTACATGTTTAAACTATTCACAGCCCTGATACAAATGCCACACTAATTCAAATATAATACACTCCCTCAATCACTATATCAACTGCTACTCCAACAGCTTCTTAGTATTACATAAATCTGTTAAAGCTCCTTTAATTCAAAATATGCCTACCCTTATTACAAATGCTGCAGCTCAAACTCCAAACTCAAGTTGACATGGATAAGGCTGGTGATATTCAGTACTTTGTTGTAGTCAACAAATCTCATGAAAGACCAAAACCAATACTTTTTCCAGACTCTCATCCTGTCTGTGGCACTCAACCCCAAGCCCACTGGCTCCGACTGAAGACTTAATCTTCAAAAAGAAACTGGTCACAAATATATAGTAGAATTTCATGTTTAAAAACGAAAAAGCTCAGTAATTTCCTAAAACAGCAGCATACTGTAGTTTACTCAAGCAGGAGAAAATAGTGTATTTGTTGAGGACTATTTTCATCTGGGGATTAATACACATTTGTTCCTCTAGTGAGTATTTGGGGCAGTAGGACGGTGTATGTGGGATTGATTTAAAATGAACTACAATGTGTGTGTTCAGCCAGCGTGACAGTGTGGCTTGTTGATGTGTTTTAAATAGTTTTTGGACTTTTTCATTCACATGGCTAAAATTATAAAATGATAATTCAGCAACATTAATGTTAGCTGCTTAGGTTGTCCATTACAATACAATGGTTAAATGAACTACCGACATCGGCCATCACAAGTCTAATGTTATTCATTTTACAATCTCAGTAACAGAATTTCAGTAGGTGCTTGATTTTTCATCACAAGTAAAACATTAACTTTAATTTTAAAATCACAATAGTTGATATAACAAGGCTGATATTAAAACTTCTTCTTTTCCTTTCGGCTGTTCCCTTTCAGGCGTCGCCACAGCGAATCATGCGCCTCCATCTAACCCTGTCCTCTGCATCCTCTTCACTCACACCAATTAACTTCATGTCCTCTCTCACTACATCCATACATCTCCTCTTTGGTCTTCCTCTAGACCTCCTGCCTGGCAGCTCCAACCTCAGCATCCTTCTACCAATATATTCACAGTCTCTCCTCTGAACGTGTCCAAACCACCTCAATCTGGCCTCTCTGGCTTTATCTCCGAAACATCTAACAAGGCTGATATTAAAACTAAAATGATTAAATGTCGGTAACACTGCTAATTTAGCGAAGCTTTATTTCGACTTATTTTTTCTCATTAGCTGCTGTGTTTGACCATCCAAAATCTATGCTAAGGTAGAATTATTGTGTCGCAAATAGCTTCATACTTTGAAAATCACAAGGCTACAGTGAGGTGTAAAATGATGGTATCAGTATCTGCTTACTCGTGAACTCCAGTGTAAAACGTTTGGCAATTGGTTAGGGTAAAATGATCGGCTGTAGCTGATGCACCCAGTGGGTGAAAGAACCCAACAAGACATTATAGGGCAACAAACCATTGCTACAAAAAGAGATTGGCTTACTTAACCCACACAAAAAAAGAGGTTTAACCAACATGCTAAACGGGACTCAAACGATGAAAGGAAGACGATCTAGGTTGCCTGCAAGGAGACTTGAGACCCAACCTCAGCGATGACACTTTCTATGATGGTGCAGTCACTTAACTCCAGTGATCAGGGTCAAGATGTATAGCACTGAAAAGTGAAAATCAAAAATATGACTTAGATTTATAATATATCAATATCAATAGTGCAAGAAATAAAGCCAAGAAAAATGATCACCCATAGTGCCTTGCACAAGATTGTGGTTAGGCTTAAGGATGGGTTCAGAGGGGTAATTAAGCCAGGATCAAGATGCCAATTAAGAGTACATCGACCAGTTCGGTTTAGGGTTACAAATAGGGTCCGTAGGTCAGAGTTAGGATTAATAGCTGCTCAAGGGACTAGAGGGTATGGAGGTTCAGTTTAATATTTTGCATCCCTACTGATGTCGTATTATTGCCACAATTTATGGCATGTTTAAATATAAAGAAAATAATGGCTTCTTCCTCTTCTTGTTTTTGATATCACACAGACCGATACTCGTGTTAACCTGCATGTTACCTGCAGAGTTCCACAGTTATTCTATTTCAGTGTTTCAGAGTCAGTGAAAGGGCAGCAGATTGCCAAAACTAATCATCAAATAGACTTTATTTATAACTAGGGACTGAAAACAGTCGAAGTACTGCTGAATTTTCTAGATCAACCACACAGTGTGCTTCTATACTATATACTCCTACTGAACAGCTGCACAGTATTTCTTAATGCAATAGTCGACAGTTTGTGGTTTAAATGATCGATTAACATCAATTACTTTCCACCACTTTCACTTTATTATAACTGATGCACTGCTATGACATGTTATAATTACTGACCGTACAATCTCCATTGTACATTCAAAATGAGCAGTATGGCATACTGATTAGCTTCCTTTACACTCATAGCGATAGCATAAACTTGGACCCCACAATCACCAGTTGTGGCTGTCATTTTTCTTTAGTTTGATGAAACTCAGAAATTACAAACACTGAAAAACAAACTCTTCAAGACAGAATCCCAGGGAGCAAATATAAAGCACAATACGTTGTTTATCTTTTAGTATTTGCCACATATTGAAGCTGAATGTATGTTGAAACTACTTGTTGAGCTTCAACATACAGATGAAAACACATAACCCCTCAGTAGCGTGGACTGAACCAAAACTATAAGAATGAGATGGTGTGATCATGTTTGAATACTTGTGCACAAACCAGTGAGTAATAAACATTCTGAAGTACCAAAACTTTTCTACGGAATACTTGATCATTCTGATTCCTCTTAACTGAAAGAGATTTTTCAATTAGCTTATTTCAGACTGCATTTATTACAGGCAAAGTCCTTGTACAGCTGTGTTAAATGCTTATTGGTTAAAGTAGCGTGTTTTGGTCCATTTCAGAAATACTTTTCAAAAGTAGAAAAATAGCATTTATGCCTAGGACTGGCAACCATACCCATTCCTCTAAATGAAAAAATTGGTTGGGCCCATAAACTTCGTAAGGTATTCCCTGTAAAAATGCTACTTTGTTTATTATATGATGGCTCCCTGCGGTTCCAGTATTATCACTCTACACCACACGGAGACAGACGTCATGTCTTTCACTGTTATTTCTCTACACCACTTTGTTCTGCTCGTGAATAAAATACCAAAGCGGAGTCTGTTTGCAGAACTGGGGAGTTGAGAAGTATTGTTGTGTTGACACTCGGGCTCTCTCTTTACCTCCCACTCTCGCCCTCACTCAGGATGCTTCTGGCTGTCTGCCGCCATTTGAAATGCTAATAGATTCCTCTGTGCAAAACTCAAAACTTTCTTCCTTCTCCATGCTAGTTCTTTCTGCCCACAGCCTCGTCTCTCTTTTGCCCTTTCCTTTAAAGCTGTATCACCTTTCCATAAAAATCTGTTCGCTTGGCAGCACAGAAAAAGCTCTAATAAAAAAAAAAAATCTATCAAAATCAGGTCTGATGATAGTCAATGTCCTTGTAGTGAAAGGTTTCATATTTGGATGTCACTACCACAATGCTTCGCTCAGGTACACAGGTCAATATACTGCATTATACTATTCTACTCCAACACCACAAGTTACAGCCTCAAAAAGTTTTCAGATCCAATTCTGAACGAAGATATTTAATTGGGCTATATGAGTAGGCCACATCTAACCACACTTGATACATTTGTGGTGCACACAGTTTTAAAATTACAGGAATAGGATAGGCTTACAGTATATAGTAAGCTTTTTTTAAAAACATGTATCACTGAAAAAAATCCATCCATCCAGGAAAGTGTGTCCAAACTTTTGACTGGTACTGTAACTACATACAGTATTTACTTTTAGATGGGTCCACTCAACAATCTGCTAATGCTAGCTAGCTTACGATCTATCTTTGTAACTCAAAGAAAAAACCATAAGGGCTTTTTAAATGGCTCACCATTCAAACATATTACAAATTATGATTAATTCATAATTCACTATATGTTGGGTATGTCATGTTGAGGAAATACATTTTTAGAATAATGTCTTTGCAAATGGCCATCTGTTGAAAAATACATTCAGGTTGCACAGAAACATTCGGTGTTTTTACCAGTGTTGGTCATTGACAACAAGGCTTAAAATTGAGTATTACACTAATGGTCTTCAGGATCATGAGTCAATAAGCCACACTTAAAAGTTGGGCAGTCAATCCCATTTCAGGGGGAGAATTCATTTCGTTACAGTATCTAAGCCTTTGTCTTGAAAAATCACAAATCTTAAATTACCTGACACACCGGGTTCATTAGGTATTTATGTTCATGATTTTGTTGTTTGTGTGCAATATCCCCCATTTCCCTTTATTTTATCTTTATGCAGGAACTGAAACTGAATGCTAGAAAATAATCAGAGGTCAATTCATCCATCATGATGTTTGTCGGAACTCCCACATCCCCTATCCAAGCCCACAGCCCCAGTCCCGATTGTCAGTCAGACAGTACTTCACCTGTTCTCCTGCCTCAGTCCCCTCCATGCTGGACAACACAGGCACGGTATGATCTTGCCCAGGCAGAGGCAGAGCTGCATCGCCTACAGGAGCGTCATGCAACTGAGACTGAATCTGTGAAGCGGGGTCTAGAGCGAGCCATCCTGGGTGCACGCAGAGAAGAGCGGCGCCTACTTGAGAGGGTGGAGCAGGATCATCGGGACACACAGCAGCGTCTGGAGCAGGTTCAGAGGGAGAACATGGCAGCAGCCCGGGTCAGCCAATCCCTGTTGGACCAAAGGCTCCGTAAATTGGGTCAACTCCAGCAGCGGATTCAGAAGGTGGGTCAACAGTCAGGTCTGGATGAAAGTGAGCCACACCAGAACCTTCTGCTGAAGGAGGTTGGAGAGTTCCTACAACCCTGGGAAATTTCAGTCTCCCTAAAGAAAGTGAACTTCAAACCCAGCTCCCAAACTAATGCTGTTGCCTTTGGAGATATTCGTGTGCAAGAACAAAGCCTGTGCCTGCATGTCGGAGGTTGTGGGCCACAGGGGCAGCTGTGTGCTCTCCATTCACATGAGATGCAGTGTGAAGACACAAACCATCAAGATGCTAGGGGAGAAAAAAGCACCAAAGGACAGGCGTGGACTGCACCAACAGGCAGGGTTTTTAGAAAGATCAGCCTCTCTACCCGGGGTGATCTGGAATCAGAGGAGGAACAAAAGCTATCCTCAACAAAGATAGGTCACTGGCTTCCGAAGTGTGAACAGTCTGACTGCGAGTCATCCCAGGATGATGAGATAGAATCAGCCTCCTTTCATCCACAAGCAGAGGACGAATTTCTAACTGTCCCTACGGTACTTAAAAATATGGATACTGCAGGCAAGGAGCAGGTGTACAAGATAAATAATAATGGAAAAAACTACTCTCCCAGGAATCAGAGGAGGTCGCTTACTGTGGTCTCTGGCAGGAAGACGTCCCCCTCAACTAAACAAAGACAGGAGCATACTAAGCTGAGTCACTGCTCGAGTTTAGACAACCAGGAAGGAAATAAAGGAAAAGTGAGTCAAAATTCCAATAGTAGACTTTTGAGGTACAGCAACAGTACCCTTACATCTCCCAGGATGACTCCAAGAGAGCCTCTGACCAGCCAAAGCTGCCTAGACCTCACCTCCAGGGGCCAACTTCACTCTTGCCTCAGCCAGTCTTCTGAACACTCTCTAGAGACCCACGGTGACTCTGGCAGAGCTCCATCCCCGACAGACAGCCTTGACTCCAGCTATACTTTCATTGTTAGCCCATCTCATGACTACAGCATGAACAGAGGCTCTTTGAACTACAATTGCCGTCTATCCAAGTCTGCAGTGGACTTGACACACAAGACACGCCCATTGATCAGTGTTGGGTCGAATGAGCATGTAGGAGTGTGGCGGGTGAAGTGTGGTAACATCAACTCCCCGTCAAGCTCCACCTCAACCTCACCAACTCTAAGTAGAGGGGCTAGGGTCTCTGACATGGGACAGACCCTCTTGTACCCTACATATAGAAGTCATAACATTCTGCACCAGCCACAGGAAAAAATAACAGTGGCTGGCTCAAAACAACCCCTGGTGGCTAGGTCTTTATCTATGTCGGTCATAGATGGTTCCTCTCAAGAACCAAAGAGAGGCAGAGGAAAAAGAGAAGAGCGAGTCCTGGTGGAGTTGGAGGAGGAAGGAGACCCTTCCTTAACAGTGTTCAACCCCAAAGGAGTCCATCTTATCAGGCAATTTGGGAAACAGGGTTCAGGTCGGGCTGACTTTACCCTACCAAGTGGTATCCATTCCTCACCACAGGGCCAACTCTTTATAGTGGACTGTGGAAATGCACGTGTTCAGGTATGTGTTGTGTTAAACGTCTTTCAGACATGTACAACATACAGTATGTGCTATAGCAAATGAAGTTGCCAATGTTTAAACTAAATTTAAACTTTGAAACAGGTAACTGACCCTCGGGGCAATGTCCTCCAGCAGGTGACCTCCCCAACTTCTGATGGCTCTGCCAGAAGATGTCGGAACTACTTTGACATTGCTGTCAATGCTAAGGGTTTGATTGCACTAAGCTGTGCAGCTGAGCGAGCCCTGCTTGTGTTCAGCCGGCATGGTCGCCTGCTCCAGACATTTGGAGGATCAGGTTTGGGCTCCGCAAAAGATGAGCTTGAGGCTCCCAGGGGTGTGACCGTAACCAGGCTGGATGAATTCTTGGTAGCGGATATCCGGAAAGGTACCCTCATTGCCCTAAAGCTTGACCCGAAGACAGGCTCCCGCCTTGAGCGCACAGTGGTGACCGGATTTCACCGGCCCTACTTAGTGGCAGCTTGCTTGAGCTCAGGCATGGTAGCTGTGTCTGAAAGAGGCAATGAAACAGGTCGTGTGCCTTGCATCAAAGTGCTGGAGCCAGGCTGGAACACAGTCAGAGTTCTGGGTGTATGTGCTGGTATGGGACCCGTCCTGGCCTGTCCCTGGGGTATCTGTATAGATACAGATGGTAATGTGCTGGTCGCAGACTGGGGGGAGCAGCACAGAATCCTGTTATACCCAGCACAGGGAGTGGGGTGGCCAATGGTAATTCAGGGCTTGAGTAGTCCACGTGGCCTGACCCTGCTACTTGAGGGCCAACTAGCAGTGTCCGACAGCATGCACCATTGCATTAAGATATACCAGTACAAAGCAACCCTGGACTAGAAAGAGTGAGTTGATAAAGATATGCAATGTTTGAGGAAAACTCTGGCAAGGTAACCAATCACGCAGATGCACCTCCTGAGCTGATTCTGCCAACTTCACTAGAAGCCAAGTGCATTTGGACTTGACAAATGTTGTATTGGTGTTTGGTCTAGCTGTACTGTAAGAGCACAGTCAGGTGACAAAAAAAAATTGCTGGTGCTACACTGGGCAAACAAAGTGCTCAGCGTAGCATTAATTTAGTTTGGTTTAGTTTACCTGCTCTTAACGGTTCAGGATAAAATAAAACTGCTGAATGCTTGCTGAATTTAGTTTATAGATTTGAGATTAATTATAGTCTGTACAATGTCTGTGTGGGATGCCTTTAATTTTCTTCTATTCACTTCATATGGATTTAATAAGGTCAAAGACTTTATGCACACACATCCATTAAAGATTACTTTCTTTTCCAGTACTTTGATGTGTTCAAACGAGGATGGTTTCAATTGAATCTTGTCACGATTGGCTTCAGTAATTCCTGCAAATTCAACTATTTTTAATGCTGTCACTGATCTTAACTGACGAGTGGAGCTCGCTGGCTTTTTTCAGTCCTCCCACTCCTTCTTTCACCAGCAGTGTCTGTCACGTATATTCTCCACTCTTTGATGGAGTCTGTATTTAACATACACTGATGCCAGAAAGTACAGGGTGGGTGAATCATCAGCAGCGAAACATACTGTCATCCAAATTCGCCTCTGTGAAATGTGTCTCTTTATAACAGATGTTTCATCCAGGGGACCATTGCTTATTTGGGATCAGGCAGAGGTGTGAAGTTATTGAGTGCATTTACACAAGTACAGTATATTTGCAGTAATTTTACTTTACAACTTAATTTTGGGGATACCGTCACTCCACTACCACTCAGAGGAGATTACTTTCTACTTTTCAGATTAAGGTTTTAAACGAGATAAAGTCACGTTACTGTACTAAAAAAAAAAAAGTCAGCCTTGTTTTAGCTCCATTAATGCATTTTTGATATTATCTAACCAGTTTTAGAAATGAAAAGAGGTTAGACAGTTTTCCAAATCTCTGGAGGAGCATGTAATCCTTCACCTGATCTGAAAATAGAACAATCTTGAGACATGTTTCTGTAGTTTAAACCCCCCCCAAACAGTATAATGAGATAGTTCGATGTAGCTCAAATACCGTTTAAATGTGTATGCATCAATAACACAACACTGTGACAGAGACCATTCTTCAGTCAGTACTTTGATACTGCAGTACCTTTTTTTTTTAGTGCTAATACTTTTTACTTTTTCATATGTCCAATTTTTAATACAAGACTTTTACATGTACTGGAGTTTTGTTTTTCCATTGTGGTATTGCTACTTTTACCAAACGAACTACTTTGGGAGTTCCCAAACTGAATAAATACCACACATCTAAACAACACCGCCTTGCTAGCTCAATCTTGTTGTAACTAAAATATAGGATGGAGAAAGAAAAAAAAACAACACATGAACTTCACATAGACGTTAGCCTATTTTCAAGCTAGCGGTAGTAGCGCCGCGGCACCGACTCACCGGCACAGCTGGTGGAGGAGGCCAGGGCGTATCATCAAGGCTGAAGCTTCCGTGTGATCCAAACATTTCCAATAACTCCAGAGCGTTGTCAAGTCCAAACGTCAAAGTTTATTGAAAAAAGCATAGATGTAATGATTTCCAAAACTGACATGTTTTTATCTAACAAAATATTCTGATGTTCGTTGGCGTTTTCTCACCATGGTCACAAAAGGGTTTGCGCTCAGGCTTACCGCAAACAAGGGCGGGCACCTGGCGGAGTAATATCTTTTGTGATGAGCACGGTGCGTTTGCCACGCTGATTTGAGCGCGTTCTAATGTCTAGTTGACCAATCAGATTGCTTGGTCGGATCTACTCGTTGTAACTCTGCTGTTGCGGTGACTTGACCGTCGACAGTAGGCCTAAATAAAAACGAAAATGTTGGTTGACATTTAGTCTTATTTTCTCTTTTAATCATTTTGCTGTGTCCCATATGACAAAAACAATCTAGTAAATCCTGGTATTATCAAGTCTTATGGTCAGGAGTGTCAGCCTTTCCAGAAATACAATGGCTGAAAAAATAAAATAAAGCTTTTAAAACATCTCACAGTTTCTATTGTATCAATTAACTATGGAACATTACAGGCACATTTTGAATGCTTTTTGGAGCATTTGAAAAATATTAGTTAATTTGTGTATGTAGTTGTCTGAGTATTGCTGTATATATTACATCTACAAATTAATTTACAGAATGGAGAATCTGATTATTTTATCAGCCATTTTCCAGCAGTATTTGACATTAACTTAACAATCAATCATTTGGCATTTATTGACACCATTTCTTGGGAAACCATGAGTTAAATTCTGCAGTCCACCTACACAATTAGAATTGTAATGCTGATGAAAATGAATAACCACAAAATTAACTTGCACACAGAAAGACCTGAAGGAGGAATCTCTTGTGAGGAATAACACGAGGGCACATCTGACATTCATACCAACTTCTTCACAGATCAAAGAGTTTGTGCAGATGTTTTGTTCATCCTCCACACTTGTGCCTTTATGGATCTCTGGGCTCAAGCAGTGGTATAAATGCAGGGGTTTATGTTGACATATCTTGTGACGAATACAATATATGTAGATTTATGATTTAGAATTCTAAGCGAACAGGTTTTTTTCCTCACTTTGAAATACAATAGCTAAGCTAGATCTGTTAGGGATTTTTAAACTGCCATGTTTGTTATCAAACACCAAATGGGAGTTTATTTGGAGCCAAATAAGAGTAATGTGCTTGAGGGCTTCGGTGTAAAGCCAAAAAAAAAACAAAAAACAAAAACAATATATAATCTTGTCGTCCTTTGGTGATTGTGACACATTTTTTGTTTTTCCTTCTTAATAGACGCGAGTCTGAGTCCTCAACAAAAACAGTATGGTAGTCGGTTACTTGCATTCTTATCATATCACAATAGCTGTTGTCTGCAGTGCAAACAAAAAAGCACATAAGCCAAGATTCATTAAAGTCTTCTTCCTCAAAAACTTTATGGTTTATACTGTACACTTATGTTCAGATCAGACACTTTCAACAGAGGTCACAGCAGTCACAGTCGATTTCACTAAACTATAACAAATATATATAATTCACATAGGTAAAAGTTCTATAATGTACTCAGCACTGAACTACAAACACTGTGTGAAACAGCTTTCAGCACCCTCCTGGAGCACCAGGCCAGCAGGTGCCACTGGGCTACCAAACCTCCAGTCTGACACCCTCCTTGGATTTCAGGTTTACTGTCAGCCCTGGGCTCCTGGATCCAAGCACGTCTGTTTTTAAAAGGTGCAAGCAGTTAGGCCTATATTACCTGGTTCTTTGCGCTAAATAACCATTTAGCAGGGGCTTTTAGCTGCTTAAGAACCCAACTTATCTCAACCGGCTCTGTGTATTTCCTGGGAACGTTCCACATCCTCAGGTCCCCTGAACTATCCCCCAGCTCTGAGCATTTTGCTGGGGATTGTAGCACTACAGGGCTCCCTAAAACTACTCAACATAGGTGTGGCTCTGTGTATTTTCTGGAATACATCTCAGGCCCCCAGAATCCAAAGTGTTTGCTCATCACTTGGTAGAAATTGACATTGTATTTCGTGGACAGGCAACCAATGAGGATGCGAAGCAGCTAACTCGAGTCACATAAGCTTAGCAAGCAAGCTGAATCGCAACAGCATCTCTCATGAACATTACACAAACATCCAGCTGGACTCAGATTGTGGCAGATAGCGTTACAGAAATGAAATACGCACGAACTTTTAATATTTAAGCATGCTATGACAGCATGCTGATGGCAAGTTTTCACCGATAGCATTGCTGCTAAGTAACTACTGCTAGCTCAAGTCACCTCAGCTGAGTCAGTTTGTGCAGGTAGAGACGAGGACACAGTGCAAGGTATAAGTTGGTCAGGTTGTCTGATTTCTCTCTGAATCAGGAAAAACCCCAATAAATAAAAAAAAATGTGCAGAGAAAGCAGACAAAGCACATTGTTGTATTTTCCTGCCACTGCCACTAGAGACTACGAAAGAGACATATTTTACTAATAGTACCTTTAAGCCTCATCTACCAACATAGGTTCCACTGTCACATACTGTAACAAATCTGGCCGGTCTTGATCTGCTTGCCATTATTGCCTAAAAAGCAAACCCTGATGTCATCCAAAACTGTATAATATAGATACAATATTGATTTATTACAGCCAAACACATCTTGGAGCTCCGAGAAACATAGCAAACCTCCTCAAATCTTTCCCCTTGCATACCCTTCCTCTTGCTTCCCCCCCCCACACTCACACCATATCCTCATCATGCTCTGCACTGCATGTCAATCATGTGCATTACACACTTTTACAGTCTTATCCTGAATAATAGAAAATAAACATTTAACTTGACAGTCATAAAACCTTTTATTATGAAGTGATGTATTGTATTTCTGATTTTGAACATCAGGAAGAGCAGTATTTAGGGGCATCGACAGAGTATATGAGGAAACCCCCGATAGTGTGTGCTTCTTTAAATTAGGACCCATGGCAAACATGAACTCGAAAAGGTTCCATCTATTAAACTTCCATTAAATCAGAAACAGAAAACAATGACATGAAGTCATTAGCAACACATGTGTATGACAAAGTTGTGACACATTGGAATGATAGAATGAAACAAATGGGAGCTATGCCAAAAAGTACACCTCTGGGGTCTGCGGGTATGCCAGTCGGTAGGATTAAGGTTAAAGCCAAGCCAGAGTTGGCTCTCTGGAACTTAAGTAGATCCCAGTCCCTATTTTTTGGTCTGGGATCATTCATCTCTCTTTTCACTCTGGACCTCATCTCCTTCTCTGCAGAGTAAAGCTTCCTGTTTCCTGGTCAGCAGATCGTCCTGTTTCCCATCAGCTGTTTCCTAGCTGATTAACTATCCTGTTTCTCCATTGTTCTCCAGTCAGCCAGCCTGCTTGTTTCCTAGCCAGCTGGTCATCCTGTCATCCAGCTTTCCTGTTCCTCAATTAGCTAACCCCTTTTCCCAGTTCACTTGTCCTCTATTCCCCCTTTCACTTGCCGTACTCTATAGTCACTCATATATTTTTTTTACAGTAGGTGGTTCACATGCTTCCAGACAGTCTAGCTTTTCCATGTCCAGCAGCACCCCTCGAGAACAAGTTAACAAGTAAAAAATGTTTTAATTTTCTAATCAGCATATTAGAGGTAATTTCTTTAAACCAAAGTAAATACACTTATCAAATAAACATTATACTTGTTCAGCTTGTCTGTTAGGAACAAGCAGTTTAATTACAGATTAATGCGTTTATATAAGAACATCATAACCTTATGCTCACTGCATTCATTGTGATGAGCTGTGTAGGAAGAATTATGGAAATGAAATGGGCTCCTACGCACAAGCCACCAACATATATAAATTACCCGATTACTTACAGAGTAAAGTGCATTTGTACAGTATAAGAGGCTCAGTCTGATTCTCAGTGTCAAGCAAATACCAATATCGCTGTATTCGCCCAGCCCCTGTTGCATTTTTTTTTATGCTTCTGAGTCTCTGTACACCTGTGTACCACCTGATGTTTACCTTTGGATCCTGTCTATCAAGCAGGGCATCTGATCCCTTTCACAAATATTACACAAGCACATTTCCAAAACAAGTTGGCTTTTGTACTTACCTTATGTTAAAGACAGTGTGCAGACTGATTTTTCTTCCTGAGAGATTAAAGAGAAGCAGAATGGCTGAAAGCTACTGTCGACCTTCCCAGCTTGTCCTTTTAAAAGCAGTAACGGCTGTCAGCATGACTTGGGAGTAGCGTGACTTGCCTATGCATACAAACTGCTGACTATGGCACTAAAATAAAATTCAGTACGCTGGATTCAGAGTGAAACAAATACTAATATCTTCACTGATGTGTAGACTTTCAAAGCGCATCTCTTTCCCTTAGTTGGCATTCCTGCCATACCAAGCTGAAATTTTCCACCACTGAAAACTGAGCTTTTCAAAATGCTCTTCAGTGTGGAACAAAAAAGGGTAAAAGAGCTTTTTTGAAAACACTTGGCAGTCAATCTTCACCGACATGGTTGAGAATTCAGTGTATCAAACAGAAACATTCTGCCTCCAACTGTATTGCGTACTCAGCTATAGAGAGCCGAAGTCCCATCCCACATCTGGGTTAGCCTTTGTTCCATTATATGTAGCTTTCTTATAGAGCAGTTCCTTTATCAGTCTTCCTGAAAATCTGAATGTATCCGTGCTGGTTTCAATTCATATTCTAAGCTAAATAGGTATCTACTGGACTACTTTATAGAATTTAGTTTTTGAAAACATCAGATATGGAGAAAGAAAGGCACTTATGTCCGCAGCAAGTATTAAATAATAAAGCCTTTTAGTCATTAGACCTTTGTCAAGGCGAATGTTGACAAAAGAGCTTATTATGACATCAAATAGAGCACACCTGTGCTTTTTCATGCCAGAACACATGGAAAATGCAGTTCAGAAATGTAGTTCCCAAGGTCCAAATGCCTAAAAGCTTTCACAGATACAAAATATCAGAAAAATGATAAATCACTATTGAGCCTATCTGCAGAGCCCTCCTTTCTCCAGTTTCAAAATTGTCCAAAAGCGCTTGGTTTTATAATCCCAGGTGGCCACCATAGGGCTGCCGCCAGACTTTCATCTCTGCATGATGCTACCACATCAGAAGCTATCCCTGACATTTAGTTGTATAGTGCATGAAATAAAACATTTAAACACACACACACTCACAAATAAGCAAACAGAGCAGATGTAGACAATTTTATGGCACTATTCTCCATTTTAATGAATGAATGTAATTAAATATTAATCCAATGAAAAATGATAAAGAACTAGAAATGTCTTTAGGCCACCTAAAAGTTTGGAATTCACAACCCTCCCACATCCACCCTCTGTTTTTATGGTCCAATTTTCACTTTCTGCCTGCTCACAGATACACTTTGAGCGAGCCAAGTTGGTACAGTAATCTTTGCAGTCTGTTATAATTTTTATCGTTAAACCCATCACTGGGTCAAGCTTTGGTAGGCTTGTTTTTCTGCAAACTGTTTTTGGTTGTCAGCAATGAACCTATGGGGGATCAAGGCCAGTTTATAGTAAATATCAAAGGCTTCAATAAAGGCCACAGGCGTAAAGCACTTAAACAAGGTTGTTTACTGCTTAAAAAAGGGACCTATACTAGCAAAAAAACAATTTAAAACATTATACACTTGTGTTCCATAATAGGCAGCTGTATTCACTGTAGAGCTAACAGTACAAAAAGATGGTCCCAGTTGGAATAGAACACAGTTATTCTTTATACTAAATGAATCAGTATGATCTTGTCTTTGAGAGCGCTACTTAACAGACACAACAGGCAAGAGGAAGGCAGGAATGTAAGCTTTGATGTCATTCAGTTCGTTCTTCCTCTGGTTTTCTGAAGGAGGTGGAGAAAGTGATCACTTCTTCTCTTAACTGAACCCAGAAAGTCATAGTACACGGTGAACAATCTCCTTGAACTGCAAAAATGTCCAACTCCCCCTTTTTTGTGAATGCTCTTTATGTGTGCCACCAGAGACAACCTTCTGTTTTGATAACACAAAATAACCTGTTAATATCCACACTGCAACTTTCCATTATATTTCCATTATCAATTAATATGTCTATTTTCTCTAAATAACTCAATTCTAAATGAATAAACCATAATATATCAATTTAAATTATATAAAACAAAGAAAAGCAGCAAGTCCTTACATTGGAGACACTGGAAGCCGAGATTATTTGGCAGTTTTGCTTGGTGAATTACTTTACTGTATACTGTATTTATTGTTGATGAACTAATTGTTTCATCATTAACCCACATACTTTAACAAAGTAAAAGAAAAAGGTTTGAAGAAAGTGTAGCAAAAGCTAATTTGGTCACGTACTGGAGCGCAAGTCACAGGGGTGTCTCTCTCTTGTATAAGGCTGCACTGGTGGGACCCTCAAACTGCAGTTTGATGGCCTGTTTCAGATTAAGCTGCGGGTCTGCAGTTGTCATAGTGACCATGACATCCTCTGGCAAGGCACTACAAGGTGGGACTGGGGTAAAACTGTAGCAAGCACGTGACAAAATGTTCTTCTTGGGTTGAGAATCCCAGGCTTCCCCTTGAAGTGGGCTCTGCAGCCTATATGGGTAGCCCAGAGGAGGACTGTCCCTGTTTTTAGCACCTACTGCAGGGCTGTCTTGCCCTGGCATTATCCCAAGGGAAGCCATGACTGAGTGCCATTTATCACCAGCGTAAGTAGTCCTCTCTGCTTTTATTAAGTTTGAGTTTTGTTTGTTCATTTTGTCGTGATATTCAAGTCCAGACGACGAGCCTTTCTGAGGCAGTTCGCAGTTGTGCACCATGGCAGTGACTGTGCAAACAGTGGGAGGAGGGCTGCCTTTGGGACGCCTCTGGCTGCTTCCATGGAGGCTGCCCATGCCTGAGCTCCCTGGTGGGCGGAGGGTGGAGGGACGGCTACGACTACGGGGCAATGAGTGTTGTTGGATCTGCTGAATAAAGCTGAGGCTGTCAGCTGGCACTGTCTGCACGGTGGCCAGCGAGTGGCAGGTAGATGAGTTTTGGGAGCTCTGCATGGAGTGGAATCGTTCTGCAGTCGAGCCGGGAGAAGATACTGAAGAGGAGGAGGTAGCGGCTGTGACTTCACCTCCATTACTCTCCGAGAAGCCTAAGGAGAGGATCTTGTTTGGTTTTGCAGGGGATAAAGTACCCGAGTTAGACAACAGCACTACATATGGCTTGGCTCCATAGCTCTCCAAGAGCCTGACAATGTTAGAGTGCCCGTGTTTCCCAGCCACTTTAACTGGACTACGGCCATATTTATCCATGTGATTGGGATTTGCACATCTATTCAGAAGCATTGCAACAATATCAGCATGTCCCTCCTGGGCAGCGATGCTCAGAGCTGTTGCACCCTGGTGGCAAGCAAGGTCTATATTGACGCCACTGGCTTCTAGGAGACGACGTCCTACATCAACACGTCCTGTCCAAGCCACTGAATGCATTGGTGGTCTCCCCTCTGTATCCTGTGCATTGGGGTTTGCCCCGTGCTGTAAAAGTAGGTCTACCATCTTCACACATCCCTGCCAGGAAGCCACATGAAGCGCTGTACGGCCCTCACAGTCTCGGGACTCCAGGGGAACCCCCCCGTTCTCTATGAGGAGAGTAGCCATTTCAACGCGACCCTCTAACACCAGGAGGTAGAGCAAAGGCCTTCCGTCTGCGTCCCGGACGTCGGTATCAGCCCCACGCCTCATAAGCAGCTCTGCAACTTCAGCATGGCTCCCCAGGAGGGCAGCACTCAAGGCAGAATGCCCATCGTATGCCCTGTGGTCAATGGGGGAACGTCTGTCCAACAACAGCCTCACAGTGCTCCAGTGACCTTCCTGGGCAGCCAATATAAGAGGGGTGCGTCCTTCAATGTCCATCTCTCCGACACGTGCCATGCTGCCTCGCTCTGTCAAAGCAGCACACACAGCCCGATGGCCTTCACAGGCAGCAGCATGCAGCGGAGTCCAGCCAAGGTCATCTTTGTGGTTCTCATCCAGGCCTCGATCCAGCAGGGCGCGGACAACCTCAATGCTCCCTCTTGCTGCTGCCAGGCAGAGTGCCGTTCTGCCTTCGCAATCAATGGCGTCCACAGCTGCTCCCCAGAAAAGCAGCCGTGACACTGTCTTCATGTGGCCCATTGCTGCAGCTGCCAGCAGGGGTGTAACAGCAGCAGCAGCAGAGACACTGCCATCAGGGCCAGCAGTCTCATCTACATCAGCACCAGCTTCTAACAGAAGCTCAACTACGTCGTCATGGCCCTCATAGGCTGCAAGAAGCAATGGTGTCATTCCATCATGGTCTCTGTGTCCTGGATCTGCTCCACGCTCCAGTAACAGACTTGCTACCTCACCATAACCTTTCACCCCTGCTGCTGTAGGGACACAGAGGGCAGTGACTGACAGAGCAGTGCGTCCGTCTCCATCAGCTAAGTCAACTTCTGCATTGTGGTCCAGCAATATTTCCACAGCTTCATGATGTCCCATATAGGCAGCAGCAATAAGTGGCGTGCGGCCCTTGCTGTCAGCTTTGTCAACCTTTGCCCCATAGTCCAGCAGAGTCAGGACAGTTTCCTCATGACCCCCCCACGCAGCAGCTCTGAGAGCAGTCCGGCCCTCACTGTCGCATCCATCCACATCTGCTCCTGCATCCAGCAGAAGTCGGACAGCCTCACTGTGTCCTCCCCAAGCTGCAGAGCGCAGTGCTGTCCAGCCTTCATTGTCGACATGCTCCATCATCCGCATTGCAATTTCTGGCTCCTGGCTCTTTGCCCATCCCAGGAGCACAGACAAAACTTTGACATAACCCTGCCTGGAAGCCAAAGTCAGTGGCATTTGACCCTGACGATCACTTTCCAGTGGATCAGAGCCGTGTGTTAGGAGAAGTTCAACTAAATTTGCAGAACCCTCATGGGCTGCACTGGTAAGCAAGGTCTTTCCATCTGTAGAACCAGGCTCGTTTACAGACATCCCACTGTCTAGCAGTCTCTTTACAGACACCTCCCTTTCAAATGTCTGTCGTAAATTAGTTCCCTCTTCACCTATACAATGCAGTCCAACACTTGGGTCTACATCTGAAAAAAAGCCTGCAGAGACGACCCCACTCCTCATTAACAGCTGAAGAACTTCCTGACTGACCACAATAGGAGGCTGGGTTAAGGATGTGGTGAGGGCACTACTGCCACCAGTAGTAAGTGCGGGCACAACTGTCCACAGCATCCACAGTGCCAACAAAGAGAAGTTATCTTTATGGTGACCTGAGCAAACTAAATGTGTGGCTAGCTGGCAAGTGTCCTCAATGTCCAGGTGGGGTCCCTGCAAAGTCATAGCCATGGCAAGCATACTGTGACCTTCTGTTCTGCTACACAGGTACTTCTGTGTGCAATACTTAACATCCGTTAGCCACTCTGCAAAACTGGCATGAAAAAGTAGTTTGGTGCTCCCAGGGCCATTGATCAGGAGAGAGGACAGGGATTGGAGCTTATTTTGGAAGTCCTGGAGGCTGAGCGAGGTGTCATGTGTCCAGGTTGCTATGAACAGCTGCTGGGGTGTGAGGGGCTTTGGGGTTGCCAAGAGGACACTGAGGAGAGGCCTGACATAGACAAAGAGGCCCCGGGGGAACAGTCTCTGGCATAACCACAGATAGAGGCCATTGAGAGTTCCAGGGATGTCCCGGATCTCCCGGAGACCCACCAGTGCACCTGCCACACCATCCAGCACACGCTCGAGGAACAGCAAGCAGCCTCCGCTCTTAATGTGCAGCAGATTCAGCATGTCAGCGGTGTCTGGGGTGAGCTGACGGCGAAGTGACGCTTCTTCATCCAGCCGGCAGAGGATGTACTGCTGCATATCGCGAACAGGCAGGGGCTTTCGCAGATCATCCAGACAGAGCTTACGAAAACCTATAACACAGAAAGAGATCGTGCAGGTTTTTTAACCCCAATATAGTTTTGTTTATTTGTCTGGCATAGACTTTATTAGTCCTACATTATGTCATCTTCTTTTCTCTCTCTCTCCCACTATCACCATCTGGTACTCTGACAACTTGTATAAATAACCAAAATAAGGAAGAAGACCGTTGGCCCAAAGAATGCTTAAATAAGTATTAGTATAGTGTCATTTGGTCATCAGGTTCTACTGCTACAAAACGCCACCACCTCCTTCATTTATAATTTGTTAGTAAAATTAAGCTGGAGCATATAACCAGAACAGTCATGCTAGTACCAGCTTTTAACAAGACTTACAGTCAAAGATCCTTTTTGCTATAGTTACATAAAAACTTGGATGCTTCCTTATCTTATTAACGTCATTGCTGTACATCATTTGTATCAGGTTTTGCAGATTACGGGGATGATGGACAACTGCTTGCTAGATTACTTGTACAAACTTCGCTTTAGCAATTAAAAAGTACTTTTATCACAAAAATGAATTTCTCATCTACAGTGTGCCTTGGTAGTAATTTTGAAAATTGTTTGCCCGTTTACTGTAGGTAAATCAATAGTCATTATAAGTGACTTGATCAGGTTTCTTAAAATATTATCAGATATAAAAACAATGACTTTAAATTAGTGGAGACAAATACATACCTGTGCCCAATATCCACCACACGTCTGAGGTAGTAGCAATAACAATATAATTATAAGTGCAACGCCCATTAAAAGGAGTTCTTTTTTCCTTATACCTGAGAACATCTTGCACACAGCACTGTTGTGGCGGCGGACAGAGCAGACCAGCAGCAGCCAGCCGGGCAGCAGGTGTTGATTAGCAGCCAGGAGCTCTGCAATGGAGTGGCTCTTCCCACCTCCTTCGCCTGCCCCATATCCCACGTCCAGGGAGTCCACCAACACCATCAGAGTCTGAGCAGGAGGAGGAACGTCCAACAGGGGTCCCAACACTGCTCTAAGGGCATGTGAGAGAGACAGATATACAAACGAAGAAATTAAATTGAAGACGACCTTGTAAAAAATGCAGGAGTCGTGGGCAGATGAGGGAGTTGAAAGACAGTATGAGCATTTTCTTTTATATTGACTGCAGTGTAATTACATCACAGATAAACACAGCAGGTCAAACTCTTTTGCATATAAAGTCAGTGACACTGAATGAAATCAATGCCATCACTTGAGGCAATTCCACTTCAAGCGAGGAAATGGTTTGTTGAGTTTGTGGCTTTTGTTTTCCATTTCACCTATTTTAAAAAACAATCTTACCATACCCCTTAGCCTTTTAGACACACAGTCAGTTCAAAACAGTATAAAAAAATCCAACTTTATATGTTCACCCAAAAGGAATTTCAAGGTAGAATAAGTAGGATTTTCCTAAAAAAAAACAAAACATGTATAGACTCATACAAAAGTAATCTTGTGGGTTATAAGTGATGACCCACAAGAATTGTGTGGCGGTGTCTGTATCTGCAGCTTTTATTTGTGCTTCAGAATGTAACCGTCGTGAAACAATCAGAAAATAACATTTTATTTCTGCGATTCACTGCTTTGTTCTTGCTAAAGGCCGCTCCCTCTCTTCATTCATTCTCTAGCTCTCTCTCTTGCTCTGAGATGGGGACGAGGGGCCAACTTTGAATCGTGTGTTTACAAACAGCAACCGACAAATCCTACTTATTCTGCCTTTAACTCCAATTCCTTATAGCAACTACAGAAGGAACATGGAAAGTAAACCTTAGGAACACGCTTCATGGGTTCAGAAAGACTTATGAAAAAAAATGCTGAATGAAAAATTGCACTGAGTTAAAGAAGCTAGTGAAACAGAGGCAAGCCCGGACATAACGTCATGACTTTGGCTGTCTATTCCAGTCAAACCAACATCACAACAGGGCCAACAGATGACCAAAGTAAAACGCTTCTATTGGCTATAGTTTATAAAACTAAAACCTGACATTAGCAGGCAGTATGGCTCAAATTTGGCACCGTCTTCTTTACTCAGAACACTGTAATATTAAGACAGCATTTACCTCACACCTTTAACACTGACATACAGCTGTGATTATGGAACAAAAGGCAAATATTGTATCTTCTACTATGATTGAACACTGGAATATGATGTAAATCAGTAAAACAATGCTAAACAGTGGAACTGTCCTTTAAAGAGCACAGTCAGCACGCACACCCTGCTTTGATCTGATGGTGACTCAGGTTAATGGAACTTCTGAAGTTTCCTGCTCCGCCCTGGGCACGTTCACACACACACACACACACACACACACACACACACACACACACACACACACACACACACACACACACACACACACACACACAAACACACACACACACACACACA
>CM022488.1:7456990-7559438 GCA_011952105.1 Coreoperca whiteheadi | reverse complement strand
TTTATAAGAGACACACACACACACACACACACACACACACACACACACACACACACACACACACACACACACACACACACACACACACACACACACACACACACACACACACACACACACTACACATTCATTTCCTGACTCGTAAACCTCCTTAATGTAACATGCCTGAGCTTTGATTCAAATGTATGTTTCTTATCACCTACACTTCTGTAAAACTGTTTACTCCTGACCATAATAGCAATGATAAGAATAGTAATAATTATCATTTCAGCATAACTCCTTCATGCAGAGAAGAAACCTAAAGTGGTTCACAAACCTTAAAACAAACAAAACAATAGGTTTTTGGACCCCAGTTATACCTCCTGGCTCTAATTCCTGAATCTAGACTTAAGAAGTAAGGCAAGTTTATCTGAGGAGAATGAAATACTGCAGTCAGCATGAGGTTCAGAGCTGTTGGAGCATGAAAACTTCATAATGAAAGTGCAAGTTATATGAGGGAAGTGGAGGTTCTTGAGAACAAAGTTGATACTGCCAGATGGCTAGAGTGGCTGCAGTAAAAATATGCCTGAGTCAAACACAAAAAACAACTCTGTTATCCGACACCTATAATAATGTCATGATACCTGTATAGTAATCCTAGTTATTATAGAAAACCATGTTACCCCTGACGTAACAAAGCCAAGCAGTGCCAGACCTGTGTTTAACCTTGGTCAGGACAGGGCTGTAAAGCAGAAATTATTGGATTACTGACCTACCATATAGTGGATACTGACGACACCTTTTAGCTTAGTCAAGCATATATCTCAGAATTTTAGAATGTAAAGAAACATCTTTTCTGTTACATTGTTTGCCATGCTAGCTGCATGGTTCTGGGAATGACAATGTCGGTCTATCCCCCACTTTGGTCCAACAACTAGTGGATGGATTGCCATGCCATTTTATACCAACATTCATGACCCCCAGAGGATGAATCCTAATGACTTTGGTTATCCCCTGACTTTTCCTCTAGCGCCACCATGAGGTCAAAATACCTTGGTTAATGACTAAATACATGCAAAAAATATTATAAAATATATAAATAGTGAAAATGGTAAACAATACACTGGTGTCCCATCAGCAGGTTTGTATTCTCACAGTGAGCATGTTAGCATGCTGACGTTAGCATTTAGCTCCAAGCACCACTGTGCTTGGAGACCCTTAATCTTGTTTGTGTTTCTAGGACACCTTCTATCGTGTTTGCTGCTTAAAATGCTTTATGAATGTCTGCCTTTATCATTACAATTTTTATTTAATCTCCGTTTCCAATACTATTTAGGTCGGACATGGACTGCTTGGCCATCATTGGTAAAGGCTGGCAATACAAGAGACAACGATGGATATAAGTCCAGGTCTTAATTGTCTGATAGGCCTATGCTGTTTTTTTATATAACTATATAAGAAATTTGTCATTAAACCAAAACAAAACAAAACACACCACTGTACCTACAGCGGAATACTGAATCTCATTGGCAACATTTCAAAAACCACACTTAAAAGTAAACAAGTTTAGTAAATATATTTGTACAAGGCCTGATTTAATTCTGTTCTACTTAGCAGAGATTTGTACAGAACTACACTTACAGACAGGGGTCTTGTTATAAAGGTGACAAACAGTGATTAACCTGTGACAGGAGTCGGGTATGAATGGGTCACTCAGAGGCTAAACTCAAGTCAATTATCCTGCAACAACCACAGGGTGCGTGTTTGTGTGTGTGCTGGTATTAGTGTTAATGTCTATATTTAAGAATGACCAGAGGGCCCAGTCACATGTAGTCCACCAACAGGTTGTCTACCTGATTTTAAGAAAACCTAAAACATATTTAGTCTTTGAAAAATCAAGTACAGAAAAAAAATTCTGCATCTATTTCAGCCTCAAAACTAAAACAGTCTGTGGGTATTTTACAGAATTGTTTCTGGTACTTAATAATACATTTCTTGTAAAAGCAGAATATGCTGCTAACAGGAAGGAAACAGTTCCAGTATTTAAAAAACAAAACAAAACTGGGAAGAGGTCAAGCAACCTGTAAACAAAGCCGTTATCATTCAATCAATAAAATATTAAAAAATGCCAATCACAGGTTCCCAGATCTCAAGGTGGCATCTTCAAATTGCTTATTTTGTGTGAGCAATGGTCTAAAACTATGTAATTTACAATGACATAAAACAGAGAAAAGTAGCAAATCCTCAAATGTGAGAGGCTGGAAGCAGCAAATGTTTGGTATCTTTGCTTGATCTGACTTTATATGATGGATTTAAATTGTTGTTTATCATATAAACCTCATGTATGAGGACTACAAGACAATATTGGAGAATAGTAATGGCCAGTGGTAATTCTTTAGTCAGAGACGTTCACATCAATCTAGTATCTTCTTTCGGATGACATTTACAGAGCGAGCAGTAATGTGCATGAATCATCTCATTACCATAACACATTACCTTACACAGTAGCCTTGGTTTATATCACTGAGCATATCCTGCAATTAAAAGCAGATTAAAACCCCACCCTGGATGACAGCTACATCTGGGTTACAACAAGCTTATCATAACCTCTGTATGCTTTAGTCATCTGATTAAAGCAACACTCCCTCACCGGGCACACTTTCAGTTCGGCGGCCCAGGAAGCGCAATGAACCTTTTATTGCTGCTTGAGGATTTCCGCCCCATTCAGCCCACACACTGTAGTCCTCCACACAGGTCTGTGGGTGACCTTTGACCTGAGGCTTTAATTGCACTAGTAGAGGGGAGCATGCCACAATCAAACCTCCAATAATTAGGACGTTCCCTCAGAGCCAAATATTTTCCTCCAGTACTTAAAGGACTTCACAGGCTTTCTGACCTGCTCACAGACTACAATCCCATCAGACCTCTCAGGCCATCAGGTGGTGGTTTTCTAACTGAACCTAGAATAAGATCCATTATCTGGTGGGGTTGCTTTTGGTTACTTTGGTCCTATTCTCTGGAACAAACTGAAAACTTTTTCCTTTTTTCATTATTAGTTATTGTACAACACTGTATATGTGTGTCTGTATGTTCTCTGTACAAGACTGCAGTTTATGTTTGTGGGGTGGATGTGGGGTTCTTTGCTCTTATTCAGTGTTTAGGAGTTTCTTCTTTCTTGTTACTGCTGCCTTTCTCATCTATTATATTCTTCTGTACATGTTATCTGTTGCTGCATGCATTTTAATACAAAACATGTTGAGTTTACTTGTAATGAAATGTATGGCCATAATGTAATGCACAATAACATTGCGTTGCCTTGCTACGGAGCTGGGTTCAGGACCAAAGATCCATTAGACTTTAGATCAAAAGATTTGGAGCTCTTCATTTTTTTCAGTCAGGAACGACCTAGCTGTAGAACTCCTTTCGTAGCAAACACTTCACCGTTAACTGATGTGCATGGCTTCTTTCATTCAATATTTATTTAACGTGCACTTGACCAGGAGAGCCTTATTCAGACAAAAGTGCCTTGGCCAAGACAGGCAGCAATAAAAATGAGCTACAGACTGCTGATATAAAAAGAAGAGAAAATACCACAAGTTCAGAAATAAACATAACTCCAACAGTTTGTGGTTTAAAAGCAAAGTGGGCCAACCACAGGACTATAGTAGTTATGAGAGGTGAGCATGAATTCAAAAGCTAAACTACTATTTCATCCATCTGCTGATTGTGAACTGACAAGCAAAGCATCTGTATGAGAAATATAAGTATGAATATTTAAAATGCGTATATATAAATATGAAAGGTCATTTGGTAACCATGGTAACATCTATGCATGCATGTCAGCATTGTGAGTGAGAGGATTTCCCTGGATTTGTAGAAACTGGAAAGCAGTTTAAAAAGCAGCGTGTTGAGCTTGTGTCCTACTCCGTGTGTATTGGCAGTTCCTTATTACAAAAGTGAGCGAGATTGTAACGTCCACACAGCAACTATCCGCTCGATAACATTGCAATACACAACCTCCTGTTTCTACCTGTTCACCATTACTTATTATCCATATTTAAAGTCCAGTAACAGTTTCCACTAATAATGCTCGTAAGTCAGTGACGTTATCGTGAGCTCTATGTGACATCAGAGAAGACAGAGTGGTAAGGACCTGTCAGTGCACCGATATGTTTACTCCTCTTGGTATGTTTGTAATAAGCTAGTGTGAACTTGAAATGTAGGCCTACCAGAACTAAAAGGCAACGATGGATAATTCTTCCTGGGCCGAGAGAACCAAAGTCCATGCGTGAAACCAACCTAAAACTATCAAACAATGTAACATCCAGTTGTTTCTGCAGCTATGATTTAAATTCACAGAAAGAGACTAACTTTGTTCACTTTAAAGCTGACTGCTTAAAGGTTTTAAGCAGAAGGAGCAGCATAAAGGTTCAGCAAAGAGTTAATGACTTGCTGACTACAGCCAGCTACCAACTGATTCAAGGCATACATCCATGTATGCCCTTTCACTGCCAAGTCAAGCCCATGTTTCATGAGTTTGTCAACGGCTGTTCTCACATGGCAGTGTTTCGCCCGCAGCCACTTTCTCTCACAAGAGCTACAAACACAAACAGCGGCTGGCTGTGAGCCAGTCTAAGGGGAATGTGGAATCCAGCTCGGCCCTTCACACCAGAGGTAAGCAAACACAGGAGGAGTTTAAAAGGGCTCAGACTCATCGTAGAGTAAACACACTGGAGAGAGGCAAAAAAGTCCAGGAGAGGCGAGTGCCCTTGCTGACGGGTGCTGAGATGGTCACTGGGGTAGTGGAGGCATTTTTTCACTTCTTTGTTCTTTTTTTCCCCCCTCTCTGAAAGGATGTTGTGTCGTAAATAACACTGTAGCATTCATTCACACTGGAGGCCCATTGTGTGTGCTGTGAATGGGCTGCATTATGAGAGGAGAAATAAATATAAGAGGAGGAAGAATAGTTGCTGCCGTCTTTTTCCTGTGACTGTCCGGGCCTCTCTTTGCTTCACTGATGGCCACATGGTTTTACATTACAGGCTTTGCGAAACCCTTTTTGTCTGTTGACAGTTTAAACACCTGCAGAGAATCACCTCTATTTAGAAAAAAAACTAGATGCAGCCTTAAAGCTTTTATGGATCTTTTTCCCACAACATGAGCAGGAGCTCCTGCTGTGTCTGACACTCAATCGCTAACTTTTCTAGGCAGATTGGGGAGCTTTTTAATGTGTATATTAATGTTTTATTACAGTGTTCCTGACATTGCAGCTAGGGCCGATAATTCAATATATTGCCCACACTGGCCTAATGACAAAAGTATATTTGGTCTTATGTTATGTACTATGTCATATACACCCAATCCTACTGATAGTGGAAATATTATTTTTATTGTGACACCGATTTTAAATATATCACCCAGCTCTAGCTGGAACTGTAGGCTGCAAATCAAATTCATATCCTCCATGTTGTGCAGCATTAATATCATTAAGCATGCTTTTATGTTACAAAACACCCAGTGGGTCATTAATGGGTCTATGATCTCAAATCGAAGCTTGTCTGGTTCGAGAGCACGTTCTCATGACCAGGTTTATCATGTCTAAAATGGAGTACAAACACTGAACGTTTTTGGTCACCACAATCCAATGATGAAACTGACTGTTTACAAAACAAAAAGGAACTTGTGGCACAGGTTTTCAATTCTGACTGAATCTGATAAACCACTTGTTCGCCTGCTGACACATGCTGGATGGAGCTTTGTTCAGCTGCGCCGGCTTTCATCAACACCACCACCATTTAACAGTCTGCGATACCGCACATACATTTTGCTGTGTTGAGCTGGGAACGAGCCGCGCTCTTGAACATGCACACACATGCCGAGCGCCTGGATGGGTTTCATGCTTACCTTTTCGTTAACTTTAGTCTCCCTCTCATTTTGCAACCTTGATCATTTTCTCGGAGCTGCATCAATAAAGAGCAACCCTCTTCAGATAATAAAAGAAAATTAAAGAAACATCCCTCACTTTGAGAATTTTGAAAGTAAAAATCCGAACAAATGTGATACAAACCTCTTGAAGGTGTCATCAGGGTCTCTTTGACAGGCGAGAGGCTCCAGAGCAGAGGATACAGATGGGCTGTTGAGGATCTCTTTGTAGCCAGGAGAGAGGAGAGGTGAGGCCCTTAGCTGCTCCACCAGGCCCAGGACGAACCTCCACAGCAGCGTACTCCTCTGGTCCTCTCTCTGGCAAAAGTGGGAGGCCAGGCAGCGTGTTGCCAGTCCGACTGCCAGCCCTGCCTTCGAAGTGGGCCACAAAACCTCGGTGAGCAGGGCGGTCTTCCCGGCGCCGGGGCCCCCCGTCACCAGCAGCCCCGGCGGCTGACCCGGCACGGAGCGGGTGTCCAGGTAGCGCCGCAGCTTGTCCAGGGCCCATTCTCGGCAGTAGAAACGCCGGCCCTGGAGCAAGCTGGAGCTGCTGCCAAATGCACTGCTACTCATTTGTTCCTGGGGAGTTGACATCCAGGGGACAACTCACTGCTCTGAACTCCACGTCCCATGCTCCTCCAGTAATTTTCCTCCGACTTCTATGTTGAGCGGCAGCAGGTGACACCTCTGGTTCCCTGACAGCTCTGAGCAATGCCTGCCCTGGGTATTTCCTCACACTGTCAGTTCCTGAAAGTGTTGCATCAGGCGATTATTATCAGTGGCTGTTCTTTCCCTGCAGGTCTTGAGGTGCAAGGCTGACAAGAAGAGAATTCAGAGAGAGGTTAAGCCAGATAATGGTTCACCTCTTCATTTTCTTCAATCAGATTTGTAATTATCATTTTGTTGCACGGTTTGAAACATCATGCCTCTCCTGGAGATAGTGGAGCTGTTCAGTCAGAAATCAGAAAGAGGAAAAGGGAATGAGTCAAGAGAGGAACTGACAGCATGTTTTTCACAGATATAATGACACAGTATCTCACCCCTCCCCTGACTGAATCGTCCTCCATCTTCCAGTTACAGCTACAGTCTTCCCTCCTCTCAGTTTCTGTGCCGCTTCTCTTAAGATTTCAAACATCGACCCCAAACTGCAGTTGTAGCAAGAGATATCCTTTTCCTTTCTCGTGCCCTCAGCTCCTTGCAACCCTCTGTTCATACCTCACACCTCCCTCTCTGTCTCTCATGCGCTCTGGTTTTTCTTGGTTTTTTTTTGTCTCCTCCCTCCCTTGGTGTTCCGGCATGTCAAGACATGCACAGGAGAGCAGAGCAGAGAGAGAGAGAGAGAGAGCGAGAGAGAGGGAGCACTCATGTGGCTGTGAGCAATTCTACAGTTGACAGGTGGGAGGGGTTACCTGGGGTCAAGGTTCAGTCACAGGGCAAAAACACAACTCAAGCTTTGGTTTTAGGTGATTTACCCTCATAAAGAAATTTTATGAAAATGACTTGTTACTTTACATTTTCTTCTAAAATACTGTTGTCATCACAGCATGACCCTTGAAATAAATTGTATTCGATGCTGACTTACTTTGAGATGATTCATTCATGATAGGTCTAGTGCTGAAACTATTTGTCAGTGAATCAATCAACAACGAATGAACTGAAATACTTTGGATAATCGATTAATGATTTGATTTATCAAGCAAAAAAAAACAACAACATTCTGTCGTTCCAGATTCTCAAATGTAAGGATGTATTGCTTTTCTCTGTTTGATATCATTGTAAATTGAAAATCTTTAGGATTTGGGCTGTAGGTCAGAAAAAATAAGCAATTTAAAAATGTCATCTCGGACTTCCGGAAGCTGTGATGAGCGTTTTTCAGCATTTTATAGACTAAATGACTGATCGAAGAAATAATCATCTGATTAATCAATAACAAAAAAATCATGCGTTGCGGTCCTAGTTAAGACATATTAAGTTTATTAGCATTTATTTTCAAATAAGAGTTTTTGTTGTATTTTTTTGCCCACCCTGATGATTTCAGAAATATACTTAATGTTTTTTACATTCCCCATCTACATGATTTAAACATGCTTTTTATCATCATTTAATCATATTAAAATATTGTTCTCACAATTTTCCTTCTTACCACTATAAAGTGTTGTCATTTCTACCATCTCGCAAAAGCATTAAGGGTTTTTCAAAATGATGCAAAGCTAACTGAGCCACATTAATCCCACTGTAACATTTTGTATTAAAAGGAAATGATACTAGGCAACTACTTTTCCCCCACTGTATAATCAGCTGTTAGTAACTGAAAGAAATGTACACCATGTTTTCATTTTTAAGTAATGCACAATGTGTCACCTTTAAAATTCAGTCAATTTTAGACTGCATGCTACCACTTTTAAGTGTATTTAATACAGTCATTTATCCATTGTGCACACACCGGACACCCATAACGCACACACTGAACCCTGTGACCTGATCACATGTTTATAACTGAGAGGATGTGATAAAATCCTGCAGGATGAAACACAGCAGCATCCACACCACTCAGCTGACTCCGAGTTGCTGACAGTTTTACACTGTAAATTAATTGAATGAATTTCACTAGGCTATATAAAAAGGAAAGAAAATGAAAAAGCCATACAAGATGGTTGCGTAAAAACCTTCCAGACGAGGAATGTCAGAGGCTTCTGTGACAGAGTTAACACGGTGATGAGAGTGCACAGAGTGCTCTGCATTTTAAGTCAATGACTAATCAAACATCAGCTACACTAAACTGAATCTGCCAGATTATAACTGTGATTTAATACTTTGGGCAGAAAAAAACTCACTGCTGCGCAAATCATGTACAACACTAGCCTGGTGGCAGTACAGTATGATTCAGAGAGCTAATATTGGAAACATAATAAGTAAGAACAGCCAGCTGAATTTCCACATGTGCAGCATTTAGCCTATATGGTTTCACCCCTTCCTACAGGTGGATGACAGCTGACACATGTTGTCAGCTGACAAGACCAAGTGGCAAATAGTGAAAATGGACTGGAAAAAGAAAGGATGTGTTGTTTTAGCACGACAGTAATGAGGAGCACTGACACCAAGCAGCGAACTTGTCTACATTCTTGTCATTACTTGTGGTATTTACAAGTATTACCTGGCATGTAGCCTGTAAAGATGCTGGTGCAGTAAGCAAAGCCAGAAGCAGCATCTTTATAGTGCTTCACTGACATGCAGAAGTCAAGTCAACAGCAGCTGGGCATAGTGAAGTCATATGGTCACAGTACATGCTTTTACATGCACAGAAGAAACCAAGTCATCAGAAAAATTAGGTTAGGCAAGAAATCAGACAACGCGTTGTACATGTACTGTCTACATACAACAGGGCAGTAATCTGATTTCTCCCCTGCCCCAGACCCTAATATGGAAGCATTACTTATTTTACCTGTTGTATTTATATAAAGACACTGCTTTCTGTTCCTTATACAGCATGAATGTGTTTGAATTGAACTAATACTCAAATGTTTAGTGGTGGAAAATGACTTCTTTAGACTTCTAGAGGCTACTTTGTGTCAGTTTCCTTCAGATGGAATTATGTTGATGTAATGCTCTAAACTTTCATTCTGCCACCCTGCTGTTATGGCAATACTTTCCCTGTATGACCCAGATTTTGTCAGGCACACACACGCACACACCAAACAGCCAATAAGAAACCTGGTAGTAAGTTTACATGGCTGAGAAATAGGCTACGTAGGAGACATCTAGGTTGGGAAATAAGGTTTCTCTGAACCCCTAACCCAATTACGGAAACCGGGTTGTTTTCCAACAAAAAAATAATTACATCACTTAACTCCCTCAAAAACCACAGGCTGTTGTTTTACATTTGTTTGTTTACGGCTTAAAGGAAAGAGTATTTTTGCAGGGAGTTAGATGAGAAGATTGATACCACGCTCATGTCTGTACACTAAATATGAAGCTGGGGCTGGCAGCTGGTTAGCTTAGCAGAGCATAAAGACTGAAAACAGGGGAAACCGCTAGCCTGGATCCGTCCAAAGGTAACAAGTCCTCCTACCAGCACCTCTAAAGCTCACTAACTAACACTTTATATCTTTTTTGTTCAATCCATACAAAACCAGAAGTGTAAAAAACAACAATGTGCCAGGCTATTTCTTGGCCGGGACCATTAACTTCCTGGGGTCTCTGCTGGGAGCCTGTCAACTGCTCTCAGCTGTTTCCCCCTCCTTCCAGTCTTTGTGCTTAGCTATACTAATCGCCTCCTGGCTCTAGCTCCACATTCAAAGAAATGGTAGTTTGACATTTGGGGAAAAAGATCTGTACATTAAGCATGGACCGAGAGCCGGGACGCGATTAGCCTAGCGTAGCTTATAAACAGCTAGACTGGCTCTGTCCAAAGTAAAAAAAAAATAAAATACACCTCCCAGCTCTAAAGCTCACTAACAAACATATGTTATCGCGTTTTTTCCTACCATAAACAAACAGAAATGTGCAACAGACAATTTGTGGTTATAAGGGGGGGTTAACGTTAGGTAACTGGAAATAGGCTAACTTGGCAAAAAAACTACAGTCTACTGATGTTGCCAGGCAACCAGTGGAGACACTGCACAGAATAGATAAACTATTGTTCATCACCAAAAAGTAGTTACAGCTCAAAACCGTCCCCAAATAAGCAAATAAGCGGATTTCCAATGACTATTAGTTTACTATTAAGTATGTTCGTAAATTAAGATGTTTATTGCATTTTCTGGGATATTTAATCACTATGGGATGAATTTGGTCTGTATAAAAAAAAAACAAAAACAAAACAAAACAGATTTTTCACAAAATACTAACTGTTTGTCTTTTTCCTGTCTCACGTTTTTATTTACCGCCACATGATTTTGAATCATTTTAATCCCTCGTAAATGTTTCAGTTTACTGTGTGGAGTAAAGATTACAGCCAATCAGCTCCTTCAACTATGCTCGCATCTTTCCTCGGTGAATCCACAACCAACCCTCTGCAGGCTGTCAGGCTGTCAGGCTGGCTGCAACAATGCGAGGATATTCCCTCCAGGGGCGGACGGTGAAACCATAACCTAGGCTACGTGCTAATGTGTGTTTTAACCACAGCCTTTGGTCCTCGCTGACCTCATTAACCAGGCGCACGACGCCATTGTAAACAAAAACACGAAGCGCTGCCCACATAGCCTACTTTGTCAGTTTGTTTCCGTCAAAGGTCCCAAAGTCAGGTTTACCGGTCATTTCCCCACCAAAACACTGTGACTGAGTTTTAAATCCAGCAAACACGATCTTACCTGACTGAAACGACCGTCCTCCTTACCGACCACCGCGCTACACCGGATTGAATCACGTGTATCCACTCCCACAATCCTCCACACCAGCATTAAAGGTGAATTTAATCTTATTTCTGGAAGGCTAAACTGTAGTTGTCCTGTAGCCTACATTTGAAGGGCTATCGTTTTCTCTCCTTCCGTCTCTCAGGGGGTCTGCTCTGTCTGCTTCTGCACACTTTCAAAAAGGATGTTCGACAGAAAAACATAAAAAGAAAGGCGTGTGTAACAATTGGACATCCTCTGCAGGGCTGCTTTCACATATGTTGAACTGGACTACAGATTTGTCTCCTTTTTACTCTAAGAGTATATGGAAGCCCATTTACGCCAGAAAAATGCAACCATAAATTAAAGGTTAGGAATGCCAAAAATCATACAAAGATACTAAGTCAAGAAATTGACTTACTCATTTTATTAACCAGTTAAAACTTATAGTATAATATGTAAAAATTATGAGGTAGTCAATCAAAATTATGACTTTTTAAATAAATGTTTTACTTATGATCGTCTGCTTTTGCATAAGTAAGTTATAATTCTTACATAGTTTCTTAAATGTTTGACTTAGAAAGTCACTTTTTTGTATCCTATGATTTGATTTAGTATCATAAAATTGTGATTCATCTCATAATTTGAACTTTTTTGAATTTATTGCATACCAAGTAAGATAATACTTGAGATAATACATTCAAATTATGAAATAATATCAATATGTTTGACTTAGAAAGTTTGATTACATATGTAAATATAACTGTGAAATGTTTCTGATCAGTTGAGAGTCACAAAATGCAGAGTCAATGTGAACATTTTCTTAAATCCTAACATTATACTTTAAAAATACCAATTGGGCCCAAAAGGTTATTACAGTACGTTAAATCACTGACACCTACTGACCAAAAAGGGGAAAATGTCTCTGAGTTTATGATTTGCTTGTTTTTAGAACCAGTTACACTTTGGGAATATATAAGTATTCCTTCAGTCTTTACTGAAAAGTGCCTGAAAACGCAGCTCTTCCATCAACACCTAACTGACAATCACTAACTTCTTCTTCATTTCTATCTCTTTTCATAAAAAAACCCCCCAAAAAACCCAAAAACCTTCCTCTCCTTAGCTTTGTATACCGTGCTGGGCTTTAACAGACTAGTTTCTGGTGCACTTATGCTTTTGGGTACTTTGTGTTGTTATTATTGCTTCCATTGTCTTCCTCATATGTATGTCGCTGGATAAAAGTGTCTGCTAAATGACTAAATGTAGATGTACTGAATTTTCCCAGCAAGATGCCTTGAGTTCTTTCTGAAGAATTTTCTTCAACAAGTGCAGCAGATTTCATCGCTGGCTTGGGAACATGATGTGTTTCGTCCAAACCACAAATACTCTGTTTTAAGCTTTCAGGGGCCCCAAACTGTCCCACGAATCACAACTGAACTCACAGTGAAACGAGAAGTGACCCTTTCACCCTGTTAGCCAATTCTCTACATTCTAACATAGATAGACTAATAAATACCAAAACACACCCCTTCTCTTAAATAATGACTTTGATATTTCCCCACTAAGGGTTTGGTCATTACAATATATTTGACATGATGAGATGTTGAATGCCAGTTACATAAAGAGAGAGACACCAAACACATAACACTAGCATTTTTCCCCCGTTGCTCTGTATGCTGCTGTTTTACTTCAGAACTGCTGTGACACACTCAATAAACAGTACATTTTTAGAATACTTTTTTTTTTTTTAATCAATGATAAATCTCTTCTGTGGAAGTAAATCCCAGTCTTCTACTATATTTGCAGGGGAGACACCTACTGGACATCTGTGGTACTGACAGACTTCTGTCCAAACTGTTCAGCTGAAGATGAATCACATTAATATTACATCCATTTTTTTTAATATCTCAGAGAATATGCCTTTCAATAAAGCAAAAACTGTTCACAAACAGACAGCGTTCAAACAAAGTTGTATGATTGTTACTCACATACACACTCATCACACACACTGACACAATTTTTACAGTATCTCACAGAAGTGAGTATACCGCTCACATTTTAATATTTTTTCCTGTGACAACACTGAAGAAATGACACTTTGCTACAATGTAAAGTAGCGAGTGTGCAGCTTGTATAACAGTGTACATTCGCAGTCCCCTCAAAATAACTCAACACACAGCCAGTCAAGTCTAAACCGTTACACCCCTAAGTGAAAATGTCCAAATTGGGCCCAAAGTGTCAATATTTTGTGTGGTCACCATTATTTCCCAGCATTGCCTTTACCCTCTTGGGCATGGAGTTCACCATCTCATGTTGTGATAGAAGATTCTTCTTCATTACTGAAATTCAATGAAACAACATTTTCAGGTTGGTCAGCAGTGCCGTCTGACCTAAAACAGCTGCTGTGGCACAAAATGGAGCAACACATATTGTACACTGTGCAATCCATACTTGTTTCTGGCCAAACAAATGCTCCCAAGTTTGAAAATGGCTCACATGAGAACAGAGGAGTTTTTCCATATATGGATTACAGATGTACATGTTGCTTCTATAACTATTCCTCCTCCTCCTTCATGCTGGTTCCTCACCGTATCTCAATGCATTGTTTTGTAATGCTGGAGGATTTATTAATGTCAACAAAAGCTCTCTCCACCATCTCTAATGCACTTCAGGGGGTGGAGGCAAAATGCATAACGCCATTATGTAACAGTAATACATTAAACACACTCAGTCAGCCTCCTGTCACAACAATTTGTTGGTGTTGTACATTATGAAGGAAAAACTTTACATGCTGTCAGTCAAAAAGCAGGCTTTGAGTTTAGCGATAAATGACAAAAACAAGTCATCTAATATAAACGGCAGCGCCCCCCAAACTGTTACAAATCACAAAAATGACAGTGCTATGAACTGCCACCGCTATGTTTAAAGCTTGCTAAGGTTTATGCACAAAAGCTACTTGATGTTTGGGAAGGATCCCAGTCATTTTTTAAACAGAACCCAGCCGCAGTTTCCCATATCAAACCCATCCATCCACCTCGACCTCCTCCCTAAGAGATTTTGCAACACTAAAAACAACAACACGCTACTTCTGCCTTGTCTTCTCACAGACGACAGTCCTTCACATGAAAGTGTAAACATAGGGTGTTATATATGTTTGAACACGCGACCAATGTCATTTTTCAACATGAATATTCACAGAAAGACTCTGAGATCCACATAATATATGACTGGGAGCTTTGTGGGAGAGAAACAGGAAAAAGTCATTTTATTTCCTGCTCGTACAGGAGGTGAGGTGCAGCACTGAAATCCAAGCCCCACAATGCACCCCCTCTCCCCCCCCCTCACACATTTTGACCAGACATCAAAAGGAAAGTATCTAAAACATGCATTTTTTATATTTATAGAGTATGCATATTGTCATTTTTTTAATTCAACTAGTTTTGTTAAGTTTATTTCCCAGCATGAAGAACTAAATGACAGCATTGAATGAATGCATCGTCCACACTGACAGGATTAACATTCTGGTGGGGAAATTGTGAATCCTTTTATATTTTTTTCTTTTTGTTGGCTTAAAAGTAATCCAATTCAAATCTACTGAATCTAAACTAAATGAATGACCCAGTTACATAACCACCATGTGTATTTTTCTAACTGTAGAAGGTAAATACAGGTTGCCAAAACCCCTGATTCCGTGAAACAAATGCGGAGCACACGTGACCTCAGGGCCAGCTCTGCACACAGTGTGCAGGTTTCTTTCTCAGCTTGTAGTGGTATTTACAAGATGAGGAAGTGTCAGTGAACCTCCCTGCCCGTGTAAAGTCTGCACAAAAAAAACACAGACCCCTCAAAGTGTTATTTTTGCATCACAAGTAACAAGTTGACCTTCCTACAATGAAATTAGGAGACACATTTTTAAATCAACTTATTAATTCAACATTGAAAGACAGAATAGATTAATTAAGGTTTATAATGCATCATTTAAAGTTGTATTTGTTTTTACAGATGTATGAATTTATTAATAGATTAATATAAATAACTGAAAATCTGTAAAATTATTTCCATAGCATACTCCAGACTCCATAGTAAATTGTGCTACTTTGACTTTCCGGGTGAAAAGGGGATTAAATCTGCACATCCTTCTTTTCCTTTCAGCTGCTCCCTTTCAGGGGTCGCCACAGCGAATCATGCGCCTCCATCTAACCCTGTCCTCTGCATCCTCTTCACTCACACCAATTAACTTCATGTCCTCTCTCACTACATCCATAAATCTCCTCTTTGGTCTTCCTCTAGACCTCCTGCCTGGCGGCTCCAACCTCAGCATCCTTCTACAAATATATTCACAGTCTCTCCTCTGAACATGTCCAAACCACCTCAATCTGGCCTCTCTGGCTTTATCTCCGAAACATCTAACATGAGCTGTCCCTCTGATGTACTCGTTCCTGATCCTGTCCGTCCTCGTCACTCCCAAAGAGAACCTCAACATCTTAAGCTCTGCCACCTCCAGCTCTGCCTCTTGTCTTTTCTTCAGTGCTGCTGTCTCTAAGCTGTACAGCATCGCTGGTCTCACCACCGTCTTGAACACCTTTCCTTTCATTCTTGCTGATACTCTTTTATCACACAACACACCTGACACTTTTCTCCACCCGTTCCAACCTGCTTGCACTCGCCTCTTCACCTCTTTTCCACAGTCTCCATTGCTCTGAACCGTTGACCCTAAGTACTTAAAGTCCTGCACCTTCTTCACCTCTGCTCCCTGTAACCTCACCGTTCCACCTGGGTCCCTCTCATTGACACACATGTATTCTGTCTTACTGCGGCTAAGCTTCATTCCTCTGTTTTCCAGAGCAGACCTCCATCTCTCTAGATTCTCCTCCACCTGCTCCCTGCTCTCACTACAAATCACAATGTCATCCGCAAACATCATAGTCCATGGAGATTCCTGTCTAAGCTCATCTGTCAGCCTGTCCATCACCAGAGCAAACAAGAAGGGGCTCAGAGTCGATCCTTGATGCAGACCCACCTCCACCTTGAACTCCTCTGTCGCACCTACAGCACACCTCACCACGGTCTTACAGCTCTCATACATGTCCTGCACCACTCTAACATACTTCTCTGCCGCTCCAGACGTCCTCATACAATACCACAGCTCCTCTCTCGGCACCCTGTCATACGCTTTCTCTAAATCTACAAAGACACAATGCAACACCTTATGACCTTCTCTGTACTTCTCCATCAGCATCCTCAAAGCAAACACTATATCTGTTGTGCTCTTTCTAGGCATGAAACCATATTGCATTCATCAACTCTTCAAAGTACTCCTTCCATCTTCCCATCACACTCCTGGCACCTGTCAATACATTTCCATCCTTATCTTTAATCACCCTAACCTGCTGCACATCCTTCCCATCTCTATCTCTTTGTCTGGCCAACCTGTACAAATCCACCTCTCCCTCTTTAGTGTCCAACCTAGCATACAAGACCTTGTATGCTCTTTGTTTGTCCTTTGCCACCTCTACCTTCACCTTACGCTGCATCTCCCTGTACTCCTGTCTACTCTCTTCAGTCCTCTCAGTGTCCCACTTCTTCTTTGCTAACCTCTTTCTCTGTATACACTCCTGAACTTCCTGGTTCCACCACCAAGTCTCCTTGTCCACTTTCCTCTTTCCAGATGACACACCGAGTACCCTCCTACCTGTCTCCCTGATCACATTAGCTGTAGTGGTCCAGTCATCTGGGAGCACTTCCTGACCACCCAGAGTCTGTCTCAGCTCCTCCCTGAAAACTACACAACATTCTTCCTTTTTCAACTTCCACCATTTCGTCCTCTGCTCTGCCTTTGTCCTCTTCATCTTCCTCACCACCAGAGTCATTTTACACACTAGCATCCTGTGTTGTCTGGCTACACTCTCCCCTACCACTACTTTACAGTCACTGGTCTCTTTCAGATTACAACGTCTACACAAGATGTAGTCCACCTGAGTGCTTCTCCCTCCGCTCTTATATGTCACCCTATGTTCCTGCCTCTTCTGGAAGAAAGTGTTCACTACAGCCATGTCTATCCTCTTTGCAAAGTCTACCACCATCTGTCCTTCTGAGTTCCTGTCCTGAAGACCAAACCTGCCCATCACATTCTCATCACCTCTGTTCCCTTCACCTACGTGCCCATTGAAATCGGCACCAATCACCACTCTCTCACCTCTGTGGATGCTCTGCATCACTTCATCTAACTCACTCCAGAATTTCTCCTTCTCTTCTAACTCACATCCTACCTGTGGGGCATAACCACTCACAACATTGAACATCACCCCTTCAATTTCCAGCTTCAGGCTCATCAACCTGTCTGACACTCTTTTCACCTCAAGAACATTCCTCACAAACTCCTCTTTCAGGATAACTCCTACTCCGTTTCTCTTCCTATCCGACCCATGGTAGAACAACTTGAACGCTGCTCCTAAGCTTCTAGCCTTGCTACCTTTCCACCTGGTCTCCTGGACACACAGTATGTCCACCTTCCTTCTCTGCATCATGTCAATCAACTCTCTAGCCTTCCCTGTCATAGTCCCAATGTTCAAAGTCCCTACTGTCAGTCCTACATTCTTAGCTTTCCTCTTCTCTCTCTGCCTACGAACATACCTTCCTCCTCTCCTTCGACCAACAGTAGTCCAATTTCCACCGGTACCCTGTAGGTCAACAGCACCGGTGGCGGTCGTTGTTAACCCGGGCCCCGACCGATCCGGTATGGAAGTCATTGTCATGATTCGCATTTTTAGTTTGGCATGTGTTTTACGTCGGATGCCCTTCCTGACACAACCCTCTGCATTTATCCAGACTTGGGACTGGCACATGAAGACACTGGCTTGTGCCCCCCTGCGGTTGCATTGGGATTAAATCTGCACATGCCACTTAAAAATGTTTTTATGTTGAAATCATTTTGACCATACAGGCACAAACACAAAAAACAGATAATTCTCAAGAGGGTTCTGACCTCTTTCTCATAGATCCACATGAAACCTCTCTGCTTGATTGCTCCTATCTTTGCTGTTAGATAGGTACCACTACCGTGAGTTTGAAACATCTTCTTTTGGTAAAGATTGCAGTATAATTACAAAACCCTACGCTGAATCATCACACAGACACGAAGGGAAATGAATAAAGAGGGAAGAATGGAAGCCAGGGATTGAGTCCTGGACAAACTAAACCTTGAATTGCCCATTTCTGTCCATAAAGTGACTTCAAATGTAACCATCTATTTAAAAAAGGTATCTAAATACACACCTCTTGAACATAAACATGAACTTGTTGGCCTCTTTGCGTTGCACACACAGGCAAAGATAACCCTCGTCATCCACGTCTTTTGTTTCATGTTCATGACGGCCAATAATCCGGGCTCATTCACGTTCATAGACAGAAATATCACAAATATCAAGATAACTGCTCTAAACAACACAATGGTTCACTGAACATGGATATCATAATAAAACAACAGATTCTAAGATTCTGAATGATTGTTATTCTCATTATATCATGGCAAGAATTGCAAAAATCTCGCAACATATCTGTTGAATTAGCAGGTTTACAAGATCAGAGATGTCAAATCAGATCAGTGCACAGTCTTATAAGCATTGCTTTTTGTGATCTTATAACTGCATATTTTGTGGTTTTGTGTCAATGTTTTTATAATTCTATAGGTTGTTTGTGCCTTCTATGAAGCCTGTTGTAACTACTTTTAAAAGTGCAATATAAATTACTTTTTTTGGTTTTTTAAAGTTTTATCAGCTACTCAACTCTAACCTCATCTTTGTTTAAATATTACTTTACACACAACCCAGCCAATCCAAAGAGCTTTACAGCACAGAAAGGTACACAAACAGGCAGCTTCCATGTCAAATGTTTTAGTGAGGCCTTGATCAGTGTTACCTTGTAATCTGAGGAAACCTCAACAAGATGCATTACTAACACAGGAAAGAGAGCCCTGAAACAACAACATTGCCATAGGTGAAATGAAAGCAAAGAGATTATGCAGCCCCAACAGACTGCCTGCTTCTTTATTTTTCTATTTACCAAGTAAAAGTCTAAAAGCTCTTTTTCAAGAGGAACCAAACCTGTTTAGACCAAAAAGCAGGATGCAGGTATATTAAAAAAGGTAGTTTACTTGAATGAGGAAAAAGCTTCAGCAACAGGTAGGTTATCAGTGAAGGCAAAAGAGTCCAAAAAGGGATCCGGCAGGTTATCAAAAACCAGAAATCGCAGGCAGGCAGACTGGAGCTGGACAGTATATGACCAAGTAACGCGACAGCCAATCTGGATGACGCAAGCTGCTGGTGGGCTGTTTATATGCTAGGAGGCTGATTGGGGAATAAAAGGCAGGTGTGCAGGCAGGTGATGATTGTCCAATCATAACTTAGCAACTGTAGCTAGGCACAATGGGTCTAGCTTTGGATTTCGCCACACGTTGAAGCGGTGCACATGGGACTGTAACAAGATCGATACTCTGCATGAGTTCGAATGGTGATGTGTTTTTTGTTTAGTTTTTGGTCTTTTCAAAAAACCAATAACACAAGAGAAAAAGTACAAGGAATGGATCAAACAGAATTTCAAAATCGAGTAGGTAATCCCAAATCAAGATTAGAGAACTCACAGGAGAAATTTCAAAGCAGTAAACAAGGTTTAAACTCAAAATCCTGATTTTGTGGGTGCTCAGTTTAAGCACTGTTGTCTTGTTGGGTGAAACATCTGATTGTGCTCAGGATACTGTCTGTGCTCGCTTGCAAAACCTTTTCTGCTGTTACAAATCTGTCCCCGGGAGCTCTGTGTGCAGATGGATTTTCTCTGCCTCATCGGTTCTGTCGATAATGATCTTCCATAAATTACTAGCCCTCCGTGTGAGTGTGTGTGTGTGTGTGGAAGAGGTTTTTTTTGCATTCAGGGTTTATTTCTATTTAGTATATCATTTTTGAATAATGCTCTAAATGTTCTGTATGTTTTCATTAAAAATTCATCTTTCCCATATGATTTGAATGGTTCTACATTGTAAAATTATGTTAAACGTTTACTGCAGAATATACATCTTTTACAGGGGATTTCTGTGTGGTTGGGTGTAAATAATAGTTCGAGTTGTGATTATCAGTCAGTCACTGACAATGTACAGCTTTTAGTGGAAACACCTACTCTAATACCTCAAACCTAGTGTAAAGTTTAATTAATTTAAAGGTAGTTTTCTTTTTCAAACCATTTTAAAACATAGAAACGTAAATGTTTCTGTCTTAAAGTCTTGAAAAGATGAGTTGAATGAATGCACTGCAGACTGTTCACTAAACTCATCAAATTAAGTTTCTAAAGAAACATAACTAGCATATTAGCTGACTTCCCAACATGCATTGTTTGAGTGTTAAAACTCTCCAGAGACTCTCCTTTTTTATGCCATAGGTCATTTAATACATTAAGCTTAGTTGCAGTGGTTTCTTTGGCTAAAAATAAATCCAACCATGATAAAGGTTAGGTTTTGTTCTTTAAGGCAGGGAAACTTGTGTTATTAGGTTGAACAAACTGAAAATATTTCACAGTGCACTGTGCTTGGCTGGTCTCTAGTGGTGAGAATCTTGCACTACAGCATGTTGCCTTAACACAGGAATTTTTATGCAACAGTTCCTTTTGATGGTAAAGTTCACTTGGTTTTCATCTCAGATGAGTTTACACATTCCAATTGTTACTTGAATGGGGAATCTCATCAGTGACAACTGGCTAAAAGGGCGATGGCCAGCTCACATGCTCTTTGACTGGCCTGGGCAGGTGACTCCTCTTCAGTGCTGTACAGTGATGGCAGACTACCATGGCTCAGTAACGCTGGTGGCAGGAGTTGGGACCAAAATCCAGACACGCAGGCAGAGTAGGAAGGTTTTTGAGGCAGTTTACCGAGAAGGGCTGGCAAAGCAAAGCATACCAAAACAGGTGAGCCTGGGAGGGTAGATTGAGGGAAATCAAGAGTTTTGCCTTCAGGCTAAGCTACCTTTTCACCACCACACCTTGAACATCATCCTTTTGGAGCAATGCAAGAAGTAAACTGATTGTATATCCAAATCAAAGGGAAGGATGCTGCTCAACTTGCTCAAATACTGGAGGCGTAAAATATGCAAAAGGGTGCTTTCTGTTCTTGATAGGTTAAGCCTATATCTGCAAAAATTAAACAACATGACACACTAAAAAAATACATTGCTCGGATGACTTAATTTACTTGAACCTGCGTCTGCAGAGGACAAAATGTGACCATCCAGATTCTATGTTCCCATGTTTCATGCGGGAAGAGGATTGTGTTCACTGTTTGACATGATCAGTTAGTGCTTCCACTAATAAAACTCTAATGCCAAAAAGCTACTGGTCATGCTGTAGATCAGCTAGAGGCAGCGTGATTTATTAGAAAAATAAGAAATAAAAAAATAATCACTGCAGCTACACAATTGTTTTTTTGTTACCTGTCTTTTAAAATCCAAAAATTAAAAATAAATTCCCAGAAAAAAGAAAAACAATCAAAATACCTACTTTCCAAATATTAACAAAGAAGAGCAAGACGATGTTGCTGTTAAAAAATGCCATTCAGAGCTTTGCTATGCAGTACGTGCTCAACGTGACAGACCTGGAGTATTGTATGCCACAGTCAAGGTTAAGGTCCCGGCCCCAGTCAACCCACTGATTACTCCTGTGCACTGTCCTCTATACAGTATCATTGCCAACAGTGACGCACTGAATGTTTGTGTTTTTCTGTCTCCCCCAACATGACCATAACCATTGGTAAGAACTTTGAATAAAAACACATCCATTTTCTAGGCAGGCAAAATGTTAGAAATGGGTTTTACTGCCCCACTGTATCTTTCTTTTAAATGATATCCTGTAATAAGCCCCCAGTTTATTACTTTCTCTGTATATTTCACACATATGAAAGATGATGGATTCCAGAATGAGGATTTACTTTCTATTACAAGGACACCCACGTCTGAACTCTTCGAATGAAAAGAGGGAGAGAGAAAGTGGAGGTGTCGGAAGAATTACAAAGAGAAAGATGTATAGAGAAGAAGAATGTTAGAAGGATAAGGAGGGAGGAGGTGAGAGGGAAAGAGATGACGGGAGATGAAGACAAAGGAGGACTGGTAAAAGCATGGCGTGGTGGAGGGAATTAGGGAGTGGATGGACAAGGGAGAAAGGGATTGGTGGATGGAGAGATGCAGATGGAGAGATGCAGAGAACGAGGAGGGAGTTGTTGAAATTGGAAAAAAAATGGTGCTTCCAGAAAGAAACGTACTGAGCTGTGCCGCTGCCCTCTTGGACTGGCCGAGACACACATTAGGTTTTTAAGATTAAGAAAAATATTATGATTTACAAATCTGACAAGCCTGCTGAGCAAAAAATGAATGCCTTGACAACTTATCTGTCACAATTAAACATTATTTGTAGGGCGAGTTCACCCACTAAACACGTTTCCTGTCTCATGTCCAGCGGTATCCATGCGGGTAGTTTTTTATTCTTTGTGCTTAAGTTGTGAAATATCTGTCATTAAACCTTCTCAGTAAAATAGAGGTGAATGGAATTTGTCAAATATTTGTTAAATAACTACAGTCAAATTCAAAAGCAACATTTCTTTGCATTCTGAATAATCCACAGTAATTTCACTGTCAGTTCTGCAGTGATGCCTGCAGTACAGGTACGTATGAGTAAAACATAATCCATGTACCTTCTAGTCAAAGAAGTTCAAGAGTATTTTTTGTTGCAAACAGCAGGAATTTCATTGAGCAGTGGATACTTAATGAAGGTCGGGGTGTTGGCTTGCTGTGTTTTTAATGTTACACACTGGTTCCTTTTAATCAGTATTTCTGAAAATCTGAAGCATGAAACGGGTTTTTGTGTCTATAGTTTAAACTAAATGTTTATCTAAAACTGGACTTTTTTATTGAAATGAAAATACTGACTTTTTTTTAGTTACCATAATATAATTTGTAAATATTTCATAATATTCCTCTACAGTTTCCATACACTTTGCCTGTGTCTTTTTTTTACTGTTTCAACAAATGCATAGACCTCTCATAGTATCCACTACACTTAACAGGCCTCATGTTTATTTTAGTTCATAGTTTATATTCGTACCTAATAGGAAGTACACAGAGAACTAGTTTTTCTATTGCAAATGCAAGTCAGCACGTACATGGGCTACACAAAGTGGAGCACTTTCAATTTCACTGATGAGTATACATACAATGAGGCCAACCCACTATTCTCTGTTAATGTTCACCATACAAACGTTATACAACACTAGTTTTTGAGGACTGTGAAGGGCAGTGGTCAGCAGTTTTTATTTATTTTTGTTGGTGCACTGGGTTAGTTACCTCTCAGAGTTCAACCAGGTCCTGGATGCAGATCAAGCCTTCTGGAATGTTCTGGAATATATTTATAACAGATTAGGCTAAACATTTCTATGAGCATATTGTATACTGTAATGCAAAATAGTAAAAATGTATGGTTACTTTTCAGCCTTTGTTAGAATAACAAAATTTCGATTATTTTTAGCCACGTATGTGAAACAAAGGGAAGCATGCAAATGTCCTGATACCAAAAGCAGGTCCTTCAATTGCCATGGATACAGAAAATTTTAATCTATAAAATCTTTAATGCTTTACCTTCATAAAAATAAATGCTGGTGTCATATAAAATGTTAAAATGTGACAACAGAGTTCACAATGAAAATCAATGGTGCATAAACAGCTGCTGTATCTTTCAGCAAAATGTTTTAGTTTGAATATGACAAATTTATGATGAAGTTTGCACGTATTAGGAGACAGTGTCATTTAAGGTGCATATGATACACATCTATTGATTAGATTTTCATGGTGAAAAGGGAGCCATCTAAATTCTGTGAATCTTTGGTGCCACAGGACTCACTTTCCTGGTATTGGGTCCGCGCAGTGGGATGACTGGGGTAGAGCCCCCCGGGGCACAGCCCTGTGACATGCCAAACATCGTGGGCGTCTTTGATGAGCCCAGTGCTACTGCACATTGTCCACTCCTCCTCCTTTGGTACCCAACATCACGTGGCCCACGTAAACTGGGCTATAATATAAATGGTTGCTGCAGCAGCACCCAGGGTACCTTTTGCCCAGCTCTGCTGTCTTTCCAGGGTTCTCCTGGACCAGAGGACTGCTCATCATGAAGCTGCTCGCCTACACCCTGTTTCTTTGCCTGGCTCTGACATGGGCTCATTCGTAAGTATTCTTGCACTTAAACTGAAGGGACAACCACCAGTTTGTAAACTAAACAAATAATACGGTTACACTTTACATGGATGCCTACAGATAGCTTATTGAGTGTTTGTAACATTTCAGCAGCCTTTTTTGTTGAGATTCAACAATTCAACTGTTACACAACTGTTAGGTTTAGGCACAAAAAACATCTCGGTTAGGGTATCTTCATGAAGTGTCACATATACTTTCTAACAGTTGAAATGTTACAAATACTCTATAACCTATCCGTGGGCGGACTATCCAAGTAAAGTGTAACCAAAATTACAATCATTTTCTTTTTCTGTTCTGTTCAACCAGGCATAACGAACACGCATCAGGTGAGTTGATGGAAAGCATTCATACTCATTTTGACATCGCTTATTTGACACCTTAATCATTAGGTAGACATTTCTCATCATCAATGTTAACACTATATTGAAAGCTTTCTGTTTAATGTCACATGTCCATGATATTCTGCAGCCGTCCTTGACCGCTGTAAAGGCCTTGAGATGGATGCTGTTGCAGTGAACGAAGAGGGAATCCCATACTTTTTCAAGGGTAAGTACCTACACATTGAGGAATCATGGGTAGGATTCAAAATATGATCCCAAAACAATTGGAAGTTGCTCTGCCTTATGTCCCCAAAATAAATCATACTTAAACATGTGTCAAGTGTTGCTTTCTGTAAATCATAGCATGTTCTAGGTTCACTGCATAAAGATTCAACTCACAAGTCGTGGAAGAAACTTTGTATTGTTGAACGTAAACGTTGTGTCCTGTATTTTATAACAGGTGACCATCTGTTCAAGGGCTTCCATGGCAAAGCTGAGCTGTCCAATAAGTCGTTCGCTGAGTTGGATGACCATCACCACCTGGGCCATGTAGACGCTGCTTTCCGCATGCACTATGAGGACAGTCCCTCCGAACACGATCACATGTTCTTCTTCTTGGTATGGTCCAGGCTGTGACTCTCATGATCTTTCTCAATATTGAGATTAAAAGTCTTCCTTCCTAAAAATAAAAAAAAAAACTCTTTGGGTAATGCTCCTGCAGTGGACCCAGAACATGTTTGGGATTAGAGATATTCCCTGTATCAGAGCTGTTTTTCAGCTGCTGTCAGGGGGCTCAAAATTTCTAGTGACGCCAGTAATGGCCTGTATGTAACATCTGAAGTTGTTTTGGAAATGAAAGACTGATGTCATCATAGTCCACTCGTTCTAAACTGTTATGTAACCACCCTCCTGTAAAGAAAATCACTTTGAAGTCTGATTTAGAAGTTATCTAGCTCAAAATTAAGAAAATGAAGATAGACTATCCCAATGTTTAATGGTTCAGTGAAACTAAATGAGTACACAAATGCATGTCTCTCAGAGAGGGCAAGTAAGGTAAAGATAAAGTTAACAAGGTTATTGAGTTTGGCAACAGGCAGGTGGTCAGAATGGGCAAGAATGTGCAAAAGGGCATAAACTGCCATGCAAAAAATCCAAATAATGCAATCCAAAGCAAGTGGGACAACAACAACAACAACAAAAAGTGGTCAGGTGACGAAGAAAGGCTGAAATACATTGGAAATGACTGCTGGAAAAGTAGTAGGGAATTGCAGGTTCTGAAAAGAGGTTTAGAGGCTGGCAGACCCAATTGCAGAATGTTATGAACTTGCTGTCATCATGACACCTTTGCAGTCATCAAATGTTCCTGCACTACCTCCTTTTAGTAAGGTAGAAACTGTACAAAAGTGTCAACTTAGATTAATAAACGTCTGTATTTTGATTGTGCAACATAACTAATCTGGTACTCGCGGTGATCCTTGGATACAGGACAACAAGGTGTTCAGCTTTTACCAACACAAGCTGGAGGACGGCTACCCCAAGGACATCTCCGAAGTCTTCCCTGGAATCCCTGACCACCTGGACGCTGCCGTGGAGTGTCCCAAGCCAGAGTGTGATGAAGACTCTGTCATCTTCTTCAAGGGTTAGTGTACATTCTTACCTACCTCATTGCAAGAAAACCTTAATCCTCAAACGTTCTGTCTGTGTTTTTTCAGCAGGATATTTGAATGAAATTTGGTGAAAGGTTAAGTCAAGGAACAAGTGAACAATGCTCGGTGTGAATCCTTTTTTCAAGATTGGACATTATTAAATATGTTTGCTGTTTTCTCATCAACAACTGCACTTCAGAATCAGTGTATGTATTTGAAGCACACACAATTAAAACATTTTTTAAACATTTTCTTGTTCCTAAGATAAAAACTAAGAGGATTGAGCAGCCTTGGACGTTTCTGCTCAGCATCTTAAGCCATCTGAAGAATAATTTAAATACAGTATATCTCTAACATCATGTGTCATTTTTTTCTGTAGGAGACGACATCTACCACTACAATGTCAAAACCAAGGCTGTAGATGAAAAAGAGTTCAAGTCCATGCCAAACTGCACGTCTGCTTTCCGCTTTATGGAGCATTATTACTGCTTCCATGGACACATGTTCTCCAAGTTTGATCCAAAGACCGGCGAGGTACATGGCAAATACCCCAAAGAGGCACGCGACTACTTCATGAGATGTTCCCAGTTTAGTAAGTGAAAAATCCATGTCAGGGATTCATCAATCAGACATTGCTGAACAGCATACATATATTGTTTTAGGCCATCGATATATATCAGTGTCAAATTGAGCTGATATCTTAGGATAATCACTGCAAACGTGTGATAAATCCAAATCGAACTCAGTGGTACATTAAAATCAAGGTTGTCAATGTTTCCAGTCTCACTAGTTCCAGAATTATGTTACAAATGCTTCAGAATTAATGAAGGGATGATAAAATACTCTTCTTAGCTCGTTTGAGTCCGTTTGGAAGCAATGCTCAGCAAACTGACAAAGCTGATAGACCTAAATGTATAGGCTATTTAACATTAGCACTATGCTTGTTTGCTGTTCAGGTGAGGAGAGTGACCACGTGGAGAGGGAGCGCTGCAGCCGTGTTCACCTGGATGCCATCACATCGGACAACGCTGGGAACATGTATGCCTTCAGAGGTGAGATCTGAAAACAGACTACATCTTCGGAAACGGTAACCGATTGCTTTAGGATCAGGCATTGTAAATTTAGGGAGAGATATTTTTTTATATATTTATATTTTACATTATTAATTTCTTATTGAACAGTGGTGGCGGCAGCTGTTCGCCAACAAATAGAACCAGCAAGTGACTCTCCAACTGTTTGTGTACAGATTATACAAATGAGATATAATGTGTTAAGTACTGACCTTTAGACATGCTGGCAGGCAGATTTTTGAACTTTGGACATAGCCAGGCTAGCTGTTTCCCCATGCTTGCAGTCTTTATGCTAAGCTAAGATAAATTGCTAAACTAAGCTAAACTTTCCCAAAATGCCTGGGGGTTGCAGATCCAAGAAACATGCACTAACAACAAGATGACTGTGGCAGCTTTGATTCACAACAGTTCCAACAGATTCCAACAATGACTCAGTTTCACAGTGAAACAAAGAATCAAAATGTCAACAGAAATCCCTCCTCCTCCAGCATCTTCTTCGTCTCTGTCCACCTATTTTACAAACATTCATATTTTTGCCAAAATATACCAAATTATGGTATTCTGGATGTATTGTAAACAGCTAAATCTGCTAGCAGAAAATGGAAGCTATGTATGTAGCCATATTTTGGCTAAAACATAAAATTATAAAGAAACATATTCTTCTATCAGCTGCAAATCTACTCACCATGTAAATAACAGAAAAGATCATATTAAAACACCAGTTGGTCACCAGAGGTCTGTGTGGGTTGACGCGGTACCCAGACCTGACAGGGATCCCGAGTTGAAATTCTATTCAGTCTAATAGAGTTGGACAGGATCCCGTTCTATTACCGCAGGTGTTAGTACTCTTTGTTAATGTCTAATACCCAAGTGCATCCGAGCGTTCTCTCTATCGGCTCTGTTCAGATCAAATTCATTTTGGAATGGGTCTAAGTATTCTTGGGTCTATTTGGACCAGGTCTTACTACTTTCCTTGGTTCCCATTGTGTCTTATTCTTTGGAAAGCACATCAAGTTTGGGTAGGTTTAACATAGATCAGTTTCAGATTGTGAAAACCTCTACCAGCCACCATGATTAAACAGAGAGATAAACTTTTTGGAGTGGCTGGTGAACTGTTTATCATTTGGACTGTGTTAATTATCAAATCTTACTACAGTGTTACTGTTTGCAGCATCCATAAGTGTTTCACTTGTCTTGCAGGCCACCATTTCCTCCGTAAAGATGAGGGCAATGACACACTGAAGGCGGACACCATCGAGAATGCCTTCAAGGAGCTGCACAGTGAGGTGGACGCGGTTTTCTCTTATGAGGATCACCTTTACATGATCAAGGTAAATGGCAAGCACACACGCATCATATTGATCCTGTCATCACCTTTTCCTCAAGGCTAAAACACACAACATGTATTCTTTTCTCCCCTCAGGATGACCATGTATTTGTTTACAAAGTTGGTGAGCCCCACACCCACCTGGACGGTTACCCCAAGCCTGTGAAGGAGGAGCTGGGCATCGAGGGTCCCATTGATGCCGCATTTGTCTGCGAGGATCATCACATTGCTCACATTATCAAAGGTAATGACACAGGCTGCATCTAAAACTGGAAATGATGCAAATAGATTTAAGAATATGTAAGAATGTGCATGTCAAATCAAGGTTCATTTCAGAATTTTAAAACAATTCAGTTGAGGTAGAGACACTAGAGTCAAGGAATTGACCTAGAAAATGAACATTTACAAGTTTGATTTATAAGTTATAAGTTTTAAGTTAGATTTGGCAGAAAGGAATCTGCTGTTCGAGCAGGAACTTATCCCACCTTATTAAACGCATACATCAAAAAAATCGACATAAACAACAACAACCACATAAATCAACAATACCAAAAATATATCAAAGAGGTTAGGAGAGCTGGAGCAGCAAACAGCATTCACATGAGTAGATCAGCAGAGTGATAGGGAGAAGTGTCAGATTATAATGGCAGTGCTGTATATTTTTATGAACATGACTGGATGTTACTAGTCCGCTGGTAGGAGAAGCTGTTTTCAACAAGTCATACTCTACCATTTCTAAATTCTTTTTTACCATAAACTACTATGTTTTTTTTTCTCCAACACTTTGCTATACTGACCACTCACTGTGATCGCTGGTAGTATAAATTGAAGAGCAACAAAGTAAGCACTGATTTGGTGATTAACAGGTCAAAAGAGGTCTTTAAAACCAGGTTAAATTTGATGTGAAGGTGTTTTTAGCCAGGCTAGCAGCATGCCTGGCAAAATCAGTTTGTCAGTCAGTCCATCACTTTGGTCCTTTTGAAATATCACAACAACTTTTGAATGGATTGCCATGAACTTTTGTACACACATGCATGGTCCCCAGAGGAGAAATCCTAATGACTTCATTTCATTTGACACCACCAGAAGGTCAAGGTTCTCACTTATTCTGTGAAAAATATCAACATGATGGCATTTGGATGGTATACTGGATGGTTTGCAATGAAATTTGGAACACACATTCATGTCCCCCTCATAATGAATTACAATAACTTGATCTTATGACTTTTCATCTAGCGCCATCATCAGGTCAAAATGTATCCAATACTTTGATTTCCTGACCAGATGCCTACAAAACGAATGACATTCCCATCAGCCTCAGCTGCACTTTTTCTTTAGTGCTAATAAACAATTTTGAGCATGCTAACATGCCAAACTGAGAAGATGAATATGGTACACATTTTACATGCTAAACATCAACATATTATCATTGTCATAGTGAGCATGTTAGCATGCTGATGTTAGCATTCAGCTCAAAGCATAGCCGCGCCTGAGTACAGCCTCACAGGGCTGCTAGTATGGCTATAGACTCTTTTTTAGATGTTTAGGTTACATTTAACTATTTTTTCAACAGGATTTCAAAGACTGTATTTCATTTATGTAGTTAGGACCTGCTTCACAATGAAATGTAGTCCTAATAGTTATATGTAACCCTGAGTCCAATTTTGTCCCATTAGTACAATTTTGACCTAGATGTCTAAAGTCTTTTGACCAGCAAATCACCAGGTTAATGCTTATTGGGACAGTATTTTACCATTTTCGAGCTTTTCACAAAAAAAAGAGATACAGTAACCACTCACATCTCTTTCTACCTGCTGTCCTCCAGGTCAAGACATCTATGATGTGGAACTGAAGGCCAGCCCTCGTGTTGCTGGCAACAAGCGTCCAATTTCTGTCTTCAAGAAGGTCAATGCTGCCATGTGTGGTCCTGGAGGAGTTAAGGTGATCGTAGGCAACCACTTCTACCACTTTGAAAGCGTCACGGTGTTTGTCGTGGGCAGGGCCCTGCCTGAGCAGCACAAGGTATCCCTGGAGCTGTTCGGCTGTGATCACTAAGAGTCTTGCTTGACAAGACTGAATGGATTGTGAAGAACGTCACATACAACACAACGAAACATGGAAAAACAACAGCACCAACAACATCATGTAGGAGGCCCAGTAACAACGAGTCACTAAGCTTTTGATGTGCTTACAGACACTGATGCAATGTTTCATACTAGTTTTTCCCCTTCTGTGTCTCACCTAAAAATAACCTTATGTTTTATTTCTTTTTAAGCTCAGTGGTTCTCCGTGTAAAGTGTGCTACCAAGGAGCTAAAGGGTATTACATGTTTTTCTATATTTTGTACAGTGTTGTTGTGAATAAAGAGGAGAGGCAACAAACAACGCAGAAAGTCTACTTTGTCTGGCAAGGAGGGAGACTGAGAAGGTTATTTAGTTGTGTTTCAAGTTTCTAATTTTACTAGGAAGTGGAACGTTTAATTTGTTTTTAACTATATGGAAAATAGACTCTTGTTTTGGCACTGTTACTTCAGTTTGAGATTTGAGATTTGATTAGAGGGCAAACTAGTTTGGTCATCCATACTCAGTGACAACCAACAAAAGAGACAAACAGTCATAGCAGACAACATACAAACACTAACACACAACTAAAACATAAGAGGACATCACGTCAGGGGCTGACCTAGCAAATGAGTTAACAAAAAAAGTTCAATAAAATAGGCAACACATAATGCAACTTTTAAGTGGCTATAATCAATATTTTTATAATAACAATGTAGCAATTGACAATGTGAAAACAATGTGACAATGTAAAAGGGGTTGCTCGTAGTGATGAACCTACAGAGAATTATCAATCTTCAGCTCCCCTCGGCTTTACGAAGCTTTATAGCGTGTTTCAACTCTCTGCTCCACAACTTTACTTTTAGGGTTCAGGCTCACCGCTCTTATCGTCGTTTTCGGCCATAGCAGGTGGAATGGAATGAATTATTTCATTAAGTGTACTGACTGAACGCTGTCTCTATGATCCAGTACCTCTGGAATTGAATGGGTCCATAGGCACCTTTTTACAATGCCAGAACAATTACAAGTTCTGGCCTTTCACCAGTAGAGGGCAAAAGAGTTCCACTTTAGGAAACCAGCTTGTCATGACAGTAAAACTTAAGGCTTCTGTTGGACAGTGTGTTTGTCTTATTTCTTTCCACTAGAGAAGCATAGATAAGTCAGTGCAGGTGCCATTGTATTCCTCTGTGGCATACACCGGGACTAAGATTTGAGTTAACCACAGGGAGCTTTGGTATTAGACTGAAATGTGGATGATGTCAGTTCTTCTTCATGTGAACCCCCACAGACCCATGGTGGTTAGTATAAACATTTAGTTTTTGTATCTGGTGAATAGTCTCTGCAAAATGATAATGATTTAACTCTCAGGTACCTGCGGGTGGTTTCAGCTTTCCAACATGCTGTACGATCAGCCATTGTTCAGACCGGCAGATCTCAATTTACACATCTAGATAAAGATTCCAAAGTTTACAAAGACACCAAATATGTTGGGTTTTTTCTGATTTAAAATATATAAAAAGGTTTAAATTTTAGGTAAAGACTCAAGTCTTTCAAGTTTGTTTACATTACAGAGACCAAGTCCTTTCAGTCCACCGGCCTAATAATAAAGCTTGGTGGCTATGCAAGACCTCCCTGCTGCTGTCTTAATATTTTATTGTTCCAGAATGTTACCAGGTCAAAACTTGACTTGAATTGAATGTTTTAGAGAGTCAAGTCTGAAGTCAATCAAGACTCAAGTCAGTCAAGTCCAAGTCAAGCCCCAGATTCTCATTTTTGTGACTTAAGTCTGAATCGAGTCCAAGTCTCAAGTGTCCAATGTACAACTCAGCTCAGAGGGTAACAGATTTGAAATCAACAAAACATCTTTCATTCCACATGACACAGTGGTTTAAGTGCCTTCATTTGTTACACAGAAAATGCTTGTCAGAAAAGCCAGGCCTGCAGAAGAAGTAGACTTTGATCATTAACAACACAGGCTTTGGAGTGATTTCAGGGTTCCCCCTCCCATCCTCAGTGACCTGCTGTGCATCATGCAGCTCTAAACTGAGGCAATGGGGTGATGTCAGCTTTATGACCAGGGCTGAAGTCTCTGATAACAGCATGCTTCATTGGATCACACAATCCCTTACTTCACCCCACTGCCTGCTGGGATGACAATGGAGGGAGAAACACTGAGGCCCTTCACCAGCTCTGATATGATGCCACAATCAACTCCAGAGGCTGCCAGCCTAACAACACACACACATCAAATCTGGTTAATGTGCCTAATGAGAAGAACATGTTTTGAGATGTAAAGTGTAAGGCCAGTAGTTTCTTTTAATGTTAATTCAAATTCTTTTGTCTGCAATTGGATTAAAGGATCTAGTCTAATACGAACAGGCAGTACAGATGCCACTGGAGACCTGTAATGGCTCAAAAACACAGCAAGCAAAACAGATAAGGTTGAAGTAAGGTTCACTTAGTCAAAAAAACACGGCAGAGGTCAGCACAGGCAACCAGGTCCAAAAGGACAAAAGCAAACAGGCAAACATCCCAAAAGATAGGATGGATACCAGGACAAGAAGGCTGCAACAACATAGCACAATAAACGATCTGGCAAAAGGCCATGATTAAAGAGCAGGTATACACTCAGTAGCCATTTTATTAGGTACACCTAGCTAAAACTAATGCAGTCCAATACAGCAGTCCTGCACTAAATCCGCTCTCCATGAAGGTTATAATATTCAGGTTTTGTTGAAACAGTTTTAGAAATTCAATGATAAAATGCAAATGCCATTTGTGGTGCTGTTGAATTGCACTGTGTTATTGCTAACATTGACCAGTGTTTCTATTATTTTGTCCACCCCTTTTAGATCAGTGAGGGTAGGCTAAATAACAGAAAGACCTCTCTGTATGATGCAATGCAGTTTAACAGCACCACAAACTACACCCTCCAAAATGCCCATAAGGCTGAATCAACACTTTAACAATCAGTAACTTTCACTTTCACTTTCACACATCTTTGGTTGCAGCTTTTGTGTGACAAAATGTTTTATGCAACAAATCTCACACACACATATGTACTGCCTTTGGGGCTACCCATGCTTCTTCTCTTTTGGTCTCCAGTATGGACAAACAGCAGTTGGACTGTCTATGGGCATGTACAGTATGCTTGTGCATGTGTGTGCGCGTCTGTGTGTGTGTGTGTGTGTGTGTGTGTGTGTGTGTGTGTATGCATGAGAGTTGTCTCATTGCTGTTTGTGATGCTGCTTAATTAACTGGACTGGGAGGGTTGACGGACATCTGCTCTCAGCCTGTCGTTTAGGGTAGCTTGACCCCCAGTAAGTGTGCGTGTGTGTGTGTGTGTGTGTGTAGAACAAGCAGGTATGGACATTGGCCAAGACTGCCAGATAAACGTTGGATCTCATGACCAGATGGTGCCAGCTAGCGTCCCCTCTGTAGACTAGTGACCGCTAAAAACACTCCCTCAGATGTAACCCTGGTGCCCTGCATCAAACTGTCAGAGAGAGCAGGGAACCAGTCTGGTAAAGACACACAGAAAGGACCAAAACACACACACGCCTACATAACAAAATTATGTGAATAAAGCACAGCGAAAATGTCCCTTAGGTCAATTTGTTCTTAAAGTTTTTCAGTGCACAGTGCACTAGTTTTCAGTGTAGAGCTTTTGCAAAACGATGACCAAAGCCCACTGAGGGCTGGGTGGCTGTGATGCGCAGTTTTGTTTGCCATCCAAAAGTAGGGTGAAGAAGAAGAGATTTAGCTGCCTTTTCAGGCTGTTCACGTGTTTCACTGTGGACAGAGGTCTCTGCTAAAACAACCTGGAAACGCTAAGGTGGACACAAATCGTTTTCGCACGAAAACTGCGTTTCATAATTGAAAGAATTTCACACTGGTAATTATCCACGTCTTCATAGAATACAGGCTCAGTGGAGGTGAAAGGGAAAAGCTAATGTTAGCAGTTTCACGTGCAAACTTTCATCTATGAAGAATGGTGTTAGTTTAGACAGAGCACTGAAGTTGTGCTTGCATTAGCTGTTTGGTATCAACTGTTTCTGTCACACGTCTCAGTCACTGGTGTATTCATCAGCTTGTTAGGTTTGGCTACCACCTGACATCCAATCAGTTTCATGCAGGTGTACAGCGCAGCCTTTGTGGCCTGACAAAACACTGTTTTCTGCTGCAGATCCCTCCACCAACACAACCACCAGCTTATGTTCAACCAAGATTTAATGTGTGGGGATTATGCTGTTTCTATTTCTAAAATATTGGTGACTGCAATGCTATAAAGGGGAAGTTTGCTGTGTTTCATCAACGCCAAAGCCACAAGGAGGACAGAAAGCTGTATATCCCATAGCCTGTCAGGCAAAATGATCTTCATTCAGACAGCTTTTTATACTTAAAACTTGCTCTGGCCCAGGATGTTCCTTCATGCATGTCATCAAGTGAAATAAAAGATGTTAGATTTTTCACAGGCACATGCAAAAACAGAACCCAACATCAGGGTTCTCTGCATGGCTTCAAGCTATATACTGTATATCAAGGTTATCTAAAATTCAGAACTTAGAAAATGGGTCAATAGCAGCTAGGATCAGTAAAGCTTACTAGAATTATAGGGAGGCCAGAATATATCTCTTCCTAATATAGAAAAATATGCATCCAAATAAATGAAAGTCCAAACACACTCTTCTCTCCTCTTGTTCGCTCCTTCTCTCACCTTTTCTTTTCACCTTCCACTCCTTCATCTGTCTGTTCTTTCAACTTTTTCTCTGCTTTTCCGTCTGTCTTAATCTGCTCCTTTCTGCAGTTGGCAGTTTGCCTGGACTTTGCCTTGCTGCTGTTTTTGCTGCCTTGCTGTGAGCAGTCTCCCAATCCGCCCCCCCTCCTAAAGTTGGTATCACCTCCACATCCCCTCCTATCCCCTCCTCCTCCTCTCCTGCATCTCTCTAACCGTCCTCCTTCCTCTCCCCCTCCTTCTCCACAGTGTTTTGTGGATTGGGTTGTGCGGAGCTGTCAGTCCCTGGCTGGGCCTGCCAAGCTGCACGTCCTGGTCAGAGAGGAGGCCGGGGCAAATGGTCCGGGCGTCGTTGTGGGTCCGGCCGACCTCCCACCACTGAGCAGCGGACCCCCTCAACAGATTGAGGCTCCAGCTGGCCGGCACGGGGCCCGCACTGGCCCCATGCTGAGGGCACACATGCCACAAAGCACAAATTCCCACTTGCACACAAACAGGCACACATGCACTAAGACTCAAACATGCATGCAGACACACAAACACCAATCTGCAGTGTACTCACTCAATCCCTGAAGAAGAAACAATCCTATTCTTAACACAAGGGTATCTCAATAGTCAACTTTATAAAAACAAAAAAATACTTCAGTTGTATTGCAATTCATTTTTGAGTCATCTAATCAGTGTGCTTTAAAAACCGATCAGATGTTACTGATAATCATAACACAAGTTCCAGTGACAATAAAAATGTCTTAAGATCTCTGTAATGGCCTGTGACACAGCCTGGGTGGATGTGCTACAGGAGAGATCATTTCCATCATAGTTACAGGGAGGTTTGTAAGTGCATAGTTAAGTTTGATTTTCATTTGACCTTGGCTTATTTTCATCCAAAATTTGTAGTGATAAAAATGGCAGGTATTCTCCAAATAATCCCCCCAAAATTGGGGCTATTTGAAACAATTACTACTGCAGCCAGGGAGTAGTCGAATTTGCATTAATTCTTGCCTTCACAAGTCATTTAATTTCCAGAAACACTGTCTAATTGTTTAGAGCAGATCTCAAAAACCCAATAGTTGAAAAAGATCCTCAACATCTATCTACTACTATCATGTTATGCGTACAGGTTTTGTTCAAACCTACAGAATTTTGCTTTAAATTCTAATGAAGATCTGAAAGTTTCCAAAGAACTGGGAAAGGCACATTATTTTATACACATACTGGTATATAATTCTGTATGTACTGTATATATAAATATTCTTTTTCAATATTGCTATGTGATGTATTGGTCCACTCATAAAAACATGGCATTATGGATATACATGCTTCACTCAGCTTCATAATAAATTTGAAATGTAAGAAGACATGAAATGTGAAGGAGGGCGATTGCAGAGAAGTGAAGGGATTAAAACAGACACAGGTTTGAGCCAGGGGATGAAAACAGAGGCAAAGATGGTTCTGCACAAGTTTCCTGTAAGCTTGAGTGAAATTATTTACTTGAGCTTATCCTGAGGCTCCATGATTTAACTTATTGAATATACAGAGACAAGACGACCATGAGAATAACTGGAGGAAAATAACAGAAACAAATGGAGAGCTTGGTAAGTGGAGTCTGAGTGATGAAATCTGCAACAGTGGGAGTTATTGTTTGTTTCTGCTATGTCACTGTAGTATTGTATTGTTATACTGTACATAGTCATTGTTAGGCAGCCACTGTACCTATCTGTCCTTCCTCTCATTTACGGTAAATTCCCAGTTTGCCTATGTTGAGTTCACTACCGCTCTCGCTGTCTCAGCCAGGTAAAATTCTCATCCTGTCTTCATTAGCTACACTTGCAGAGGGAGGTTTCCTGTCTGCCAAGGTCCTTCGGGCCCCCTGACACCAGTGCAGAGGCCTCCACGGGCCAGAGGAGCCAGGCTGCACACTGTCGGTCTGCAGTCTGTTCTCCAGTTGTGACAGCGAACGCATCCTTATGATGACAATTAGTGGCTGTTAGAGAGCACAGATGAGCAGGGGAGGCAGGAGCGAGAGACAGAGGGGAGGAGGAGGAGGAAAAAAAGAGGGCGCGGGGGGGGCAGGTGGTGCAAAAAGCAGGACACAATTAACAAACATGGGAAAAATACCTGCTAATGAGGACGGGCAAAGCTCAAGGGACCTGGTGAGATGGAGGGGTGAGGGAGGGGAGGAGGGATTATGACTTTAACTCTACATCAGGGGAGCATGGAGGAAGGGGGGCAGAACAGGAGTTACTTTGTGACAACACACGTGTGAGGTTGAAAGACTAAGAAAGGACACCTTCTTCATGGGTCTTCACAGGTCTGCTTGGTGCCTGGTAACTAAGACCTGATCTGGGACCTGAGTTGGGCCAGGTCCAAATTATGTTCAGCCTAATTGGGTAGAGTGGATTGCTGCAGACCGATACATGAATGCTGAAACCAATGCGCACTTACTTTAAAGTGAGCCTTTGCAACTTTTGAATGAAGAAATAGCACATACCTTCTCATTCAAATCAAACACACTCATCCTCAATACATTGAGAGGTTTCTTTGATACAGATTTGCAGTGGATAATCCCAAAATCCTGCTGCGAAGGCTAAGGTAATATTTCCCACCTCACACCTAATGTGACACAATTTCTAACAACTAAAACCTGAAATGAACACTAAAATATCGCTAGACTACTGTACGTTTCAACAACAGTGATTCAAAATACAACCTAAGCATCACCGTTAGCCTATCCAGATTATGTAATAATAATAACACTTGCAATGCAAAAAAAGAGGCAGGGATGTATCTTTAAATACACACTTGTGGGACTTTAATGAATCATTTAGCCAAAGAGACTCTGCAAACATTTTGGCCTGAGGCAATCACCAATGCCATTAAGAAGGCACCTGTTAATGTAGGAGAGAGGCTCGTTACTCACATTGTTAGTGGACTTTCTGGGGAGCATTAACACACCCATAATTATTAACATGTTGACACAACTCATCAAAATGCAGATATGGCAACTAGACGCCCTGTGTTGAACTGAGCAAGGTTTATGCTGTATTGCTTGTGAATCTATCTTTTCATTTGTGAGAGGAGGATTGTGTTATTTCCTCTTTCCTCTTTTTGTAGTCCAACTCAAGTCTCCAGCTCTGGTTTAACCTTTAGGTGAACTTCAGCATGGCGTACTGCGTCTGACTATTCTCTGCAATCCCACGACACCATCATACTCCTTCTTCTTCCCATGACCCACATCCACTCTGTGTATGAGCTGTGCATCATCATGCACCGCATCTATTGTCTCCCAGCCAACAAGGGTTAATAACTGGCTAACCTAGAGAGACATGTAGCTAAAACAACAATAACAAAAACAACAACAATTCACAAAGCCCTCCCTCCAAAAAGGAAAAAAAAAAACTGTGACAATGATGCCATCCAGGGAGCACAAGTCCTCCATTGTTGAGGGCTGACACGCCGTATTGTGCCTGGCAGACTACATTGCCTCATAGCAGCTGGGATGTGCTGGCAAGGGAAACAGGCCTGACTGTCATCAGCTGGGGGAGATACAGTGTGATGCAAGCAGCCTTACATCACATATAATCCTCCAGGCAATCGCTTCTACGCTGCTCAGCACTGTTTGACTGGCTGTAAGAGATTCTATGGGTTCATCTGAGGACCCGAAAATACAAACCACTTTGTTTTTTTTCATCCTCAAAACTTCATTGAACACATTTCTTAAACACGGTGAAAATGAATTTTGACAGAGTACTGAAATTCATGAAGTCATTTTTAGCTGCAACACATGCTTATACCTAACCGACAGAATAGGTCGATTGTCAATGACTCCCCAAAACAACATATATGACCGTTGGAAAGTGTCAGCAACAGGCATACTGCTTAAGTAGGTTACATGAGTCATGTGACCTGAGTCAAATGACATTAAACACGTGATTAATGTTGTGAAACAGTTGCAGTTTGGTTAGGTTTAGGCAACAAAACTACTTGGTTGGTTAAGGTCAACTACGTAACGTTATTTAACTTCAAACAAGTCAACGGTGACTTGGTTTCACAGGGGACAAGAAGCCCGGTCTCCTGGATGAAATCCTGGGTTTGTATGACCCATGCATTTGGGATATATGAGCTTTGGGGGTCATTTTTGCAATTTTTATTTTGTACCTTAAATGTTTAATATGAATTAAGGTCAACATGAAAGAAATGTCACTTTTAGGGGAAATGACTAAAGCAAGCTTATAGTCTGCTTTAACATTAATTATCAAGAGTTTTCCCCCACAGCTTGCAAATTAAGCTGAATTGGAGGCACTCCAGAGAAGTTTGACATAAATGATACCAAGTTTATATTGCGGGTATGTGTACAGCTTTTGAGAGGATTAAGGCTCGTTTTGAGCTTTATTAAGGAATGTTTGCCTGCTAAAGGTCTAGATTGGCATTTGTTTTCTATACAGACAAAATATTTTTTGTATCACTAATGCACATCTTTTTCTCCAACAAAAATTCACCTGCAATTGTATTTTATCACTTTGATGCGCTTCAGCAATTCTTGTCAAAACTATTGACTTATTATGTTTTGCACATTGGACAGTTGTGTTATAATTCTTAGTTTCACTTCACAAGGAATAATCATTTTGCATGGGTTTCATCTAGGGGCTCCAGTTTTCTCCCACATTTCAAAAACAAGCAAGTAAGGTGAACTGACAACTTCCATCAGGAGGCAGGTTTGAAACGGAGGGTCTAAGCAATGAGGTTGTCACGTGCTGTCCAGATTGTAAAGGTCTCTGAGAGAAATGTGTGATTTTGGACTATTGACTTGTTAGCTAAATGTTATGAGCTAAGAGTTATTTATTAAAATTATGAGAATAAACTGATATTCAAACGTTTTGACCTCGAAGGTCGCATATGACCAAGATTTTCAAAGACTGACTTAAAAAAAAGGATAAAATAACTAAATTCATCAAATAATATTAATATTATTCCCAGTAATCTTACATCTATACACAGGCCAACTCCATGACAGTAAGGTCACATTTCAGTGTATCTGGGTGTGTATAAATTCCCCCATAGATACTTCTAATGGTTTCAAGCCTTGTAAAATGCACAGAATTTATGTCTACAAGTCGTGACGCAATTAAAATAATGTCTCCCCATTATCTGTATGCAAACAAAATTAGCTACAGGGCTGCACTGTCAGTTTTGAACTGATAAAAATGTTGACCTAAGCGTTGCACTTACCCCACACACACAACCACACACAGACAAACAGACAAACAGACAAACAGACACACACACACACACACTTTTCTCAGGCAGGTCCTAATTGCCTATAAATGTCAGTGTGAGCCAGTGTGCGATTGTCTTCTGGTAAATTAACTGGTGGGACTGGCACCTCCTCATTAGACAAGAGATACACGGCACAGTGAGAACACAACACACTGGTCAACACTCAGTTTGCAGCTACTAGCTGCAACCATGACCCCCCCTTGGGATTTTATCAAATACAGAAAGAGGTGGTGTGTGTGTTTGTGGCTGAATGCATGCCTGTGTGTGCATATGTCTGTATGTGCGTATACATTTTGTATTCATGCGATTGTGCTTGTGTGTGCATCTGAGTCCTCCTGAGGGAAATTAATCGTCTCTACCCTGCTCTATCTCCAGGTCCGTCCCTGATGTTTTCTCTCTCTGCCAGGACACTCCCACTCCCATCGGGCCACACTGCGGCTAATTGCTAAATACACTGGCTGTTGTTTCAGATGTTGCCAACAGTCTCTGTAGAAATGACTGCCGTTCTGGCTAATTGGGAAACAATATCCAGAAACATGGGTCTCTATAGTTTTATGCTGTCTTGTACAGAACAAGTACCGATCTGTCAGTTACAAGTTGAGATGATCACATAAACCTTACTTTGTCTTAGATAGAAGGTTCAGGTTTCTCCAAAGGAGATTATGTTTTGGTCCCTTTGCTGGTCCCATGTTTGACTGTTTTGGTATTTTTATTAGTAGAATATCAAAAAACAAATTGTCAAAAGATTCTGACTGTATTCAGTGGAAAGTAAAGGCTGCCTAACATGCACACAATGACAATGCTGACATGCTGATGTTTAGTTTAGTTGTTGTTTTGCAGGTATTTGGTTATAAACCAAAGTATTGGACAAAGTGGAATTTTGACCTGATGATGGTGTTAGATGAACAGTCAGGGGATCACCAAAGTCATTACAACTCATCCTTGTGAGGAATTTTTATGGCTCCATCCGACAGTTGTTGAGACATTTGACTAAAAAAACTAAAATGTCAACCTCATGGGTGTATATCGAGTGGATCACTCAAGTCAGTAGGATTCATCCTCTGGGAACCATGAATGTCTTTACCAAATTTCTTGGCAACCCACTAATATTTGATTTTTCAGTCTGAACCAAACTGGTGGACCTACAGACAGATCGGCACTGCCATCCCTGGAGGCATCCCGGGGCTGTCTGTCACTTTGTGTATTTTGGTACAAATTACACATTTATTTGGGATCCAGATGGAGATAAAAAAAATTCTAAACATGTTCTAGTATTATTATTTCTATACAGAGCATTTGCTCCACATACTTGCGTTGCAGGATAAATCTCTGTACATTGTTAGCTTGTTTGTTTTGTGGAGGTAAGTTACAGTACGTTTTAGGCTTTGAGATATTACACAACAGTGACACAACACTACATGTCAATCTAAATAAATGATGCAAGATCCATGATAAAAACTGTGAATGAAAACATACTATTATAGGAGACGACTTCTTTGACTGTGCCATGTTGTCTGGGCGTGCTTGTTTAGTGGTGTCCATGCCAGATGAAGAGAGTAGACATGGCCAGAGAGCTCCTCAAAACAAACACAAAAATATCAGAACAGTAGTATAAGTCTATGGCGCAAGTATGAACTGTAAAAGCCCCCAAATCAAACCAAACTAATAACAATCACATGACAATGTTTAGCACTTGGAAACAGGTTTGGTCATCCAGCTGAAGTGAAACACACCACATGCAGTTGGATGGGCATGACTTACCAGTATTCCATGGGTGGACTGGATACTTTTCCCGATGGGCTGAAGTGCTTTTTTTTTTCGATCCATGAACAGGTCCATAAAAGTGGTAGGCCTAGATCGGCGGCCCAATATTTTTTCAGTTGACACTGGTATACGTACTCAGGACAGGGGAGCGCAAGGACAGGTGGTATTTGTGAGCTTATGTGGTGGTGGGCCGGTCTGGGCCAAAATGCCAGGGCCGATTTTTGGTCCCAGTCCATCACTGCCAGTATCCGCAGTATACATGATGCCTGCCTGCCGACTATGCACAATTCAGTTTCTGCTCATTCACAAAACATTATTCATGTTAGTGGATCGGTAGCTTTTCTCCTTGACCAGCATCACTTTGTGGGCGATCACACAGAGCACAGCACCCCTCTTCACAGCACTCTGTGATCTTTAGTCAGTTGTTTCCCTCACTAAAGGTGTAAAAGGGGAGCTGTTAGGAGACTTATTAATTCCTCAGCAGCAGTGAGCACCTGAGTGTCTGCAGCTATCAGAGCCATGGAGAGAGAGAGAGAGAGAGAGTAAGAGAGAGCATCAGAATAATGAAAATACAGCAAATGGAGACAGAAGCCCTTTCCAGACATGCAATACCTAAAAATGCTGGGTTCGTGTATCTATTAAAGTGATGGCTTTTTGAGTCCTCACAGTGAACCCCATTTTACATCAATCTCATCATTTAACGTTATTTTAAGGTGAATTCTGCTGCCTATGTTTCATAAAGTCCAGCTGCGAACAAGCAGCGAATAGAGGACTTTGCATTTGGGGTTCTAGTTTAATTCCTAAGAGCTCACATGCTGTAGCCTATGTAAAGTGGCAGACAGATAAACAGGCATAACTCCAAAACAAGACCCAACACAGTAATGGTGCCAAACTGACTATGAACAAAGGAATAACCACCAGTTAAATACCCACCGGTTGGGCAGCATAGCAACACACAGGTGAACGAAATCAACACAGGTGGAAACAATCAGGGCACTCAAAGGCAGGAAGCAAAAGTGACAGACACATGAGGGAACAGACAAATAACAAAATAAAACAGGAACTAACGGAACCTAAATCCAAAACCCTGACGGAGCAGACATGTTCAAAATAAAACAGGAACTCAACAGCTCCTGAACTTAAAACCCTGACAGGAAATTGATTTATTCATCCATGCAGTCTAGTGAATGTTGAAAATATAAGGAGAGCGTGCTGGTCTGATTATTACTGTGGTTGTGCAAATTTGGCTCTTTCACAGTGTTTCCTACTTTATTATTAAACTGATTTTGTGCATAAGAGACGATGATTCATTTATTACAGTGAACTGATGCCAGTTCACGGGCATTTCACCTCTCTCTCTCTGAATGTTTTACCTCCTGCTGCTGCAGCCTTTGCGTTAATCTGGCAGCATTTACTTCGGATTTGTGCCGTGTTGAAAATGATTCAAAAAGGTTCTAGATTCAACCTAGTAAGAGTGGTTTAATGACTTTCAAATAAGAGTAACTCGGGTGCTTATTCAGACATGAGACCAACATTGCCGCCAGATTAACGTAGAGGGATGCATGTCTGAAACAGAACGGGCTAGAGTGAATCTACTGTTTTCATTAGGGAACAAATAATGCAGTTAGCACAGCTACTTACTATATACAAAGAATAAAACCAGATGGCCTTCACAGCGTAACCTCCAATAAACAGAGCCCATCCCCCGATACTTGAGCTGACACTGATTCCCTTGAGGTACATTTTTTGTGCCAGGTATGGGCACTAGTTGGAAAACTGAAAGTGAGGGATTCAAAACTTAAAGGGAAACTCCCTCAAATTGATTTTTACTGTACATCCAGGAGTTATTTTTTGATTAAGTGTAATTTCATCTTTAGGCCGTTGTACTGGAGAGACAGTCCTCACCAGAAAAACGACAGAGTTGGCTGTTTGTTATATTTCATTAAATAAATTATGTTACTATTTAATTTAAGATGCACTAAGGTTAGTGTGGATGTCGGGTCTACAAAGTGCATCTCTTTGACACCAGAGACCTTGATCCGTGTCACATCTCCCACCAACAGGTAACACTGGTTTCTCTTAAACACGACAACAATTTGTCTCTAACCTCCACCAAGCAGTTTTAGGTGCCTAAACCTTAACAAACCTCAATCATAGGTGTCAGATCAGAAAACATTAACATGGCTCATTTTGGAAGGATATGAATACCAACCTACTTTAGGAAGATTTGTTGGTCTGCTTCCCCTATAACAACTTTCTCCCTGGCTTTGATCAATGTTAGAGCGAAAAAAGTAAATCTCCCATCTTTGTAGTTGTAGCTTCAAAGGAAATGTTTCAACATGATGTCATACATGCATTTTACACAAAATTCACTGTCAAATGAAAAAAAAATAGGGCCACAAAAGCACATTTGATTTTTACAGGATTTACAGGATTTCATTTTTCAAATATCCAGCTGTTTCTGTTTCCACATGAGGCCACCAAAGAGATTTATTTAACCTAATCTTTCAACTGAAATGTGCTTTCTGTTATTTCTGTGTAAAACAAACAAGCATTGAAACAGTTGCAGCTCCTTGAAACGAGTGTGAGAATAGAAGGTTTTCAGCCTCAGCAGCATGTATGAGCCATCTGTTAGACAGTGAATGTGTCTCTGCTTCCTTCACTGTGACAGCACTCACTGTGAATTACACTGTTACCGCCAACTGTCTCTCATACTGAAAACAGGGACGTCTCTGTATACAGTATGCTGATGGTACACAGATTATAGTGGTCAGCCTGTTGCTCATGGTCCACGAACGAAAGAGAGAAGGAAAGAAAGACAGAGAAAAAGATAGAGACAGAAAGAGACAGAAAGAAAGAAGTGACACCATTCAGTCACATTCAGTGTCTCCTCTGGGGGTTTGGATGCAGGTGTGTGTTTCGTCTCCCCGGCTTTGTCTTTGTCTTTGTATGACCCACTGAAGAAGGACAAAACACACACGTGCTCACACACACACACACACACACACACACACACACACACACACACACACACACACACAAACAAACAAAACCACCCTGTGTTGACTAGTCACAGTGAAGGAAGGCAGTTTCTGTGTATCCTCCTGAGGAAGAACTAATCTAAGTAATCATGATGCTTTACATGTGGCTTTTTCCCCTCATATGTACAACTGCTTATTTATTGTATATGAATGAAATGGTTTTACAGATTTCCACTGATATCAGTACAACACATTCTATATCAAAGATGGCACAGGATTTCGCCCTCGCTCAACGACTGGAGCGCTTCTCAGCAGCATCACTCTCAGTGCCGCCACTGGTGGATCACAGCTGTGTCACAAGAGTCTATGTATGGTTATTTTTTGGAATTTAACTTCCAGGCACCAGTGATTGCACCTGACACAATGCCCCTGAGCAGCACTCTAATTGGCAAGGAAGGGAAACCTGCTCACCTTGATTTTGCCTTCAGTTCTCTTTTCCCCACACACGGGAAATCGCATTACACTATCACCGCCGCATATCACTAGACCCATGTATTGTTCAGGCTGTATTGCGTTTTAATTGATATTCCCCCACAGTATCCATATTCACATTCTTTCATTTACTTTGTGATACAAAGTGACAGTGTTAACATCCAGATAACTTATGACGTTATTTCTCCATGTCTCATTACTGAATAGAAGACTACTGCAGTCCAGGCTAGATGTTTGTTACTGAAAAGGAGAAGACTGTCTGTCTTAAACTTCCTCAATATTGTCTTCACTCTCAACAATCTCCACCGCCATCAGAAACTTGTAGGAGAAAACACAAGCTGAGCTGTTTAAACTACCCCTCTGCACCTGATTGAAATTTCATTCGGATTGAGGTGGTCATATGGAGCGCTTTTATTCTGTTTGGGTGTTGAAGCCGATTATAATCAAAATATTAGGCTCCATGTAAACGTGGCTATTGAGTGTTTCTCTCCCAACAAGCTGTCAAGATGGTTTATATTTTCAGCCCTCCTAATGCAATAAATCCTATGAATGCCTGAGTGACTGAAATCCTCCTCTGATAGCTGTTCAGGACCGTGATATGACCATGACATGCCAACTGTTGACTCTAAAGTCAAATGACTAACTTCAAAGAATATTCAAAACGTGCACATAGAAAGTAAAGAGAATGACACACACGTGCAGAGACAGAAACAAACACACACACACAGACACACACAATGTGAAGCCTCAGACAGAGAAGGAGGATGTGTCTGAAGGCGACAGACTTTCTTTATTCTTTCTCTCTTTTTGTGTTCGCTCTCTCTCTCTCACATACACACACACAGAGGCATTTCTCTTCTGCAGCAGCCTCTCAATACTCAGCTGTCACTGAGACTGTATGGTGACCCAGTCTTATTCTGCTGGTACAAACACACACGTGCATACACAAACACACATCTTTTGTCCCTACTCCATATATAGTCTCTTTAGATTTAAAGCTCTGCTTATGTGTGTGTGTGTGTGTATGTGTGTGTGTGTGCATGTGTGTGTCAGTAAGAGAGCGCAGGGAAGCCCCCTGAGAGTGCTTTTAGTTGATCTCTGCCATGTCAATGTTAATAGAGGAATTACTTTGTGTTGCAATGAGCCACGGGGTCACTGTTACGATGTCTATCTCTGTAAATGAGATAGAAGTGGCAACTTCTTATTCTTTGCATTTTCCATTCATAAATTGATTATTTTTCCCAATTGTCTACAAAATTAAAATCATTATACAATTTCTCTTCATCCGTTCGGCTAGCTTGACCGTCATGGTTCTGCAGCAGATCATTTTTGGACATCCAGGTTTTCTTTTGTTCATAAAATATCAGGAAATTGTAAAAAATCCCCGTCACAATTTCACACAGCCCCAGTTGATGTCATCAAATTGTTTGTTTTGTCTTATCAATAGTCCAAACCCAAAGATATTCAAATTACAATGATATAAAACTAGAGATTCTCACATTTGAGAAGCTAAGAACAAACAAACATTTGAAATGTATGCTTTGCCAAATGGGCCAGTTTAATTTAGCATAATATAAAGAATTGAAAATCTGAAAAGTGAACAGCTCTGACAAAGTGTTGACATTTTTAATATTTAAATCACTCGGTAGGATGAACATTTCTGCACTGTGTGAGTTAGCACATGTATGACAGTGGGGTGGCTGTATGTTTTGGGGGTGGCAGCAGAGTGTGTGTGTTGTGTGTAGTACAATGTTTGTACTGTGGGGGTATGCAGACAGATGGCCGGGACACTTGTACGTCTGTGGGTGAACAGTCCCACCATTGTCTGCGTCACAGAGAGAGCGGATTGTTGTGGCGGCCCGTCACACTGTAGTGTCTGTAAATCTCACATGTTCTAAGCACCAAAACGCACTATAACTCACAAACTGCTGCCTTCTGAACAACTGTCAACTGATAAAAGATGTTGCACCTCAACAGATAATTTATCTCCAAGCCTGACTTGTATTATAAATTTAAAACCCATTTTTTAACCAAACCCTATTTTAGACATTAGGCCGTTAACATAACCCATATCAACGTAGATTACCTACGGTTTTACTTGCTATGTCTTAATTTTCACAGTCGGTTATGACAACAGGGCAAGTAAAACAAGCAGGCAGTCAAAACCAGATGATCACACAGGTTCGGACTATGTGAAATTATAAACAGTAGGTTTTATATTGTACAACACATACACTACATGGTCTGAACATACAATTTCAATACTAGAACAGCACATCAGATTAGAAGATTGTTCAGTATCTCATTCCAAAACCATGGGTTTACACTAGGCCCCTTAGGTCCAATGAAGGGAAATCTTACAGCCACATGAGCAGCATACAATGATATTTTAGGTACAAGTGAAAACTTCCAACTTTGTGGCAATAGTTTGTGTTTGTCCCTTTCCTGTTTCAACATGAGAATGCCCCCGTTCTTAACTTGGTGTGAAGCACATGCCCGGACCTCAACCACATCCAACACCTTTGGGATGAACTGGAACACCAACTGCAAGCCAGGCTTTATTGTGCCAGGCTTTATGTGGGTGGTTACAACTTTACTAGTTTAATTCTAGCCAAGTATTCTTGGCAAGTGGTCCACCTTTCTCTCTCCCCTGTGTTTCCTTATTTTATTCAAATGTTAACTATCCAATAAAGACACAATGCCATAAAAATAATCCTTATAAAAATAGTAATTTTGCATAATGCCTTGTTAGAAATACTCCCACATGGCCTCATACCAAAGACGACTCAAATGAGCAGTTTCTGATCTGCCATCTCTACAACTAAAAACACCAGTCCTCCTGTGGTTCAGACTAAAGCACGAGACATTTTGTTAATAAGCAGTGACCAATTGTCATATCCTTTTTTGCCACAACCTTCCAATTCTATATTGATGATGCCCCAGTTCTAAAAATCCTCATAGACCCTCTCTGCTGCCACCTGCTATACCCTACCACCTGCCTGACAGATGATTAAAAATAGATGCAAAACTGGCTCCACATTGCACCCTCCCTCCAAAAGGCTGCAACTTTGGAGCGAACCACAACCCCCACCAAGTCTTTCCTCCCCATTCACTGCTGCTAAATCACTCATTCATGCTTTTACAAAATCCAGGCTTGATTACTGCAACAGTATAGTATTCTATGGCAACACTGCCAAAGCCCTTAACAAACTCCTGTATGTTCAAAACTCTGCTGGACATTTGCAAACCCGTACCAACCCGAGAGACCATATCACACCAGTTGTCCACAACCTTCGCTGGTTTTCTGAATCAACTATACAGTTATTCTCATGGCCTACCAAGACCCCCAATAACTTAACTGTATCTCCCTAGCTCTCTGCTCTCCTCCACCAGTCCATCCTCTCTTGTTTCTCCAGGTCCAATGATGCCATGGTCTTACAGTCATCTTGCTCATCTTCGTCTTCTGTGTTGTAAAGTGTGTTTTAGCACACAGAAAAGAGATATATCAATATTATTAAAACAATATGTCTACATGCAAATATACTTAAGTGCATCTTAACGCCTTGATCACAATACTTCATTTACTTCTTGACAGATTTCCATAAAACTAATCCTTGTGGAAGGTACACACATCAGCACACAGACGGACACATCATTTACGGTTCAGAGAAAAATGTGAGAGTGAAAAACATTTCCATTATTTTCCAGAAACGAAAATATCGAGCTAGAGACGTCTGTATGTTTGTTTGCTTTGAAAAGAAACAGACGTGTTCAAAGTGACACCTCATTCTAAAAGTGTACAGATGGGATCGAACACAAAAGAACTTTGATCCAATTATCATAATCTCTCGCTCTCTCTCCCTCCCTTCATTTTCCCTCATGATTAAACATGGGAGAGTTAAATCAGACGATTAGCATGCTGTCAGGGAGAAGTCTAACTGCTGTTGTGTTTCACAGTGTGAGAGACAAAGCGCTGGCCTGCACACCGACAAGCCTCCCCGGCCAGCTACAGTAAACTGGTAAACACACGTCTGTTTGGCTCAGCGGGGGATGACAAACACCCGCCGAGGAGGCAGAGATGAGAAGGCGGGAGGAACTGAAGAGAAAGCCCGTTTTGACTCTATGGCTTCTGTGTCTCTTGGTGCCTAATGTCCAGAAATCTGGGGCCAAACAAGTCATTCTGAAAGGTCCCGGTACAACTGCCAAAAGCAGAATGGATGGAGACAGAAGGAAGAGGGAGGAGGGGGGTAAAGGGCAGTTTATTTTAGAGAAGGAGATTGGACAGTGGACTCACCTTCAGTTTGTTTTTTAATTTTTAAAGGAGGGAGGGAGTGGGTGCTTTCTTTCATCAGAGAGAAAGCTCTGATGAAAGAAAGTCCCAGAAAGTAAAAACAAATTCTACTGCTCTTCTTCCAGTGGATGTGTTAACAAAGAAGTTGTTTTTTTACATTAAATTATTCTGTGTTTCAGTGGAAAACACTGATCAGGGTTACACGAGAAAGAGTTATAATATGAACAAAGACGTCTTGATACATCGGAAACTAACGGATATGGTGGAGGCATAGGACAGCATGTAGGACAGAGTGTATCATTGCTGATCTTGTGCACTGATTTAGAATTAAAAACTTGGTTTGATATTCATTTTGACTCAGTATTTTCTGTGGCCATGGTATAAGGTCTAATATCTCTCTACATGGGTTAGGGTTAAGTGAAGTGTCGTGTATCATTGTGAACTCAGATTACTTCTTGAGCAATGACATAGCCCTTTTCACTACGGGAACTTTATCAGAAACTTGGGGGGTGGAGTTTTCAACCTCTGCCCTTCTCCTTTTCATCAAACATCAGTTGCCAGCAGAAAACTATGTGATTAAAAATAGACTCTACAAAAAAGATGTTGCTTCCTGTAATTGGCATCATTTTCCTAATCTTCATGGTTCTTCAGATGTGGTAAAAACACAAACAGGGATGTGCAAAACAGACTTTTAGTGACTAGTTTCGGTCCTGGTACTGTTTGGTTGAAAGGGCTCAAAGTGTCTCTGCATTGCTGAATACATACATACATGTACTCCTATTGTTCATGCCCTCACTCAGTGACATTTGGAGGTCGTTATATGAGTTGATATCTATCCGCTGAAAGACGTCTCCCTGAAGCGCTCATCGAGGCTGATCGGCCTGGCCGTGAGCCTGCCGCGCCACGCTTTACCGTGCTGTGTAACCATGCCGACAGGATTGGGCCGGGGTCCAGGAAGACAGTCGGCTCTGGAAGCTGTCAGCAGCAGCTCCGTTTGACAGCATGCAAATGTATGCAAATGAAGAGGTCCAGCCATGACACCTGCACACAGGAGGAATGGACCATGCCCTTCCCAACAGAGGACTCAGGATGGTGGGTATACTGCCCGACACACACATTCGTAGACGCAAACACACACACACACATACACACGGACACTGCAATCCTTAAGTACCCATTACTTTTTTCCACTCACATTCAGAATTATAATGCCTATATAAACAACCCTAAATCCGACAGATCTTTAAAACCTTTCAAAGGGTATAAACCTTTTCCTGTTACAAACACTCCCCCCCACTACCCCTCTGTTTTCTGAACATCTATATTCTTTCTGTAAATGTATAGAATGTAATCATGTTTAAAAGTTTCCAAAAAAAAATGTCTGCAATAGTTCCTTCATTTAAATGTATACAAACAACAAATTTACAATGAGAAGCAAATTAGGACACGTAACTTTGTTATACCCCTACAAAACATTTTTTCAGCCTGGTCACACCAGAAAATGGCACAGTAAAATTCTTTGGGCATCTACATGAAAAGTAGGTGGTGCTAGAAGCTTTGTGGCGAGGTACTACTTGACTACATCGTGCTACATTGATTGTGATTAGCTTTTTTCATGAGAAAAATGGATCCCAAAGGGGAAAGTTCTGTTAGTGTTGCTTCTCATTCAGCAGAGCAGGGTTGTACAAAATGGTACGGTATGACACAGCTAATATAATAGCTTTTTTTTCATAATGGACACTGAGGTTCTCTGTGCTCCCTCAAAGGTCAGCACTTTCAAAATGGCATGCAGTAAGTCAAAAGGACAAATTTGTGTGTCAAAGTTTCCCAAAGTTTAATTAATTGCATTGAAAATATAACTACTGATAAGTTGAGTGGAAAGTGGAAATTGGGACCTGTTAAGTCAGGATTTGTCCTGTGCAGACCACAAATGTCTGAACCAAAACACAGTAAATGGCAGTCCATCCAGCACTTGAGATATTTCACTCTGGACCGAAGTTGCACCAATAGACAGGCAGACTGAACAATTGATCAACTACATGACCTCCCTTCCTTAGGTCCATGGTGCAAGTGTAAAAACCTTTCACAAATTGTTAACAAGCCCCAAAACACTGGCAAAAGCATCCTGTTTAATATCTTGAACTGATTGACCAGGATTTGTCAACTTCCTGCGTCCACACTGCTCTTGTTTTGTCAGAATTAGTCCAGACTGGCAAGATCTCATTTGATCAGTAAAATGAATGGAATGTGGATCTGATTTGGTTTACTGCAGAGATTTTTGTGATTTTCAATAAACAGATTTTCAATGATACACTTGTAAGCTGCGCCTACATTGCATTATGGTTTCGCTGAAAACATTGCTTATTAGAAATACACTCTTCTGTAAGGAGTATGATTGTTGAATATCACAGAAAATTCTGTTAAACTCCAGTTGTAAGATAAACGCACTGTTTATCAGTGTTCAAGTGCATCCAGGTGAGTTTTTCCCTCATTGTTGACCTCTAAGGCAGCAGAGCCAACACACGTTCTCCACCTTTTAACTTACGGTGGAGCTTTTTCCAGGCGTCAAAGTAAAGTCATTTTGGTTTGCTGTTCAATGGGTCAAAATCATGTACCTGTGTGATAAAAATGCACGACGCCACTTGGCCTCTCCTCGTTCCTCTGAAGTGTTTTGACTCCCGCGTTGACCCTGCCGGCTGGTTTTGGCATTCCAGCAGGCTGGAGGAGAGGAGGAGTGAGCTGTGGCCCTCAGCAACCCCTGCACACACACACACACACAGACACACACACACACACACGCACACTGTCCTTGGGTTGAGGCATCCAGGGTTTCTGCTGGTCAGCAGAAAGAGAACGGCTGTGTGATGGCACAAGTGTGTCTGTGTTTGGGGGGGTGGTTGTAGCTGTCAGAGCAGCCCTGAGTGTGAGTGTGTGTGTGTGTGTGTGTGTGTGTGTTTGTGTGTATGATTTAAAAGTAAGGAGAAGCGGGGCAGCCTCAGGGAGGGAGTTGAAGTCTAGTGGCTCTGGTCCAGACCTTGTACCATGTAAACTGACTACACACCCAACCCTTCAAAAACCTCATATTTATGACACACACACAGACACACACAAAGACTCTCCCCTTTGCCCTTGACTGTCTGTTTTGGTGTGTGTGTGAGCAGATGGACAGGTTCATCGACCCTGAGGGAAGAGAAGAGTGTGCTTCGCCTACAGTCCCAAAATACAAACAATACACACAACAAGAAGATTTAAAGAATAATAACACAATTAAAACAAAAGAAGCAATATTGTTACTACAGCCTTCATTGTTACTTTTCAGATGTTAGCATCAGAGTCAAGCTAAAACTTGCCATCTTTGCAGTGAGATGAATGTGATTATAAATGACACCATGCTAACATTGCTTACTTACATCAAGTCAACAAAGAGGTTTTTTAAATGGTGAAATATTCCCAGTTTAATAACTTGTGGCGCATTATTCTTGTCTATACTTTGTGGGGAAAAAACATTTTGTTTTATACCATTATTAAATACTACCAATAACACTAAGTGTTTTCGAATGAAGTTCTTAACTTCAATAATGCTAACAGAGAGAATTGTTATTTAAGGTTTAAAGATTTAAGAAATAACATTCGGCCTATGTGGACTATAAGCCAAAAATACAGCAAAAAAAATGTAATTAAAAAGACATTCTGTTTTCTCGCAATAGCAGAAACAAATAATTCCTTTTTTATTAGACTGGGTAAATCAAAGCAGGCATTTCAGGCCTGTGCTTTATCCTAACTACCTAGTTGTCTTCCAGAAGTCGACTATTTTCATTCTGAAATGAAGTGAAGCAAATGGCTGCCTGGAACACTATAGGACACAGTATGGAAATGGTCATGTATAGTCTTTATGTAGTCTGGTAAAATTATTTTAAATGGCAAAGCTAACAGTTTGGCAGTACATTATATCATAAGTGTATTATATAAACAAGCCATACACGGGTATATTTATTTGAAGTTAAAGCTGCAACCACTTGCTAGGATGAGACACTGTGGGACAATAGAATCCTCTGAGCTGGGCTTAAATCTGCAGCTTCACCAGACCTGGTTTCTTATCAGGTCATTTTAGCACCAAGTTGTTATGGGATCACATGACTAACGTGCTCGTCAAAGTAAAAAGTGAAATGAGAATCCTCCTCTGCATCGCTCTCCTTCTCCTCTGTCCTGATGATTGATGACTCCACACAGTCAGTGTTTGCCTTCTGCGGACCACTCGACACTCTCGTATGGAGAAGATATTTACGAGTTTGCTGAGCACTTAAAACTGAGGAGACTCTCTTAATGGTCCAAATGTCAATAATGGATACAGACTTCTTATATTTAAAATGTTCAAATAAATGGCATTTTAATGCAAAATCAAATTGTAATTTGAATATTTTTCAGTATGTTTTGTACCCACCATGGGAAGTATGTGATGTATTTGTTTGTATGTACTGTGTCATGTAATTAAAAAATTATGGTCACATTGAATTGTATATTTTCAGGGGTGAAAAGGCAACTTGTATTTGCACAAAAACAAGTTTTATGAGTCCCTACAAAATTTGCAGTAAGATAATCAACTAGAAAAAATATAAAAAAGATGTTCGTGATATCTCCAGCTCCCCCCATCCTAATCTGGGCCATGTTCACTCATGCAGCAGTAACGGTGAAAAACTAACCCGTTTCTGGGAGCACAATGGCGGGTGCCCCCCTGCCCCTCAGACTCCCCACATAGATGGTGCTGTCTGACAAGCCCGCCTGCCAAACAACTCAATTAAGCAGAAAAGGAGGCAAGAAAGAGGATCCCAAACAGAGGAGAGAGAGAAAGGAAGGGAAGAAAGCAGACAGGAAAACAGAGGTGGGAGAGGGCTGGTGGCTGTCAGGCCTCGCCGACACCCAGCCAACGTTTGGCGAGAAGCGACAGAAACACAAAAAAAGAAGAAAAGAAAACGAATCTGTGACGTGTTAACTGGAATTCCTGCTTCCAAGGCCACCAAGGGTTCAGAGGGCAAACTGAAGGCCAGGGGTTCATTACCACAGCGACACACACTCACTCACACACATTTAAAAGGACCATACCCCTACCCCTATTTATATATTATACTTTTTTTTAAATGTTGCTTCACTTTACAGGTGTCCTTTCGGCTCCATTAATTTCCCTATGGTGTCAAAATCAATTGCATAGACTTGTGACTTGTATGAGTGGTGTGATTCAGCATAGCGAAGCAAGTTTCATTATCGTTAAATGTTAATAAAGGTTTTTATAGCTTTACTTTGTTAATTAAAAGAAAAACTAAATCAATAAATTCTTTAAAACTGAAATAAACAGAATTGGAAATCAAGTCAAAACTAAATTAAAATGCACTTAAAAATCACTAAAACAAATCAATATTATTTTTGTATATTTGTTGTATATGAAACAGTATCCAGCTGCACAGAAGCAATCCATTATTTGGAGGAATTGAGGTTCTGCTGTCTAACATTTTGGACATGTAACAGTTTACTGGACCCAGAATTGACCCCGGAGGTAGTGCAAGTTTGAGATCATGGATGTGAACAACAGAGTGATGGTCACAAAGAAGAGCACAGTGTGTGGCATCATATCATATACAATACAATCCACAGAGTAAGCAGCACATGTGTGGGGTCTATGAACTGAAAACATAACTTATAACCTTCATAAATGTGTGATCAAAGTGCCTGACCCATTCAGAAAAAGTTTGGGGAAAAACCCCATACATCATCATCCCCACTGGGCCAAGTTTTGAATATCAGAAACAAAATCGCCTGCCACATATGTTACGTCTCAAACTGCATGTGTACTGGCACACAAATGGATACACTTTCTAATATCACAACTGAAGCCTGCCCTTTTGCCTGCTCTGAACTACACTTTTTGCATGTGGAGCCCTTCTAAAATAGATATGACTGTTATGAAACCAACTCAAAACTAGCTTGGAGAAAATCAGGTTTACAGGGTCCAAGTAAAGATTTGGTTCCGATGTGGCAGCCGATAGAAAAAGTATGTCCTTCTCTTACATCCTATTTTTGCTTTGGATCTCTGATTAAATATTTGGTGTTCAAATATGGAAGTGACTAACGAGACAGTCTATAACTAAATTATTGATTACCTGGTGTACTCTGTAGCCTGCCTTCTATTCATTACATGCTGGGAAAGGCTCCCGTCCCCTGAACAGGTTAATAGGATAATCAGAAACAATAACCTCGGTGGTAATGTGGTGCCAACCTTTAACTTCTAAATGCACTGACTACTAAAGATACACACCTTCATTTTGTGACAGTGCTCAATATAGCGCCATATTTTTGTGAGCTGGGAGGAAATTTGGGTATTTGAGAGGGCTGTAACAATTTCTACAATACCAATACCAAATCTGGAGATATGGGGTGGTTTAAGCATTAGGCCCTCTTGTACTACACCTCCCTGAAATTCCTCTGAAATTTGGGGGTTCCTATGAACCTTGGGCCAGCACCAAACAGAGGAGTAATTTGATTTTGTTTACGCTATTTTCTAAATGAATACATTTAACATTGATGAAGGATTATTATGCCCACAGTGTCTCAGTTTGAGTTTATGAGATTATTTCACTATTATTACCGCCTGCAATATAAACACATAACAAATGATATTTGATATTCAACCTATTCAACTTGAAATCAGCCTTATTTCACACCTAAACCAAATAGTTTGCAAAGCTTTAAAGATCATTTCAGATTTTGTAAAGACAGTACGTCCCCTCTGACCACACACCATCTCAGCCCGTCTTTCAGCAGGTTGATAGGGGTAATGAGGTGATGGTTGATGGTGGCCTGTAAAGTTGTAATGAGGACTGCAGCGTGAATAGGACAGAGGGCTGGAATGGGTGGGAGAGAACACGATGCTTAATGAGTGGGCCGGTGGGCTCAGCAGTAACCCTGTTGTATCGGCTCGGTCTGAGAAAAAAGCGGTGACAGAGGGGATTGGGAATTTCAGGGTGGGACAGCACAGGAGGGCCTGATGTTATTTAGGGAGGGAATGAATAAAAGCTGGGTTAGAAAGTAAATGGGGGTCCTGACCAGCCCCTGTGCTCTGCTCATTGTGGAGATGAAATTTATGGCTCAGGACTTCCTAAGCCAAGGACTCCCCACGTTGACTGGTTAAGTGTTATGAAACAGTACAACAAAGGCTGGAGGCAAACAACACTCTGAGATGAGAGCCTGAGGGGACAGTGGAAGACAATGTGTACGATCCACATTAGAGACACATATTGGAGCATAAAGCGACTGGTTGGATACACAACAGAACGCTTCAGCTGAAATCCAAATGAATACACAAAGATATAACGGTGCTTTTCAGAAGTCAAATGTGTAGCAACTTCTGCACTTTAGTAACATGGTTGCTAGCAAATATTTGTAAGGTTAAAAAGCCACATTTTGAAAATCCAGTTTGGCACTGAGTGTTAGAACAAAGTTCCACCTGTACAGTTTATGATTTACTGAATGGTGGAAATCAGTATATGCAAGGACTGACAGAAAAGATTATTTCAACACTTGAATGGTTTGGCTCTTTTAAAGTATTTGTTATGAAAGTAAAAAGGTACTGGAGTGTCCCGATTTACGAAAATAACAGATGAGGTGGAAGCAAAGAATACCAAAGCACGAAGCGGAGTGGACAACTATCGTGCTCGTACAATGGCCAGACAAGAAGGTTGATATTAGATGATTCTGCAAATCCTGAGTTGCAATCTTGACAACAATTTAAGATTTTCTATTATGATTAAGGTTAGACAGCTAAAACAACTAAACGTTTTTTGATCTGATGCCATTGTTTGTCAGTGTCTTCCAAAACAGTCACAAAATATTGGTGGAAAAAATAAATCAGTTTATTATGTGACATTGCTATGGTTAAGGTTTGGTCAGGTTTAGGCACAAACATGGTTACTTGGATAGTGTTGGTAAAATATCTTGGTTTGGCTTAAAATGACCATGCGATTAAAGGAGGGGAATGACTCCAGTCATGGTTAAGAAAAAGCGTTGACTGTCAGATGGAAATGAGAAGCAAACAGTGGTCTCCGAAGTTTTGATGACCCATCCATCCACCCCAACCTCCTCCCTCCGTGGCTTTTTAATAACGTCACTGACTTCCTCCTTCCTTCTGACAAACAAGAGTAATACTTTCTACTGCCACTAGAGGGCTTTGTAGCTTGAACGTAAACATATTTATGTGCATTTGCTGAATCGATTGATGCTGTCGTTTGTCTCGGGAAGACAGTCTCTTCTTGGTGAGTTACAGTTTGTTTCTTTCCAGTTTGAATGAAGTGAGTTTAACGATGACCTGCAAGGTAATATTATTGTTATTTTTAATTGAGTCTGGTGGGCTGTAGTTTTTTTGGCCTGAGATGCTGGTGAACGTTTAGTGGACATACTTTGACTGGCGCGTTTGTCCCCAACAGTCTTTGAAGCTGTCTTCGAAGCTACAGTTGTACAGTTGCTATGGTTACCTGCAGTCATATTCTGTACTGACTGATTTGACTGGCAGTGATTTGGTAAGCTGGTTTGACTATTGAGGTGTTCCTTTGTTCTAATAATTAGGCTTAATCAACTTTTAATTTGAGATTTGGCAGCAATTCAGAGATCTGGAACCAGGCTAGTCCTGTGCCACAACTTTAACTTAAAACTGAAAGTAGACATTTGTACTCAGAAGAGTGGAGGCGTAATAAGAAGGCAAAACAGTTGTTTTCTAAAAAGTACAACCGTAACCCTTAAACACAACATAAGGTAGATAAAAAGCCTTAAGTTTTAAAAAGTCTTATTTCTTAATTTTTGTAACAAATCCTAGCTGCAGCAGACAATAAAAAGGAGAAACACAGAAGTTACTGTGTAGATCAATACATCATATAAAGGCCCAACTGGAGCTAAAAGTTCAAATCAAAGAAGATATCAAGACATGTTGAACATTTAAACTTTTATATTTCTTTGCTCTGTCAATCATAGTGTATGTCCTTGTACACCCCGGTCACCTGTATACAGCTGAGCAAAGATGACTTTTCATTAAAGAACTCTAAGTAGGAGTTAAAATTGTCAGCGCTGATTACTGCTGAATTCAGGGTAAAGCATCTGGAAATGAGCACTCTTGGTCAATGCTTCTAATCTATTGTGTTTACTTAGTTTTGGAAACGTATACCTGTTGACCTGTGAATCTTAACTGGGTATTATTTTGTACCATTTGACATTTGTTTAAGCCTGTTTATGTTGGCATCGTATTTATTGTTTTAACAATGTTCTTATGTTGCCCTGTTGGCCAGCTCTCTAAAAAGATTTTAAAATGTATTTAAATAGAGGAAAAAGTGACATTTCTAGAAAACAATGACACAGGTTTTGAAATTTTGGATGTACTATGCCTTTAATGAGAGTAAGAAGCATTCAGTGCTAAGTCTGCTTTTCTGGTCGTTGTCCACAGTGAACGGTGTGTGTGTGCGTGTGTGTATGCGTGTGTGTGCATTGTTGTCTTACGAGCTCTCCTCGCCCCATTGAACAACAGTGATGAAATGGAGATGAGTTAAAGTGCTAACACAAAGACTGACCAGACCCCTGCGTCGCTGCAACAATGAAACCACCAAACACGAGAAAGTGAGAGCCTCTTGGAGAAACAGAGAGAAAGAGCAGGGAATGAGAGGGGGGAGAAATTAAGGAGGCAAACTTACAAAAAAAAAAAAAGACAAGAAAAGAAGAAGGGCTGAACCATCCTGAGAGCAGGAGGAAATGGATGGTGGGCAAAGGTGGCAGAATAGAGAGCAACCCGGAGAAAATAGCAAGGTAGCTAATCCCTCCAGAGATAAAGCAGCTATATGTAAATGAAAGATGTGAAGTTTGGCCACCTTACTTTGATCCATGAATCCGGCTCTCCCTTCCTCCCCCTCCTCTCCTCCTTCACTCTCACCCTCTTCTCCTTTTTCCTTGTAAGAAAATCAAGCCTTATTTAGCTTAATCTCACTTAATGGCATCCAGCTCCTCTTTTGTCCTCCCTGATGCTAATAGATTCCCGTCCTTTCACTCCCCACTATTCACATATCTACCCTCCATAATCCCCTTATTCTGGGGTAGCAATTATTTTGAGTATTTTATCAGCATTATGATTATGATTATTTTCATTATTGTTATTCATGCAGACCGTGCTAAGGGCCAGGTTGTGGCTGAGAATATCCTCCCTCCCACCATCGCCTCTTATTCTCACTCAGAATGAGGCTGCCGGCTTTCTTCCAGAGGGGTGACGAGTTTGCAGGAGTGAACCCCATTCAGCGAGACACATTTTCTGGGCGTTTGAACATATTGTGGTTTGAGTGTAATGAGTAGCACCAAATCACCCATCCCGGCTCCTTAACACAGAGAAACATCAAGAATTTGAGGATGGAAGAGAGAGAGGGGGCGAATAATCAAAAGGCCTCCTTTCTGCGGAGCAGTAATTACACGGTTGGGTTTTGATCTTTTGCTTGTTGGGGCGATGAATAAGGGAAGAGATGAGGACTGTTTCACTATTTTGGGGTGGTGTGGAGGGTGGAAGAAGCTTTTCAGCTCAGCATCTCGTCAGCGTCAACAGTGAAGGCTTAATGGACACGATACGGCACAAGGAGAGGTTCGCCCCATCCATTTTCTGTGAGTGAATCACCTCAAGGTCTTGAGGGATTGCAGTCAATGCAGTACTGACCAGAGAAAAGAGAGGGGTGAAAAGTTGAAAATGTTTAACTTTATGCAAATAAGAACAGAATTAACCAGAAAGCTCCATAGTGTGTTGCCAAAAACAGACAAAAGTTGTGTAGTGGTTTAGTCTTTAATGGGGAAGCATATTCGGGGAGTCTTCCAGAAATTATGTTTATATAGAAACAATTTTCAACAGAAAATACTTTTAATATTTAAAAATAATTTTATGGGGAAATTCATGCCGCCCGGATCACAATTTCTATCAACATAATGAGGAAATGTTGTTAATTAACATATCTGGCAAGTCACAAAATGTCAGTAAAATGTTCACTGACAACGTATTTCTTTTGTTTTTCGACATATTTCTCGATAACGGGGGATAAAATGGAAGAAAACCTCAGGGGGAGCAATAGAGGAGGGATCCCTCTCCCAGGATGGACAGACATGCAATAGATGTTGTGTGTACAGAATTGACCAAGATAGTAAAATTACAGTATGGACAATCATGATGACAAAATTATAGATCGATTGTGAACTACAGTAAATAAAGAATATGGAGCCGGGAGGACGGCGAGGCCGCCAAACTGATACAACCTGAGCTCTTCTCCGCCATGGAGACCGGGAAACAGGACAGACTACAGAAACACACAGGAGGAAAAGCGCAAGCACAGCATTCACACAGACAGGAGAAATGAAAGAAACAGGACAAAGGACAACATGCACACAAGCGAGAGAGCAAGAGAGACAAGAGGAGACAATAAATATTCTGGAGGACGAAGATCCAGATCCAACACATCTGGAATAAGTCACTGAGAGCCAGGGGAGAGAGATAGGTCCCAAGATGGCCGAGGGTTAAAGAGATGCAGTGGTTTTCAGAAAGTTTAAGAGTATTCTCGTCGGTAGGACAAACATGGACTACTAGGCTTAATAGGCTGAGAGATTGAGACTGCCCTGCCGGAAGGATAAATGGTAACAGGCACACGGCCTAGTAATAAGCAACTAACTGAACGTTAAGGTGAAACGATGAGTTGCAAGTTTGGCTTTAAACGATGAGTTGCAAGTTTGGCTTTAAACGATGAGTTGGAAGTTTGGAATTAAACAATAATAATAATCTTTATTGCCCACAAATGTGGAAATTTGCTTTCAGCTTCACAGGTTGGTTTAAAAAGAGACATAGTAAATCACAGTGCATGCATTCATGAATAACAACATGCGCAGCGCAGACAACAATAACGGACAATTGGTTTCAGTGTGAATGATGTTTAGGAATTTATCAAAGCTATTGCATTTAGTATAAAGCGGTTTTTGTAAATGTTCTTGGTTGCTGCAGCATCTGTAACGTCTTCCCGAGGGCAGTTTTAGGAGTTCTTTAAAATGGGGATAAACAGGATCGGACACAATTTGTGGAGCCTTTTGTTTCACCCGCGTTTTGCATATACATTCCAATTGTTTCTGCTCTTTCCCAATAATTTTAGTGGCCATATTTGTAATTCTAAAGAGTCTAAAGGCCTCAACGGAGTCGCACATGGTTATTCCAGGGGCGAGTCCATTTACAATTTTGTGAGTCATCAGAAGCACTGCAGTCTGATCAGACATAGATAGGGAGCCAACAAAGCGAAGCTAAAATATGTTCAAATTGTCTAGTTTTAGTTAAAATTCTAGTTGCAGCATTGTGAAGAGCAAACTAGAGTACTCGCTACAGAGAAAGGAGTCGGTCTCTCTGATGCACTTCCACTGTGTTCCCGATCCACACTACATAATAAGAGTTCACAGCATCATTTAAGCAAAATTTTGACTGTTTTACCAGTGTACTATACTAAATTTGAATTTACTTTACAATTTGGTACTGTAAAATGCATTGTACCATCAATTAAACTGTGACTTTGGACTACTACTGCCAATTCAATATTTATGATTCTTGACGCTTTGTCTTTCTTTATCTTTTCTTTTCACAGAGAAAGACAAAAGGTTTTCCAAAAGATTAAATTGATTTTTGTTTCTTTGTTTTCTGAGACATTCCTGGAGCTATTTATCCAGGCATGTATTGCTGAGAGCTGCCTGATCACACATGTTCTCACTTGGAAGCTCCACAGGAGCGGCTCGGGGTTCAGGGCGTTGCTCAGGGGCACCTCAGTAGTGGTAATGAGGGAGGGACCAGCACTGGTCTTTCACGTTCTCCACCCAGATTTATCTTGCTCCCCAGAAGATCAAACCTTCCAGCTACGAGTCTCTGCTTCTCTAAACTTTAGACCACTCTAAGAATTTAAATCAGTATTTAATGTGAAACTGGGAACTGTCTTTTTCTCAACTTCTCTTCAGCACACACCTGCATTTCCTCTACCTCTCTCTCTCTCTCACACACACAATACAATAAATATAGGTACACTTATTTGAACATTCAAAGAAGGGCATAGGTGGAAATACTGGGCTTCCTAGAGTGTCACTGAATATTGCTTTATAATGTTAAATACTGATTATTCAATAAGCAACAATTGGAAAAAAAAAAGTTAGGAAAAAACAGGAAACAAGCAGGCGAACAATCAAAGAACTGTCATCAGATTCTTACAGTATATTGCTAAATTGTGATTAGTGCGTGGAAATACGTGACATCAAAATTGTATAACACAACTAAGCCCACTTCAAAGAGCCCAGACAAAAACACAAATATAGAAAACTCATGTGAAATCAACGAAACCACTTTGGCAGCTAATAATGGGTTTGTGTAGGACCCCATTGCTCATAGTAAGAAACTCAGAATAGGTTTTTAGAGCTTTTAAATATCATCATTTTTATTTCAGTCCTTGATTTGGGCCCTCTCCAGTTGTGGGACCCTAATATTGTCACCATCTTTCCCTCAATGAGCTATAACTGCAATCAAATGCACTATGCATACAGTCATTACAGCTTACACGTTCTACAAGAATCATCAAATTAGTCAATTGTTTCTTTGTTTGTGACACAAGAGAAGTAATAAAATGCAACTTATCTCTGAAACAAAAAGGGGATTATTAGACCTAAATGGCTCACCAAATACAGAATAGATCCATTAGGTTTCAAAAGATCAAAGGATAATCGTGAGTAATTACAGAAAGATATTTTAAACATGTTAAAAATGTTAGAAAAATAACAATTCATATAAAAAAATGTTGCATACATGTAACAGTCATTAAGTCCGTTCTTTAGAAATCCTCTTCAACTTCAACGTGTCACTTTGGGAATCTTGGAGCTGGAGTGGAGTGGCTAAATCTAGGCAGTCTGCAGACTCCACAGGGGCACAGGGGCCCTCCTGAGGCCCCTGCGGAGCTCCACTGCATAGGAGCCAGCGAGGCCTCCATGGGGCCCGGAGACAACAGGGAACATTTAGCAGCCGAGGGCGATGAAGTGGAGGAGGAGGCAGCTGCTGAGGTGAGGAGGGACTCCTGTGTGAGGAGGAGCTGACTAGGGCCAGAGATGAGGGGCCAACCTCCAGCGAGCAGCAGCCGGGGGACCGGTCCTGTGTTCATCCCCATCCCGACGCTTACCTCCCCAAGCAGCCGTCGCATCTCCTGCAGAGACGAACCCAGGAGGAGGATGTAGTTCCTGGCCAGAACCAGGGTAGAGATCTTGGAGAGCCTGCGGCCTGGAGGAGCTCCAGGTTGGTGCGACTGAGAGGAGGAGGCAGAAGATGGCGAGGAGGCGTAAGGCACCATGACCTCCCTCAAGGCATCCATGGCGATGTTCAAGTCCTGCATCCGCTTCCTCTCCCTGCTATTGATCTTCCTCCTGAGCTCCTGCTGCTCCTCGGGACTCAGCTCCCTCTGAGGTTTGGTTGATCTTTGGCCACTCTGGAGGCCAAGCATAGGTGCAGGATTTAGGCGGGAGCTCAGGTTGAACCCTGGAGCACAGTGGGGTAAATCCTGGACAGACCCAGGGCCACACAGAGGTAGAGACTGCTCCTGGGCCCTGATCACTGGGTTAGACAGCACATTCATAATCTCTTCAGAGCAGTGCAAGTCTTCTGAGCTGTAGTTCAGTATAGTGTAGTCTTTAGCGAAAGCTAACGTTTGAGAGACAAACCAAAAATAGTCTTTCAGTCAAAGCAAAAATCCACAAACTGCAAAAATCAAATCTTCATTCCCTCCACCTGTTGATCTCCCCTTGGCTTGCAGAAAACAGCTGCCATCCAGCACAATAACGAGTCACCAAACGTTTTTCCTTTTTTGCCTGAAAGGTTTCTGGCTGAGTGAACGCTCAGTGGCAGCTCAGTTTTATCTCATTTCCACAGCTGCGTGTGGTGAGAACGACAGCTCACACAGTGGATAAGTGAGCTAAGTGCTCCCCTCACACACCCCCACCTCAGCTCAACTCCTCCCCGACACGTTAGAAACTCACTCTGACTTTTTGACATTTAACAGTTAAATGAGAAACAACTGGTAGATGGTGACAACATCAGCAGAATCCCATTGAAAATTGGGAGAATTTAGGGCAAGACATTAGAAATAAAAATTCTGTGGATTATTTACCAAAACAACCAAGATGGCTAAATAGCACTACTGATAAGAGGAAAATTATGTATTTTTGATTTTGGGGTGAACTGTCCCTTTAAGAGTATCAGTGCAGCAGGTAGTTAAGGAATAAGGGTAAATAAGGACATTGTCTTAGCTTTTTGCATGACAAAATAACTTTTACTGTAACATCGTTTTGTACAAATTGACTTTTTAAATATAATGTTGGTCATTTACCCACTTTAGTCAGAATTTGAAATATATATTGGATAGCCATGCAATCATAAAATTGTGTACAGACATTCATGGTCCCCAGAGGATGAATCACATTGGTGATCCCCTGACTGACATTTTCAGTTTGTCCAAAACTTTGTTTTTTTACCAAATAGACCTACCTGCAAAACTAATCACATTAAACCCTCAGCCTCAGCTGTACTTAGCAAATGCAAATTAGCAAATGTTAGCATGCTCACACACTAAAATATGATAGTGAACGTGATGAGCATTAGCTACTAAACATCAGCAAAGTAGCATTTGTCATTGTGAGCATGTTAGTATGTTGATGTTAGCATTTGGCTCAAAGCCTCCCTATGCCTAAACACAGCCTCACAGAGCCACCGTAGACTCTTGTTAGTACCTGACACCATGGGGAACATTGCTTACTTTTTCTTTGTGTGAAGTTAATTGAAAGCCCACACAGAAAAACATAGCATTGTGAGCTTAATGGAATGTACCACTGCAGCCATGTAACAACTTGGAAGCCATTATGTCATTATGTGACAGAGAGCAGGTATTAGCTGTATTAGCATGGGTACTAATCGTGTCAGAGAACAGTTTTGGCAAACAGTGAATGGATTGATCATTGTGTAGTGGGAGTTAATTGTGGTTTTGAGGTGGGCGTTATTGTTGCTCAGTTCTGAGCGGCTATGCTAACCAAATTGGCTGGCAGAGAGCTGGGCACGGTTCCAGACAGGCAGACAACAGGCCAATTGACTCTAACCACAGGTGAAGCTGGCTTGGGGCACCGAGCAAGGCTGGAAACCTCAAATGTTCCATTCATGAGCCACAAAAAGTGAGCCTGGCCGTCCTCTTTTTGCACTCCTTCCCCCCTCCTCCTTGTAAAGCCCATCTGAGCGGGAGAAAAGGAAGGCAGGGGGAAGAGGGGAAGGACAGCACCGTTACAAACAGAAAGCAAGTTGTTTACGATGAAAGCAGAAGGAGATGCAGAGGAGGAAGACCCTTTCTTTTTCCCCCAGCCGCTCTTCTCTTGTCGTTCAACAAGTGAAAGATGTGTGTGGAGGCGCTTCCCTTCCCTGCCAGTGGTCCGGTGGCGTCCGGCTGGTGCTGTGATTGAAGCTGAATGGACGGCTGCAGACGGACAGGAAAGGGAGGGCCTCATGAAAAGAGCCAGGCGGATGGCCCTCGCACCTGCAGGAGAACAGAGTGCAGGCAGCCAGGATGAATGTGTGCATGTGTGTGCGCATTTGTGTGCGTGCCTGTGAGTTCAATTTGATTTCTAGTGCCTGTCTAACAATGAGAGGTAATAAACTGAGTAATGAAAGAAAACAAGCCGTGATGGTTTTGACTGTATTTCGGGATCTGGTTTCAGCGGCAAGAGAAAAAAAGGACACCTGCAAAGGACCACACATACAGAAGTCAGAAAAGAGATGAAAGAAAGAAGCTGGTGTCTACCAGAAAAGTGCACCTCCCCCACTTTTTTATCCACCACTTACAAGGGAAAGAAAAGTGAGCTTGATTTGGGGCTGCCGCCCAGCATATCCGCCTCCCAGCTTCCAGGCTCCTTTTGATGAGGCTGGACCAGGGCATGAGCACCGGTGGCTTCAGGGCAGGGGGAAGACTAGTGTCTTTATGGTTGAAGGAGTACTATCCATCTGGGCAAGGGCGTCCAATGGTGGGTCTGCACCTGGGAGCTAAATGCCCCGTCTGTGTGGAGCCATTTCCTGCGGTTGACAGACAGGAAGACACCTCAGCCAAACTCCTGGGTCAATTTATCCCCCAATACAGGGTGAAAAATACACCCAAAGTGATACCACTGAAAAAAATAGTTATGAATTATTTTTTGGCATTCATCAAGACACTTAAATTAACAAGTTTTAAAAAATGCATTTGTGATTTGCTTTTTCTGCTCTTCCTTGTGTGGTTTCTTGGTGTTGTTTGTATTCACGATTTTGAACCCAAAAATCTACAGTAAGGCTTATTGTTTTGTGTTTATCAATTTTAACTTAATAATACCAGCATTTTTTTAATGGAGCAGAACAGTTCAGATTGATTTAACCCATGTTTTACATCTACAAGTTTCTACGTTTACAATAAATAAGGTTTAAGGTAATAAGGTTTTGCATTACATTTGATTCTGGTGATAGGAATTGAAGTGAAAACTGCAGGAAATGAAAATGAGCTTCTTGTTCACTCAAATACAAAATCTAATATATATAAAACAAAACAATAAATAACTGAACTACAGGGTATTTGCACTGCAAATTGCATTTGTAAAAATGTTGAATTTCAAAATATTTACCTCAGATTTTGTATTATTCTCTTTAAATATTAATAAATAATCAAAGATAAAATCACATATTATGTTGAGGAGAAAATATTTAAAACATTGAATCCTCAGTTTGGACCACCAGGGCAGAGCAGACGTTTCTTTGTTGATACACACACAAAACAACCGCTATTGGCTCATTAATTGAGTACAAATTGGCGTATTTATAAATCAATAGATATAAAGAGACAGTTTCACAAATTAAGTCAAGCCACAGGCTGGCTGCTGCAGGTCCGGACACAATCTTGACTTAATGGAGTCAATTTACATCAGGTGTCTGATTGAGCTCTTTTGTGTCACTTGATGGTGTGTCGATGTGTTTGTAGCCTTGGTGGGAGGACTTATGTTGTTCATGTCAGAAGAAGCCTCTCCAAACTGGCACATTTACACAGCTATTTTCTGTGTCCTAATCTGTTTGTTACTGACTGTCTGGCCATTAAACAGTATGTAGACATATTTATATTTTTCTTGTAAAGATTTTTTTATCTATTAAGAGAAAGGATTGCAGTCTATAAAATCTATTTTGATGAGTTGATGGACTAAATCAATAGAAGCTGGAAATGACTTCAGACACCAACCTGATAAAGGCAAGAATTCAGAGAAGTGACAAGGCTGTACCTTAGCTGATGACAGTCTTCTTTAGGACACAATACACTTAACTTACGTAGGTAAGTTAAGTTACTTCATGTGACTTACTAACTTACTTATATTAACCTAAACCATGTTCTTTTCCTAAACCTAACCAACCTGTGACCGTTTCCCGTTAACCACACGTTTATTATTGTTGCAATGATGACGAAGGTCTGCTACGCCTGTCGCTGCTACTCTCCAAAGGTCATATGTAATTTAGGGGAACGGCCATATTTTTCGTTTTGGGAGTCATTGGCAAACAACCTATTCTGTCGTTTATGTAGGAGGACGTGTTGGAAATATTGGTAGGCAAACCAGGCTCGTGAAATTTGTGATCGTGTGATCTCAAGAATTAACTGAAATTCTACCAATTTATTGCCATATTTGTAGTTTTTTTTGACAAAGAAAATTTGAAAGAACCAGAAGCACTGTAAACCTTAAGATAACATCAAAAGGTTTCCAAATTGCATCAGACCCTCTCAGAGAAGAACAACGGCTAATTCAGCTCATTTGAGTTGCACTAATAACAACAAAACCCTGCAAAATCCTGTTTGGGTTAATAAACAGTATTTCTGTTAATTTGCTTTAACAGAGTAGTTAACCAGAACGTTAAACGAGGAGGTGCACCTGCTATATGCTTTACATCCCAAACTGTCTTACAATTGTTTACACTGTGCAGAGAGAGTCTAATGAGAAATTAACAGTTGCCAGTGACTGATTTTCTCCATGTGTCCCTGTGGGCAAACAGGTGCAGCAGCAACAATGGAAATATAACAGAGCAGGACTTTTCAGAGGGTAAAGGCTGCTCTGCATCAAAGCAAGGACGGAGGACACACTCTTCTATTCGCCCTAACTCCTGCTCTGTGAGGCCTGGCCAAAGACATGAGAAGATTACAAGCTGTTAATAAGGTGGAACCAATCGGCTGAAGGTCTGCTTTTGTCCTTCCCAACATGCTTTGTGAGCGCTGGCCTGGGATAGCCGGCATTTGGTGCTGATCATAGTGTGGTAGGGATAATGAAGGTGGGCGGGGTGTACGGTTTAAGTCCTCGGGCCCTTTGTGAAAGAGAGCCTAAATGCTCCACTCTCAATAGCTGCACACGCTCAGTTGGTCACGGTTGTTTAAATACAGATGGACATTTGCCACATTCATATTTCATGCTGCTAAGTGCTCCACTGACACTTTCTGTCACTACATTTTTGCATGTTTTGTTGTGTCTGAAGTGTAGCTGTATTCCTGCAAGAACTAGATGGGTTGTTACTTTCAATTTGAAAGGGTGAAAATCTGTCACATTTAAACATTTTCTTGAATTTCTTCTACAGTTTTACATTGATCTGTTTGCAACAGTCAAGCAAAAGTACTCTAACCTTTCGTTGTGGTCATTTAAAATTACCCCAAACATAACCTAGACCAATGAAAGTCTATTGTTATAGCAGATGTTCCTCTCTGAAACAATGCCACCAGGGATTTGTAGGATGGCTGCTAATAGGGGAGTGTTAGTTAACCCGTCCCCCACAAAGTATCCTTAAAACCCCCGATCCTATTTAACCGTGACAATGATGGATTCACAGACACTAAACTTCCACAGGAATCCTTGTCAGAAGTCAAACACAGAGCTCCTTCTTCTTCTCACCAATCGAGGCCAGGAGCACCCCAGTTAAAGTCTAAATTTTACGGGGGCGGGTTGAGATGGTTTTTTTGGGGGCGGGGGGGGGGGTTATTAGCAGCACAAGGCCAAGGGTGGGTTTTCAGAGGTTATCCCAATCTGTATGGAGGGCGGTGCAGCGAGACCAAAGTCACTGTTAAAGTGAAAGCTGATAGCAGTATGATGGATGATGATACACGTCCCAGAAATTAGACTTCTGAAAGTGAAGCAGTTTAGCGGGGGAAAGGGGAACAGACATCAAATGTGTCCCTGCCAAATAAAGAGACTACAACAAAGAGTGTGCGGGGCTTGTCTTCGTGACAAATCCTTTCCTTTCTCATTTCAAAAGGATAAATCTGGTTTATTTCAATTTGAGTCTTATTTTAGTAGTTTTGGCTGTCATGTCTATCAGTAAAAATGACATTGGACTTACCAAGTTAAATGCAGTGACATGGCTAAAAAAGAAGGCAGATGGAAGAAACACGAGCAGTCAGATGTTGTAAACAAACCTCCAGGTTAGCCAAACGTATTTGCAAGAGAAAACTAAGATGAACAGTAAAATGATTGCCCAAACTGTTTGTTGTAAACTTCCATCACGGTTTTAAAGGTAATTTATTTAGATAAATTGGCTCGTTTACAACCTGTCTGATAATTTGACTGCTCTTTCCCCAATAACACGAACCGAGATCTGAGTAACTCATTTGGAGAGTACCATGATACCTTAAGTGCTAGAAACGATGGCCAAAAGTATGAACATATGACCCAAGTTGTAATAAACAGGAATTATTCTTTAAGAATCTGATTGCGGTAATGAGCATCTGAGATAGCTCAACATAAATGGGTATCTAGTCTCACAACGCAGGATACAGTGAGAGGGTCAGAGATTTGTAAAGTGCTTGGCCTTCTTCACAAATTATTCCAAACTATGTGGCTATATCTTAAAATATACTTATATAATATATGCATAGCCCTATTTTCCTCTGGCCATCTATCCAAAAAAGGGTGGCATTTTCCAATCTCTGAATAAATATTGAGAATACCCGCCAGAGTTGTTGAGTTTGAAAACCCTATTGCACTTTGAAAATGCTGATGTATGATTTTCAGCCTTGAAAAACATGGGCTGGTAGTTCTGGGTATGAGCAATCATCAAAAACCCAGCATATAACAGTATTTTTTAAATGTGTCCACATTTGTGTGGATCCACCAGGAAGAGCTGAAGATACTGCCACCACACTCTTTCTACCACCAATTTGTTTTTATGTCAACCTCTTAAATATCCAATTTTCACCATAAATTCCCCTTATTTTTCTTTGAATGACCAAAACTACACTATCAGACAATGAAGATAATGATTGTCAAATTGTTCCAACATACAGACAACGAGGATATGTGATACTTATTTAAAACTCAAGACACCGTGATTTTTATGGCAGCACTATTACAAAATTAAATAAATATTCCAATTCAATCTGACACATTTGGTAAGTCTGGAAACGTTGGGGTTTTGAGAAGAACAGTAAATATATATTTTTTACTTGTGCTTGGTTGAAAGAGACTGACAGAGATGTCAGAGTTTAAAAGGTTAAAGTGAACTGTTTCTGGTGGGAAACCTTTTCTCTCACTTGTTTTATGAATAGAGAATGTTTTTTTGCATTTTAAGACATTGTTCTGATTTCACAAATTCTTGCCACGGCAGGCTGGCAGATGGATGCAGTGGATGTAAGATGATTCTTTCAAGCATTGATGGACACATCTGTCAGCCTACACCCTGTGTCACATATACAAACACAGTTACGCCCCCCCCCTTTTTGAGCATGCCCAGAATCTCTTTGCTATGCCGTACAACCTCCTCCTTCTCCTCCACCTCCCACTGTGCTCCTGCTCCTCACAGCATCTCTGCACATTAAAATCCCCACTAAGACCTGAGAGATCAGAGTGAAGCAGCCACCACTCTCCCTTTCTGTTTAGCCTCCACTCTGATTAAACTGCAGCAGGTTTATCACAGATGTTGTCCAAACTCATGACTGGCCTCCCACTGAGGACTGTTAACTATAGAGAGAGTGATAGCAGGTGATTCACATGCTTATTTTTATAGCAATTATTTTAATTAAATTAGTAAATACAGACCTAGAAATAAAATAAAATAAAAAAAATGATGGTTTACTTCTGTCCTGCTTACTTATGTATCAGATGACAGCCATTCTGAGTGTGGTGCTAATTTGATTTATGAAACAGGGGACCCAAGGGGAAGCAACAACTCAGAGAGCAGACATATGTTGCAGCGCAACATGATAGCAGGCTTCAGTAACTTGACAAATTGGGGTTGTAGTTATTAAAACATCTCATAGTGGTATGGCTGCTGTGGAGGCAGACATAATTGTTGATGTTTAGCAGGTATAATGTTCATTGTGGTCGCCATCTTAGTTTAGTGTGTGAGCATATTAACATTTGCTAACACAGTAGATGGTTGGGTCAACAAAGTGTGTTATTTTGACGAGGGAGACCACTGTTCGTTTTCTGTTTCCCACTGACAGTCAATGTTGGTTTCTGTTAACTATGATGAAGATCGCATCCTGACCTCAACAAAGTATTTGTTTTGAAACCAAACCATGATATTTCCCTAATCCTTAACAAGTAGGCTAAACCTAACCAAACTGTAACCAGAGTGGTGGCAGATCAGGAAGCGGCCATATCACATAATCACTGTTGAGGGTTTTGCAAGGCCCCCATCACCAGGACATCGTCAGATCAGAAAAACGCTAGCATACATTTTTTGGGGGTGTTTAAGAGGTATGAAGTCATGTCTAAATCGATTTCTTTGTGTGTGTTTGTGTGTGTGTGTGTGTGTGTGTGTGTGGGGGGGGGGGGGTTCCCAACAGCACTTAAGTTTTCTTGAATCCTATCATGCTGAGTTTCTTTGTCCAAACGTCCCAGCTGCCAGCAGCAGTCAGAGCTGGCAGGGCCACAGCCAGGGGACAGACATGAGTGTGAGATGGTCAACAAACCATATGGGATGTCATCCACACCCACACTCAACTAACTGTTGGTTACCGAAATATGAGCTTCACATCAATGTGTGTGTCTATGTATGTGTGTGGTGTGTAAAGAGAGAGAAAGAGGGAGAGTGCCGTGTTCGAAAGCATAGATTTGATTATTTTATGATAATTATAACACATAATACATAGTTATTCAAGGTGTGTTCAGAGTTTACACAAAGAAAATTTTAGAGGTGGAGTGATTTCATAAAAAGTTAATGGAAAGACACGTGTGGATGCCAGCAGATGCTGATACACCCATATGTGATTGTCTAACATGCCATTGCAAAGCCATGGGCATTAACCTGCTGCCATTTCAGCCTCCACCAGATTTTGAAACTGGCTGCAGAGATTTGCTCCCATTCAGCCACGGGAGCATTAGTGAGGTCAATCAGTGATGTTGGGCGATAAGGCCTGACTCACGGTCAGCCTCCCATTTCATCCCATGGGTGCTGGATGGGGTTGAGGTCAGAGCTCCCTGCAGGTCAGTCAAGTTGTCCCACACCAAACTGGGAAAACCATTTCTTTATGGACCTGACTATATGTATGAGGGCATTGGCATCTTGAAACAGGAGAGGGCCTGCCTCAAACTGTTGACACACTGTTGTCTTAGATATCATTGTACGCTGTAGCATTAAAATTTCCTTTCATTGGACCTGAGGCGCCCACTCCAAAGCATGCAAGACAGACCCAGACCAAAAGCACAAAAAAGTGTGCAACATGGGGTGTCCAATCACCACAACTCTCCTCCTCCTCAGCAGCTCTTAAGACTGAAAGATGACAGTGATCAGAACTTTTTTGTTAGTAAATTTGATGCTTATATGTGTGTATGTTTCTCAGATTTGGGGGCAGGTGCACACACCACACCATATCACTCCCCTGAATTGCACAGAGGAGGCCCTCTTCAAAGTGCTGTCCACCCACCAGACAACTGGTCCCCACTGGCCCCCAGCACACCCCTCTGAGACCTCTATGTTTCTGCATTGGTTGATTCATGTCCCAGTCCTGCACTCCTCAGATTCACTTTGATGTTTAATCCCATCCTGACTGTGTCCTCCTTCAGTCCACGGAGCCGCTCGGCCAGTCATGAATATCCAAAGGTCTGCTTACTTGACAGGATTATCCCTCTTTTCAAAGCCACTGGGGACAATTCTTCAGCCACAAAAAACACACTCAATGGATCTTCTGCTCTCTCGCTTTGTTTCTCTCCCTTTCCTTTACTCCCTCTCTCACTCCCTTCTGTCTTTGTCCCTGTGGGCTTTTACTAAACACATTGATCCACCCGATCGAGGAGTTCATCTGCTGCTGTTCATAGATTATTGGACAGACACACAGACACACACACAAGTACTGCTAAATTGTTAAGTATCTAGCGTTGCAGAAATATCCTGATGAGTTTATAAATGGTAGAAAGTACCCACACCTCAGATTTTTCCCTTTGAATATCCCAATTCCTTATTGTGAATGTGACCTCACATGAAGTCGGTACACACAAAAACAACCCTTTATTGAAATGGATTCAGAATGCCAGGAGACTCACCTAAAGAAATTCAGCAGCTGCTGTAAATGCAACTTTGGTTGCAAGCTGCATTCCACATCACACCAATTATCTCACAGGTGTTCTGCATGGTTCCAGTTTGCAAACCCATAACCGACCCATTACCTGATCTCTAAATCATTCTGTACCCAACCCAATCTGTTATTATAAGACCCATAGCACTGACCAAGTGTTTATAGAGGTATAGTATAAAGTTTACCTTGTTCACCATTTTATTTTAGAACGTTAGCATGCTAACATTTTCTAATTAGCACTAAACAGCCAAGGCCAGTTAAGGCTGATGGGAATGGAGAAATTTTTATTTTGACGTGATGATGCATGACATAAAAAGTCAGAGACTCATCAAAGGTATTATGATCCTGAGGGGGACATGATGTCTGTAAAAAATGTATGGTAATCAGTCAAACACTTTCACTTAAAACTAGAAAAGTCAACCAGAGGATTCATCCTCTGGGGACCATGAATGTCTGTGCAAAGTTTTTATGCCAATGCGTCCAAAAGTTCTCAAGATATTTCATATTAGACCAAAGTGGTGGACCAACAAACTACCAGTCCCATCCCTTGAGCCATGCCACCACTGTGCTAGTAAAATTAAGCAGGGTTCACTTGAGAGTGAAACATTACAAATACTTAAAACAATATTTAGCCATTTTGCTTTCTTGCTGGGAGATTTAAAAGAGGAGATCAATACCACTCTTATATCTAAATATGAAACGACAGCCAGCAGTCGGTTAGCACAAAGACGGAAGACGGGGGGAAACAGCTAGCATGGCTCTGTCTGAAGGTAACATAATCCATCTATACCAGCACCTCTAAAGCTCAATAATTAGCACATTATATGTTGTTTGTTGAATTCGTACAAGAACTGAAGCGTAAAAACAACAATCTGTGGTTTCACTGAGGGTTATGTTCCAGACTTCCAGAGCCAGCAATAGCTAATCAGCTGCTAACAGATATAAAGTGGGATCATTCATCTCATCTAACCTTTGGGAAGAAAGTAAAATATGCGTATATCCCAAAATGTCTAAACAATTTCTTTAACATGATACAAAACTATGCTGTTTTGTATCATTTTAAAAAAGCTATAGACAACATATAACAAGTTGTTGCAAAACAGCCAAATACTCATAAGAAACCACTTGTTGCTTGTCTAGCCCATACAGTCAGGGTTTCTATATGTATGTAAGGGTCCATCACAGTTTTAAATGGTAGTTAAGGGTGAGCAGATGAGGCTGCGTTCGAATAAACATCAGTCCCATGGGAAAGGGTGACCTCTGAGGTCTCATTCACCTTAGAGCTCCATCTATTCCCTTGTAAGTGTTAAATCCTGCCTTTGTCTCTGATAGCTTCTCTGTTTGTTTATCTTCTCTCCCTTATTCCTCCTTTGCACCACCACAGACTCTGTTTCTCTTTCTGTTATTCCACCACCTTTGATGCATCCCAACAAACTTTAATCCTTTCAGCTAACACAACATGATGCACTGAGCTGTGAGAGTCTACATCTGTGCAGTGTTTTCAGGAAGGTTTAAATCCAGTTACAACAGTGTTAGACTGATGCTCCCCTTCTGTCCAAAGTTATGAATATTTAAACTGTCACAGAATCAACCTCAGACTCTCCGCATCAATGGGTGAGTCAGCCTGCCACCAACAGTGGATATGGAGCTGTTTATTCAAATCCAGTCACAGGCATGTGAAGCCCAGCTGCTATTGGCCAGAGTGTTCAGGCAGAGCTGAAAAGATGCTACTCAGTAAGTTTCTCTTTTAACTTTGTCACCATGTTTATCTGGGTGTAGAGAAGAAAAACTCTCTCATGAGTGTCAGGTGTCACTGTATCAACGTATTCCCAGATACATAGAAGACAAAACAAATCTTCACTATCTAAATAAAATATAAGATAATATAACTACAAAATGATTAAAGTTATTTTTGGTTCAGAATTCTAAAAAGGCAACTCATTAAGCGAATTAACGGATGTTTATGTTGAGTGTATCTTGATAAATGAGTGACAAACAACAAATTTAGGTAGGCTACTTTCACACAGTGAACGAGGGTTGAGTACAGAAATTATGCGGATCATGGCTTTTGCAGTCACCAGATCTCCACTCACTTTAACGCCTATGGAAGATTTTGGACCGATGTGTTAAGGTGTGTTCAGACTGAACGCTTTCTTTGTGTTATTCACCAACCCTGTTTGAAATGACATTTACTACTAAATGGTTTTGCCAAACACACGTTTTGGAGGAAACCTTATTGCTGCCAGGATTATGTCTAATGTCATCGTTTTTTTCCAGTCCAGAACTTGTAACACTCTTGTCGAGACAGAGTGGATGGTAGGTGAAGCATACAACGTGCAGGACTCTGACACCAGAGATTGAGCGTGAATATTGAATATTGAAAAAGTAAACATGCCCTATCTCAAGATTCAAGTCAAAGCAAAGCTTGGAATTTGCTGTTACTACATATATGAGTCATCAAGAGTAGATCAATGTTGAAATTTAGACTAAAGAGAGGGGGGGTCTAATTATTTTTGCAATAAGAGACTTTTTAAACCACGTTAAATGCGTTTTGCACTGACAAATGGTGCCTCTGCGGCTGTGGGGCGAAGACTCTTGAGGTAAAGCAGATGTTCTAAGAATAATTATCTCACAGCTTGTGACCGTCAAAAGGTTTTTGTTGATTGTCAAAACAGCTGTATGGATTATTTTGTGTTAATCCTCTAATTGTATCATCAATCTGTTATGTTCAGTCTGTTCCAAATATTATTTTGTGGTAAAGTGAGGAAGTTTACCTTTTTTGTTGTACGAACGCTTCTTCAACCGCCACATCTTCTACTTCATCACCTGCAGAACTTGATCAGATGCGCCGTGTCCATCTATAGCTGAAGAGAACAAAAAAAATACCAACAGCTATTACTGGAACATTCATGTCACTGCACGTAAATGTGTCTTGCGGCTGGACTAGATTATTGAACTATCTATGCTTCTGTATGGGGACCAAACTGAGGCCTCTTCTATGTTGAATGTTTCTGTGGATGCAAAATACTGAGATTTGGTCCTTCTCCTTGTTTTACTCATTGTGATGTTTTAGCTATGTGAAAACTGTCACACTCTTTAGGAGCTGTGCTGGAAATTTCTCAAGATGACTAATACTGTCAACATTTTACCATTAAACAACAGGAAAAAGACACAATATAGCTGCACATAGCAAATTACAAAAAAAGTAATCATTCCTTAAAATATTTTTTTTTTTGTCCACATCAACAAAATCTGCAAGTTGACCTGAGCTGAACAAGTGAATTGATCAATTTGCTCTTTAATTTAAAGACAAAGTACAGATAAGTATGGCATAGAAAGCAAATTATTTATTTTTAATAAAGATGTGTAACCAATGAGTGGGCATGTCAACACCATTAGCCAGTTTTCATACAACAGGCGTGTTAAAATCTTAAAAAACTGTGATACTTGCTTTGGCAACGTTAACGTCTGCTTCCCATGCCGGTAAAGCCCCCATTGAAAGGAACTGATAAGTGTCAAAAGGTCTTTTTCTCTTACACCATTTTGACATGTGACAGTAAGAACAACAAAGGTGTAAATAACACATTTAATTTATATTTACCAGGTCCTGGTATTGTGCATGCTGCCTCACTGGGACACTTGAACAGGAACAGAACTGTCATTAATGTTATTAGTAACACCTGTGCTTTTCATGGTGTGACAAGTCAAAATGTCTGTGGTGAAAAGAGCCTGTTGCCACATTAGGGAGCACACCACAGACTTGGATGATGATGACAAACAGTGTTTTGATGAACAATAAAGAGATCTCAAGTCCTTACTGACCTATAGCGTGCACACAGGTGTTTTCACTTATTCTGTGGGATTACGCCTCTCCTCAGGCTCATGTAGGTGTTCAGGCTGCGGCTGATTGGCATGTCTCTAACCCCCCTGTTAACTTTGTTGCAATTAGGACAACCGACACCTTAAGATTCGTATTAGCAAATGGAGTTAACAGAGGAACAAATGCTCACAGCCCAACAAAAGTCTTGAAGAGGCTCTTCAGATACAAAAAAAAAAAGATCAATTTCATTTAATTAGACCTGAGCAGAGGTCTAACTGAAAACACCTATTAATGTGCAGAGCATTTAAGGCTGTTTGAAGATTCTGTCCCTCTATCTCTAAAATTACTGTATTTCTCAAAACAAGAAATATTGATTATTTTTTTTTAGATCTGACACTCATTTACACTCTTTATGACAAAGTCTGTTCAGCCAAATACAACCGATGGCCTATAAACCATTTGGAAGAAAGTTGTATGACATGAAAGTTTCTGACTGAGTTAACAGGCTAAACTGTCTTATAAGCTATTTCTCTTTTTTCTGCCCTGGCTATAACAAACCGTAACAGTATTTTTGGCATGATTTAAGTCACAACTACCTCGAGAACGAATAGACAAATGAACAATAGTGATAGCTGAAAATTGCTCTTTTTTGTGGGCTGCGGTTGGTGACTCTGCATGAGAGGAAGAAGTCAGAGAGAATACTGTGTAATGTACTGTTTAAGGGAATGCTGTGATGAAAGTATAAAGGGTTTTGGAAATATACATAGCCTAACAATAGTCACACAAAGTACAATTTTAAATATGAAGTATGAATTTAAGAGCAAAGTAATTCCAGGGAATTTTTGTTCTATTATTCTAAGACCGAGCCCTTATAAAGAAGGATTGACTCATTGCTTACCTGTAAATAGACGGTATGTTTTGTCGTATTGCACCAAATGACCTCTTCCTCTCTGAAACGTCCTACAAAACGCAGAAGGATGAATAATTGAATAATTCAATTCCAGTAATGAGACGAATAAACAAATGCATGCATGAATATTCAGAGATTTAGTTCATATCGTTCCAGATTCAAAAGCCTTTGGAAAACATTGCAACAGGATGCACAATCTGCTTTGCAGCTGCTACCCTTTTCCTAAAGTATACCGGCCTTTACTCATCACTGGCTTCTTTCTGCCAGCAGAGCTTTTTGTGGGCGTCCTTGGGCGTGGGCGTCCTGTGTATTGTGGTCGCCCTCTTGTCACACATGTTAGAGAAAAGAAAAGTATTCAATATCTGTAATATATCAATCTTTGAACTCAATGCAGCAGACACATTCTGCAGGACGAAAGACCAGTTGGACGTACAGGTGCATGTAAAAGGCATCACCGTTTGGTGACACCGTTGGGTTTGTGTTTAAAACAAAGCTGATTTCCAACCAGCTAAAGTAACCTTGTGTGCAAAAGTGAAGGATCACAAACATCGACTTTGTTGTGATCTGAATCCAGGAGGAGAGACGAGCTCAGTTTGTTTCATGAGGGCACAAATGCCAGTGTATTATAGAATATTAAGATTAAATAAAACATGTTTATTTTATCCATTAAATCTAAGAAAGATAATGTTTGTAATAGCCTATGTATATTACATAATTCCTGTTTTTATTAGATGGAGATCATTAATTTTATGTAGGACTAATATTTAGGCTCAGATTAAAGTTACTGAAAAGTGAAAAGATTCTCAAATGAACCAAACTCTGGCAGCCTATATATATTTTAATTTCTGTCAGAATTTGGAATCTATACACTACTGCAGACACTGTTAGAAGGATTTGTTATGAAGTCAAGTCAATTTTATTGATGTAGCTCAAAATCACAAAATAGTCTAATTTAACTAAGAATCCTGAAATAAAGCTATTTTTATTTTAATTGAATGAATGGTGTATATAAGCAAATCTTAATGAAGGCCACTGTGTTGTCTTTAAGGTGGAAAAGAGATGGACCTTCACATGCCATTGCTCAGCTGTGAACCTCTATAGTCTATCTTTACAGCCTGCCTGCTTTAAAATTATAATAATTATAAAAGTCAGTTTTCAGGTGAAATTGAGATTTTTTTAAAGCCTAAAGGACATTAAAATATCTTACTCAGAATGTCCAAAAAGGGGGCAGTTTGACGTTAAAAGTATATGAGTCATTCAGCATAAACAATACTGTTGAGGTTTGTTTGTTTGATGTGAAGATACCTATTCTCTGTAATACTGTTGGTGTTCAGTGTTTCTGTGAGCTGTAGGCCTGTTGGTGTATCAGTGCTGCTTTAAAGCTCCGCTAGACTTGTTCAGCCTTCTACTGTGTAAACTACACAAAGAAAATAAAACAACATCACCAAAGACTGTTTCAGTTTTCAATTAATCAGCTTTATTTTACATTTCAAACCACCATAATCAGAGATTCATCTGAAATTTAAGTCCAAAATAAGTAAATAAATATCATTTTTCATTTTTTTTTATTAAAAAAATAAAGAAGTGGTAATTGTTTGCATCGGACAGAGAATGACAACCTACTGGGGAGAAAATAAGGAGAGAAGCATTGAATAAGACCCATAGAATAAAACAGGTGCAACATGTGAGGGGAGGGGGAGTCTTACCACACATTAACAAGACTAATATATAATATCTCCCGCTATTTAAACAGAATAATAGCTCTACATATTTACACTCTAAATTTGTGGTTTTATTTGAGACCTTTCCCCCTTGCAGGCCCACAGAACGGAAAAGCAACTAATCACCAGCGATTCAATTTGATCTTTCCACAACTGGAGCGACACACAGATGCCTGGGCCATCAAAGATTTCCAGTAATAAGCTGAAGTTTTGTTGCTTTAGGAGGTCTGTGAAGAAATACCTGTTACAATTGAGGTTAATTACCATAAAACACTAAGTTAGTTGCAAAACCCCAAAGTCCCAGTGAGGAAAATCAATGCTTTGATCTTGACTGGCTCCGTAGACGCAACGGATTCAGCAACACAGATAAATAAAAAGCGTGACAGTGTGGGGAGAGAGAGTCTGTAACCACCCCAAAAGTTCGTCTCCATTTAGTTTGGAGTCACTTGGAGTCGCTGGTCAGCCTCGGCATGGTGACGGTGCTCATGCTGGACACATGCGGAGGCGGGACTTGGCACATGCTGCACGGACAAGGCATCCCGGTGCCAACGCCCCAGTGCTGGAAACTGCTGCCCAGCGGCCCTGCGCCGGCAGCGGGCGCTTTGAGGAGTCCGTGATGGGGCCTGACCGAGGTGACGGCGGAGATACCGGGTGCGGACAGAGAGGCGGTGGAGACGGCCGCCGGCGGGAGGAGCGGGTGGTGCACCGCCGGGTGTGACGCGTGGGAAGCCGCCGGGTGTCCCGGCAGGGGCCCCGCATGTGTCATAGTTCCACAGGCTGATGGGTGGAAGCCTCCGTGGTGTCCGCTGCTGCCGTAGATTTCGCTGACCAGCCGCTTCATCTCCTCCAGTGAGTTGCTCAGCATCAGGATGTAGTTTCTAGCCAGCAGCAGGGTGGCGATTTTGGAGAGTTTGCGCACCGACGGGCCGTGCGCATACGGCATGACCTCCCGGAGCCCGTCCATGGCCACGTTGAGGTCGTGCATCCTTTTCCTCTCGCGGCTGTTGATCTTGAGGCGGATCGTCTGCAGCTCGCCCTCTGACAGGAGTTTACGGTCTTTCTTGGACGCCAGCCGCAGGAGGGATTCCTCGTCGGAGGCGGAGAGGCCGCGCAGGCTGGGGATCTCGGACGGATCGCTCTGTGTGGAGGACACGGCGCCGGAGAAGCCGTGCACAGATTTCTTCAGGGCTGACAGGAAGATGTCGTCCACCTCGGGTGATGACGGTCTGCTCGACACGCGGCTCGTATCTGAGTCCATGGTCCTGGTCCAACACGGTGCTCTGAAGAGAAAAAACTTTTTAGTTAGGCCTAATTTACTGAATCCCAAAATCCACACCTCATGCCGCCACCACTAATAGGCTGGCCTACAATATTCACTTTTTTTTCGGGGGGTTTACAAACTACTGATGATAAACAGTTCTTTTATAATTAAAAGGAGGCCCACGTAAAAAGCAAAGGATTTTTGATTGTAGCGGAAAATGTATCGTGACAGCTACTGAACATTCATATTTAAAGACGGCTTACAAGTAGCCTATAACCTACATTTCTGGCATCATTTTTTAAAATCTTTATATTGATATTTGATCACCAGATAAGGAACGGAAGATGAGTATCCACCTCTTTTCTACACAGTTTTTCTACTTGGCTCGACATAAATAAAGCAGAAAATCCATAAAAAGCCATACAATCTAAGATGGCAGCAATTGTCTATCAGAATGACTAACAACAAAATAATCAAAACACGTACCAAGGGTGCTCTTCCAAGCGCGATGGCGAGAAAACCTGAACGTCAAATCCACTTGTTACTCCAAATCGCATCTGACAGCCCATTTGGCACGCCTGTGTGCGGCCGCAGGGTTTTATAGCGGGCTGAAGCGCACAGAGGCCGGGTCACCAGGACAACGCAGTTTCTGTCCCCGCTGCCTCCCTGCGACCAATCAGCTCCTTGCAGGGAGTGGGGGTGGGGGTGGGGTGTGGGCGGGGGGTGGCGGAGGGTCCTCCAGCCTGATGTAATTACCAACACACAGCGTTAAGTGAAATCAGGCACACTCCCCATACATATGGCCCCTTCTTGTGAAAATGCTGGCCCGCGTGTGGATGGATTTTATTATAATCACACACATTTTAATCCACATTTCCCCTCTCATGAGTGAATAGCAATTTGTATTGTTCAGGATCCGGAAACAGTAATACAATAAACCGGACCTAATTTTAATGATTTTGCTACGTAAATTTAAGCTATAATTAATTCGTTTTGTGCAGAAAAAGTGACCTTTTTTCTTTAGAAAAAAAGAAATGCCTTAAGATTTTTTTATTTAATATTCTATATATTTTTTTTATTAATCTATACAATATTTATTTTGATCAAAAATCGGTTCCTCCTCTCTCATTTTCTCATTGAACCCTCCGAGCATAACATCCCGTCGGCCCCTTCTAAGGAGCACTAATAACGGGTCGAAGCCCAATAAGCAGCGCAATATGTTTCCCGCTTGCAGTTTTGGTGTTAATGTGGTGTTTTCCGTTTTTACCGGCTGTCGACCAGCAGCTGCCGTTAAACTGCATCTTTAACGTTAATTAATGAAGTGTGCAAAATTGTTTTTAACGGTTATGAGCCGTAACACTTCAATTAGTCTGCCTTGAGCGATAGCAGTGTGGCCTGCTGCTGGCGCTCGGGCGGCCTCTGACTGACATAAGGGCCCAAACCGGTGATTTGCTCTCGGACGCAGGCCTAACTGAAACTGACAGCAGCATTGTCCCGGAATATGACAAGTGGTATTGTGCAGTCAGAAGCAGTCAGCGCTGATTGCTTCTACAAGTTTATCTGTTGTTTTTTTTCCCGACCGGACTCGAAATATCCTCTCTGTAGGCCTGTTTGGTTTTTGATCAAATACAATATTTGAGATAACTCTAATAACGTTAAGGTAATAGCCTAGCTTATGCTGCAGACTGAGCTCTTTCGGATGGATCAACAAGGTGAAGTTTGTCATCAGAACATTTATCATTTTCTGCAGTTTTAAAACAAGAAATAAAACAAACAAACTGAAAAAGCAGCAAACTTCAATTATACTAAAAAAAACATGCTCAGTGAAAAATAACCTTAATAAATAGTAAATATGTTGAAAATTGTATCTATATAAAGATGTGGCAGTTTGTTCCAGAACCGGTGCTGTTGCCATGGTTACCATGCAGTTTAACATACCTTGCTCACAAACCAACATTTTACGTGAGCGTAAGTCAGGTGTCACATCGCTCCGCCAGCTATACCTATGTCACAAAATCAACACACACACACACACTGCCCCCCCCCCTCATCGTTATATTAGGGGCCTATTTGCTTGCTTTCTCCGTCCTGTGTCCGTTGCCCTCGCGTGTTTGCTCCCGTTAAATAAGATTATGGTAATGAAGGCGGATAAAGTGGCATTTTTAATCAGGAGGTTTGTATCTGTGCCACCGCTTGCTTCATTAGACATTCCCACAGTCTCACTGTTGCACATGATTCACAATGAGACACAGACTTCCTCTTCAGCTGGGTTTCTTTCACTTCTTAATCATTATTTTAAAAGGCAGTTAATTAGCTAAAATGATTGACACCTATCAGGAATCATGGAGGCTATGTGGGATCCCTCACAGGCTGTTTCAGAAATATTAAAATCTTCTAATCTTAAACCACAGAAGAAGAAGAAAGTCCTCAACCTTTTATGACAGGATTCATATTTAGGTCCAATGATTTTATGAGTTGTCAAGTTGTCAGAAGATAGAAACGCTCTTTTTCTGTTTTTAAAAGTCTTGAGGGAACTTCAAGTAGATTATATTCAAAAGATAATACATCTCAAACTGTTATTGTTAACCTATCAAATTAATATAAGCATATAATAAGCTTCAGAAATATCCTGCGAGCCCACATGGTCCCAAACCAATTTTGCTAAACTCTGGGCCTATGATCACCATAATCAATGCACAACTACTTTTACCCATTGTATTAACACTAAAAGAGAAAAAAGAATCTAAGGGGGAATTTCCTAAAACTTCCTAAAAAATGTGATATCGTTGAGATGAATGGGTTGATGCTCTCCCACTTGTGAAACATGTTTTCTTACACAAAAGCTGATGCGGTTCTGAGAAAACCCGATTTTCTGTAGGTTTCATATGCCAGCACTGGTTTGCTAGAAAGTGCATTTGACCCCTCCATCCAGAAGTTTGCAGTATAGTTACATCACGTTTGGTCAGAGATATTTCCCAGATTGCTAGACAACAATGCTGCACTGGACACAAACATTAAATAAATAAAAAGGAGAGAGATATAGAGTTCGTATTATACATACTTGGTGTGTGATTTGTGGCGGTCAAGTAGGATTTCCTGAAAAAAAGCCCAAAAAATTATTTTCTCAACAAAAAAAGAAACATTACACCCATGTGATTCCCACACCATGGGCATTAATCTGCTGCTTTAACAGCCTTCACTCTTCTGTTTTCAGGCTTTCCACCAGATTTCTGAACCTGGCTGCAGGGGATTTGCTTCCATTCAGCATCAGGAGTAAAGCCCAACACTGATGTTGGCTCGCAGTCGGTGCTCCAGTTCATCCCAAAGGTGCTGGATGGGGTTGAGGTCGGGGCTTTGTGCAGGCCAGTCAAGTTCTTCCACACTAAAATGGGCAAACCATTTCTTTATGGACCTGACTTTGTGCACGAGGGCATTGTGATGCTGAAACAGGAAAGGGCCAAACTGTGAACTCAACTTCGGAAGCGCTTTTGTGGAAAAATATCATTGTATGCTGTAGTATTAAAGTTTTAACGGACTGGAACTAGGGGCCCCAAACCAAACTGGGAAAAACAGCCCGAAACCAAAAGTATGTGGGCACGGGTAACATTTCCTCTTCCCTTCCAACTTTAAGTCTCACCAACTACACCATCATCTCCCTCTCTCTCTCTGTCCATCAGTTTGGGTGGCGGTAGGCCCGGTGCCGTGGTGAATACCAATAGTGAGGAGGAGCATATGTGAGCCATACTTAATCCTGCTAATCTGCCTCCAAAATAAAAAAGAAAGGAAAAAAAAAAAAAAAAAAAACTGAAGAGAGAGGAGGGTGGAAAAACACGAGAAGGTTTCTCTTTCTGTCTGGGGAGCTGACCAGCCAAGGCCAAATGAACTGAAAGACATGAATAATGTCCTGGCTCTCCCCCTCGATCCCTTTCTCTGCGAAATCTTGGATCGAAATGAAGCAAAATTCTCGCTTTTGTTGAAATCTGTAGTGAGGAACGTGAGATGCCGCCTGTCAATACCACTGCTGATAATGTGTGTGTGTGTGTGTGTGTGTCTGTTCGTGAGTAACATTGTCTCCTAGTTAGATTCACATGAAGCTCTCCTGCAGTAGCGATTTACTGTACATTCAATGGCAAAGTTAAGTGCCAGTACAGGAAGTGGAGGGAAATTCTAAAAGAAAGTTTCATTACACCAGTCTCCTGAGTTTGCATCATGTTGCGTTCAAGTTTTCCGAATCATAGCTTTTATTATTTAGAGGTAGAGATACAGATCTGAATGTTCTCTGTGAAGAAAAACACATTATGGTAGGTAATATGTTTTCCCCAAAACATATTTTGCCAATGCCTGCATGCTTTTTCCCAAGTCTAAAACTCAAGTTACCTCAAGTTTCAAGTTAAGAAACAAGACAAGACGCAAGGGATGCACAGAGGCCAATTCATACAGAGAACATCTGGAAAAGTCCCAAATTCAAATGTGGAGAAAAAGAAACATTTCATCAGTTCTGTTAACACAAAAGTCATCTCAGAAAATTTAACTTAGGAAAGTCAGAGAAAAGCAGTCCCCTTAGGACCACAATCAATCATTCAATAAAAAGAAGGTGACCAGAGAAGTACAGTAATTACCACAATCATCAGAGGTTATGTTTATCACATTAAACATGAGGAAACTCTAAAAGAATAAACTAAAGGAAAGCAGCGAGTAACATTTCTTCTAGCCCTAGAGAGGTATAAAGTTTGAAGGTATAAAATCCACCTACATTTTGTAGCTGTCTGTGTTCCCTCTCTAGACTGGTGTAACTGCTGAATAGCAACAGATGAAGTCATCTTGTTTAACATTTGCTGACCAAATCCTTTACAGTCAGTAACTGTTTTGCATCTCAGACCCACAGACATATTGTCGTCTTTAGGTGATGCTCCGTCAGACGTGTAGTGCAGGCTGCTTCACCTCCTGCTTGTTTTGGGGGCCCCTTTGCCCTCCACTTGTCTTCACCAGGTGAAAGATGATCAATGGGATTAAGGTCATGTGACTGGCTTGGCCAATCAAGAACTGTTTGGGCCTAAAAGCTCCTTGGCTGTCATGTCTGTATGTTCAGAATCAATTGGTCTCAGGCAAGAACATTTTCATATTCCTATCCTGAAACTATCTTACAAATTTATCTCAGAACGTGTCATGAGAGCAGTGCACTACTTGGAAGCTAATACAGGTCATGCTAATGCAAAGCCATCCATGACTAATAATAAAAGCAGTCAAGGGGAATGTGATAGTCATGGAAATATATATGAGATATATTACAAGAGAATATTATGACCTACAGTAGGTGATGTTACACTGTCATATGTTGAAGATGAAAGTGGACAGAGACATGTAAAAAGACACTGAGGCATAAAACCTCACAGTAAATTGGCCAACCCTGGCGATGATGATATGGTGAAAAGAATATAAATTTTGCATTGAGTTTGTCTTAGTTACATATTTTATTTTAGTTCATTTCTGTGTCATATTTAAGATCCAAATTCATTGAAATTAAGGCTTTATGATTCATATGTCAAACAAGTGTTTTTTATTCATCTGTGGAGGATGGCAAACACTAGCAGCTCTGTGTGCTGCTTTGAGGTACACTACCAGCTGTCTGCATCTTAATTTTGTGTGCTAGCATGCTAACATTTGCTAATTAGTTTTATAGGTGTTTGGTCATAAACTAAAGTATTGGAAAAATTACAATTTGGACCTGATGATGGCACGTGAGGAACTGTTAAGGGATCACTAAAGTTATTATAATCCATCCTGGGGGGAACATGAATGTCTGTACAAAATTTCACGGCAATCCATTCCAATTGTCGTTGAGACATTTCACTCTAAGACCACAAATGTGAAACTCATGGTGGCGCTAGGGGACAGGTCAGAGATTCGCCGAAGTCAGTAGGCTTCAACCTCTGGGGGCTATGAATGTCTGTACCACATTTCATGAGAAACCATCCAATAGTTTTTAAGGCCGACAGACAGCTCGGTGGCTAAGAACAGAAATTAAAACACAAAGGTTACAGGTACATATGAAGGCACATGAGAAAATAATCTGAAAATGTCCTTTAAAGATAAAAGTAATTTACAAGCAATTACAGCTCTACCTAAACTGAGATCCTCAGGGGAGTTCCTCCAAAGTCTGACTGCAAAAGTCTGATCAACCTGGTGACTAATCTGCTCATGTGCAGGTATATGTGGGGTGAAGAGGTCACTAATGCAGGCAGGCGCATCTAACACATGATGAACCATGTGGATCCTGGCTGCCGAGGAGTCTTTAGGCCTCTGTGCCTCAGGGGCTGGACAGTGTTAGGTTATGCTGGATGGGGGCTTTATCTCTACAACAGCTATTAGGAGGTAATTAAGTCCTAACACTGCAGAGCCTCCCATGGTTACTATAACATAACTGCAAATGGGAAGCTTACAAGCTCCTTTAGACGGCATGACAAATTGAATGGAACTCATTGGGTTTCGGCTATTATTCCAGCGGCCCCATCTGGCTGGGAAAAGATAAAGGGGATTTGCTGGAGGTTGTGAGGGGTTGAGCCTCCACGGTCGGTGTGTGTGAGTGTGTGTGTGAGGGATAAGGAACGAGAGGGGGGTCCTGGTCCAGTGTAAGGAGTGTTTTGAGGGTTCCAGGGGGATTTTTTTCTCCTCTTTGGTCTGAGCTTCAATTCAACAGGCAGCCTGAGATTTGCTTTGGCCAAATGTTACAAATGTTTCGACAACCTGGTCTCTGATCCTCGGGGGTCACCCAGGAGGGCACGGGGGTACAACGGCTTTACGCCCAGAGATTTAACAAAGCAGCATGGGGATGAATATATTCACACTTGTATTCACTCCCTGGGCCTCCAGATGCTTATTTTAGGGAGACGGAGACCAGACTGAGCCGCACTGCCCAAAGCAGGCCAGCTGGCGGTTTGTGTCCATGGTACGTTCGTGACCAAACCTGTGTGAACAAAAAAGTGTGATGTTCACTGGAGTGATGCTGTCAATTGTCTACAAGGGAAAAATGGTGCAATTATTTTAAGACTGTTGAAAGTTGTTTTTTTTAAAGAGATGTTTAGAAAGTTCTGGAATATATTTGATATCTCACCATTGTTTCAAATAAAAGCAACAGTTGAAAAACATAATAATCTACACACACTTTTTCTCCAACTTAAAGTTTTAAGATTATGCCGATCATAAGTGGAAACTATTGTGCATCAGTGTGAAAGGACTAATCCTGCCAATAATGTAAATGTACAATCTGATATGGCCCCTGTTTTATTTAAGGACATCTTTGTGTCACAAAGCAAGCAGTACAGACGGGAAAGATGAAAGATACTGTAGGGATGGTGACATGTAAGGAGGAGCTAAATCTTATTGGTATTGTGTTATCCTGACAGGAGTTTCTGTTATTTTGTCCACCCCAGTTATATCTGTGAGGATAGGCTAAATAACAGAAACACCTCTGTGTATAATTCAACACATTTCAAAAGCACCACAAAGTAGACTACAGCCTCTCGAAAGACCTGCAGTTGCATCACCATCGCTCATCAAAAACTGAACATTATAACCTTCATGAAGGTAAGTTTTATTGCAAGACTGTCGCAGTAAACTGCATTAATTTTAGCTAGGTATTCCTAATAAACTGGCAACTAAGTGTGTGTCTAACTCGCTATATCCACACTAGTAAGGTACAAGGTAGATTTATTTATCATTTTACAACACAGGGTTGTGAAACGAGATTTAAGTTGCAGGTCCTTTTATGCTACTCACAGAAACCGGCATTAAATACGAAAATGATATACAGTAGATGATGAATAAACAATAAGTCACAGAGATATAACTTTTTTACATGGTGGAGTGCTGAGGATGAATTAAGGAGTCTCATAGCCAGAGGGAAGGGAATGCTATTACATGTCAGATGAGGTTCCAGCCAAGCTGGCATTTTCAGGCGGCTCAGTGTCCACGCTGAATCTCTTCTTCTTCCTCCCATTTTGGTTGGCACACAACAATATTGCTTTAGCACCACCATCTGGTCTGCAGAGGGGTTGAATGGAGACACTATTTTCAGCAATTTAAAACTCTGGTCTGTCTTTGATCCCTGAGTTTGTATTTCTGTATTGTTGAACTCAATACAGGTGTTGACAGTGACATCTGTATAGAATATAAAATCCTAGGTAATTTCTGTTCTTACATTGTGTTCTTACATAATACATATATGTCAATTATTCTACAAAGAAGTAGTCAAAACATTTTAACCCTTGAGGTTTGCCTATATTAAAACAAATACACCATTTTTGATCATCAGATGGTTGCAATGAATTCAATTTTCGTTGAATATTTTCACCGATTTGTAACGCTGTTGGACTTGCAAACTGCTTTGAGGATAGGTAGATACCTTATTGTGAAGGATTCAGTTGTTTACTGTGCATTGTTCATGGATTATTTTTACAATAGGATATTATTTATAAAAATGACTACAATGACCAAAAAGACAAGAGTCCAACCTATGGATGCATTCCGTATATCACATTGTTATAGCCATAACACCAGCAGTCCATGAAAGTTCTCCATCGTGGTTGTAGTGTCTCGTTGGGAGAACAGTGGGTGATAAAAGGTTAAAAATATCTCTTTGCATCCTCAGTAAAATAAGAGCCTAAAGTCTATTAGAGGCGTTTTCAAATCTATCCAACCTGGAGAACGTTTTAAAAAAGTTTTCAAAGGTGGCTTTGTGGGGATGGATAGCCTAAACAAAAAGATTTATCTGTGTTATTGTGTACGAGGCCTCAGGCCTGCTGAAAATCACTGATAGCCCTACAGTATCCTCAGTGCTGCATCACAATGGATGTAAAGGGGTCTAATGATGGGGATCTGCCAGGCTTAACAGGCTCTGATTCAGATGGCGATTGTCAGAAAGCCAGAGACAATAGGTTGAGGAATAACAATGCTGTACACAAGCAGCCCAGGCCATTCCAGTTCTGCTGCAATTAGCGTCATATGGAGGGACTAGAAATGGCTGGGTTACATTCCTTTACTCTCACTACCAGCCTCCTGATCCACAAGCTCATCATCCCTAACAAAGGGGGGGGGGACTACTTTATTACCAGCCCACTGCTAACCAGCTGTCACCCCATTAACACACACCCACACGTATACACAGACACAGACATGCACTTTGCATGTTTTCACACCTTTTGAGTTGACTCTGGAAGCAGTTGCAGGTGTTTTTGTCTGGAGTGATTATGGTGAGGTCAACTGGTGTTTCCCATCCCTGAACTGAAAATGTAACTTTTTAAAAACATTCTTCAGTTGCCCTCTATAGCTCCTTTATGTGTAACCAAACACTCAGTACAGGTGTTATCATTGACATATTTCTGTCTGAAGACTGCATGAAGACTGAAATAGTGACATGTTTCAGGGTCTCAATTATATTCTACATACTTAACATATTACTCATCAAACTAAATGTTCAGATGTGGGCACCTGGAGTGGAGTCCTGCAAGGCATCACCACAAATGGTCGGACTTGTACACAGGTTGTGAACAAACATTTTTGTGAACCTCTTACTTGGAAGACTATCATAATGGAAGTGCACTACTATCTTATCTGTGAGCACACAACAACATTAATTAAGTATAGGTCAAAGCTGAACCAATAAGTAGCTCTCTGGGATCTAATGGACGTTTAAAATTGACATTTTTGGGTAATAACTTTAACATTCACTCATAGTTTAATTTCCAAATGAGTGTATTTAAATTAAAATGGTCAAACTGGGAATTACTGTGGTAGACTGGCAACCTGTTCGCCACCCCAATATGTGCTGGAATAGGCTCCAGCCCCCTGCAACCCTCAACGAGAGAAAAAAGTTTAAAGGAAGGATGGCTAGATGGATAGATACTACGTGCCCAGGACTGTAGCAAGAACAATGTTTTCATAACGAACAGGAATAATTGCCAAAAGTTATATACAGAACTATAGATTACTTATCATGTATGTTATTCCTTGACTGCTCACAGGCAAGACTGGTTTTTCAAATAACCTTTGTTTATATTTTACAGACAAGTGACCTCTTGCAGCTATGCAAATAATGTTGCTCGTACGGCCACAAAATCTTTTAGGGAGGAGTTTGGGGTGGATGGTTGGCATACAAAGTGGGTGACTTTGACACCACAGACTTCATTTTCATGTCCCATCTCATGACCGAGAGGGCTGAATTCCCTCACACTATCAGCACTGATTGGAGAGACAATGTTTTCGTCGTGGACCTCCATTAGGCATCCCATGTATCCCTCTCCTAACAACAGTCAAAGTATTTTATTTCAACCTCGAAGTGGATCTTTCCCTGAACTTAACCAAGTAATTTTATTTACCTAAATTTAACCAGACCTTAATCATAGATGTGGCACGTCAAATTGACAGGAACAAGGACTTGTTGCACAGTTCGGAGTAGGCCTGTTTGAATCGCATGGACTGAGCAGACGTTTGTGGACTTTGGGGCAGAGAGAATGGACAGGTCTCCAGAGTAGGCCCACAGGGCCTATGGAGATGGAGGGGGGGGGGCCACTTGGCAACTCGACACACTAGCTCTCCTTCAATTCTTCAGCAATTATGCTGTCATCAAGCCGTTTTGCCTTTTTGAGAATGAAGAGAGGAACACAAATAAGGGCCACACTGGTTTAATTAAACTAATACCAATTCATGTTCCAGCAAGATGCTTGAGGCGTCATTAGGAGAAGAAGGACAGAAAGGGGTCTGTTCCCGTGTGTGTCAGTGCGCGTGAGTGTATGCATGTATGTCCATTATGTATGTGAGAATTTTTGAGTATGTGTGTTTGTGTATTTGTGTGGGTGTATACCCTCACTTCCAGTCCATTGAGCTGCGGTGCTGTTGCATACTCTCTGCTGCCCTGGTTTTGGTCCAACAGAACAGAATGTGTGGAGGGAAGGAGGGAGGCGATGGGAGAAAGCAGAAAAGAGGAGGAGGTGGGGGTCTGCTTGGAGGGGGCTGTTTGTCACTGTGAATCGGCTCAGGGTGGTTCACATCATCTGGCCATTGATGGCTGCCCCTCCCCTGTTGTAAAACAAGCTCCTGTGGGCCTGCCTGAACACTGGGGGCATTGTGTCCCACCCTCGCAGGAAACATACCACCCAAAGTGCTGCTACCCCCACCCACATCCACTCACAGCATCCCCAATCCTTCTTCTCTCTCCGTCCATCTCCATCTTCTCCTCCCTTGCCCCAGGACATGATGTTAACCTCGAGTTGGAGGTGAATCAGCAGAAACCTGGTGGAGACGGACACAGGACAAGGGAGAGTATGATCATTTGAAAGCAACAGGAAGGACTAATGAGGCTGGACTGAAGGATGGAGGGAAAGACATAGTCAGCAGCAAGTGGAGGAGGCTGAGGGAGGTGCAGAGAGGAAGACGGATTTGAAGGGCTGGTGTAAAGGGGGCGTTGCCCACGGTTTCCGTAATATGGAGGGCTAATGGGAAGATTGATGGATTGAGACAGCAAAACAAAACAAGGGGTGGTGATAAAATGTAGAGTGGGGGATAGAGCAAGTAGGGATCGGGCTGAATGGTGTCGTGACGCCTCAATTCTGAGGATGTGTGAGTGTGTGTGTCACAAGGCCAGTGGAAGGAGGAAAATTTACTGCCTTTGGGGGCAGGGAGTGGGTGTGTCTCGTTTCCTAATTACCAGGGAGGTCTTGGGAGCTTTGGGTACAAGACAAGTGTGAAGGGTGGGAGAATGAGACAGGATACAAGGGGTTAGTGCAGGTCAGTGCTGACCACCTAGGATGCCCCTTGCAAAAGACGTGCACCCCCATTCCATTTCAACCCTCCCCGAGTTCCCTGGCTGAATGCTATAAATAAATATCATGTCTTCTCCTCAAAAAGCTGATCATTTACTGCCCACCCATTCCGTTCTGCCCATCTCTTCTCCATTTCTCAGCGCCGTTGCCAGGCGGTGAATGGAGCTTGTACTTTGAGTTTGGAGGGCCAGGCCTGTGTTTTCTGGAGAGGCTGTCCTCAAAGTTTGGAGCACCCTGGAGTGGACACACACACACATACGCTTATATGTTGAATGCCACACATGCTCCTTTATCAGCCACCTCTAAAACAGTTACCCACATGGCAAGAATTTGAGGGATTCTTATGGGAGTAATCTGTTGTTCAATGCAGGCAAGTCTTTTATTTCCTAATTAAATCTGAGACTAACAGGTGCTTCAAGCTGATGATTCTTAAGTCTGGGTCAGAGTCGAAGGCAGACATGTCAATACGTGTAATCTCTTCATTCTCCTGCATTGCTTCTTTGCATATTCCTCCATTGAGAGTGCACTGGTCCATTTGTTAGAACAGATAAAACGACTTGTTTGCTAAAAAAATGTTTGCTTCAGTGTTGGTTGTTCTTGAACTCTTGATCTGGTTATTTAATTTGCTGTACATCTAAATGTTTCATATCACATGAACTTTGTAGATATTTTTGTGTAGATTTCATAATACAAATATGTACATGTTCTGGTCATATTTGTCAAAATAAGCCTTAAACGCATATATGCAGTCTGCTCAGGAAGGAAGCCACAATGCGAAATGCCTTGTTCACTCACGTAATTCTTTATCACCAATAAAATGATTTTGGGCGACCTGGTGCAGTGGTTTAGACACAGGCCAAGTAATCACAATGTCTGTAGTTTAATTCTGACCTTTGTCGCTTTTTTGGATTGGCATCAAAACTGTCCCATTGGACTGTTTTAGCAATGTTGCAGTGTTCCCACATTTTAGCATTAATTTGGTGACTACAATGTTTTCTTATCTGTTAAAAACAATGGCCAAAGCTATGAAAATGAGACCCAAGTTAGTAATGAACGGTAATGAAAATAACCTAATTTTTAACCTTAGAAGCAGCAGATGAAAACAGATTCATATGAGGCAGTTTAAGAATGGTCATATGGGTCATTTGTGGTAGTTTAGGTATGAGGACTTGTTGCTCCATCCCTATAGTGCTTAGTATTCTCCACCACATTATTATTTTTTCTTGAAGCCATCTGCTTCCCTGGCACCCTTGCCTGGATGACATTCACCTGGTGGAACAGAAAAAAAAAGGACAACAAAGAAAAGCACACAGAGCGTGCAACTGAAACAGATACAAGTCTTCAACTGCCAGTGCTGCCATGGTGCCGTTCACTCAACTACTGTAACTCAGAGGACTGAGAGTAAAAGACTGAAAAAAACAAGAATCAAAGAGGAGAGTGCGCTGGCAGCTTCTCTCTGCCTCTGCTGCCATGGCAGAGTCAAACAGACTCAGCTAAGAAATTGTAATCCTAATAGGGGGCACAGGGAAGGCAGAGAGGGATGGGAGAAATGGAAGGGAGAGGGTCTGTCGGGGAAGAAAATAGTGTCTGTATTCCCCAGTAAATCAGTGTTGTTGAGAAGCTCGGGCCTTGCCAGTAAAGTGAAGAAACGGCAGTGGCAGCTGCACCCAGTTCAGTGCCTGCTGACAGAGAGGAGGCTTTTGTTTGCAGCACAGGCAGCACAGTCAACAGCAGAGGGTGGCATGGTCTGGAATGTGACATTGTTGTGGTTTTTTTCAAATGGGGCACACTGAGGGGGCAATTAAGAGAGACAGTTTGTATGTATGTATGTGTGTGCACATACTATAATGCATGTGTGCTAGTTGTTTTCAGTTCTGACCTACAGCCAAGGCCCGTAGTTTTAAGCATCTACTTTTTTTTTGCATAAAAATATCTGTAGCTTGTTGCATCAGGAAAATGTAGGTTACATCGTGTACAGTCAACACAAACCTCTGTGTTGTAACCACTTAGTTATATATGTGATCATGTGTACACTAGCTAACATATGATACGTGTTTATCTGTTACCTCATTAATAAATTAACAATCATTTATCGCTTACGTCAGTTATACTAAGATGTTTTTTTTACTAAGGTAAGGATGGCTGTCACACAAAAACATGGGCAAAAATTATAAAAACATCAACAAAAATCTTTGAAAAATGTTCGTCTTGGCCTAATAAATGCCTCATGAGAAAAAACGTTAAAAGTTTGTTACAAGAAACAAAGCGATTCTGGCGGCAATTCCCATGTCAAGTGAATGCAGCATATTTTGGACTAAATGCAGTATTAAAAATAATGAGCACTGCCTATAATATGATATAAACAATGTCTGTCTGTTAATTACTTTGGACTAATGTCACATGATGCAATGAGCATGCATATGCTCATACACATACAGCTATTTTCTCACAATCCAACAGTTAAGTAGTCAACACCTGATTTCAATCTGGCAGCACCTGCAGTGTGCTCACAAGTGCATGTGTGCATGTTTACTTGTTTGTGTGCGTGAGTGTGCATGTCCCTGCATGAATGCATGTGTGAGAGTTTAACAGGCAGGTGGTAATGAGGCAGACTGTGCTGTACTGGCTTCTATAATGAGGTGGCAGGCAGTGCGGGATAGGGCCAGTGCCACTAATGGGCCCCTATAGCCTCTAATAAGCAGTAATTATAGTGTGTGTTTACCAAGTGGCTCCAACGCGGTTGAAAAGGTTACCTTCACACATAGCTACTCCACTGCTGGCCCTCCCACCCAGGGACACTAAGTGACAACACTGGAAAGTGCTTTGTGTGTACTGTATGTGTGTTGGAATTAGCATGTATGTTAGTTTTGGGGGTGGAGGAATGATTATAGGGGTTCTGGTATTTTACAACTAGGTTTTTCATTGTCATATATTTGTCAATATACAAAGCTTAGGTCCTGCCTCCTGGCTAGCTTCTGCAAATCAATGTATTTTTAAATCGAAGTATCTTTCATCATGCTTTTTGACAAGCTGAAATATACAACAATGATTAGTTTTTAAGCATTCAATATTTACAGCTCCCTCAACCTTAGAAAACACTAAAGATGTCTTCCGACTAAAGCAATTTTAAAGGTCCTGCAATTGCATACAAAGTTAATGGAAAGAGGTGAGAGTCGCTATAGACGCAGCTGCACAAACCAAAAAGGTTTTAATTTGATGCGAACACCAGCTGTTAGCAAGGGCTACGATTTGTACAGTTTGTGCATTGGCTCTTTTTGGCAAATAAACACAGGCTGCTAAAACACTCCAGCATTCAAATTTCTGTGAGCAAAATGCTGTGTATTCAATGTGATTGCGCCAAGATATTATTGACATTAGTGCTGTGCCATGGCCTCAGTAGTCCTCAGAGACAGAAAAGAGAGACAAACTTCAACAAAGCAGTGACACACTCCTGCCATGACTGTGGAGAAACAGAAGTTTAAATGTACAGTATGATTTTATGAGGAGCACCATGGCAGTCAATTTGGAGCCTGTTTCATACAATGATTTACATTGACGTCATGATGGCCCAATATGGTCTATCAGCTGATAACAAATAGTGGCCATCAGGGACAGGGAAGACTGCATTTCCTAAGAATAATTTTGCTGAAAGTTGTTGTGGTACTTTCAGACTCTGCGTCTCCCCTTTGGTTGCACTCTGACCTCTACCCAACCTCTGACTGACCCTCTGAAGACACTCTGCATTTTAGGGAAGCCCTCTCAGTGACCTCATCAATCACAGCACCAGCAGCCAGGCAGCAGGTTCACCCTTTTTCTCTGGCTGCTGCTGGATTGTTTTCTTTCGGTCTCCTTCTCTACATTGATATGCCGCTTTCATTGTCTTGTTCCACTCGTCTTCTTGTTCTCTTACCGCACCCTCAAAGCTCACAGTGATTTTGATTAGTGTATGGCTGCCAAACCTGACAAATGACAGTGTTCCTACATATTGCTGCTCAACAGATTAATATCATCCTCTTGCATTCACTTGTTCAACCTCTCACCTTCCCACAACTCCTTCCACTTTTTCAGAGGTCTCAGTGTTCTCTTCTCATCTAGCCTCCCTCCTTAATTGTTGGAAAGGCAGAAAGTGGCAGAGTTAAGGTTCTTCTGGAGCTGTTCTATCAACATACTGAAGACAACTTTCTGTCACCTCCAACTAAATGTCACTATTAGTTTTAAGACAGCTGCGCACACAATACAGGTGGTGCCGTCACTGACATGACTATCTTTATATTTGTTCTACTAGACAATGGCAGGATCGTCATTAGATGAAGGGTCTCAATGCGGCAGTACAGGAATTATTGCTTTGGACCTTTCCTGTTTCAACATAACAGAGCCCCTGTGCACACAGCCAGGTCCATAAAGAAATGGTTTTCCCAGTTTGGGGTGCAACCCTATCGCCTGACAAGAACATCATACAGTTTTGTAAAATTCTCGCTTACACAATGTCTGTATGTGGCAATTGAAGTATGGTTTAGATTAGAGAAAGATCGTGGTTATGGTTAATAAAAAGGCAAACGTTAAATGCAATGTAATGGACACAAACTCTGATCTCCTGCATGAAAGTAAAAAATGCTTGGCTTATTGAATCTTCAAACAACGGAGTACCTTCAGCGGAAGACTCATCCTCCCAAAAAGCACAACAGAGCACCATCAAACTCTTTAACTCCTCCCTATGTCATTAAACTGGACATTGATCATTAACATCTCTGCAATACTAGACATAATTGTGCAATATTTTGTGACAATACCACTGCGCGATATATGCTGTTTTTCAGTTTAAGTTATTGAGTGCTGCTTTGCAATATCCTCCGTTTCATTATAATCTTCGTAAGCTACATTTAACTGGTTAATGCACTATTACTTTATACCGTATTATTATCATCAACCGATAATCCACTTTGTACTTCACACTTAGTTTTCTGACCTGATTATATATTTTTTTGCTTAGTACTTTCATTCTTATGTGCACTAACGTGATAGTGAGCGGCTGTTATAAAGAGTTTTACCTCTGGGATCAATAAAGTACTTCTGATTCCAATATGAACATAATTCCTAGGGTACTGGCCTGCACAGAGCCCTGACTTCAACCCCATCCAACACCTTTGGGATGAACTGGAACACTGACTGTGAGCAAGGCCTTATCACCCACCATCAGTGTTGGACCTCATTAATGCTCATGTGGCTGATTGGGAGCAAATCCCTGCAGCCAGGTTCAGAAATCTGGTGAAAAGCCTGAAACCAGAAGCGTGGAGGCTGTTAAAGCAGCAGATTAATACTGATGGTTTTGGAATGACATGTTCTGCATATGGGTGTAATACTCACCCACATACTTGTGTCCATAAAGTCTATGTCATTGTCACCAAAATAAGTGATCACTGACAATTGAAGGTGACAGAGGTTTAATGAGTACAAAGAAACTGATTTAATGTGATAGTCACACGTCTTTGAGGACAAGCTCCAATGCTTTATTATGACAATAAGAGGGAGAAAGACTGCAAGCCAGCTAAACAATGTCTGCAAACAAAAACAATGCACGTAAAAGAAAGGAGAACTTAGCCTGATCAGATAACAGTCACTCATAAACAGTAAACAAGCTACTTTCTGCTTTTGGCTCACTAATCCAACATTAATAGCAGGGTCTTTGCTCTCTTTCAGGGTGGTATTCCTCTGGCCGTTGGGCTCATCTTTGATGTGGTGATGAATGTGTAGGAAAATGTTGGTCCACTATCTCAGTGGCCATTCACATATCATGAGAACAGCAAACCAGAGAAAAAAACCGGGTCTCTAATCTGGTGCCCATGCTGGGACAGGGCCATGAGTTCGCTCACAGCACAGTGGTAATGCTCTGTGTGTGTGGACAGGCATTCCTAATGTTGTGGGGACATAAATCTGTTTACACAGTCACGTTGTGAGGACTTGCCTTCCTTATGGGGATAAAATGCAAGCCCCCATAACGTAAATCATTACATTTTAGTATGACAACTTGGTTTAAGGTTAGAGTAAGGGCAATGTTAGGTTTAGGCTAGCTTAAGGGTTAGGGTTGATCTAGTAGTGGTTATGCTAAGTCTCCAGGGAATTAATATAAGTCAATGTAATGTCCCCAAAAGTGATGGAAACACAACATATGTGTGTGGTGTTTGTCAGGGGTGGAAGAAGTATTCAGATCCTTTACTTAGGTTAAGTAAAAGTAGCAACACGAAACTATAAGAATACTCATATTACAAGTAAAATCCCTGCACTCAAAACTTTACTTAAGTAAAAGTATTAGAAATAAAACACACTTTAGAATCAAAAGTAAAAGTACTAATTATGCAGAATGGCCCCTTCCAGAGTATTATTACAAGATTAGCAATCATTTTACAAAACAGGGTTGTCTAATGAGATTGTTTTGTAGGTTGGTGCAAAAAAGTACATATCCTCAGCGGGAATACAACAAAAACATGTGAAGAAGATTTGAAGTGCAACTGTATATGCAGAACTACTTGCACAATCATGCAAGTGTTGATCTTTGGAGCGGTTTTAAACACCCGCTGTTCTGATCCTGGGCCGTGCACATCCCATTCCAGGTTGGGATGATTCCAGTCAGGATGCTTTCTATTGCTCCTCTGTAAAAGTTAAGAACTTGGCACAGGAATTTTGTCTTCTTAAGTCAGTTAAGAAATATAGCCAGTTCTGAGCTTTCTTGACCAGGGTGGAGCTGAGAGATGACTATGTCGGGTTCTCTGTGATGCGGATTCCCAAATTATTCACCTGCTCCACCTCATGGCACCACTTTTGTAGAAAGGGGTGTGCGTCTTTGCCTCCTTTTTCCAAAAATCAATGATCATTTTGAATTTTCATTGTTTGTAATCCGGCCAATGATGGCAACAGAGTTGTCTCCATGTTGGGGGCTGTAGTCATGGGTGTACAGCGTGAACAGGAGGGGGCTGAGCATGCAGCCCTAGGGGTCTCTGGTGTTGAGCACTAGATTGGAAGAGATGTGACCAAGTAATCCGAACTGTCTGGGTTCTGTTTGTGAGGAAGACCAATATCCAATTAATAGACAGTTTGCAATCAGTTTCATGGGGTATAATAGTGTGGGTGGGTGGGGATGACCGGAACTGCCAAAATAAATAATCCATCCATCCATTTTCTACCGCTTATCCGGGGCCGGGTCGCGGGGGCAGCAGTCTAAGCAGAGATGCCCAGACTTCCCTCTCCCCCGACACTTCCTCCAGCTCTTCCGGGGGAATACCGAGGCGTTCCCAGGCCAGCCGAGAGACGTAGTCCCTCCAGCGTGACCTAGGTCTTCCCCGGGGCCTCCTCCCGGTTGGACGTGCCCAGAACACCTCCCCAGGGAGGCGTCCAGGAGGCATCCGGGACAGATGCCCGAGCCACCTCAGCTGACTCCTCTCGATGTGGAGGAGCAGCGGCTCTACTCTGAGCTCCTCCCCCTATCTCTAAGGGAGCGCCCAGCCACCCTGCGGAGGAAACTCATTTCGGCCGCCTGTATCCGGGATCTTGTCCTTTCGGTCATGACCCAAAGCTCATGACCATAGGTGAGAGTAGGAACGTAGATCGACTGGTAAATAGAGAGCTTTGCCTTGCAGCTCAGCTCCTTCTTCACCACGACAGACCGGTACATCGACCGCATCACTGCGGAGGATGCACCGATCCGCCTGTCAATCTCCCGCTCCGTCCTTCCCTCACTCGTGAACAAGACCCCAAGATACTTAAACTCCTCCACTTGGGCCAGGAGCTCTCCACCAACCTGAAGGGGACAA
>CM022488.1:7433138-7456503 GCA_011952105.1 Coreoperca whiteheadi | reverse complement strand
GGGGGGGGGGGCTGTGTATCATGGGCTTAACTTTTCACCTATGTGTATAGCTGTCAAGTAACTATAAAAGAGTAAAAAATACAAACCTGGTTCCCGAGATCTTGAATTGCCACGTTTTTATTTCAGTTATTCAAAATGGTCAGGTGTTGAGGTAATTTATACAACAAACGAAGGTCCACTAACCTGACCAAAGTACTTACTGTGTCACGTGCTGACGAGGTTGGCAGAGGGTAAGGAGGACCCAGATGCATACAATACTGGAGGAGTGGAGTCTTTATTGACGCTTACCACCGGTAGACAGGCGAACTTGGAGAACAGGCAGGCAAACAGAAAACTAGAAAACCAGGAACATGGCAAAGTCCACGAAGAAACAGATCCAACACAGATGGGACTAAAACGCAGGGAAGAAACCAGGGAAGGTACAAACAATGATCCAGCACCAAGACAGGGAATCACACGAACTAAATACACTCAGGGGAGGTGAAGACAACGAAGCACAGGTGCAGGACAAACACAGGTGAACACAATCAGGGAAACAGGGACATGAAGTAAACCAGACAGACAGAGGGGAACAGACAGATACCAAAATAAAACAGGAAGACTTAGAACAAAACTAAAACACACACTAAACAGACAATTTCACAATAAGACAAGAACTCAAAACCATAAAAATACAAAACTCAGACTATAATGACACGGAACAGACAATAATCAAAAACACTCCACCAAAACCCAAAAACCCCCCATACAACCGGAAACCCTGACATACTGTGCTTTAACCCAAATCAGATCTTTCCCTAACCCTAACCTCATAAAATATCATAAAACTTTTTTTTTCAACCCGTGATTTGTAATGATTTTGGAAGGCGAAAAGGGTGTCAAATTAGAAAACACTTCTATGCATCATTCTAGAGGGCATGGACAAGCAATGTGTTTTGTCATTTGATTTGGAGGACTTGTTGGAAAAGAAGGAAATCCTCACATTTTACATTTGGCATTGTTCCACATTAAATAATGAATATATCAGCAAATTGAATGAAAAACATTAACTGGTCCTAGCAATTACTGCTGCAGCTTTGTGTGTCGAAATGATGCTGGCTAAACACCCCTTCCCAAACAGAATACAGCCAACATGAACATGTCTAAAATATAACTCGCTTGAAACTACAATATTTCTCTCTAAATATGTAGCAGTGTAAAGTCGTGAAATGAAAAAACGTATTTGACACTACATTTACTCAAGTATTGTACTCATGTACAAGTATCTAGAGTTGTATTTAGTTATTTTCCACCACTAGGTTTCGTGAACATGTCCACGTCCTGCCCGCATTTGTGTGTGTGTGTGTGTGTGGGGGGGGGGATAGACTACATTTGAGTAGTTGAGTTATCACTTGGCCCATCGCTGTTTTTCCATGACAATGAAAACAAATCCAGCTTACACTCATTTCTGTTTTCTCTCAGACTCTGTATGTGTGAGAGAAAGCCTCCCTCTGTCCTCACTCTATAAAGGCTTGATCTCTGCCTCTGTTGAATATGTTAATCCATCTGGTGGTCCCCCTGCGCTTTCTCTCTGCCCACGAGACCCCCACTGCCCCACTCTCCCATCCCAAGTAGGGGAAAGGGGATCTGGGATACTTCAGCGGAGGCTCAGTGGGCCAGGACTTCATCCCCTGGTTGATTATGTGTGGTGGAGAGAAGAGGGAGAAGGAGAGGTGCACGACGTAATCCTATTGACAATCCCTGTCCCATATGGTGAACGCACTGGCCTCTCCAGTGGTACAGTCAGTGGAGTGGCAGGGCCAGCTTGCCTTTCCAATCAGGGCACATTTTCACTAAAGCTCGACATCTCGCACTCTCATGTGGGATCACTTGTGTAGAAAAGACAAGGATTGTTTTGTTAGTTTGTCTCAGAGATAGGAGTCCATCTGATTACAATGTAATTATAAAACAAGTCATTTTCAACACTTTCAATGATTTCTAACTTTTCCTTTCTAAATCCAGGGGATTTGAAATGATGCACAAAGGATGCTATTTTAATCTAAAGCATTTATTAGAATTGTCACTGTGGTTGAATAATAACAAGAGATACTTGGATAGATATTATTTCACATTCTTGTATTGAGTAAATCTTGTGTTGAGGTGGATGCACTGAAAAGATGTGTTAATAAAAATGAACAAATGTAACAAAACTCTTGTTTTCCCATTTTCTGTTTTTATCTAGCTTTTCCATTTTTGATTGTCCTTTTGAATTAATCTCTTGGTTTTACTTTTCATTTGCTTTTTATTATTTATTGAATTTTTTTGTAAAGCACTTTGTAGCTTTGTCAAGAAAAGTGTCATACAAATAAACTATATAGTTATTACCAAACCAAGAAAGAAACCGAGTGTTGATTTTCATAAATAATTGTATTTGATTAGATTTTGTAAATTTGCATGTGTTTTCAAGAGAGAAAAAAACAAAAGCAGACAATGGAGATCAAAACCAAGCAAAAACCTACTTCTTAATGATGATTCTTTGCTTAGTTTATCATGGGAGGGTTTTTTGTCTCGTGTAATTTGTTAAAAGGTATACAGGTATACATCATTATTTAATTTTTTCCTTGGCTACTGTCACATTATTTATTTATTTTGTACAAAGTACAGACTTGAAATTATATAACTAGCTAGAGTAATTTGGTATCTTCAACCAAATTCTGGTTCAGCAGAACTGTCTTCAGAAGCCAACAGTCCTGTTCCTTTTGAAACAAACGCTGTTTGCGTAAAAACAAACTTCTAAAGACATTCATGTTATGATAAAATGTAAAAAAGACATAAGACTTAATGCCAAGTATTTCGTTTTCAGCATTTCCAGGTTATAATCATTTTTATTGATGCATGACTAACAACATTTGTCAGCTCAACAGGGTCATTTGTGAAATCAATAAAAGCATTACAACAATGTGTTTCTTAGTGTTTCTTCTCCTGTGTATTAGGTCTTAAAATCTAATGCAAGCCTACAGAGCCCTGAAAGGGACACAGCGAACAAAATATATTTATATTGAGGCCACAAAATGCTATTACGAGGGAGTGAAATGGCCACAGGTTAAAAAAAACAGGGGAACGAATTGTATTTTGTGGCCACGCAAATAGTATTTCGTGGCCTCAATTTTTTCTCTAGGTCCCTTCCGGGGCTCTGTAGATTCCAACAAAACAGTTGTAAGTTCTGCTCTACTGAACTGCATTATGTTGTGAGGTGTTACTTTTAGTTTGTCCAATCCTTGTATTCCCAACATCATATCAAAAACATAAACTTTAGAGGTCAGTGGGGGACTAATAATATGTGTGTGTGTGTGTGTGTGTGTGTGTCAGTGTGGGTGGGGTGATCTGGCCTTGTGTCAGCGGCAGCCTGAACGTCTGTTCAGTTGTGGTTGAGGTGTGGGAGCCCGCGGGGGGCTTTTTGTCCGAGGACCACTGTTACAATCCACGTTGGCCATTCAGCCCCAGCCATGTCAATTGGCATATGGTTGATCCACCCCCAATGGGTTCATGTAACCAGAAAATGCTGCCTTTCAGGGACCTGCATTCTCCATCAAGCGGGTGAGATTAAGATGTAATGTTGCTCTCTCCCCCCACAACAGGGGGTCCGTGGAAGTGAAGGGGAAAGAGGGACGATTAGGACACGTGAGCCTTGGGGCAAAGGAGAACGAGGCTAGAGGGGATGCTGGGCACGATGGTGTTAAGTGTCGTGCTTCCCACAACACTAAGAATGATAATCAATGATAATCATCTCACTTGTTTAGATTGGTGTTAAAACATTAGCCCAAACATTGTTTCTGAGAGAGACTTTTCCCAAGTTTAAATATGACTCACAGAGTTATAACACACAGAGGGTGGCAACTGTTTTTTTAGGGTCAAAGTTCATCCTTGACTTTGGAAACGGTTGAAAAAACATCCTCACATCAAGGTCCATTTAGTAGCTGTTCTGGTGCTTTCCACCTTCAACCGTATCATGATTCTCATCAGCAGATGGTGTTTTCTAGCTGTCAGGGAATTGTAACAGTTAAAATGATCATTTTCTCTGAGCACTTTAAAGACTTCCCGTCCAAACTGGCTTAAAAGTAGTTTTTTCTTTTTAAAATGTTTTTGGTTATTTTCATGGCTCGAGGCAAATGGAAATCCAAGCACAAATTCCAGTCCTTGCAAACAAACTTGAACTGCTTAATCGTTACTGCGGACGGGGGGGGGGTTTGCCTCCAGTCCTGATTCAGATCATTTAATCTGGTGTATCTGCCAATTCAATTTTTTAAATTTTTTTTTGGCCGCGCATGCACACTAACTGTTCCCTGGTGAAAGCCTAAAATCAAAGCCAGTTTAGATATATTTGAATGCTGAATAGCTCTGCTCAAAGCTACAACAACTTTTTTGGCCACTTGGTAGCAGCGGAACACAACACTGGCATACTGTATCGTTAATATGGCAAACTTGTTAGCAAACAGTTGCTCATTCACACACCTGGGCTCAGAGCTACATTATCACTCATTTGGAGTCGTGTTTCTGTCCACCTGGTGAATGTAAATCCACGGCTCTCGCAAATACAAATACATGGCTTGATCGAGCTTAGATGTTCTGTTGGTTTTATTTCATTTCCACATAATGAACAAATATACAGGGTAGGATCAACCAAACAGTATTACAGTTACAATCAGATGACAAAACACATGAACGAGAGCTGAGAGGAGTGCCTACAATAAATAAAACGAGTTATCTAAGCAGAAATAACATTATTTTGAATGGTTTCTGTCTGACAACATTTTTAAGGATGGAATGCATTCCTCAAACTTATTGATTAAAGTATATTTAATATTTTATGTCAACAATGTTATATTTGAAATGATTCTTATCAAGCTCATTAAGAAGAATATACTGTTAATATTACATGATAACCATCAACTTCCATAAAGTTCAGGAGCCTCACAAGAGACAAATTTATAATTGATGCTGCTGAGGCCGAGATATCCTGACTTTCAGTTCTTAGAATGAGTCAAGCTCCAAAAATTGCTTGGTCCTACAGGTCCCATAATGGAACTGAGCAGTATCTTTCGTCATCCATCCCCCACCTATACACCCCTCTAGTTTGTAACAGGTATTCTGTAACGTCTCAGGCTCAAGCTGAGATCACCCGGATGTCATTCCTCCAGGGCCAACAGTTATACAACAGTTTCTGCAGGTAAATTGATCCTCATGTGTAAAATTAAAGGAGTGCCCCTTTAATGGAGTGGAATGACCAAATGGCCAATACTAATCAATCATTACTGGTGCAGTTAAATTAACAGTTACTCCCCAAACTCTTGTTCCCAATTTTGTTTTAATTTCTCTCTCTCCATCTCTGCTTTAGTTATGAGTTCCCACAGTTCCATTTTCTGTTTCCCACCAATAGAGCCGGTATTATGAGAGCAGCTTATCAGGAAGCCTCAAACCCACACCTGGTAACTCCATTGTCCAGTTCAAAACACTTCTTACCAGAACCCCTTGGATAGAAATGCCCATACACATACTCTCAGACACAAGCACACACACACACACACACACACACACACACACACACATGCACAAAACTTGTCACTCCCCTGTCAACCTAATTTGCTTCTAACGTGGAGGATGGACACGCCCTCCTCTAATGAGAACAAATCTCTCCCTTTCTGCCTCTGTCTCTCGGTTTCCCTTTCCTGCCTTCATTCTCTCCATCTCGTCACCCCCCACAGTCCCTCCAACCTTTGCTTCCTGCCTTTTGATATTGTAGCCATCTCACTCATGCCACCAATTAGCGGCATAATAGACCAGCGGACTGCTGCCTGCTGACTGCTTGGACCTCAATGATGAAGGGACACAGGAAAGATGTAAAGGCAAGAGAGAGGTGTTGTGAAGTGGCAGTGCAGAGAGGAACAGATGAGGGTGTGGTCAAATAGTCCCCAAAATGTCCTTGCTCTATTCCTAACCAATTTCCCTTCACCTCACACATCATGAAGTCAAGGGGCAACTTCAGAAGTTAAATTTGGGAATTAAACAGCTGCCTGTGGCCAAAAACGACACTAAGAGAGCAACGAGAGTGAACCAGAACCCGGAAACCAAAACAATGAGCTGAAACTTGATATAAAGCTCCGTAAAGCCGAGTATGTTCAACACTACAAGCAACATCTTTCACATTGTCACATTGTTTAGACACTGTCATTTGATACATTGTTATTAATAAAATAGAAAAATATGTTTTATAGCTGCATACATTTTTTTTGTATTTATTGTCTAGGCAGGCTGCACATGAGTGACCAAACATTTACCCACTGGGGATTAATAAAGTTATTTAATGTAATCCTAACTCAAGTAACTGTTCAAAAACAAGACTGTTTTCTTTATGATTAAAAACAAATTACATAGTTCTGTCTGGGAAACGTGCTAAGAAAATATTACATGTAACTGTTCTTCTGCCAGTCCACCCATCTAAACGGTCATGGTGAAGCATCACTATCAGGTGTAATGGAGAATTCATGTCTTATTTCAAAGTATTAAACTAAATTGAGTGGAATTCAATCGTGATTTAAGAGCCTTTGTTTTGAATTTCTGAAGTTTCACTGCTTATATCAAGTCCGTCTAACTAGTTCCTAGAGTGATCAGATAGTGTTGTGTTGTGCTCTAAGCTTTATGCTAGTTTAATCATATCTAATCAAGCCTTTTTTGCTTACCCCATTGGCAGATTAGCAAATTTCTTTAGATTACACAATATTTAGCTTTTTTGTAAAAAAAAATTTCAGCATGCAGGTACACCCAAATTGATCACCAAAACTCACACAATCCTTTGCTACAGGAGGAAATATTCATTTTTTGTACTCAGACCAGCTGCATTTCAGGAGACTGAGTTCATGTTAACTTTCTCTCCTGTACATCAAGGCAGGGAGAGCTCTACTTGTAAAGAGGATGAAAGAAGCAGGTGTGACTGGCCATGATTGTCCCAGTCACTAACACAACTACTTGTAATGTAAGATGATGTTTTTCTCTTATCCCACTCAATATCCAGCGTGCCTCTATCAACAAAATTACCAAATGTGCACTGGGTACTGAACACTTGACTACACTTTCTGCCCTGCAGTCTGATCCACAAAATTTGGATTTCTTGTGTTATGTTTAACTGAGGGTGTGTTCTAGTTTTGAGCTTGTGGTCAAAATGGCCTGTATCCATCCAGTTTGGTTCATGTCTGACCTGAGGAGAGGTGTGTTATGTAGGTTAATACCCAATGCAGCGAAACAGCTTATTCAAACACAACACACCTCTGACTGTGTCTGGCTGCAGGCCCATCTCTGTCTGCTTGTCAATCCCTGTCTGTGTCAATGACAGTTGTCATTATGTTTGTTTAAAGTGAAATCTGTGAAATCTCCAATCTTTATCCCTCTTTTTTATAGTTGATTTTCACACGCTATCATACTAAAACAAAAAACATTTTCAATTTTTTTTCTCATGAAAACTGTACCCACCACTGTTTCTAACAGTGAGTATAACATATTTAAGGAAGTGCCAAAACGTTTGGATTAATATTGTTTTAAATTATGCTCTCACAAACACAAAGTCTCCGTCTCCAACGGCAGCTAGTGTGTCATTAAAAGAGGCCATTGTTGCTGTTTAATTAATGAGCATTTTTTTGTTCATGGTAAACTAGGATTAGCATATTCATAAGGGCAGACATCTTTCAGACAGCTTTGAGCGAATCTGGCGGGTCTGTTTTCTCACTGTGTTCTTGTTTGTGCATATACATAACCCCGTTTGTTGACCGGAGTCCTACCCCATTAACTCCCATGATCCTCCATGTCACAGACACAGAGATCGAGAGCGAAGCAAGACACATATGGCCCCATTTTCACACTTGAGAGAGCACGTCCCCTGGATTACAGACTAAATTGGTCAGGGTTACAAACTGATTACCATGTCGTGTTACATCTTTATTCTCATACATAACAAACAATGACCGACTATTAAAACATGTCGCAGTCAATGCCCCCCACCTCCATCCCAACCCAACTAATCAAATTAAAATTAAACTGTAGTCACATATTGTAAATCATGTCATGTATTCTTAAACAGTGAACGCAGCAACAAGTTTAATGTTTTCATTTACTTAAAGTGGCATATTTACTTTGAAAAGGACCCTTTAATGGGTCTTCAAATTCACTTTGTGGCCTTTTTATAGAGGTAGTGGTGAAATAACCCCATAATATTTGTATCTAATCTTACTGCAACTTACTTTAAGCTTTTTGAAATGATTGCCTATAAAACGTTTCATTTTCCATTATTCTTAATAATGTATCAATAATAATCAGTTCAGTTCAACTTTATTGTCAGACTCAGAGTCCATTAGAAAAAACATACATTAAAAGAAAAAGAAAAACATTGCCACTTTTTATAAAAGACAGTTATATCAATGTTTCCACAGGGGTGACTTGTATCATACAACACTAAGCAGCATGATGGCGTTCATTCAATCAATACATTTGTACATCAGATTTCTCTCTTTGTACTTCAGGGAGCCTGGAAAGGATTGACTCCATGCATTACAAAACATTTCGCATGCACTACACCACCTAATAATCAATAAAGAACAACAATATGTATATTAGCTATTAGTTATAAAAGAAAAGGTGTAAGACCTTTGCTGGAGAATTTAGGTTGGGATTAGCTTCAGTTCTGGCATCAGCAAGACATGCATCAGCATACATAGAGTAGCTATCATTGATAATTATCATTGATAGTTAATTAGAATTTTTGGATATGCGGTTGATTCACAAGTTATTTGTATTTTGTAACTTTGACAGTAATGTCTAAACTTGAGCTAATGAAATAAAATCTATGCTCATATGTCATCTTAAAATGTTTCTGCTCAAATGTACAGATTAGACAACATGTACTAGAAAATAACATTTAACTGCATTTACTATGCCACTAGGCTGCTGGACCCTCTTTGGAATTGCCAGTGTTATTATTATTATTCCCAGGAAATCAGCCTTCCCATGCGTGAAACTAAACAAAATTTTGCACATAGGTCCAGTCCAATGCCAAATTTCCTAGACAGGAATTGTGGGCCAATAGTCCTGATGGCGGCGCTGCAGCAAACGTCTAAAGTTTAAAACTTTGAAAATTCATAACAAATCGGTTGTACCTGCTACCACTTTGCAACTTTTACCAAAATGTAGGCCCACTTGAGCAGAATATTTCACTTGCGGGTGCCAGGAATTATGAAATCCATCACTGTAAAACTAATTACACCTATCCCACATTTTCTAAATCTGCCTTTAATCTGTTAGCACAACCCTGGTCACCTCCAGTTTTAGATTTTCTGTGGGTGGATCAAAGTGATTATGATGTGCCATTGGTGACAAAGGTTGGGCATTCAATACCTGGGTGATGCACAATGAACATCTTATATCAGTAGTCATCAACCCTTTTTCCATTTCTACTGAGGTAGCCATCCTTTAAATTGTTGAGGAGGACTACTTTATGGCAATATTTCAATATTTCATTTCACAGGTACTTTGCACCAATGAAGTACCGTGCTTTATCTTTTATTAAATCTACTGTAGTAGCCAAAAACAGTGTTCCAGTCTGGTTATTTTATCTTTAGTTTTACAACAGAATTGAAAGAAAATTAATTGAATCATGATATCTAAGCTATAATAATGTACATGAAGGTCATTGCGGTCAACCTGCAAGGTGAACCCAGAAATACAATAGCTTTGCAATGCGAAAGCCTGATGTAATGAATCATCATTAAGGTAATGACTTGTTTAGACTTCCAAATCGCTGATTTAGTTGTGTTCAGGTTGTTTAATAAAATGTTGTAAAAAGTAAAATTTTTACTTTAACACAGTTAGCTGGACGACTGACAATATTTAAATAATGTGCAGTAACTTGTGTCTGTGTACTTTAGGCTGTGTTTTCTAGTAATTAGAGCATTACTATGGTCTTGTCCGGTTAATGATGCAAAAAATCAGCAGCCTGATGGGACAGTAAAAGGCCAAGTTTGAGTGGCTCATTTTTTCTCCGTCCCATCTCCTCCCCATCTCTCATCTTATCTGATCACTGAGCCGCATCTCTGCCTTATTAGAAACGTCCATCTAACTTTCTCTGACCTGTTATTTCAATCTCTGGCCACAGACAGACACACTCTGCTAATATACACTCACGCACATTCATACATGTGCACAGAAGGACACAGACTGGGACACACACACACACACACACACACACACACACACACACACACACACACACACACACACACTTGAACACACGCAGACTGACACACTCCCCTACTCACCAGCAATTTGTTGCCTGTGACATCACATTGTGTGTTAAAGCCGTACTGGCACCGGGCTGCAGCTTCGTTAACTTTCCTCTTTAATGAGCAGTTTAATTGAGCTGTCTAGCAGGCCACCTGTCGGCCCGCAGCCTCATTACCATACTAATGGACTGGGATTGTTGCCGCTCTGACAGCTCGGGCTGCATGGCCCTAACAGGCGCTGATGAGAGGGAGAGGGAGAGGGAGAAGAAAAAGTGGACAAGAGGCCACACTGTAAGAGAGGGATTACCAGAGGACAGGAGAGGAGAAAGAGTAAAAAGTGTAAAGAGGAATGAACATGGGTGGCAATTTTCAAAATTTTTCTTATTTTCAAACAAATGCCACAAAAAGACTAAAACCAACAAGGAAGTGGAGCCATAGAGATCCATTGTTGTCCAAAAATTTTGAAAAACTCATCAGTGAGGGGTGCCCCGCGCACCATGTACAAGGCTGAGTCCTTACTGCAGCGTCTGGGGTTCAAACCCAGCCCGTGGGCATCCCCTCTCTCTCTCCCACATGTTTGAACAAAAGTTTTTTTGACTTAATCCCACAAACACCATACTACTGAAAATAGTCCCCAACAAATGTAGTATTCCTTCCTGTTTGAGTAACATTTTCAAAGAACTACAGTATCCAGCTGTTTTAGGAAATTACTGAGTGTTGTGTTTTATGATTTTGTCCTCAGTAGACTTAGGGGTGAGTGCCACAGGCAGAGTAGGGAAGTTGAAAAATATTGACAGACGGACTAACACACTGTTGACTTTGGTCTTTTCATGCCATTTGCTGACAAAAGAAGAATATAAAATAACCTAACAAGCCTTATCCTTTAAATTTCTCAGTGTGTTCATTTGGAATTAGCAAATACTCACGCATAACAGCATCGTATCTACATTCTGTGTTTGCTCATTCAGACACTTCACTGATGCTGTATGGTGCCTCAAAACTAAGATGACATAATTTTCTTTTAGCTGTCTTTTAGATCCTTCTAAACACATTTCACCAAAATGCAGTCTCTGATATGCCTGGTATCTTTGGATGTTGTAACAACATTTTGCTCCAATGAGATTTTAAAAATGGACTCCCTCGGAACCTTGCCAAAAAAAGACTTGCCAAAACACTGCACAACTGTTTGTAATATTCACAGACAGGGTTTTACCACTCTGGAAAGTTTTCACGGCAGCCACTTTTTAAATTTTCAAAGTAACATTCTGGAGGTGAACAGTAGAAATATTCTGACAGATTACAAAGTAATTACCAGCCGGCAGCTGGGCACTCACACAAACATACACAGGGGTTAGATGTGGTCTCTTTAGGCAATTCGAAGCACTTTGGTTAACATTAGAGAAATATCGTGGTTTCAACCAAACCACAATCTTTCTTATTAGGCAAAACACCTTAGCAGTATAAATATAATTTCTAGGAGACAGCAAAATGGAGGGGGGAAAATTTGCTTTCTTTGAGTTCTTGGAAGCATTGGATGACTGCACAATACAAATAGATTCTATTCTCCAGGCGGAGATTTAGACTACCAAAGGCCAGCTCTAAAAGGGTTGATAATTGTTTTATCTATCACGCCACAAAAATGTTAAATACTCATGATGACTCAGCTGATAATTAGTTCCCATATAACTACTGGGGGTTGATGTTTTGGGCTATGGCTGAACATACTCTAGGTTTGTTGTTGGCACTTGATGTATTCGTGTTTTATTTATTTTATCATGTTTTATTGGTTTCACCTGGCTTTGAGACAAATTTCCCCTCGGGGACAACAAAGTTAAAGGGGGGTGATTTCCATATTTCATATATTGTGGGTGGGGGGGGGGGTGACCACGCATCCCCCATGGCGACTGCACGCATGCATACACGTACACAAGCTGTACACAACATTGTAATCCATCTTGAATTAAATGAATAATAATTCATAATTGAGCATTACTTGCTAAATTGTCATTCTTCACCACGACAACAAAAAACTCCCAACTGAGTAGGAAGAGGGAAACCCAGAGGACAAACTTCCTTTCTGTGTGGGTTGTGTGTTGCTCAGTGTCTCAATGTGCACTAATGTGACAGGGGAAAGCTGGCATGAGGTGATCTCAGCACAATGAAGGAAAAGGCACCACACTGGGCCTGCTACTTTGCTCTTTTCCAGGCTCACATAGCAGAGACAACAAGCTGAGTGAAAGTCAGCTCCAACAGACACTGTGTCAGGTCTTTAGCAAAATGAAAGACTAATTTCAGTCAAAATGAGTTTTTAATGTGGCCTCAGAAACCTTGCAGGAACAGCTGAGTAAAATCCACAGTTTTAGGTCAGTCATTCTTTAATCTATAAACACAGAATCAAATTTATATTTGGTTCTAATACAGGAAGATAAGCTCATGCTGTTATTGGTGTTGAGCCTACCAACTAGTGTCTGACATTTCATTTGTTCCTACATCTAATTATCCAACTTAATTTGTTTTGATTTGGGGATTCCAGGGACTCTATTCCAGTCAGCATGACAGCATAAAAAGATGAAGGAGACAGAAAAGCTGTAGAAACTGAATGAAAAAGGAGGCCGAATAGGGTGATTACATGTGAAAGGTGGCCGTGGGGATGATGGACAGACAGAGAAGAAGAGAGGTGGGGGTATGGCTGTGGTAGCGAAGCAATATGCATTCAAGGATCCAGTGAATACAACCCAGCTCTACACATCCACATGCTAATGACCGCCACCATTTAACGTGTCAAATTCACAATTCCTTTCGCGCTTTCTCTCTCCTTTGCAGGGCTAATTGCGCCGTCTCCTCTTTTTTGACAGAGAGGCTCTTGGTCTGAATTAAAGCCCATATTGTGGCGTCCGTGCCCAACCTGCGACTCCCAAAGCAAGAGCACATGCACATGGATCTGGAAACAGACACACACATACGTAGTGCGGAACAATCACCGGGCCATCTTCCAAATGTCTTTGGCTATGTCCACATTACTGGACATAAACTTGAAAACGATTTGTCAAATGTGGTTCTGTCTTTCTATCTGTTTATAGCTCCTCTCGTTTCTCCTGCTTGGGTTGGCACACAACATAAATTATCCATTACTTATCGTCTGCTAAGGAGTGGGGTTTATTTGATGGATTGTGTGAATTGAATAAGATACTGGTCTCAGCAGGATAAAAGTTCCTGAGTCCTGCTTTTGGCACTGCTCAGGAGGTGATACTAGATGCAAGTTCCAGGTACTTTGCTGGCAGTGCTGTCAATTCTGATTGGTCAAGCAGATGCGTCATCACACCACAACAACGAGGATGACTGCTGCGACTAACAAACACAACAACGGTAACATATGATGGAGGACAACAAAAGGTTTAAATGAGATGAACAGTGGAGGACACTTGTTGTCCAGGCCTTCTTTGGTGTTTGGGGAGGAGGCCATCAATCGTCTTGTGCCGGCCTCAGCAGGCATATAAAGAAAACCTTATTACCCCACTAGAATACTTCTCTCCCAGAATGCAAGGTTACTTGTGTCTGGATCTATGATTGGTGGCCACCTACTGCCCCCATGTTCCTGTTCGACACCTGCTGCTACAATTATTATTATTAGTCTTATTATTAACATTATTATTACTATCATTATTACCATAATTAATTGTATTAATAATAGAATTACCATGCAATTATCATTTTGTGGAATTTGCATGGTGCTACTGTATGCTCTCTTTCCTCTGCTCTCTCCAACCCCCCCCCTTCTCTCTCTTTGTCTCTCAAGCCAACCAGTAGAGGCAGATGGCCGCACACCCTGAGCCTAGGTTCTGCTCGAGGTTTCTGCCTGTTAAAAGGGAGTTTTTACTTGCCGCCGTCGCCAAGTGCTTGCTCACAGTGGGAATTGTTGGCTCTCTGTAAATAATAATAATAATTTATTATTCTATGTAATAATATAGTACATTCTAGTCCTGCTATATGAAAAATGTAATGAGATAGCTTCTATTATAAATTGGTGCTATATAAATAAATATTTCATTGAATAACCCCCATCCAAAATATTACTTTGTAGAAATACAGTGAAAAACGTAATGAACAGGCCAGCACCTAAGGCTCATTGGGGTTTTAAATGTTCAGGTTATGAAATCCCCTGGTTACAGGTTGTTAAGTTCCAGCAGTGTGAAAGGGCTAATAATCATGTAACACCATAAACATGTATTGTGTATCTTTTAAATCTGACATACAAAATAAGCATGAACAGGAGGAATGAGGTCTAGAGCACACAGTTATAAAGCTTTTCATCAAGGAAGCAACGAATATTTCGACATCATGTGCTTATCAGAGTAAAATATGAGTATTCACAGAGAAAGTTCTTTACACAACACGAGCGGACTGGTCATCTGGCATACCGGGCACTTTCCCGGTGGGCCGATGTGCTTTTTTGGGCCGACTGCAAATTTTTAAGCGCAAGGATGGGTGGTATTTGTGATCTTATGTGGTGGTGGGCCAAATTGCCAGGGCCGATTTTTGGTCCCAGTCCATCCCTGTTACTCAACCATGTCTGTGAAGGTTGACAGCTACACATCAGTGTTTTAGAAAAGCTCAGGAAATGCTGGCTTAATGCAAAAGAAAGCCCAAACTGTATCCACAGTAGTATCGCCGTGGACTTGCCTCCAGGGCAAGGAGCATGCAAATGTAAACAGCACAGACTCAGTTTTATGTATTATTGTTCCGCTCTTTCCCTTTCTACCCACATAGAAGCCCCCCCACGACCAGCACTAGAAGAGCCAGCAGCCCCTTGCTGAGTTTAACAAGGTGTCCAAAGAGATAGAGAGAGAGTTTGTTTGTGTGTGTGTGTGTGTGTGTGTGTGTGTGTGTTTCAGGGATGAGGATGATCAGACGAAGGGTCACTGCTGGGGTATTCTCAGGAAGAAGCCGAAATTTCTTGGCTTCACTTTAAAGGTTCTACTCGGACCACCTGCCTCCTGATCGGTGGGCAGAACTATACACTCAAAACACAAGCAGCCTGAATGGGCTGCAATTTGTGGGAGGGAGTGTTTCTAAATAGCCTATTAAAAATTTCTAGAAACTTGTCTTAACGTGTGTGTGTGTGTGTGTGTGTGTGTGTGTGTGTTTGTGTGTCTACTTTGTTCGTTGTGAGGACCATTTTGAGTTGTAGATTCAGAGAGAACATTTTGGAAATAGAAGGAGATTTCTGGAAAGTCATTTTGCTTATGTGTGCTCTTGTACTTGTGAGGAGTATTTTAAGGCTGAGAGTAAGGATATTTTTAAAAGTGACATTTTGAAAAACTCAGAACCTTTTTAGAAAGAAGAAAGAACATTTTGTGTGCTGTTGTACTTGTGACAACTAATTAGATTTTTAGAGAGTGTCAGGACAAGTTTGGACAATTCTGGACAGTGATGATGTTTTTGAAAATTGAGGACATTTTTAGAAATTGAAGTAAGTATTAGAAGGCGGGGACAATTTTGGAAAATGAGGACATTGTGAGGATATTTTATTTTAAAATGAGAGGTTTTTTTTACAAGTGAGGATATTTAAAAAAAAATATTTTGTGAATATGTGCTCTTGGACTGGTGTGCTCTTGTAGTTACTGTATGAAGACCAATTTGAGTTTTGACCTACAAGTAAGGACTAGTTTGGAGAGTGATGGGATTGTGGAATGGTAATTTTGTGTAAGGGCAGACATATTGAGTTTTATCCTGAGAGAGAAGACATTTAGAAAAGTGAGGACATTTTCAGAAAGCGAGGAGATTTCAGGAAAGTGAGGACATTTTGGCAAATGACAAAATTTGGAAAATCATTTTGTGAACTTACTGTACACTCTTGTCCTTTTGTGATTATGAGGACTAATTTGAGTTTTAGCCTGAGACTCATTTTGTAAAGTAAGGGTATTTTTAGAAAGTAAGGACATTTGCGAAGAGTGTTGAGATTTCTGGAAAGTGGGGACATTTTATCTGGTCCTCACACAAGAGCTGTTTCAGACTTGAAAAGGGGGGAGGAGGTGTCCATACACATCGCTTTAACTTTTTTAAAAACTTCCCTGCAGCATTCTGGATGAGTTAGATCCATGAAAGTTAAAAACTTCACAGCAGAGTCCTGGACTGTTGGTCCAGCACTACTAGCTACAGAGTTCTGGACCAATTAAACCTTAAAGGGACCATGTGTAGATTTCTGTGGCCTCTAGCGGTGAGGTTTCATATTGCAACCACTACCTTCCCAAGCATGGGCTCGTGCGCGTGCTCAAACCCATGAACACTCTGGATAGTAGGTCTACCGGTCTACTGTAGGTGGTAGATCATTTAATGTTAATACAGCAAAATGATGGAATTCACTACCCCTCTTCCTTCGTAAGATATCATGTCTGTGTACCTTTACAATTCAGCTAAAGACATATCTATTCAACATGTATTTTCAATAATGTGGCTACATGTTGCTTGTTTGTTTTGGAATGTGTTTGTGGATACATAAATGTATAGTGGTGTATAATGTAAAGCGACCTTGAGCTACGGAAAGGCACTATATAAATTAAACTTCCTCATAGATATCGACCAAAACACAGATGCGGAACACAGGAGGTGATATCACACAACATGTTGGAATCTCAGGTAAACTCCCACAGCAATGTCTTCAACTGTGTTGTTGTCCTGCACCATTATCGTATATTATGTGGGTCACGTAAGTTACAGCAACTAAGACTGGCGAAGAAGCTGTTTACCTGAGTATCGTAAAACGACAATAAATCTAAACCGAACGGCAGAACCATAATGTTGCTGGCTGCCCCCTGCACTGCATCACTATACTTTACTGAAAAGCATGTGAAATATGTTGTCATTTTGCACTTGTCAGGTATCTAACATTAGCAACTGGTCGGTGTTAGCCAACTAACATGAGTCAACAAAGCACAAAATCACAATATATTTCACATGCTTTGCAGTAATGTTAGCTTACCTGTCCAATAGGATGCAAGCCAACTCTGGGCCGGTTTTTATGCCCAAAACAAAGCCAATGTAAACCAATGGATTTGGCAGAAAATCCAATCCGATTCACAAAGAAAGAGGAATATTTTTAAGGCTCATTTTTATGTGAGGTTAAAACCCTGTCAGACACAGGCAATAAAAAAGTGATTAATTTCATTAAATAAAACTACATATAGCCCCTTTAATGCCTGCTTCTGTTTTATCCACCACCTGAACTGAGTTTCTACCACTCTAGCAAATAGTGTTAATGTCATAATGAGGCCTGAATTGTGGGTGGATGTACAGGGAGGAAAACACTGTGGCATCCAGCCATACAGTATACTGTGCCAACAATGTTAAATAGAAATAGAAAAGCCAGAGACAAATGGTTGGAACGTAACATTGTTCTGTGTGTGCAGGCTAAAAATGGTTGCTGCCATTTTGAAAGAGTGAAAGGAACTCATTTATTCTAATACTGCGACCGAGTTGGCAGTTGAAATTTGAGGAGTATCTTCCTAAAGTTGGAAATTTTACTTTTATATACGTTCATTTATGCAGAAAAAATTCCTATAAAAGCTTCCTTTTTTCCAGGTTTGAAGTGTTCAGAGTTAGATTCAGCAAACACTCTTCAGTGCATAGATCTGTTCACTCGTTTCAACCTGATCACCTGGTCAGTTCATGAGTAGGTGTGCATTCGTGAGATTTGATCAAAAGCATAAACAATGCCCCCAAATTTTCTAAAGTGTGATGTATTTCTGTGACACTCAGAATAAAATACATTATGTTCTGCTGTCAAGTGCAACAAAAGATGTTCTGCTGGACAGAAACTTACATAATGACCCTGAGGCAGCTGTTGGAGTTTGAAAATGTTACTACCAAATGAATGTTTAAGTTGTCTTGCCAAAATACTCACGCCAATAAAATAGAAAATGCAGTACCATATTTTAGCTCAAATTCACGCAGATTAAGGCATTGTGACTAAGTCAAACAAGGGTTTTTCCCCCTGTGGAGAAAGGTAGACTGTCTGGTCTGGACCACTCGTGAATTTGATTCATACCTAAGAGAAAATACATGGTAAATGTTGTTATAAATCACCCATACATTCCAATTTAAGAACCAAGTCTTTTCATACGATTGGTTATTTCATGCGACCCATGTAACGTTTGCAACTAGAACATTTTATTGAACAGACAACATTTTGATCTGATTTCTATCTTTCTCAGGTCCTAAAACTAAAAACATATACAAAGATTTGTTGATAATTTAGAGTTTCTAGCTTCTCCTTCATGTCTTCATTCAGCTTGATTATGATGGTTGCTGGGTTTTATTTAGGTTTGGTTTATGTGTATGTATTCCACCTAAATACAGTATGAACTTGATGTCTTCTGTTGTGTTTTTAAATTGAGTTTCCCTTGAAGGGACAACAGGGGAAAATGTGACTCCCTGAAGTGCAGAGATAATGTATTTTACACACTTTCTTCTCCCATATACTCAAATCAATATGGTAAATATGGAGACAAACAAATTGTAATTATGAACTATTTTTTACTTTTCAAATTATTTTTCCCCTGTGCAAACAGTGATTGGCGACACCGTGGTACCTTCTACTGACAAGCTGCCACTGGTGCAGGCAAGTGTGCGGTCCTCATGATACACGTCTGCTGGCCTTCTTGTGTGGGTGTGGGTGCGTGTGAAACCAGTATGTACCTCATTTTCCTGCATGCCTTTCCCTTTCTCTAGCATGCTCTTGACTCAACGTCGCCTCCAGGGCCTAATCCTGTGATCAGCATTCCAGGAGAGCACGGGGCGGGGGGGGGGGGGCTCATTGAACTGGCGGAGGACAGGGGCCTGAGGTGACGCCTGGCTCAAGCCACTTTCTCATATTGTCTCAGCCCCATGACCAGGGGGAGGTATAAGGGGACCACATCTTCCCACACCCATCTGCTCCCCATCCATCCTCCCCTCTTCCACAGAGCTGAGAGCATAGAAGAGAAACAATGAGTAAGGGTGACAAAAGGGTACATTGAAAAATCACATTTTACATTTTATTAAATTTTTTTGCCTGGATAATTTTCTGATCCTTCAAGAGACAGAAATTAATCGTAAATGGAAAAATAGCTTGTATAACCTGTGTGTCAGGTTCAAGTTACTTACTAGACAAAGACTGGGGTGAATAGATTAACTTGAGAGACCAGGGGATTGAGGGGAGATGCTTGGCACACAAACAATTAGCACTCATCCTTGCATAGCTTGCCGTGGCCCCAAATCCTCACATTTGTCCAGACAAATTGACTGGACCCCAGGTCTTGTTTGTCTAGCTCTACTGGCCCACTGGAGAGAGCTTGAGGGCAACAGGGAATGCTGCCTCCTAACAGCGCAACTCATGGGAACAGAACAAATAACATGTTGTGGTCAGAAAATGAGCTTTACAACACTTTTTAAGACACATTGGTAAAATATATGAATTAATTCTGTGCTTGATCAAGCATCTAATCACTGGTTACATTGTAGTTTGGCTGACTGTGGTTCCCAAAGTGGGTGCCACTGCAGCCTGGGGTGCCTTGAGTACAGACCAAGGGTGCCGCAAGATTTATCGTATCATTGTTCATTTATTGTGGGTTTTTAATAATGTTTCACTACATAGAAGAATTGTCAAGATTTACATTAACTGCAATAAAACGACCAAGAAAACTAAAATCAGACTGAAAATTACTCCAAGGGTTTTGGCTACTTGTGGGAGATGTATGTCCATTCACTGTGGTATTACGTATCCTGTGGCTTTCTCAACCAAAGTAGTCCCACCTGCAGGTGGTGCGCTCTCTCTCCACATCAGAAAGTGTGCAACAGCAGGCTCTGTTGTCCATTTGTAATTTTGAAGAAAATGAAAGAAATACATTTAATGCATTAGCATATTTAATTGTATTCATTGCTTATATTAACTTAAATATTTATCTGTAAATGTGGAGGAAACTATCCTGACAAACTCGAAGTTTTTTTAATATTGTTGCATTCTGCTGAATTTTCCCAGTAAAATGTCTTTGTAGCTGTTGAATTCTTCCAGAACACAAACATTTTATGCTGTAGTGAGTCTCAATTTACCTAGAATTCACAGACAATTAGTCATACTTAAGATGGTCTAGAACTAGACAACTTTGAGCAACGGATGACTTTTGATGTCTGAAGTATGACTATTAGTCACATCTAAGCCATAGTCAGTCTATCTTTGTGAAACTGGCCCCTGAAAAGGAACAACCTTCACATCAGACATTTAAAAACTTTAAAAGCTGCAACACAAGTGCCTTCCTTTTCTTAAGATTTCTTGCTAGCTCTCACCGTTAACCAAGCTCTCTCTCCTCCTGGCCTCTTCAGTGCAGCTGGACAGCAATTCCTGTTCTCCAGTGTGCCCTGCTTCGGAGCTAAAACTGCCAGTTTCCCCAACATTATCTGTAAACATATGGAAACACTGCTGTTTTGCTAGATATCATAAACCCATAGAAAACGCAGCCTTTGACTGACGACATGCGGCCTAGGCAGTAGCCAGCCTTATCGATCCAAGCGGCCATCTTGGATCACCTACCACCATTGTTTATTTTTAATAAATGCTTGTATATATTTATGCTGGTTTCTTTAATGTTGCACAAGAGTTAAACATTTGTTAACCTCTTCTATGTTGAACTCCAAATCCTTCAACCTACTAGCAATTAATGGTCATTTTGATTATAGTTATTAATTCAATTATAAGTCTGAGTTCCAAATTGATAGTTTAGTGTATTTTATGAGACTGAATCAATTAATTAGCAATCATTTCTCTTCTTTAAGAAGAGCGGTGCTCTGTTGTTTTTTTGTTTGTTTATTGTAATCACAACTAGTTTTATTTCCCTTTGTCACAATCTTTCCCCAACCATAACCATTAATGCCAATGAATGGATACTACAGAAATAAATTAATTTAGAAACACTGAACTTAGTCTGGAGTTCTGTGGCATTGTCTGATATCAACTTTTTTCATGCCTACAATCCACATGGGGTGCACAGTGGCAGAGCAGTTAGCGCCACTGCCTCTCAACAAGGAGATCGTGGGTTCGCATCCCCGACCGGACCACAATCTCTGTGGAGTCTGCATGTCCTCCCTGTGTTAGGGTGGGCCCTCTGCGGGTTCCCCGGCTTCCTCCCACCATCCAAAGACATGCATGTGTAGGTTAATTGGTAACTCTAAATTTTCCCTAGTGGATGAATGTGAGAGTGAATGGTTGTCTGTCTCTGTGTCAGCCCTGTGATGAGTTGGCCACTGTCCAGGGTGTACCCTGCTTAAGGCCCAAAGCCACTGGGATAGGCTCCAGTCACCCGTGACTCCTAACAGGAACAAGCGGTAGAAAATGAAAAATGACTGACTATCTACATGTCAGAGGTAAATTTAATTATTTATCTTCTGCTTAACACAAAATAACATCTTTTGGTATTCAAACCACATTGTTTTAACATATTAACTTGTTTCAATAATGGTATAATATGTAACATTTCCGCATTAAAATGTCTAAAAATGACTGGACCTAGGTTTAATATTTTGTTGAATTGTGTACTTTATCGCAAATGTTTCCAACAATGTTCAAACCCAGAGAAATCCGAAATTGTATTCAGGGTAACGGTGCGTTTCATTTGGTCGCCTGTCAAAGGCCTCGTATCCCCTTTACCCCCTCTTTGCTATAACTTCTGGGGGAAAACACGGGATACGTCAGAGGTTAAGGAATTAAGTCGGTGAACGTGACTAAACGTAACGTGATCAAAACTTACAATACATTACCTCGTCTGTGAACATGATTTCTGCCGGAGTCACGTCAGATACATTTTCATCTGCAACAGTGAAGATAAAGACTCCCATGATCCCACACTACTTCACAGACATCCTCAAAATACGTTTTTTATTATTGTTTAGATGTGAAAAAAATGAGGGTTTACTAGTTTCCATTCTAAAGGTTCTAATTCGTTCGGATTTCTTCTGCTTTTTCTCCTCGGCCTTTTTTTCTCTCCTTTTTGTGTCCTACTTAGGAAAATGGCAAAATATAGAAGATAGGATCCAACAAATTTGAAGAAGATCAACATGATACTGATGAACTGGAGCTTGGGGTCTTCTTTGCCTTTGCTATGAGACAACAACTCAGGACTTAAGACTTTAGAACAGTCAGATTTGATTTTTGTGACTGTTTATGAAGAGGATGCAGAGATACTGTGCTTTGGATCATAAAACTTTCTTTCAAAGCAGGTGCATTCACACTGTATGTTGTCCCTGGATTGCTACGTTCAACAGTTATCCTTCAATGCTTATATTAGACTGCCATCTAGTGTTTACTTTGGGAACATTATTTATATAATTCAATAGTCTGTACAGATCTGGTGAGCCCAATATCCTCTGGCAGGCCTCTAAAGCCTCAGAGCAACAAAGACATGATCTCCGGTAGTCGTCAACTTTGGAAAATCATCAGCATCAGTAACTCTGAAAAAACTACAACATAAAGTGCGGCCTATTCCTGAGAAGGGCTGCTGGATCTTCTAGTGCTGGTCATGGTGGGGCTTCTAGAGTAGGGAGAGGTTGCTTCAGGGTAGCCGTAATTTTTGTTGACCGCTATTATTTTGTCCTTTGGTTTAAGTTGATCAGTTTTTTTTTTTTTGCAATATCCCTGTCTCTGTTAATGAAACCGCAAGGGGGCAAAAGTCAGTGTCTTCTTGTTCGAGTCCCAAGTCTGGATAAATGCAGAGGGTTGTATCAGGAAGGGCATCGGACGTAAAACACATGCCAAATTAAAAATGCGACTCATGACAATGACTTCCATACTGGATCGGTCGGGGGGCCGGGTTAATAACGACCGCCACCGGTGCTATTGACCTACAGGGTACCAGTGGAAATTGGACTACTGTTGGTCGAAGACGAAGAAGGAGAGGAGGAAGGTGTGTTCGTAGACAGAGAGAGAAGAGGAAAGCTAAGAATGTAGGACTGACAGTAGGGACTTTGAATGTTGGGACTATGACAGGGAAGGCTAGAGAGGTAATTGACATGATGCAGAGAAGGAAGGTGGACATACT
>CM022488.1:7349200-7423025 GCA_011952105.1 Coreoperca whiteheadi | reverse complement strand
TGTACCACACAATTAGCCATAATTGTGGCTGCATACACCATCTGACCTGCAAAAACAAATTACTTAAATAGCAAAATCTTTCGTTTACCTTAGTAAACAAAATTAGAAAACTCAAAATTAAAAAATATTTTAACATACAGAGGATCTCCTGTATATTATCATTAGGGCCTGTAGGGCTTACAGCATCAGTTTGGCTTTCCTCAACAGTCTGCAGACACAGTCTCTTCAGGTTGCCGTGAGGTGCCATGGACACGATCTGGTTTGACAGCTTGTTGAATACCCTGATGACCTGTTCTTCCATATCAGTCTTGAGCAGTGCTGATGCTTCTTCAAGTGGCTTAAATAGAACATAAAAGATTACTTGAGAATCCTAACCATTGTATGAGCAATTCAGAAGCAAACTTTGAATAAGGACAATTTTAAAACACATTCAGTATATTCAGATATGAAAAGGCACTGTATCTATGATTGGTTCATTTGAAGCCGATGCATCACTGTGCAGAAATGGACCTTTAAAAAATGCATCTTAATGTAAGGAGTAGTGGAATTTCTCAAAAAGGAAAAAAAAAAAGATACTCATATGGTGTAGGTCTTCTGTGACAATCCTGAGTTGGGGACAGCCCTAATGTTACAACAATTTTGTTTTTCAATAACCGCTGTTTATCAAGAGCAATGAAGCTATCACTCAACAGCCAATCCTTGGCCTAACATACAATGTTAAGCCAATGTTTAATGTTTCCCTTACAGCATAAATTTAAGATGACCAAATATTTTAGACCTAATTTTTAAAGGGCTAAGTTGTTTCTCAATATACCTACTTATAATACCTTACTCATAATTGTGAACTATTAATAATCAAAAGGCCCATTATACAGTAACATTATTGATAAACATTAACAGTTAATGCATTCCTTAAACAACTGAAGTGACAGGCAATATTCTCATGTGAGCATTCAAAATTCATGATACCAATTCAAATTTCTCACCTCTGCAAGGGTCACTTTTCAGCAGGCAAAATCGCGGCGTTTATCAAGGAGTAGGGGGAAAAAAAACAACTTTGGGCGCTAATTTGTGCAGTCACTAAATAAAACGTCCAAGAGAACTCCCCAACTGGTTGATAATGGCAAATGTAATTTAGGCGTAGCATTTAATTCGTACAGTTAAATCAGTAACTGAAATTTTACAAGCCACAGACTCTTAAAGTTAAACGTTTGCGTTACCAATGGTCGGTGGAGTAACGTTAGCGGACATTAGTCCCTTTGTACTAACGTTAACCTATCGTTAAAGCCAGCTGGTTTTAGCGCGCTAACGTTTGCGGTGCTAGCGTTAGTTAGCCTATTTAGCCTACTGTGGCTTAACGTTAGCTAACTTAGTTAACCTAACATTAACTCCAAAACACAGACGTCAATTTTCTGTTAAATAACGTCACTTTGCCTCTGCAAACACGACATAAGAGATATTAAAAACCAGACAGCCTTGGAATGTCTTCAATGATAACGTTACCGATAGCGATAGCTCCATAAGTTTGATTAGCTGTTGTAAGCTAAATTCAGAAACATTGACAAAACAAGCACATTTTCCGCAAAAGACTAACGTTAACAATTACAGTGAAAATGCTTACCCCGCCTCCCTGCCCCAGGAACCAAGGTGGTAGTTCATGCAGCTCCAGAAGCAGGAGAAAAGACGCTGGCCCTAGCCAAGCGGCAATGACCGCAACTCGCTGTCGCTGAGAGATATTTTTATCCCAGAAGTTGTGGGCTGACGCCGAGGTGTGCTCGCTTTTTAGTCTGCGCCTACCTAACGGGCGGTGCGCGCTCCTGAATGTGTTTTAGTTTCCGCTCCCCTCAGTCATTTGGCCTTGTGTACGCTAAACTAGTTTTTGGAAAAACACAGGTTGCAAACTGGTTGCAGATTGGATACAGATTAGATGTTGGATTCATATTTAATTCTTGAACAAAAATATGCCTAAATGAACATGACATTAATAAACGGTTTTTAAACTACACTACCCCTAGATGTAATGATATGAAACCAACGTTTCTTACTTTTTTGTTACTCTTATCCCTTAATTATATTTTCAAATCCTCCCTGCCATGCCAGTGTGTGTGTGTGTGTCCATGTGCGTGCATGGGTATGTGAATTAGTGAGGGAGAAAAGGATAATCAATTCTTTGAAATTATCATCAGTGTAACTGGACAATAAATCAAGTAGACCTAGGGCAAAGTACACATTAGATAGTCATAAATTCATGCTTTTATATTAATTGTAGTCTATTTGTTTTATCTGTGTTGAACTTTTTTTTTAGTTCTTTGTTTCCCACCACCCCAAAAAAGAGAGGCGTGGTTTAATATTTCACAGATTGATTAATTGATTGAATGCCAAAAAAGAAGCATTTCCTCAGGTGCTCTGAGCTAAAAAACCTTCAGGACTCATGAACCTGTTGCGAGACAAAGCAGGTCTGAAAGTGCTGGATGGGCAGCACCAGGACTGGATAAGCCTTTTTGGGGTCCTAAGAGGGGACCAGGTCAAGGGTCACGGAACAATCGACACAGTCCTGGCATTTGCCGGACAGGCCAACGGAGGAACTTTGCAATGTACGAACAAAAGCACATTAATTCATGGAGACTCTTTATGAACAGTTTAGAAACACACATTCGTCTGCTGCACGCAGCATCTCAAGAAGAAATAACAGATGAGATCACAGGCATTACAGAACTGTGTGTGACTTGAACTGTGCAAAGATGCAAAACTGTAAAACCATGAATGGTGTAAACTGTATTGGTGTGTTACTGCAAAACCTTGTTACCTACAAATATCTGAGAAATTAACTAAAAAGGAACAATCCAGGTGATGAGATAACAATTCCTTTTACCCCATGTAAATATTGTGTTTAATTAACATGTAAAGTTGTATTTTTTGATAAAAAATAAAATTAATGCCTGACCTTGTCCAATCTCTAAAGCTAAACTGGATTGGGCCTGGCTAGAACATGGATTGGAGACCTCCTGGGAATACCAGGTGCTATAAGCTTTTTCTTCTCATCCATCATCAGCAGGGGGCGCTGCTCTTTCTTTTGTGGACATGCTCAAGGATACAGAGCTGACAAGTAAGAAGCAGTAAGGAGGTTGCAGAACCACCTGTTGGTCAACAAGTAAATAAATAAATGCTGAAGTACAAAAGTAAATAAACACTTGACAAACATATATACACTGTATGTTGTTCGTCATTGTTGCTTTGTATATATGTTTATATATATCCATATATATATATATATGGATGTATATACATCTATACAGATACAGATGTGTGTCTATTTCTAGCTACCTGTAAATTGTTCATGAAACTGTGCATAACTGTAGATCGAAATTCATTGTATGTGTACACATACTTAGCCAATGAAAAAAAAGTGAAGAATTTAACTAGTGGGGTTTCATCGTTACTTGAAACAACCTTGCTAGAATTAAAATTCCTTTTTTTTAACCGTTAAAATGATAAATACTCTTTGAAACCTGAGTCAACAAATACTCTTGTGCTATTTCTTGGATGTCCATATTTAAGTTGTCCTCCTATGACTTGAATGACTCATAGACCTAAACTGAAACTTGAATGCAGAAGAAAGCTTTTCACTTCAGTAAATGGCAGCAGATGGTACTACACTGCAACAGAAACAGGTTGAAAAGGCTTACTATAACTACAACTACTTAACAATTAACTAACCTGATTCTTAAAAGCTTTACAAACCAACCAGAACCTCCACAATTTCATTGATACACTGTTAGACCATGTCCTGTTTTTTTCCTTTCTTTGTTGCAGTAGCGAATATTGAAGCTATTTCACTTTCCATGTGTCTTCAAATGTGTGCTTCAGCTGCTGTGTTGACATTCCCATCCACCTCAAAATAACAACCACCAACATTTTTCCCATGGTTCTCCAGAGCCATGCTCCTGTGAGGTGAGGGCTACGTGGGACACGTCTCCTCACGTCGCCCCTCTCACAGGGCCAGCACTAGTGGGTCTAATCCGCCGTGGCGTACCTGGCAGATCGCTCTGGCGACACCGGCTCACAGCGCTGCTGGTGTTGTTGCAGCCTGCCCCGGCCCCACACACCAGCAACCCTTCTAATCCCTCCCCGCCTGAACTGCCCAAGGGCCCAGGAGACGGGAAGTAGGGCACTGGAGGTGAAGCAGAATGAGTCAGTCAATCACAGCCAAAGTAGGCTCAATGCATCTCTTTCAAATACTGAACTCTACCACTAAACTGCTTTTCATTTCTAGAGGATGCTTTGAAACTTTGTGAACTTTGCAACTGCAATAGTTTGCAGCTTTGCCAGTAGTGTGCTTTTTCCTGTTCAGTTGTTGTTATTTGTCTTCTTCCTTTTCTTTTCTTCTTCTTATGTACTTCTTGTTTATCTTTATCTTCTTCTGTTGTTCTTCTACTTCTTCTTTGTTGTTGCTGTCTTTCTTCTTCTTCCTCTTCTTTTTTTCACCTTCTTCTGTTGTTATTCTGCTTCTTCTCTCGTTGTTGTTTTACAGACTTTGTAACTGTCAATCATCTCTTTATTTGACCAATCAGAGGCTTACAATCTGTTGTCAGTGAAAAACGAATTTCACCAGTAGGCCGCCTTAACCAGTTGTCAGTCACTTTTTAATTCAGTGAATCACTTCCCAGTATTATAAGGAAGATGGGACACACAACAACTCATGCTCCATCCATTAATTTTGTTATGGACAAACATTACACTACTTGCTACTTGCTAGCGACTACTAACTCTTCTCGCCCAGTTCTTCCTGTTGTTGTTGATGTTCTTCTTCTTCTTCTTCTTCTTCTTCTTCTTCTCCTCCTTTTTTGTTCATCTTTGTTGTTGTTGTTCCTCTTCTTCTGTGGTCTGTACCACGAAGCGAGATCAGTGGGTTAGCCAGCTGTTTTTGGGCTTAACTCAGGTTCCCTTTCAAGGGAACTTCAACGCTGCGTCAGCTGACGCTATGGGGAACGCCATAGCGTCAGCTGACGCAGCGTCTCGTTCCCTATCAGGGAACCATGGTTACCTACGTAACCTGGTACGTTTTCCAGTATCATGAAACTGGCTCACTTTTAATCAGGGTAAATCACCATGGTAACCTATGCTTCATGGCTAATCTGCTCCGGAGCAGGTTAACTTCAGAAGATCAGATCAAAACCTGCTAACAGCCCAAGTCATAATAGTTTCTCCATCATCAGAAAACAAACAAAATATACTCCCTCTATACTAAACACATACACGTGTTTAATAATGATCACACTTATTCATAGCCTTAGCCTTAATTTTAACATTATTAATTATTTCTAGTGTTTTTACAGCTTCTTGTTCTATTCACTTTTTTATGTCTCTTTGGCCAAATTTTGCTGCGGGTATCTCATATGTACTCCACTTATGGTTCCGATAATGTTGTGTGTAATTAATAACTCGGGCTCTTTCACGTGAACACGCTCGTAGCTACATCGGTAAACCCGAGTTTACTGAGCCAGTTGATAACCAGCTTTATGATACCGATTATCCACTGTTAGGCTCAATGAAGAAAAGTAACCCAAAGAGAGTCAGACTAACTGGAACTCACTATGTGGTACAGGCCCCTGGCGTTAATGTTGTTTTTGTTCCGTGTCCTCCTTTTCTTCGTTGTTGTTCTTCTTTTTCACCTTCGCAAACACAGACCACAAACCACAAAGAGTTCCTGTGGTTTGAGGTTATTCTACTCTGTAAACAAAAATGATGATTAATTTATCTCAGTTACCAGGATGCGTTCACTTCATCTCGTGATGTCGTGAAAAACTCAAAAATCATTATGAGGGAAACATTTGATCTTCAGTGTTTGTGCAAAGTTTTGAGGATGTTTAAGAATGCCTTTGCAGTAATATATATTTACAAAGGTGTTACATTCTGATTACAACATCCTGAAAAAGTGTTGATGATGTTGACAAGAACACAGACATCATGAATAGCATCCCTGTAATGTTGTGATAATAACGGTAAAACATTCTGACTAATGTTTTGAAAGTGTTTTACGGATGTAACCTAGGATCCCCTCCAGACAAGTTTTACGACATATTAAAATTGCTTTGAATAATACTTTGTGCATGGTACATTCCTCAAAAAAAGTTCTAATTACCTAGTTCAGCATCTACTCCTATATATGAATATGCAAGTTTAACTGAACACAAGATGTCACTTCACTAAAAAGTCCATTCTCAGTATAAGTGCGCTGGAGGTTTCCAAATCACACACCTGTAGGTTGCATACTGGAACACGATTGGCTCCAAACTAGTTGTGATGTCACAAAATCACCTCTGTTGTACCGCTGTATGGAAAACTGAGATTTAAGCACAGAGCACAGAGAAGGTCCTGCATAGTGAAGGTCAAACATCCAAGTGAAGTAACAATAAGCAAAACATATTTTGGGGGGGGGGGATTTTAAGAACAGTAGTGCTGGAACAGTTAGTCGATTCATTGATTAGTCAGTCAGCAGAAAATCCACATCAGTTTGTTTGTTTCCAGATTCAGGAAAAGTGAGTGATATTTTATGTGTTGATCGTGGATTTTCTAACTAATAATCTAATAGACTGATAATACTGCTGATGTGTTACAGCGTGAAGCCTTCATCAGAAAATGATATAAACAATGACAGGATTGAAAATCAATTAATCGGTTAAGTAATTTATCAAGCAAAGTTATATAAACACATAACGAATGATCTGATTTCAGATTCTCAAATGGGATTTGCTGCTTTTCTCAGTTTTATATATTGCAAATCAAATATCTTTGTAAATCAAACATTTTGTAGAGTTATGGCAATCCATCCAACAAGTTACTGAGATGATTCACTCAAAACAAAAAATGTCAACCTCATGGCGGAGCCAGAAAATAAGAGAAGTAAGAGAATCATTAAAGTCATCGGGATTCATCCTTCATGAACCCTGAATGTCTGCACCAGATTTAACGGCAATCCATTCAGTAGTTAGTCAGTCAGTCAGTCAGTCATTTTCTACCGCTTGTTCCCGTTCGGGGTCGCGGGTGACTGGAGCCTATCCCAGTGGCTTCGGGCCTTAGGCGGGGTACACCCTGGACAGGGGCCAACTCGTCGCAGGGCTGACACTTAGACAGACAACCATTCACGCACACATTCATCCACTAGGGACAATTTTAGAGTCACCAATTAACCTAATGCATGTCTTTGGATGGTGGGAGGAAACCGGAGAACCCGGAGAAAACCCACGGTAACACGGGGAGGACATGCAGACTCCACCCAGGGAGGTCGTGGTCTGGTCCGGGATTTGAACCCACGATCTCCATTCAGTAGTTGTCAAGATATTTCAGTCTGTAGACAAGAGGTGGACTGACAAACTGAAAGATTCCATTTCCATCCATAGAGCCGCAGCAGCAAGTATTTTACTTATAGGTCTTGAAAGGTCCCAGCTATATATACTCAGCGTTGACAAGAAAATATTTGAATGCTGTGTTATTTTAATGGTCAGCATTCTGAAAGACTTTCATCTTAATTTTTCATTTACTCATCAAGAATTGACGCTTGACTTGGACCCATAAAAGGGCAGAACAAACTGATACAAACTGGTTGGCATGCCAGGTCGCTACTTCAGCTTGGCCTGGCTGCAACCAAACTGTGGGGTAAACTGGCAGCTCAAAGAGCAGTGAAACTGTGCCAAGTGCACATACCTGCAGAGATAAGTGATTCATGATTTTCTTTAGTATGCAGGTGCTGTCTGGCTGAGGCCCCCTCAGCACTACTCCATACTGCAGAGTTGGCCTCCATCCTGACCCCTCAGAGTAGCGGCAGCTTGCTTTGCAGTTTGTCCAAGGATCACAAACAGAGAGCGCAAATCATTGTTTCCACTTCGCAAATCCTCCAAAGGCCTCACAACCGCCAAGATGAAAGCTGCTGTTTATGGTGGCATCTTTTCAAACAATTGTCTTTGGTCATTTACCGTGACATCGCATCTCCTCCATCCCAGTCCTTAAAAATCCAAATTCCTATGTCCGGAGTTGGGGCGTTGGGTTTTAAAGAATGTGGTGACTCCGTCTAATGAAGCCTAGCCATGGTTCCACTAATTAGTCAAGACCAGTAATGGCCGGAATTCCCCGTTGGACAAAGCAGCCAAATACCTGATGGCTACCAATCATGTTCTCTCCTTCATGGGAAAAAATGCCCACAGTTTATTTTGCTGAGTGTCATGTCCCCAATTAAGAGGGACAGTTGAGGGGAGATCGCTCCATAGCAGATTGATTTTAGGTGAAATACAGGACATATTATCACTAACTACGGAGAGTTCTTCATTTTCTTGTCTTCATATACATTCAAATATGTTGTGTAGTCAGTGACAATGACCGTAAGTGCATGGTAAAGGTCAATAAGATACAGAAGCATTTTGTACTTAGAACCAGTAAGGATTTTCCTCTAAAGTAAAAACTGAATTAGACAATTTACTCTTCTCCCTCCTACTGAAAAGTTACTACAAGAGCAGATAATGATGAATCTTGTGGCACCCTCAATAAAGCTTTACCTGTGTAGTTGCTTTAAAATGTATTGCCCTTCAAAGACCTAATTCTATTCATTGGATTAAGAAGATGTCTAGCAATTTTGGCCAATGTTGTTGGCCACTTGAATTACGGTGAATAACATCTGAATATACAGGGAGAATTGGACCAGATTGTACTTTACAGTGTTATTTTCTCTGGTTGTGCTTCTGAAATGTACATTTTATATTTTTTCTTGTTTACTGGGGTTTTGTTGGATGATAATACCTGTTCTGTTTGTAGCCACACTAGTGGCAATGGCAACATCGATCTTTCCATCAGTCCTCCACTTTGATCCAGACTGAAATATCTCTACAACTATTGGATGGATTGCAATGAAATCTTGTTTAGACATTCATTGTCCCCAGACAATGTATCCTAATGACTTTGGTGATATTTTCCGTTAGCACCACCAGAGGAATTCACATTCATTACTCAGGTAGAAGTATAGATACTAGGGTTTAAAAAGACTTCTGTAGAAGCTTTTTACTTTTTACTCAAGTAAAAGTGTAAAAGTACTGGTTTCAAAACTACTTAAAGTATAAAAGTAAAAGTCAGTCAGTTTCTACCGCTTGTTCCTGTTAGGGGTCACAGGTGACTGGAGCCTTTCCCAGTGACTTTGGGCCTTAGGCAGGGTACACCCTGGACAGTGGCCAACTCGTCGCAGGGCTGACACAGAGACAGACAACCATTCACTCTCACATTCATCCACTAGGGGCAATTTGGAGTTATCGATTAACCTACACATGCATGTCTTTGGACGGTGGGAGGAAGCCGGAGAACCTGGAGAGAACCCACGGTAACACGGGGAGGACATGCAGACTTCACTAAGATGGTAAACATGGTTAACATTATACCTGCAAAACATCAGCATGTTAGCATGTTGCCATGCTAGCATTAGCATTTAGCTCAAAGCACTGCTGTACTGTAGACTCTTGTTTCTAAATGCAAATCCCAATAAACATATTGTTGAAAAAAGCCTTTTGCCCTTGTTCAAGATTTGAACAGGTATTTTAACTGTTTATACTATATATATTAAAATATAGAATAATATTTTGTTTTTGGATTTTATATTTTGTACATTGTTGTATGTGATCTTTTATTGTTCTAATTCTCTCTCTCAAAAATGTTTGATCTCAGTGGAGCTATAGAGAAAAAACCCCAATGTCTAAATGCCTTTTGCTGCAGCCCTTGTCTGTATCGCTACGACATTAATAAAATGCTTCCAGATGGCTGGGATGCTGTTATTCATCACATGCTGGAGCAGCAACATGTCCATGATGAGTGAGTCCACATTCCACAGAGTGATACCAATTAGAAATGCTGACGCAGCAGTGTGACGCTCAGAGGAGAAATGTCTTTTGATCATCACAACAAAAGCCCAAATGACTTGTATAACAGAATGGATGTCTCTCTCTGTGTGTGTGTTTAACCTTTGAAAAGAACTATTATCAGATTTTATCTACATCTTAAAAGAACTAACTAATAATGTAATTTCACCAAATACAACAGAGTTTTTCTCATATTCTTTGTGTTCCCTTACAGTTCGTTTTGCATTTAGCCACCTTAGTGGCCAATTGACACACAATACATTTGAAAGGTCTGGGCCCCTGGGCCAGTTGGTAATCAGCCCATGTGGCTTTAAACCACAAACTATTTCTCTACCTGCTAATCTCAAATGAGCATCAGACAGGCCTAATTCAGTAATACTTGAAGTTATAGAGCTACCATGTGGCAGCTAAAGCATAATTATGACATACTAAATCATAGTTGTGAATGTCTGAGTCATAATTAAAGGAATAGTTCTACATTTTGGGATATATATGCGTGTTTGTTTTGCTGCTGAGAGTTAGATGAATAGACCACTCTGGACTTGACTCCAGGAAGTTACTGTGCCGGCAAATAGTTCGGCACTTAACTACTTAAAAACACAATATGTTGTTTTTAACTAAACCATTAAAAACGTGTGGCACAACAGCGGTAACTTCATTCAGTATTCACTATTATTAACTAGCCTATGCCAGACCTGGCGACAGGACCCCCCGCCGGCCCAAAGAACACCGCGGTCTCTCTTTTCCCGGGCTATTTAAAGGATCCGTTCACTCAGATTACCTCTGAAATTACTATTTTCTCAATAGTCTGTAGTGATATCTATCCATCCAGATAGTTTGGTTTCATTTTATCTTTATTTTGAGAGGTTTATTTTCCAAATCTTGTAGGTTTGTGGGTGAATGGAATTTCATGTGTGGCGCTCATAAATAAAGCATTTTCAACAGGAATTGGTGCCTAATGCAATGGAAGTGAATAGATAATCCACACAATTAACTGTCTACAATTTTCATGGGAATATTTGCTACTGAAGAAATAGTTCCCGAAAACTGTCCACGGTGGGGTGAATGGAGAAATGTTCACCTCCCTTGTGTTGGGGTGGAGGCTGAAGCCTCACAGACAGATCTCTCCCGACATAGGCTTTCTGTATATTTTCAGAGAGCGTGCACGCCCGTGTATGGGGCATGCCCCCCCCCCCCAGGTTTGGGATTTGCTGGTCAGTGACATGCCTCCCTCCGCCTGGCTCCTTATAGCCCCGGGGAGGCAGGAATCCCGAACGAGTGGTACGGACATCGCCGACGGAGACCGCAAACCCGGCGCGGAGCGTTCCCCTTTAAACACGGTCTTATGACTACAGGCGGCTTCAGTGAGAGGACCGAACCAGAGACTGGCAGCCGGGCACAGCACAGGACTGATTCAGTGACAAACCGGTGACAGTGGCTGACAGCCGGGGACGGACACGACACAGCTCCCCTGCAGAGGCTGAATGGTTGGTGCCAGTCCCAGAGAACAGCTGGAGTTAAACGGATACTACCTCACCTGTCCGCAGGTAGGACCCGCAGCTGCACCTGTCATCATTTCATCTGAGCTGATACATCAACGACAAATCATCCCAATAGTCCGATGGACTTTGAAATCATCATAAAATTTCATCTGAGAAGACAAAAATGAAAAACAAATCACAATAGCCCATTAAGTCACCATAAGGTGTAGGCCTACCTAATGCAGGCTGATGGGAGCCTGTAGCACTCATTATCATAATTTTAGTAAGCTACTTTAATGTTGCAGCTGGTGGAGCTAGTTGTATCTACTTTATATGCTGTTTAGTTACAATAGCTAGTGAAAAACGTGGTGAAGTAGAAATACAGTGTTGCATAGAATTGAAGTAAAGTGCAAGTACCCTCAAAATGGAACTAAGTACAGTTCTTGAGTAAATGTACTTAGTTGCTTTCCACCACTGTTCCTATGATATAGGCTAATATTTTTGATACATTTTGGATATTTATCACAGTAGATGATGAAACATTACCTAATTACAAGATTGGCTTACTTGCTTGCAATATTCTCTACACAGTGAACTTATAGTACTTCACAATATTTGTTATTCTACCTAAACTGCACAGATTTGGCCAAATATGAGTAATTTGAATATTACCACAGTCACATGAATTTTTTTCTGAACACAATTTGCTAAATTGATAATAATGTCATAAATTATTTTGTAATGAAAATGCAGGTATTACTGCTGATGCAGCTATTTTCTATATTGCCTACTATGTTTATTTTTAGTGATATATGTTTTTCCATATTTTGCCACTCCATGCTGCTTGATACAAATTTTAATATAATTTGTGTAACACGTTCAGTTTTAATATGTCAACTAAACCTTATTTTACAATTGAAGAAATTGCATTCCAATTCACTCAAGCTCACTCCTATGAACATAGACCCATCATGTATCTGTATTTCTATATTCGGAGTTATGAATGATGCACCTTATACGCATTTTAGGTGATATGGTTGAAATCAATATTTCAAATAACAAGAATATTTTCTGGATTTCTATATATATCACAATACAGCAAATGTATACAAAACCCACATATGAAATGATAAAATGTATGTTTAATGCAATGAACTGAGATCCATTTTTCTGCATTCCATCACAAGAAACTTCATCAGAACACATATAAATCAAGAACTTCAACACTGCAATATGATCATATTATCACAATAGTAGAACAGATTCCACTGAAAGTCGATATTTGCCTGTTGGTTGACCTTACTGACCTCAGTGGGTTATTTCTTTCCTTTGGTCTTACAGGATTTAGTTTTTTTGGCCACCTGTTGCACCCTGTGGACACCTCCCCTCCTGCAGCACTGAGGTCATGTGTCGCCTGCCAGTGACTTCACTCATCATTTGCTTCTGGTTGGTGGAGAGAAGCCACTGTAACGGTAGCCTTCAGGACAGCATGGGAGAGCTGCACACCAGGTTCGCCGTCAGCCTCTACCAGTCACTCACCGAGACAGAGAACAAATCCAACCTGATCGTGTCACCAGTGAGCATCTCCTTGTCTCTGGGGCTGCTGCAGCTCGGTGCCAGGGGAAACACGCTGGCTCAGCTGGAGGGAACACTCGGATATAATGTGAACGGTAGGATTCATCCCAAATGTTTGATATGGAGAGCTTGTATTCAGGTAACATTAGCTGCTCCTCATGCTGTGAGAGAGAGGTTGTTAGTGGCCCTCAGTGCTATTGGTACCAGGTGGTGTGGAGCCGTGCTGCTGCTGCTATTGGCTCTGCAGAGCACAGTGGTGTCTGGAGCCATAATACCTGCCTCCACAGCAGCTCTAATCTCATTAACCACTCCTGCAGCTCGGCCTTGGGGTTGAGAGGTCAGTGTGTTTAATTACAAACAAAATGAGAGTTGGAGCTGCTGTTTCTTTTACCCCCATGGCGTAATCTCACATGTCAGTCAGGGAAGGAAATTGATGATATCGGGCACTGATTTAGCAGGATACCTTGGCTGTGATCTGAAAATAATTTCAGTTCCAAAAGAAAGTCTGACATTCATTTTAAACTAACCTGAGAGGAAACATCACAATCTTGTAGGGCTGTTGTTTTGTCTATAAAATGTCAGGAAATAGTGAAAATGCCAAGCGCAGTTCCCCTGAGTTGACGTCTTCAAATTTGTCCAATCAATGGTCCAAAGACATTCAATATACAATGATATAAAACAAAGTGAAGAGCAGAAAAAAATCTTACTTAAACAATTAATCAATTATAAAAATTGTTCTGGCGATCAATCAATCGATTAATCATCTTGTCGTTTGTCTGTAGCGACTGCTTATAGGAAATATTGATTTGAAGAAGAAACATTTAAGTGCAGAGGCTGAGGTAACCTGTTTATGCAAAAAGCGAAACAAAACCAGGGCAAACAAAATCAGCGACTGGTACTATATATAAAATACCAGTCAAAGGTTTTTTCCCATTTACTTGAATGAGAAAGTGTTTTCAAACTTTTGACTGGTATTTTATATATACATGTATAATATAGGCCTATTTTAGTGGTTTGTAGCACTGTTGCCATTCTTGTGCATTCCTTTTTCTTAAACGGCTAAGAAAGTTCAAATTGAAGCCTTCCCTTTTCATAAACGTCCTGCAGCTCGTAATGCACCAGCACATCTGACCTGTCCTCTGTGTCTTCCTGTCGTGCAGATGCTCAGGTACAAGACTTGCTGTTGCATTCACACAGTGACAAGAGCAACACCAGCCAGGGGATGTGGCTGCATCAGACCTGCACATTATTCATACAGAGTGGCGTCCAGCTCCTGACTGAGTTCACACAACATGCAGCAGCCTGGGTCAACGCCAGCGTGGTCCGAGCCAACTTCAGCCAACCCAACCTCACTCGCAGCCAGCTGGAGCGAATGGGACACAACCACGGTAAGCAAGACAGCTTTATTAAACAGTTAGAGCTCCACTAATCACTATGTTTATTGAAAATGAATACAATTAGTGTGTGTAATACGAAAGGGTTTGCTTGCGGTGAACCCACAGAGAATTATCATCAGCACTGCAGCTCTATGGAGCCTTTTATCCTCATTTAGCTCCTTGTTTTGGTTTTACGGTTTTACTGTATGGTTCAGTGTCAGCACTCTCACCAACCTCGTTTCCAGCAGCATCAGGCTGCTGTTTTCAGCAAACAAGCTCTCATAAAACCACTGTACACTACCTGCTTAGCACCAAACAGCAGACAGACCAAGTTAGCGACCTGCTGGTGAACATAGTGGAGCGTTTAGCAGCTAAAGAAATGTTTTTCAGGAGCAAATGGAGACCAGGCCAGAGCTAAAATGAGACTTAAGTGGAATGATAATGTGGCTATGTTTCTGCTGGATGTGTAAATAGACAACGGTTTCCTAACATGTCAGCCATAACAACGTGATTCATTTATTAGTATTTAGTGATAATGTGTCAGGGCTGTGTTTTAGGTGGTTGTGGAGTTCCTCTGCCGCCTAGTGACCAAAGAAATTAATTATTGCAGCTTTACTTATTATAAGTTGGAGAAACGTCTAAAAAAATAAACATGATTATGTGTAGAGGAACTACTTTTTTCACCTCCAGGTTTCTTAGCCTGTTAATCATCTTGTGACCCTTTGTGGGGTTCCGCACCCCCACGTTGTGAACCAGTGCCTAAGATGTTTGAAGACTGAATTAGGTTTTGAATGTATTCTCACAACTACAGTGTCATGGTGTCAATTACAATTGTCTGTAAAGATACTTTACAGTCAGTACTTCCTCCATCCCCTCAAACCCCTACTGGGTGTATACAAATGCTTTCCTTCTTTTAACTGCATCAGACCACATTAGCCAATAGTCTGGAGACTGCTGAGTTGGGATGAGTTGCAGACCACATTTACATTAAACTGTGCGCTTCCCTCGTTACCTCCCAGACGACACGTGGCCCCTCCAGGCAGGAAGCAGCAGCGGGGAGCTGTCAGGCTCGGGCGAGGCCCAGGCAGAGGCTCTGTGGTGGGGCCACCGGCTGCAGATGGCCCTGGTCAACAAGGTGGCATTCAGGGGCATCTGGCAGAAACAGTTCCTGTTCACCAACACCCAGAACCTGCCCTTCATCCTCTCTGATGGGAGTACCATCAAGGTGCCCATGATGTATCAGGCTACAGAGGTCAGCTTTGGTAAGAGACACCCCAGACCAACATTGCCATCCTTGCAGCCAATGCCATTAGCATGGCTAAAATTCTAGCTACTCAAGTGTGAGAATTTGCTGGTTTCCTCAGAAAATTTCATATCTTTGGGTTTTGGGCTATTGATCAGGTAAAATAAGCAATTTCAAGATTTCAGTTGGGTCACTGGCAACACTATATGACATTTTATAGACTAAATGATTGATCGACTCATCAAAAAAGAATGACTAGATAAATCAATGGGAAAAGTCATAAGTTGCAAACTCGAACCTGTTGCTATCCTCGGCAGGTCAGTTCAGGACAGCATCAGATCAGCGTTACACCGTGTTGGAGCTGCCTTTCCTGGGCCGCTCCCTGAGCTTGCAGGTGGTCCTGCCCAGCGAGAGAAAGACGCCACTATCCTGCCTCGAGTCCCAGCTCTCCGCTCGACAGCTGGCCTCCTGGGACACTGGCCTGCGCAGAACCAAGATGGACATTTTCCTACCCAGGTTAAGATCATGCACCCTGTTAAAGATGATCTTTAGACTCAGACTTTGGGCAATCTTTTTCAGGGGTTTTTTCCGCGTGAAGGGAGATGATGTCCAATTTTCTGTCTGGTGTTCACAGGTTCAGAATGCAAAACAAGTTCAACCTGAGGTCAGTGCTTCCCGCTATGGGCATCAGTGATGCCTTTAACCCGACAGCAGCTGATTTCACAGGAATATCAGGTCAATACATCAATTTATCAGAAAATTAATTCATTGAGTGTTCATTGTTTTTTATTATAGTTTAAATCTGATTTATTCAGGTTTTCACAGAATACACCTACTCGAAGCATTTTTGCTTTAAACAAACCCCCAAACATACCATAAGCTTCAGGTCACACAATGATTACTGTAGCTCTGATGGCAGCTGACAGTTTGTTTCTGCCTGCAGTGGAGGAGAGTCTTTATGTGTCTGATGCCTTCCATGAAGTGAGAATAGAAGTCACAGAAGATGGGACAAAGGCAGCTGCTGCTACAGGTGAGAAATCCCCTGCATACATATTGAGAGGGTTACATAGATATGTCATTTTTATTTTATTTTAAAAGAATAAAAGGTTGTGGGATGAGGTTGCTAAAAAAAATGTTTCTTCCAGCTATGGTGCTCCTCAAACGATCCCGTGCTCCTGTTTTCAAGGCGGACCGGCCGTTCTTATTTCTTCTACGACAGATTAACACAGGTATTTATTTTACAATATAGATACAAGCTAATTCCCTCTCCAGCCTGCAGGGGGTGCTGCTTACATAAACATACCAGCGGTTTTGCATGTTTTAAGTCTTTATTACCAATAAAATGTAGTTCACATCATAATTAGACAGTTTGAAATGCATGCTGTAGTGTGTCTTTTTCTACAGTTACAGACAGCCATGGGTTTGGTATGGAAATCTACAAGCAAACTCTTTAAACTTGCTAAAATTGTTTAATTCATCACATTTCACATCAAGTTTGACTCAAGTCACTACTATTGGGAGATAATGCAGTGCTGTGATATTCTAGCACTATCCTCCTGTCTGAATAACATCTGCCAAACATTTCAGTGGCTTGGGCTCTTGGTGGCTGAATGATTGGGATACGTACCACATGGCATGCCTTACAATAATACATCTACAGTGAACTGCTGTTTTAAAAACGTCAAGCAGTACATTTGTTAGCCATTTTTGGCAAAACATGCAGAGATGATGTTTATTGTGATTGATTGATTAAATGGCTCAAGCAAGTCAGCTAATGATTTTCATACCATACAGAAACCAACAGCTGTCTGGAAGGTAGGAAGAAAAAAACCCCCCCACCAAATCTGAAATACAGTATGTGTTCAGAAATGGCCAGCAGCAATAATAAGTATGCGTGATTTGCAGTTAAAGGCCCTATGTATCAGACTGGAACAGCTCTGATTTGGCGAGCCCCTTTTCCACAAAAGAAATGTATGCCTTTAGAAGATGTTGCTATCACAACCTTTTAGGAATTTTAATTTACAAAAGACACTTGTACAATCGTGAACATCCTTTTTGTTGCGTTCTCCATTTTAGGATCCATCTTGTTCATGGGCCGAGTGATGAACCCAGCGGACCAAGCACCCTAAGACTCATATACCCAAACACCTCTCACATACACACCCACTCCTACCCCGACCCCTATTTCACTACTGGTATTTATTTGTGGACCAATAGGAGGGTCCACGGACACTTCAGGAAGAGGGACAATATTTTTGTACATGACTGTAAATAAAATTTTAATACATGTTTTTACACTCAGGGTGTTGTGGTCCTCCCCCATTACTGCAAATATAAATATATATATATTTTTTTAAAAAAGCATCTTTTCTGTCCGATGCACTGTTAATAAAATTACCAACAAATGTGGACAAAAACACGTAGTCACATCTTTACAGAACACTTTATTTACATGGCCCTTCACAGTGTAAAATAGAAACTTTATTCATGGAAATACTTACAAAAAAGGCCATTTTCCACTGAACATTCTCTTTAAATAGTACTCTAGGGTATTTACATCTTTACAGTGTATTCAAAATACTCTTTTGGTAGCGGCCTCTTCACAAACAAAGACAAGTATGGCAGATTTTGGTCCCTGTCCAACGAGGGAGGGAACAGAAGAGGGCTGCCCTCTGAATCAGAAATCAACCCTTGACCTCTAGACCTTAATTCGGATAATTTGTGTATATTTGAGAAAATAAAAACAGGCCTGACAAGAAAAAAAAAGAAAAAGGGATCGTTGGAAAAAACGTCTGCAACAAAAAGGTAGTTTTACTTTTAAATTACATTAAATAAACAAACCGTCTCAAATGTACACAAGTGCATTCACGGTTAAGTGACAAGAAGTTGGTTTGAGATTCATGGCGGCGAGGAGTTCAGGGGGCAGGTTAAAGTTATTTGGCAGCGACCAGCACGTTGAGACAAGCTCCAGGGGACAACAGTTTGTGTTGCATATCAGTGGTTTCAGGCTAAAATACAGATCAACGTGGGGGGTAAAGTAGTTCCAACGTTATTGCTGATTATGATGCATTAGTGTTAGTTCCTGAGCTTTTTGTCCCTGTATTTCAACATTTGTTACCAATGATGTTGCATCATTCATAATGATTTTACTTTGTGTTGATCTCTCTGAAAACCTGAATTGCAAAAGACAGACTTTAAAAGTGTATTGTCTCCTGGCACAATGAAAACTGTGGATCAGTTTTTTTCCCCCTAAGAGGGAACAAAAATTATTCATTCTTAAGTTACTACTCAATAATATTAATTGTCAGTCTGGTAGGTAAACCACAAGTTGACAAATTCAGTTACTTGAGCCAAGTCATATCCATTTAAGAGCACAGCAATGGAGTGCTTCAGTTAGTGGAGTGTAGAAAGTAAATTTCAACAGTCAACTAGGATGACAGACTCATCCTCCCACAGAGCGAAACGGCCAAAAAGCAGATCGAAATAGAAGGGAAAAGTGAATGACAGACATAAGGGAAGGAAAGTGATTCATGAGCATCTCCACCGGATCCCATTTGACCCTGAGTTGGCTGAAAACGCGCGCACACAACCTGAACCCTTCCTACACTGTCGGTCCGTCACATCATCACATATAAAACATGACTGAACATTACATCCAGGCGTAGGCTGCTATCTGTTCCTCTCCAGAAAAATTCCTGCACTCGCTTGTTTAAGTCCACCTCCTCGTTTGAGAGATTTTTCACTCATTTGTCATTTAAAAAGATGAGCGTCTATAATCAGGGGGGAGAATAAACAAGGGAAATGCCTCAGGACGGGTTCATAGAAACGGAAAACAATTGTGCTCAAATGTCTACAGGCAAACACTTCACTTGTAGCAATAAAATGCTTCCTTACTTCCCCTTCAGGATATCAGTAAAATGCACTTGCATCATCCAGGGTCAACACTACCTTTAGTTTATACTGTGTGCAAACCAACACGACCATCAATAACGTTGAGATAGTGATGAGAGTCCACTGAAGAGCTGATAATTCTAGAGCTGGATGCAGTCTTGTCTCGTCTCCGTGGGGGGTCCCAGAACAGGAGGGTGGTTTTTTTTTTGTTTTTTTTTTAAGAAGGATGTGGAGGGTTGTCGGGTTCATCATGAGTAAGTTCAGTTTGGGACCGAGCCGGTCTCAGAGCGTGTCCACATGGTTCAGGTTATTGGATCTGTTGTGGATCTCTTCGAGGAAGTTTTCCAGCTGCTCTATGAGAACGCGCTTCTTGAACCTTTGCAAGGAACAAACGATAAAAGAAAAACAAATGTTATGGTTTGTACTCTGTAGCAATTAAGTCCATTAAAAGCAACATTTAAGGTGTTTTCCTAATCAGATTCTTATGCCCGCAACAAGATGGTGATGTTTCGTTGGTGATCACAGCCCTAGGATAAAGAATTGCTCTTTATTTGAAGACAGTTGTGCAGGGAGGGCCTAGGCAAAGATAGTAGAGGGATACAGGCTCTGCAAGTGAAACATAGGCAGGGCTGTTTCAACTCCAAATGGTTTTGTTCAACAACAGTAATGCTGTGACGTCAGAGGCAGGTTGAACTCTGTACCTGGCCGCCTCTTTGATAATGTTTTGGAGGAAGATGAGTCGGGTGTCCAGAGTGCCCTGGATCTGCTTCAGGAGGAGGAAGATCTTCTCGTAGTCTGAAACAACAGAAAGAGCAAGTGAAGGAGGATTAATTGCATGATTTTGGCTGTTTCTAGGACAGCTAAAATCCAGCACTCTATACATACAGTAGAATGCTAATCCAATATCAATATCACATAATGTTTACATTACTAATGGAAATGTTCAAATGTCCGATTATTTCTGTAATAGATTCATATCTTGATGAACTCTGACTAATTATTTGATCTGTGTCAGAAAGTAGTAAAAAAAAAAAAAAAAATGCCTGTCTAGACTCCAAGGGACATCCTCAAATTACTTGTTTTATCGGATCAACAGGCCAAAACCCAAAGATATTAAAAGATAAAACCAGAGAAAAGCAGCACATCCTCACATTTGAGAAGCTGAAGTCAGAGAATATTTTTGCTTAATAAATTAAAAACGACTAATTAAAAAAATATATATATATATTGACATATACAGTACGTCACTGGCGTATATGTCTATAATCATTAACAAGACATTGCAGCACAGAAATAGCAGCTTTGTTAGGAAATTGTATAGAAACAGTGACTTCATTACATTCCCCACCAGAAAGCACAGACACATTTACGCTTTAACTCTTATTTGTTATTGACAAAGAAGGGTATTTTCTTCAGTCAAAATAGGCTTTGAAGAAGGATGGGGCAGTTTCTTGCTTCTTTTTTGTAAAACCAGAAAACACAATGTGAATAAACAGTGTCACCTTGTCAGTCAATATAAGAGCCCTGTGATAAATATTGAAGCTTAGAGTTTCTTGTTGAGAGAAGTGATGATTCAGAATCGATTGCAATTTCTGAGGTTCAGCTGTTGTAATTACTGCTATTGCTACATGTAATTACATGTATTTAAGGCTGGGTGTTAAACCTCAAGACTTTTTTGGTACTGATTGAAATGTCCATAGCATTAAGTATCAATTAAGGTGTAGCTCTTATATGGCTGCTTGTGTTTAGACAACATTTAACATTTGAGAACTTTGTGTTCTTTTGTGAAATAAAAAAAAGGTATAGTTTTCATATCAATACCAAACTATCAACACTAGTGTTCAAGAATATCTATCGATACCCAGCCCTACACGTAGGCTCTTCCTTCTACTTTGCCCACCCACCCCCCATAGACTATGTTTGGCTACATACGTCTGCCAGGTTTTCTGATCTCCTTGTGGATGAGCGACCTCAGCTCGTTGTTGACCTTCGTCGTCTCGGTGTGAATGTGCTTCTTCAGAGCTGCAGGTGACAGGTAGCGGGGGGGCTGGTCCTCCAACAGCACCATCTCCATTCCCACCTCACTGCCCGGCGGCAGCTCCCCTGCCTGGGGTCGCCCGTTCTCCTCCTCGTCCCCATGCGGGAAGTCCTGGGGGTCCGCGGCAGTGTGGTTCTCCTGGTGGTCGGCAGGCCCTGAGGGATGATCCGCCTCCGAGTCCGAGCCCCCGTCTGAGCCATAGTGGTTCTGATTCAGGTGGTTGATGATCAGGTCCGGTTCAGGTGCTCCGTCATTCATGCCCATGTCCATGTCTGCAGGTTCAGAGACTGAGTATTTATTTTGTTTATGTGATAACACTCTTCTCACGTGGCTCGTCAGTCTCGGTAGATATCTCTTATACTAACCCTGCATATGACTTATCAGAACATCTAACACCAGAGTCAATGATTTCTAAAAGCTTTTCTTCAAAGGGGGATTCCACCAGTTTTAAACATCAGTGTCAGTTTTCTAGTCATACTGATGATGATTTCCAGTCATGAATTCAACTCAGCCTGTGAAAACAGTTGTATATTGTCTTCCTTTGTCAAGTCTGAGAAAATAATAATGTCACCAGGGTTAGGCTTGGAGACTTCACATTTTTAACAGAAAGCCTGCGTTACAGACTGTGGGCGTGGAGTTTTAAATGCATTCTACACATAGGTTATACCTCAGTGTTTTGGTGAGAGACACTGAATGTAAACAGAAATGTGTTACCACTATGAGACAGAAAAGCTTCTTTTGTTTTTAGACTCAAATGTTTTAAATGTAATGTTGAAGACAATTGTAACACATACAAACCATTGACATTTTAAATATATTATAAAAAATAAATTGTACTGCCTATCAAACACAGGGCAACCAAGTTCTTTGAATGTACTTGCTTTTCAGAAAAGCTTTGAAGAACATTAGGGACATGTAGAGTAAGATGTTACAGTGTAGGCTGGTGCACTGTGGGCCACTGCCAATACCACTGTGAAGAGCTTAATCCTGAGTGATTTAGATGAACTGTGTCAGCAGAACTGGCTTCAAAACCAAAATGCAGAAATTTACAATCAAAACAACTAAAAACTGATTCGAGTTTGAAACCGTTTCATCATTTTAATTAAATAGATGTGTAATTATACATGTCATAGTACAAATCTCACCTGCTGCTGGTTGAGGGCTGGCAGGGGGCGTTACTGGAGGGGTGTAGGCCCTGCCCAGACGCAGCAGAGGTGACATGCAGCGACGTCTCTTGGGCCCTCCACCTGGCAGGTTGTTGCTATCTCCTGGTCTCTTCCCCTTGTTCTGAGGGCTGGTCACAAACTCATCCGCCTCGTCGATCATCATGCCCTGGGAGAGGAGTGAGGAAGATGAACAACTAGGTTTTTCAATCAATCATTTTCTTTTCTCCGTTACTCATGAAAGAGGATGAGGGTCAGGGTTGATAGGAGTCGATGGGACGTACCTTCTTGTCTAGTTTGAAGGGGTTACCGAATGTGTGCAGACGTTTGGGCTGCTCAGGGTCTGCGTCTCGAAGAGGCTGAGGAGCAGCTTTGAGGAAGTCTTGGTAGTTGCCCATCTGGGCTATTGGCACGCTGTGGAGCTGGTCTGGACAGGAGCCAGGGAAGTTCAGCAACATGTAGGGAGAATTTAAAATGTTTTGCTCTTAAAGACTAACTTGACACCAGCTGAAATCTTTCTTTTTGCTGACCTTCAGTCAGGGGTTGATGTTTTCACCCTGACATCAGTTTTGGGTGTGGTTACAGGAATAACAGGGCACAATTACGAAACCCAAACAGTGGGTGTGGGTTACCTGAGTCCTGCCCCCTGAGACTACAGACGCTGGTGTTGAGCAGGTTCCTCCTCATTCGGCTCAGCTGGTCCAGCAGGTGGCTGCGGGGGATGTCGTAGGGATTCCTGAAGCTCTGTGGCTTCAGGCCCTGATGACGACACAACACAGATTTGATTGTATAAAGCAAGGGATGAGAGTTTAAATTCGGCCTTCCTTCAAGTCAGGAAAGACGATCGTTTTCTGGTGAAATACTGTCATGCTTTGGCCATAACAGAGTTGGCTATACAGTGGACACAGTCCTCAAGCACACAAACTATAGAAAACATCACAATAAACAGGATTGTTGCATGGAAAGCCAGGAAGGCAGGGAAAGTCTGAGAAGAAAGTGAATGAGTGATTTGAACAAGGAACTGCCTCTTGGCTTGATCAACTGTCCAATGCAGCTCAGTAAACAACAGTAAATGTGATGTTGATGTGTGTAATCATGGCTGAATAACTCTTGCTTATGAAAGCCATGTATCCTCAGAAAAACTCCAACCATACCTTGTTGAGCAGTGCCAGGTGAAAGCCCTGGAATTCTTTGGTGTTGAGCTCCATGGGCAGAGTCGGAGCCTCTCCTGTGAGACTCTGCAGCTGCTGGATGAAGTCCCTGCGCTGGGCCAGAGATATACCTCCCCCCCGCCAACGCACCTTGGTGCCGGCCTCTGGTGGCGGCTTCTTACCAATCAAGGCAATCAGGCGGTCATACTCGATTTTTGACTGGAAACGTGAGCAAATTAGTAATATGACTGGGTGCATAATGTGCAATTACATTCAGTCTCTTACTTGATGTATAAGACAATATGAATAACATGCACACTAGGGTTGGCTATCATTTTTGATACCAGGGTCAATATGAGAAAAGTTGATGATCTTTTTCCTTACTTTAAGTTGCTGATTAATGTGACTTTTTTCTACAAAGTTGTTGGGGGTGTTTTGCATTTAACAAAACAAGAGAAACTTCTAAAATGTGTATTAATTTAACATTGTAAAAATAAAGAATATCACAACCCTTTGAATAGATTAGACATACAGACACGCAAAGAATTTCTGTGGTATGTGCCCACAGACAGTCCGACTTCTAACCTGTTGGCTGAGCTTCTTCAGGTAGGAGACCACGCTGTAGCTCAGGCCATACTCCATGTTGTCGGCCAGCAGGTTTGGTGCTCCCATGATTCTCAGAGCCTTCCTCAGGGACTGTGGAACGAACACAGGAATAAGACCAGTGCAGCATCTTTTACGGTCTTCGTATGTTAATCAAATGGGAAAATAAACTTAAAAAAGAGCTGAAGAATGAGGCCAAGTCCACTGACCCCAATATAATATGGAGGCATGGTCTTCAGGTAGTTCTCAAAGGACTGCCGCCATTTGATGGTAGGCTTGAACTTGTGCACTTTTATCAAGTCATCTGCAATACAAGCAAGAATTACAAGTTAAACAAGAAAGCAATTTCGCGTTCACAAATTCATTTTCAGGGATTAATTCCATTTGCTCAAGACAATCATGCTGAATTTATTAGCTTAACTGATAATGATTTTCTTACTATAATAGCACATATGGTCATGTTTATTTACAGGTGCTGAGGAATGTGGACAAAATGCATGACACAAACAAAGAGCATAACGTGACTCAAGTTAAAAAAAAAAAAAAAAAAAAGGCTCTACTTCACTATAAATGACTAATTTTCTAAAATAATGGGACATTACCAGGAGGAATGATTTCACAGGAGAACATACAATGACCGTAAAAATTAGGGAGAAAGCCAAATGTGACACGGATCCGTCAGTCTTACCCAGAAGTGGCAGAAGCACGGGGTAGTTGTAGGGCATCACAAACAGGTTGACACAGTTCAGAGCTGTGCTGGCCTTTAAGTAGCCAAAGGGTTGGCCCAGGTCGCTATACTTGGCACTGTTACATACAAACACCTAAGAGACAGAGAGAAATTCAATGAATGTGTGTCGACATTAGAACTCTTCAAACCAGCAGACAAAAACATATGACAAAGAATTGATGTTTTTTTTTTTTAACTGCCTCAATAAGCTGCTGTTCAACACTGTTTGACAAGCTGCTGGTTCGTTGGTATGACCGTCACCAGGTTCTGTAGCCTGAGCCATGTCCATGCATTAACAGCAATACCTGTGGGTAACCCACACCTGATGCTGAGAAGCATGAACTCGCTCTTTGAAAAGAAGATGGCACTTTCAACACGCCCTCCGTGACTTTTCAACTCAACTAACCTCTTTCACACTTAAACAGCACGCAGCCTATGAAAGCTGTGCATTTCTTATTGATACATTATTTAACTGCCTGCATTCGTAGACAAATAGGACTTAGACAAAAACAAGTCTAAACGTTTACAGACAGGCTAGCAACCCCTGAGGACGTACAGCAAGTCACAAAAATGTGGACGAATGAAAAATGGAGGGGCAACTTAATCGGTTTTCGACCCTTTCTACTAGTGAGGCAAAACCTTGGACCGAGAGTGGCAGCAGAGGCAAGACCATGATACCTAAATCAAAGAAGGGGTTATGCTCTTTCGTCAGGGTAAGCTGGACTCTCTGAGCCTCAGATGTACTTAAGCCCAGCTGTTTTTTGAGCTGCTGTTGTGCTAACATTAGCATGTTAGTATAGCTTGAGTTAGCGTGTTAACATGCATACAAACTCCTGGATGTAAACATGCTGCAGTTTAGCCTGTAATATTTTATGTTAGCACACTAACATTATTTTAACTTGCTATAATTTAGCATGCCTCATTTAACATGTTAACATGTACAGTTTATCACAGCCGCTGTGTAAGAAGTCACTCCCTTCTTCAGTCATTCATTATTCCCACATAACTATCTCTATAGTGAGCAGTTAAATTACATTTTGGACATGTTTTAATCAAGGTGAAATGGTGAAAACCTGAAATCTCGAATCACACATATTGAGCCCTAACTTAAACCCGGGTGCAAGCGTTCCAACGCAGTTGTCATTTTCACCGCCAGTGCCCACGTTACGTAGCAAATGCACTTGTGCCCATCTGCGTGCTGGTCATAAAATGAGGTGTGGTCAGGCACATTGTTATATGCAATAGCAGTGCAGGCGCACCTGGCTTTTAAAAAGGGAATGGGAGACGACACTCGGATTGGTATAATTCACGTTACGCCCAAAACACACCTTAAGAGACTAAATACAACCCCTTTGCACCCAGATTACGCACCGTTTAACTAGCCGAAGTGGAGTTGGACATGCCCTCAGTGCACTATAGATCCTTTAAATAGTGCCCATTGTCTCATCAACCCACAGCAAATACGGTGGAGCATCTCATGTTGCATTTATTACATCACTGTTAGTATCCAGCTATGTGACAGAATGAAATCATCATTGAGGTGCAAATGTTCAAAACATTATAGATGTCAGCTTGAATGTTTAAGTCCTTCGTCACAAAGGGTTTGCTATTTTGTGAGGGTGGTGTACCTGCCAGCAGGTGTGCGGGGACTTCCTCTCCAAAATGTACTGCGTGAGAGGCGAAGGCTCCAGCTCATACTTGTCGAAGGGCACCTTGTCTATCACCATGGGCTCCGCGTCCACACAGGAGAAACGGACGTGGGGGTGGGCTGAGCGGGGGGGCTGGGTGGCGCACAGAGGGAGAGGTAAACACGGTTATGGTCCATGTTACTTGACACTAACACTCTGCACTGTAAAAATCATCATCATCATAATTGATACGGAATAATGCACTTTTTAGCTTGTCTACCAAAAACTGTATGCCTGATCGCCCATCTGGACCCAGGATAAGTTGATTACAGGTTTATCCATATTCATCAGCTGATATTTAACTTCCAATCGTATATGGCTAACATACTGCGCTTGTCTGTAAACCTGCAAATATGAACAGAGGATCCAGGACACACAGGCACGTTTTATTGTGTGTTGACATTGATGTCACTCACCTTCTCAAAAACATGTGCTTGTTTTGATAGAACCGATGACATAATGTGCATTACTTTTGTGTTTGAATAATATAACTGTGGTTTCTCTTTTGTCACAAGTTCATGTCATTTTTGAAGTTAAAAGTCTTCAACAACTATTCATCCATTGTTTTTAGTGCTTATTCTCTGTTTTTAATTAAAGAAAATTCACAATGAAATGACAGGAACCATTGAAATCCTGTATTGGACCATCCTTAACCTATACGCCTGATGAAATGGAACATTAAGTCACTTGTGCCTTTGCTGTACCTTTATTGTTATATAGTATAAGTATTGTTATACTTTTATATATGGACTTCCTTTGGGACACAAACATTTGACTTATTTTTTTGGTAAGACATGCAAAACAATTTACAGAGGCCTTATCCAGTATTATGAAAGATGCATGGTGAAAACATAAAAATGCTTTCCTGTACATTTTTTGGTTGATTCTTACCAGCGTAGGGGAGTTCTGGTCCGGCCAGAAGGCCTCGGGGATGGGCCAGTGGCCGATGGGGACACCGGTTTTAGGGTTGGGTCGTACATAGATCAGCTTGTGACAACAATGCCAAGGTTGTGGACCGGACTTCAGCGCCTCAGCTGGAGCGTCTGGACAGACACAGCACAGAGGAAGCTCACGTCACAGGTAAAATACCCATCAGCAGTTAAAGACAAGACGGTGCTTGTGAGGTACGGAAACAACAAAATGATTTTCATAAACCGTAACAGTGTGTAGGCAGTTAAACTATGAAGGTGGGGGTTTAAACGGTGGCATCCACCAGCTGTTTATGACCAGCAGTAAAGAAAAGCTCAGAGAGGATTAAAAAACAAAAAACACAGCGAGTGGGAGAGAGCAAAGAGATTCTCCGCTAATCAAACAGAGGCAGTGCAGCACTTTATAAAATGACCTTTTAGAAATAGAGTCAGGAACACATTTCATTAAGACAGACAAATGTGTCTCTTACCCTCTATAGGAGGAGGGTCAGGCCCAGTCTTCTCAAAGTTTATCACCACTCCACTCTGGATTTTCTGCACCAGAGACTCCAGACACTGGTTCAACATACGCTGGGAGAACACGCTGTAGGAACGCCCTGCAACACACACACACACACAATATTGACCTGAAAATGTGAATAAACTAAACACTGGGTTCTAGGGTTGGAGTTCAATGGCTTTTAAATGAATATGAATAAAGTATTGAATCCATCTATTATAGCTAAAGCCCTTTCAAATATATTTAGGATTCAAGGTTGAATCAATTCAATTCTTGGGCCACTAGGGGGCAGTGGAACAAGTAGAAAGAATAACATTTCTCATATTGTGAGTTAAAAGTCCTAGTGAATGTGTTGACATGTTAACACTGCCTTCTAAACACATCCATCACTCCTGGAGAAACATTATCTCTCATTTGGAATCAAATGTATGTGTGTATACACACACACACACACACTTATTCACTCGCCACCAACACCTGAGTGTTGATATATCTAGCTCTTTAGCTGCTGAATGGTCCACTTTCTTCACCAGCTTCACTAACTCTGTCTGTTTGCCATTTGGTGCTGAGCAGGTGGTGTACAGTGGGTTTATCAGAGCTTGTTTGATGAAAACAGCTGCCTGCTGCTGCTGCTGGAACGGGGTTAAGGCCGAATCACACAGTAAATGAGCCATAAAAGCAAAATACTGAGCTAAACAAGGCTGGAATGCTCCATGGAGCTGAGGGGAACTATAGTTTGTTTTTTGTTTTTTTTAAACCAGAAGGGATGGTTTCCCGGGTATAAAGCACATGATACTATTTGAATGTAGAGTACTCTTTGTTCAATTTAAAACCCAGTGCAATTTCAAGTGCTCTCTACTTAACACAGTACTCATATTTATGGGGCTGTATCCGTCCTACACTGTTACGGGCATTAAAAAAAGGAACATTTGCATGAAATGTAGCTCTGAAGCTGCTTTAGTTTTATTTGTCACAGCGCCGCAAAAGGTCACATGAATCAGACACTGTTTTACAAAGCTACAACTGATTAGTCTAATTCAGCCTTCTGGCCATTTACTGCCTCCAACTTCACCTCTAATGACCTTGTTATGCACCCATTCACTCACTCATTTCAATAGGCCACGGCTTTGTGTCAGGTCTGCCATCAGCAGTAATGGACAGGCAGCATGTACTGTAGACTGTTACTGACAATGGAGCTGTGTCATGTTCTACATTCAACCCCACTGACTGCTACACAGAGCTTTGGTGCGCTCTGCTCTCTCTGTGTGTGTGTGAGCTAATCTTAACCTGCCATCAGCATCATTCTAGTCTGTTCCTCCTGCCAGCTGCTTCCACAACCGGGCAGCATGAGGACTGGAGACAGGAGGGATGCAAGTCTACTTCTATAAGTGTGTGTGTGTGTGTGTGGGGGGGGGGCTTCAAAATCATTGGCCTGCAAGTGTCTTGACACTTCCAATTATGGACAGGTGGGAAAATCTGGGCTTTCTAACCTTAAATCAACAATTACTCCTGAAGTGCACTTCAAAAGCATTTAACCCCTCCACTACAGCTCCAGCAGACTTGCTCATTGGTTAAAACAAGAGCATATTGTGTTTGTACAGGGTTGTTCAGCTTCCACTGGCAAACCTGGAAACACAAATAACTCTGAATGTTGAGCTAGACAGTGCTGAGACAGAGCTTCAGGGCTGTCCCTTTACAGGAGTGAAAAACAGCTGTCAAGGCAAGCTTTCTGTCTAACACTAAGTTATTTCCCTCAAAAAAAAAAAAAAAACCCACACCCATTATTCTCCTCTTTCTTTGTATTGACAGGGATGATTCATCAGCTGTGCTGCGGAATGCATTAAACAAATAGCTATTTTGATCTGGTGTTATAAATACTTTGAGCTTGTCCCAGCATGTTCCACCGGGCTCTGCTGTAGAAATTAGGCTTGCGTCGCTCTCAAGAGGAATATGTCTATGATGTTTTTTCCCCAAAATAAGGTTATAATGACATCCATTTACAAATAATTGGCAGCACACAATAAAATACAGTATGGTACATTGTAACAAGTAACATAAATACTCTGTGTACAGATGATCAAAGACTGAATTAACTGTTGTCTTTACATTAGCCAAGTGTCTGTAGGACTATGGAGGTCTTTACTTTTATTTGTCTTGCAGGTTCCAAATACATACACCTTATTAATAATTTATAAATACTGCAGAAAGAGCCCCAAACGGCCCTCAATCTAATTATGTAAATTACATTAATTGTTTTTTCTTCATTTCCGGACTGTTCGTAGTATGGGCTATGTGCTGGATCTGGTTTATATCAATTTGTTGTGTCTTGTAAGCCTATGCGGGCTGGGCATATATTTGTATTTATGCTACAATAAGAAAAAAACCTTATTATTATCAGCAACATAACTGCAGCAATTAAGACAAATTATGTCAAAATATTCCTCAAAGGACACTCAGGATAAATTCCATAAGGGTTTTATTTAGATCAAGTACCACTGATTTACTATTGCACTTCCATGAAGTCTTGAGACTTGTAGGAAACAGATTACAACGCAAGATAACCCTGATATTTTCTCAGGCTCCAGCAGAGCTACAGAAGACGTTCCATCAACTATTTCCACAGCCTGGGAAGTACTCCTCATGACGAGTAAACTGACCTTTATGTGTAAAATCGGGCCCCTTTAAGCAATGCACTCTCCAAACACATATTATACATTAACCAAACACCAGCTGGTGTTCAGTCCGCCTACCTCCAGTGACCTCACACATGGGGGTGATTGGAGAATCGTCAGGTGGGACGCCGCCGAGGGGTTCGGGCTCCACCGAAGCGTTGCCGGGGATGCGCAGCACCAGAGCGAACAGACGCTGGTCCCAGCGGAAGGGCTCCTTGGTCAGCTCGCTACCCGGCAGCGGGGTGGTCAGAGGCAGATGGAGCTGGATGGTGGAGGAGAGTCAATGACAAAACTAACCATGACTCTTAACTAGAAACAATGTGGGAGGGTTGGACGATATGATGATACGCCCAGAGATTTAGCTGTACTGTTTCAACCGAGGTAGCTCTACTTTGGTCATTAAACAACAATTAACCCCTCAAAATGTTTAAACAGACATCCACTGCAAGGGGACAGCTGTTAAAAGATTTCATAGTGCTGATGCATCATCGCTTCACGGGAACCATCATACTGCTCCACAAATACAGATTCTGATTTTCTCATGAATTTTCTTTTCAGACAATTCTTAGGCAGCCCAGAGTTTTAAGTAACTGTCAGAAGAGCTGTAACTAAAGTCAGACTCCCCCACCAGGAGTCACTTGGTAACCTGTGCCCTTTCTAAACAAGCACAAGCCTGGAATTATCACAGAAGCCATAAATATAAATTAGACTGTGGCTGCAGTATCAAGGATTTAACTGTATGTGTTTGACCAGCAGAAATATTCAACATGGATGGCAGAGATACCTATGTATGGATTTATGGGACATTATGATGGGCCTTTATACACTATTTCCTAGCATTTTAAAGACCAATGGCTTGATTGATTAGTCAAAACATAGGCAGACTAATCAATGATAAAAATTATTATTTCAGTCACTTAAGCCAACCTCACTGGTTGTGGGTTCGCAAATGTGAAAATCTGCTGGTTCTCTTAATCTTTTATGATAGTAAATTGTAAATCTTTTGGATTTTGACTGTTGGTCACATAAAACAATCAACTGGAACATGTCAACTTGGGCTTTGGGAAGATGGGAATAAAGTATTAAAAAATGCTTCGTAATAGCACTTCTGTGAATGTAATTTTGGCCTCCGTAGTGACTGATAACAGGGAATGGTTTGATGAAGTAAGAGATGCTTGTGTTAAAGTGAACATCATCTGCAATGGTTGTGTGATCAGACAGGCCCCTGAGTTGTCATCCAACCAAGCAGGAAGCAGTCCTGATTTTGGCTGACCTCATCTTGGACTCCGCCGCTGCTGGTCAACTTGTTGCCGTCACTGATGGCAATTATGATGGCCGGTTCGAGGAAAAAGGGATTCCTTCCCTGTGAAGAGAAAACATAAAAGGACATTCACAATCAATTAATTCCTTTAAAAAAACTAAACCACAAGAGCAGACATAAGTAATGTGTCAAACTAAAAAAGGGTTAAGTGCATACATAGAAGCCAAGTGCAAAATTCATATTGGAATTTAGCAGCTGTATATTTATAGCACTAGAAAGTCTGAGGCGTAAATGAGCACAGATAATGTATCATTATATAGATAACTTACAGGGGATGTATTTTAAGTGAGTGGGTGTGCGAAAGAGAACCGTAACTCAGGGGAATAATGAGAAGGAACAGTCAAAGTACAGTATTTAGTACAGTCATGACATATATACATCCGAGACCAGAATCAGTGTGTATCTGCAGTGTATGTTCACTCTGTCCTCCACAATGGCAGAGTACATTACCTGAGGACCTTTGTGAAACCTCTTTTCTGCAAGACGCCACAATATTTCCTGACACCAGCACTCCATGCTGATAAAATGAAACTGGAGCAGCACTGCATTTATCACTATGCGTCGGCCCCTGTGGGATCATCCACAGAGGCCAAAGAATAACTTGGTGAGTTAACAGTGTAAAACCTCAACGCAGCCCAACAAGTCCTGTCAGGAAACAGTCCGCACACTGGACCTCAGTGCAGAGTCATACAGAGACTTCATGAAGGCCATCCTGTTCTGACAGCGGCGCAATAATTAATGGATGTGAAGCCACTCAGTTTGGACTCTACCTGTAGGCTGTGGTTTCTGCTGAATGATGGATCTGTCCAGTTCCACAAACAGCCCAAAGTAAACAGAGCAGGATACCGCCAAGATCCACTGTACTATTGGTATCCATGACAACCTGGCCATTTTTGTGTCCTCCCCAAAATCCCTTTATGATATCAAGCACTTGCTTAGCATGGTAATGAGTTGGCGATGAGACTAACTTGCCAGACGAGTGAGGATTTAATTCAATGCACATCAGCTCACAAAGCTTTTACTGTTGCTATGCAATTAGCTGTTGATCATAAGGGGGCTAAACAAACTAAACAAATATAGCTTTTAAAATGAGATCATTGGACATCACATTAGTGCAGGCTGACGAAACAGAACAGCAGCCAGCTCTGAAACGATCATTTGATTAATAGAAAAATTATCTAGTTAACTATTTTGATAGTCGATTAAATGTTTAAATCGAAGTTCACATTTGCTGGTTACAGCTACTCAAACTGAATAACTATACTTTTGGGTTATTTGACATTTGATGACATCGCCTGGAACTTAAGGAAATTGCAACGGGCATTTTTCTGTATTTCCTGACATGTTATAGACCAACTTATTAAAAAACGGGAAAATAATCAACACATAAACAGATGACGAAAATCATTTGTAGCTGACTTCATAAACAGGCCGTCTATGTATTCAGCTGCAGACAAGTCCATCTGCAACAGCAGGAACTCCGGCCTGCTATTGTGCCAGACTGATGGAGATCCATTAGAGCACTGTTTATCACCCCCGCTGACATGTTAACTTACAACCAAACATCACCGGTCACATCCTTTCCTCCCTCTCTTTCCCCTGCTCTTTCATTGCTCTCTTAATGAAATTGATCAGTGCCAGGATTACCCGCTGGCTGGCTCCCTTCTCTACCGCCATACTCCTTCAGCTCCCAGGGGAGAGTCATCTCAGATGCCTGGCAACCTGGAGGGCTCAGCGTTACAGTAGAGTGAAGCACTCCCGGGCAATATTAACTCCCGCACTGCTTTCCTCCCCTTTGTCTACTCCCTCTCTAGCTCTCTACCCCCGCTGAACGTCTTACACCTTGAGCACTTACAAACATGAGCACGAAATATCAAAGTTGACTTTTCTTTATTAATTAAACTGGAAAGAAAAGCGGACGGTATTTAGTTATTATACGGGATATTTCAAATACAAAGCCAACCGAGCTCAAGCTACTGCATCACTTTGGTTTGGCTTTGATTCACAGCTGCTGAAGCTGATTGAGACGGAAAAACACAGACAAAAAAGCTTGTGTAGTCATCGGAGCGCTTTGTTCAGTTTTATATGATTGTAAACTCAATCTGTGTTTTTGACTGCTTTCCCATTATTTTGTATTTTAAAGACTAAAGGATTAGCTCATTTTTTAAAATAAAGACAGATTAATCGATAACAATGGCCATTATACCACTTCTTTTGAAAGGACATAAGCAAAATACACAGGTTACTAGTAATTTATGATTACAGCATGGGGGGGGGGGGGGTCATCTATTTTGAAACTAACCTTCTTTCAGTTCTGAAAATGTACTGAGGACAGAACAGGCCATTACATTATAAATACCGTCAACCTGTCATTAGAGGTCACCGGTGGCCGATGCAGGAAACCGTAACCTCGACCTCAGCATGTGCCGTGCGTGTCCACAGGCATACGTCTGTGTCCATATCGTTTCTGCCAGCGTGTTTGGCACTTGACATTCAGACTCCCTGAGAGTGTCTGACCTGCATTATGTATGCATTACCCGGGATGGTAGGGATCTTCCATTGGTGACTCAGGAAAGGCTAGTTAAACATGCACTACCGCTCCCATCCTCGCGACTTACCTCCACGCTGGAAAACTGACGTCCAGACTCTACATCAACCACAAGCGTGCAGGCTCATCTAGCAGTTAAACTGGGTGTGGACTAGACTTTAAAGTTAGGGTTAATAATGACTATTCTGTTCCTCTGGCAGAAAACTGCAACTCATTTCCAGACACTGGACAGAAGACAGGAAAATCTTACAGGGCGATGTAATGCATCTCCTGTGAGCTCTTTTCTGCTGCTGTTGATTTCTTTCTAATGAGACTAAATCTGCATAGAGCCACTCTGGGCCTTTTGTGTTACACTACACGGCAAGTAGCACAATGAAAGAGGACTTCAGCATCTGTTTCAGATATATATTACTAGGCTGACGTGAGCATAGCACTCTAAAACTGTAAACACAACCTCACAATTTCTATCTATCATACCCTCTCTCACACAGGTTTACATTCAACAACTACCTCCCTAAACTGGAAATTTGACCACAGACTTAACTGGTAATGTCACAGGGAGGCACTTTTTGGAACTGGGCCAGTAATATTGAATTGGTTGCAGACTTTGTGGGTTCAACAAATATTTGTTTGCCATATTCAGTCCCAGTTAATTTTATGTGAATGCAGGCTCCCAGCTAGGAATCAGGCCTACTCTGCTGTTCAGCTGGAGGAGAGACTTGTTTCAAATTCACAAATTAAAGACGGAGTTGTGCAACGCAATGGAAATATCATCTGTGACTTCTAGTGCAAGTTCTTTAGCTTGCAATCTCACATTGTAAAGCCTTTTCTTGAATGGCCTAACATTCACGATCTTGACAAAAGAATATTTAAATTATTCAGACTTTCTTCTGAGGTAAATCCTTACGTTTTCTGTTGACTTGAGTAGAAAAAAAAACAAAAAAACAATCCCAGTTCCTGAACTTTACGAATGTGTCTAAATCTCAGCATCAGTGACACAACAGGCATTCCAGTAACTTGGATATAATCCTTAGGCAACCAATACACTCCACTCAGTCACCATTTTTCTTTAGGGTCTACCGAGAAAAACATTATGGCATCCAAGCAAAAGCACAGCAATAAATCATACCTTTATGAAGGCTGCAATGTTCAGTTTTTGTTGAAACTGCTTCAGAGAGGTGTTTATTCACTTCTGTGGTCATTTCTGAAGCTGTACTCTTACTGAGAGGTGTTTCAAATATTTTTCCCCATCAATGAAGGTAGACTAAATATTAGAAAACACCTCTAACGCCAAGACAATACAATTCACCTCCAACTTGACCATTAAGCTGAATCAACACCTCTAAACCGAACATTATAACCCTTCTAAAAAAAAAAAAAAGGTAGGATCTCTAGGGTTTAATGTAAGCTCATTTACAGCTCTAACCTCTATAAATCTAAAAATATTAGCAAGAAGCTATCTAAGCTATGATTTAGAGCATAGTGGCAGTATGTAACACAAATTAAAGTCACCAAATAAATGGTGAGTTACTGAGGTGGAAAATAAAGTTGTCCTTTTTTTTTTTTTTTTTTACCTTGTTGCTGTTATGTTTGTGTCATTAGCACATGACTGAAAGTGTGTGGGGTCACAGTATGCACGTGGTTGATGCTTGTAAGACTGGGGATTGGGTGAAGGGGGCCTTTGGGGGGCAAATAGCACCTTGTCATAACACTTCATAAACCTGATTTCCTGTCTGCCTCTTCAGTACTACATACCTGTCCATAGTTGTCTATCCCAGTCACTAATCTATTGAGATTGAGTAAATCAAAAGCGGTCCTCAAGGACTGGCCAATAGCTGTGAGCCCGTTTGCTTGGAGATTCCTCAACTCTGTCATGAAAGTGGCATGGCTCTCTTTCCATCCAGCCTAAACAGACAAAACAAAACGTTTGGTTAAATAACACACACACACACACACACATTAAAGCCAGATAACTATCCCACTGTTGTGAACAGCAGGCAACTCCTACAGAAGTCAGTTGTTAACTTGAGTGCTTTTTATTATGATTCACAAGTGATAAACAGAGATAGAGGTCGCTTGCTCTCTGTGAGGCCGATCATTTGACAACCCTGCAGCCAAGACCTCGAGCCGTTTCTACCAGGCTCGCGCGACCGGCCTGGGATCAGAAATTACGAAGTCGCAATGTGTGCCGTGACTAAAGTGGCAATTTGGTCTAAACAAGTAAAGTAAGCTAGTCTGTCACCCCTTCCTCCTCCCTCCTCCTCCCCCTCCCCACCAGATATCACCTCGCTGTATAAATAACACCCAGAGTTCCTTGCTGCTCACATTGAAACAAAATGTCGGCCATGTTTTAAAAGGGGTATGAAAGCTCCTCCTGAAGATTTCTCTCAAACACAATTGATGTAGTGATCACAACGTGGTGGAGCGATGGAGGGACAGTCAATCTGCGCAATGTAAAGCTGGACATGACCCGAAAACAAACTCTACCTTTATCCCGAACGGAACGTCTTCAAAATTTACCAACATATACCGGTCCCCTCGGCTCGCCGGATCTCTCCCTCTGAGCTGTGGAAATAGTAGAGAATTATTTACGGTTATCGGAGAGATCAGGTTTGACAGGCGAGCTTGCAACAGTACAATGATGATCCGAACCGCAATCCCGCTCGGGATCTCCCAATATGAATGTGTCCCGTGGTTACAGTACCTTCATAAAAGTCTCAACAGCGCCTTTTGCTATGTCCAGATAGGTAGTGCCCAGATGGGTGCGCTGGTTCATTGAAGCGGACGTGTCTATCAGAAAAAGTAAAACGGGCATTGTGATGGTAATGACACGTTCTGCATGGACTTGGTGTCAGTACAACCGGCCAAAACGCAAAAAAAGTCTTTTGTTCTCCTGCCGCCTGTATCACCCCTCAGCTAGCTAGCTAGCTAGCTGGCTAACTGTCTGTCTCACACATTCTTTCAAAAAAGTGTAAGAATAGTGAGTGGAGAAGCCCTTTCCGGGCAAACTAGACTAAAAACCTCAAACCCTAGGGGCAGGTTATTGATTCACGAGGGATTTTGATAATTTTTACAATATTTTGCAAATATTCCTAAGTTTCATAGTAACAAAGTTCCCCCTCATAGTGAGTCCCTGCTTCTCCCTACACTGAATGCGCTGTGTCTTGTCCACTGGTTTTAACCTAAGCTCCGAGCTTGACCCCGCCTCCCAAGCGGTCTTTCAGCGTCACGTGTAAGAATACTCGCTCCTCATTGGCTCTCTGAGGCCACTCATTACCATATCCAAATTAGGCCAAAACTGAGCGTCTCATGCGCATGCTTGCTTGCCCGAGAGGCAGGAATGCGAGGAAAATATTCTGTACATGCAGTATGTGTTTAAGAATGCAATATATGTGGCGACGCGCTCTTTTCCGTGAACCTTGCATTAGTTGTTTGAGCACATATTATTTGAGAATGGGCTCATGTCTGCCCTGAGAGCTGATTACATAATCAACATTTACTTCATCCTACATACACGGGCGTGGGCTACTGTGAGAGCAGAGACAACCCCTCAAGACTATAGAGAGAAAACTGAAGGCAAAGATGGACAATATCAAACAACAATAATTGAAATATTGACCCAGGAACGTACCCACAGGTACACAAAAACTGCTCGCTGGCACTGTGGCACTTGGTTTTCATGTGATGACCAAATAAAGACAGCCCTCTCTGCAAAACGATCTGAAGGAAGACGGGTTTAGCCGCACTCACACACCCTGCAGCTCTAACATGGCTATACTTTGTTTTTATTTCCCATATGTGCAATAATACATACTTCGCTAAAAATAAGAAATGAAAACACTCTGAAGAGAGGTTTAATATCTGATAGCATATATAGCCTACAGTATGGTTATGGTTGTTGCTTCCTATCAGTTTTGGCTTTACACAAACATGTAGTTACTGAGATAATGTCTTAACTAATTTACCACACACTTAAGAATTATTTCAATTGACCTCCGACAGGCTACACGTAATCCTGGCTGATTAGAGGGTCCACTCTTAATGCCACATGACACTCAGCCAGACGAACACGATTGTGCAATACAATTTACATAATGTAGCTCCCTGGAAAATATCATCACTTCCGCAAAACTAAGAGGAAACCATCCGGTGGCAGGCGATAGCAAAGAGGAGGACGGTCTATTGCCTCTTGTTTGACAGAGTTCTCTGAAGCATCACACACACACACAATAGTTTATTTTCCGGTGTGCCACTGACACGTTTTTCAGAATAAAATTATTTATGTGGACGGTGTAATAGGATCTAGGGGGTAAAATTGTATTGACATTTATGTGTGTCCAATCAGTGTGAACCAACTAATTGGTATACATTGAGAGTCCGAAGTGGAAAGTAAAGTAACAAAGTAGCCTGAGTATTTCCATTTGTGCTATTTTCAGTATATTTGAGAGAAAAATATTACTGAAAAATACTGTTTTATTCCACTACAAGTATATGACAGTGGTTACAAGTAACCTTCCAGATTAATATTTTACATACCAAACATATGATCATCTCATTATATGTGTTGCAGTGATATCTGTTAATACCCAATAACATTGTAAAGTTGTCATAGCTCCACCTCACAAATGGGCCATTCTGTATAATGAGTACTTTTTACTTTGATACAGCAAGTGTTTTTTGCTAATAATACTCCTGTGCATAATCAGTAGTTAAGGTAAGTAAGGTAAGTTTGAAATGTAAATTTGAATGGAGGACTTGTAATGGAATATGTTTTATATTGTGGAATTACTTTTACTTATGTAGAGGATCTCAGGACTTCCTCAACGAGAATACACAAGTTACCTGAATTTTAACATTTACATCATAACTATAACATATCTTCAATATAAATAATTTGTTTTTCACCCGGGGTACTTTTACTTACCTTACTAGTTTTAGACCTTTATTCTGAAGTTATATAAAATGTGACCGGAAATAATTGTCCTTGTTTTTCACGACTCTTTGTAAACAGCTTACAAGAGGTTCTAGAAGTGTTTTTATATTATGTGTCACATTGTTGTGTCTGTTGATGTTTGACACAACAGTTAAACAACCCAGTAGATATGTATTAACTATTTGTTTTATGATGATACTCACAAGATTGTCAATAACGGTTTTACTATGAAAGTCATAACCGGATGTGTGATGTTTTGTGTGAGTTAAAAGCAGAGGGTGTGGAGTTTGGAGTACATGGGCATTTACTAGAGAGAGATGATCTAATTGAAGCTATCAAGTTACATTATAGGAAATGTTGGATCCAATGTTTTTGGAACTTTACCTATACTAGGGACTAAAAGTTAGGATATCTCAGCCTGTGCTGCATCAATTGAACAGAATGAGAATTATTTTTCATTGTCACATACATAGCAGAGCCAGGGCGCCAACTCCAGTTCTAAAGAACACTGACAGGAGAATTAACCTAATATACATGTTTTTGATGGAGCACCCAGAAGAAACACACGGGGAGAACATGCAAACTCCTGCCCCAGCCGGGATTCTTACCCGCCACTTTCTTGCTGTGAGGCGACAATGCTAACCACTGCAGTCCCGTGCAGACCACTGACCGTGCTTTTTTAAAATGTGTCTCTTTTTGTGAATCCCCCAACTTTATGGAAGTGCAATACTAAATTGCTGGAGCACCTATTTAATAAAGCCATTTGCAGCTTATAAACCCTTTATAAAGGGTGTCCTATTAAAAAGATGTACAATTGCGATCACACTTATAAATGTTATAACTAAAATATGCTCAGATTTAGTTGATTTTTTTGTTTCTGTACTACGACAAAACCTCATTTTTATGTATGCCGAAAGTTGTACTAGACTAGACCCAAATAAAGATCTGTTTTAAAAATGTTTGCGTTTCAGAGATTAAGCTTTTATTTTGAAAATATAACAGTAAAAATTCGCGCAGAGGTTTTATTTTGTTCAGAGGAAATGCTTGGTTCTGGCTGTAGGCGCGAGTGTGTGTGTGTTTCTGTGTGTGTGTGTGTGTGTGTGTTGTGTCAGCTGACTGGCAGCATCTCTGGCAGCAGTGACAACACCGTGTGCTACCTGCTGACAGCTAGCTAGCAGCTCCCAGCCGACGCTTTACTGTCGGGCCGGGGTTGGTTATGTTTCCCGGAGCCAGAACCGTAGACGGAGGTTTGTGCACCACCAACCCATGGCGGCCGAAATTCAGCCCCAACCGCAGGCTCGGAAGCCATGTCTGCTGAGCAAAATCGAGGCTTTCCAAGATGTTGTGATCACGGCGGTCATCATTCCCAAGGAAGACGGCGTTATCAGCGTGTCTGAGGACAGGTACGTTAAGCTATGAGCTGCACGGCGGCTAAAACCCCAATTTATAACCGTCACCTTCCTTGTCTTCCCCCCCAAAACAGTCGGTCATTGATTGAGCTCATGCCCCCGTCTGGCTTAACGTTAATCATTTCAAAGCCGTTTGTACGTAGAAACAGTCCAATGGTCCAACGTTATAGAAAAAAACAGTCCCTAAAATTTCTACATATGTGTCAGCTGACACAGTCATTTGAGCGCATTACATGCTAGTTAACGACAGCATGCTCTTTTATTTCTTTAAGCCTATGAACAAGCTCACGTCATTAACAATGTGGTTTCTTAGGTTCTGCCGCCTGCGATCATTTGTAATAGTGGCTAACGTTAGCCAGCTAGCTACCAAAAATGAACCCATTCAGAACAAAAAAAGAAAAAAAAGACCTGGTCTTCTCTGTGCAGTTTGGGCTGTTTCTCAACCTTAGGGGCCACCAGTTAGAAAAAGAGTAACGTTACTTTAATTTCTCCCGTCACTCCTCCAGTTGTACACTTGTGTGTGTGTGTGTACGCGCGCGCGCGCGCGTGCTGACGTCTTCTATATGTCGCCAAGTGTGTATATCCAGTCTATTGACAATCTGCAAGTGCTTGAGGGCGAGGCTCTGCATGTGCAAAGGTTATGCCCTGTATGACCCAGGACCAAATACTACTCATCTCATGGCAATATCCTGCAACATTTCAGAGAGGAATTTGTTAATAAAGTTTGTTAAGGCGAAAATGTTGAAAATGTGAACTAACCAGATGAAAGTACATCTTCTTGGCAACCTACAAGTTTGGAAAAGGAGGCTCCAAAGCAGGGGTGTCCAAACCTTTCATACCAGGGGCCACGTGGAGAAATAAAAAGCAGTCCTGGCCCATGAGCCTTTTTTAGTTTAAATGCACAGTATGTGATTTCTGCCGCCAGGGGTTTCTCACATCAAAACAATGACAAAAGATGTAGTTTGATGATGTCACGAAGTAGCTTGGGGTCATGGGAGTTGTTGTCTTCACTGTTAAACAACCACTATTGCTGCGGAAAAAATCTATCTGACGGGACTCAGGCAGGAAACATGTTCACGGACGAGGTAATGTATGAAACATGTCATCGCGTTACGTTTAGTCACGTTCGCCGACTTCCTTTCTCACCCTCTGACGTATCCCGTGTTCCCCTCAGACGTTATAGCAACTAGAGGGGGTACAGGGGATATGACGCCATTGACAGGTGACCAAATGTTACCTTGAATAACATTACAGATTTGTCTGGGTTTGAACTTTATTGGAAACATTTGAGATAATGTAAGTAATGTAAGTGAATGAGTTTTTAGCACTTTGTGCTGCACACTTGAATCTGTAGTAAGATGATTTTATCACTATTAAATTTCTCCTTATTTTCTGGTCAGAGAAAACGCAACAACTTCTCTCCTTCAGATGACGCATTTTTTTCCAAACATGCACGGACCAGCCGAGTGAAGGGAAATCAACTATTCACACGGTAAACTCTATAACTGCATGAGTTGCGTGCCTGCACACAAAGTTTTTGAGGCAGAATAGGAGTGGCGTGCTGTGACGTCGCTCATCCTCCAGCAGGGAATTTTATACAGCAAGTATCCTTGCGTTGCATTTCAATAAGCTCCAACTGCACGACCTCCTGTGTTCCTTCCACATCAGCAGAGAAAGGATTGGAGAACAGGTTAATGTCCTTCACAATGGCCGCGAAATCTGGGAAGCGCTGGTTGCATTTTGTGATCAGTGATGTGAGCACAGTCAGGTACCGTTTTCCCTGAAATGTTGGCGTTTGGGCACCTGGACATCATTTCTCACACAGGTGGGAAGTAAGTGTGCAGCATTGCCGTCACTGATTATTTCTGATCTGAACCCAGAGAAAGTGAAGTTGGGCGTGTTTACTGTCTTGCCCTGTTAGTGTTGATTTAAAGAAAACTTCAACGAGAAACTGTAGCCCACTTCAGCCCAGAGTGACTGGAGTCTGCAACGCATCAAGAATTTAACGTTAAAATGTTATGGTTTCACCCCACAGGACGATTCGGGTATGGCTGAAGAGAGACAGCGGTCAGTACTGGCCCAGTGTCTACCACACAATGTCATGTAAGTATTCTTGCTTGATTTATTTTTTTTAACCTGTATGTGTAAATGTAAATTGTTTTGGTGTGTATGTTATTTATTCCTGTTTGATTAAGGGGCTTCGGATTAAGGCAATATTGTAAAACAAAGGCAATGACTGTGGCTTGTTCAGTGCAATGGAATAAGTCATGTATGAGTATGTAACTTTAGTCGGCAAAGTTGTCCAGATAACATGAGCTTCTTATAACAGGCATGTTGTTCATTCCTGTTTTTGTTTCCTCTGTTTGCTTTCATTCTGTGTGAGCGTCTCTCCTCATCATGATGAACGTAATGAATCACGCAGACTGCACTTCTCAGGATGACATGAAACCGCGGAGTTTAATTGCTCCTGAAATTCAAGTTCAGCGTTTGCGCTTACTCTCCCGCCCTCAGTACTGCAGTGCTGCAAGTCTCTGACACTGTTTGTCCTTGTTTCCCTCCAGTTGTGCAACTGAAGGAAATCCCGTGCTTCCATCAGCAAAATCTGTAGCTTGCGATAGCACTAGCAGAGGCTGCATTTGTTAAACATTTTAGTATGCTGATATAAAAGCTGAAATTAGCGTGCAAAAGATAACACAGTAATCACTCCTTTCAGGATTTACAGATTGAAATTTGTTTTCAGTTTTTATCTTAGGCAGAACTGAGTCAAATTTTTGACTGAAATGACTTGAAATTTGATAACAAATAGAATTAATTGATTCCTGACTGGAGTTTATCATACATAAAGGCATTTGTGCATCTTTGAGTTGCTTCATCACAAGTTGTCCATGGTTGTGTTCTCTAGAAACCTTCAGACTGGTTCAAATTGCAGGGACTTTGGTCCCACGTTTCTAATTTCTTTTGTCCGTTAAACCTCAGCCAACATATTCAGGAAATTGCGACAGTACACTGTTATCCAAACGGTTGACAGAAACATGTACATTTGATACAGTTTATTCGTTTTGGGGATATTTTCACCACATTAAATCAGCCAAACAGAGATTCAACAGTAAGGAAGTTCTTTAGCGATTGTAACTAACTCACACTGAACCGACCAAAAAACAACAATATTAGTCAATATTCCAAGAAATATATTTCGGCACAAAAGCCATTGCTGTTTCTAATAAATAATTGGTATCTAAATGGTAACTGTATAAACGCTGCTGCTGCATTTGCTTCTGCATGATGAGCTCCCAGCGGCTTTGTTGTTTTTATAGATAAATACGGATTCTGATATCTTTCACCTGAACCTGCTGACAGTTGGCATTTTTGCTGCTATTCAAGTATATAAATGTGGAAATTGCAATGCAAAAAAAGACAGCGTAAACAAGAATACATTATCGGAGTTAACTCCATTTTTAATCTAATATTGCTCAAAAAAACAAGACGAGCAAAGAAAACACTGAAAATGCAAAATGGAACTGCACCAAGGCCGACTGTCGACAAAAAAAACCAACCACATTCTGCTTGAGAGACTTAAATCAACACTGACTGAGGAGTCATGCTGTTTAAGATGATTTGTGCACTGAGCAATTAGCCCACAGGTGGTGGACAGAACAACCAAACCCCCTGTGGATGACCATTGTGATGCTGTTAAAGTGTTGTTGGGACTGTTTGATTCATCCATTTCATTCATCCATCTATTGGCTTTACCCGCTTATCCTTAAGGGTTGTGTGTGTGACCTTGGGCGAGACTGTTTCAGAGAGATGTTAATTAAACTCTGTGGTAGATGTTCTGGCTTGGATCACATTAAAAATGATGGCTTCCAGTACACCACCAACACCATAGACTAGATGACATAGCTGGAGGACACCATTTAAGAATGTACTTCGTCTATATCAGACAGGAGACACATATCAAGCGCAAGAGATGCACGTTGAATCGGAACTAACGAAGCACATTCAGTATTAGAAGCAGACTGATAAATCGGGCCTATATTATCAGCTGATTTTAGCGCATATGTCAGCCAGTTAGTAGCAAGAAAATGGCAGTGAAGAAATGCCAAAGTTATGTTTGAGGTCATTTAGAAACAGCGTCTCCGTCAGATAGTTTGACCTTGAGAGAGCACTGAAAGGTTTACATTTAAGTTGAATTATGTGTTTATGTTAAAAACCGAATATCAGCCAATATGTCGTTATCTGAATTTATATGACTCAGATATTGCTTTTGGTATCTGCCTCAAAAATTAAATATTGATCAGGTTCTAATTAGTATTTTTTTTCCCCTACTTACTAGCTTCTCTAGAGCTTTCAATTACATCTCATGGTCTTTCTCAGTGGATGGAGTTTGCTCAGTTGTCATCACGTGACCTAAGTGTGGAACTTCAGTCAACTGAGCAAACTCCATCCACTGAGGAAGACTGTGAGATGCAGTTGAAAGCTAAAAAAAAAACTAGTAAATTGACTTTTTGAATTACTTTTTTTTTTTTTTGTCAAACGACTGTCTCCAAGGTCAAGAATGCGCTTGTTCTACTCATCTGAGACGTGTACTACAGCAGAACAGAAATCACTGTGACAGTAAAATTACCGCAACAATACAAATTTACATGCAAAAATGAGCAATTTAGACTGTGAAGTTTTCCCAAAATAACAATAACATGCATCGACTAACACACACACACACACGCACAGAGGCAGACTGTTCACTATTGTATGTCTTTGTGTCTCCAGCATCAAGCTCCTGTATGTCCTTTAACCCAGAGACCAGGAGGCTGTCCGTGGGGATGGATACTGGAAGCATCTGTGTAAGTCCAACCACCAACCTGCTTCCTCTCCAAACACAACCCCCTGGCCTTTCTCTCTTTCTCAACTGAAGACTGCTTGCTTGTCTTGCTGTTTCAGTAGTAATCACCTGAAGGATACATGCTATTCCAGATAGATCTTGGGATATTTTGTCATCTGCATTTTAGCACATAAAATGGAATGTAGCTCTAATTGTATGTACTTTGGTGGAAGTGTTGATTGCAACAGGATTATTTCTGGTGAGTTTGTTTATTCAGTTGGTTTGAGAGCTTTGTCAGGTCACTGTGAGCTGTCACTTGGTGAGCAAGGAAAACCTCGTCTTTTCTCTTTGAGCCGTGTAGCGGTGGTGTGGAACCATCACCAAAGGCATTACAATTCACCCTGAGGGGAACGTGAACGTATTGAATGCCCTTAAATAATTTTATCGCAATCCATTCAGTAGATATTGAGATATATCAGTCTGGACCAAAGGACTAACATTGCCATCCCTAGAGCCTCACCGCTGCCGTGGCTAGTAAAAATGTCAATTAATGCCCAAATTGCAGACATTGTTGAGAAATAAAAAAAATCAAAATTGCAAACTTTCTCTGCTTTGATAACATTTCAAAGTTTGTTTGTCAGTCTGTTTGTTCATCCAGCATTTTGGTCAGGATTCCATGAAATTTACTGTGGATATTCATGGTCCCCAGAAGATGATTCTTCATGCTTTTGGTAACAACCCCCACCCCCCCGTAGCAATGTCTGGTCAAAGTTTCCCCTTGACAAACACTGTGGTCTATGCACAGGCCTACAGTACATACTGGAATTTAAACACAGTAACACACTTGTGTTTGCCGGTTATAGATTTATTCGGAAACCTTAGTCATTGACCTCAGTCAGTGTGAACATTTATCCCCTCTTCCTGTCTTTCAGGAGTTCATCCTGTCAGAAGACTACAATAAGATGACCCCAGCACGCACATACCAGGGTGAGACAGGAAGTGTGCGTGGGGCGTGTGTGTGTGTAAATGTGTGAGTCAGTTAATATCACACGTTTGGAAGAAAACCAAAAGATAACGTTGTTGGTTTGTTTTGAAACTAAGTCTCCAAAGTCCAGAAAAAGTGGTAAAATATCTTAAATTCAAATGTACAAATATTAGTGATGTATTTTTCTTCGAAAGCTTAGCTGATTTTATTTGTTGTCACATTACTTCAGGCCCAGAATTAGATACCTTGATGTAAAACCCAAATCTAACCTTAAGTTCTCACTCTGTCAGCAGTTCTTGTCGGCTGGAAGAATAGCTTCATAAACACTGAATGCTTTCCAGGAGACACTGTCTAAAAATTGTGTGCCTTTATCCCCATGTATAAACAATATTGTGTCTCCCAGGTAAAGTTAAGTGTATCTGATTTATGAAGTAATAAGGAAAGAAGAGTGCTCTGGTACTAGTAAGGCTATTGAGATTTGTTTTAGAAAGATATTCAGAAAGCAAAGTGACATGTAAGGGACTCGATGGACAGACTTTTAACAGGGCAGAAAAGAAAAAACAGATGCTGCCTGCAGCTCAAGAAAACACATTGTTCTAATACAAATTTGACAAAAGCCTATGTTGCTATTGGGTTTCCTGTCAGTGTAGCAGGAGGGACTTGTGTGAATGCCTGTGCATTCTAACAATATCAGCTGTAATTATTGTGGCAGTTATTGACCTAAAAGTACCAGAAAAAGTGTGAATGTAAGGTCTCAAAGCCCCTATGTAAAGGATTTGAAGATCTCTGAGTACAGTTACAGTGCCGGTAGCAATAAACTGACTGTGACAAAGATGCTATAATTAAACAAAAAATAAAAACCTTCAGATAGGGGCCTTATTTTGCCCCATTTCAGCAAATAATAACCTCTGTTTTGCTCCCATTAAAGAAAATACAGTAAAACCTTGAATTGGCCTGCTTGTATCATATATATTTGAATTGTATTTATACTTGGACTCAAAAGGTCTTGTTAAAAGACAAAACTTCAACTGTCTGATACCTGCAGACACCTTTTTATAATACAGCAATGACATCCATTGTCTCATACCTGCACACATGAAGTGTATCTTTAGAATATGTAACTGACTGTTCCTTGACCCTCATTACGCTCGTGGCTTTGAAAGCTTATTTCAAAGAGCTGCCACCCTCCTCAGATTCTGCAAATCTCTGGACCATATTAACTGTATTATATATATTTATTATTACCCAGGCAGTTTCAGGACAATTCACTGCTAATAAAGTCTGCTCAGCTCTGTGTACTTAGGGCTTTGAAAACTCTGCAGCCTGAGGAGTGTTTGTTCTCTGGCGGTGTTCATAATTCATTTCTTTCTTTTGAGTATAACTCACTGAGAAGTAACTGGACCGGAGCACCACTGATCGATCCCCTCCCGTCTCATAGTTGTTTTTTTTATCGTATGAATGCTCATACAAGCCTTGGAAGAACTGATTCTAAGATGAATGCGGAGTAATATTTACACTTGACCTCTTATGATGTGTGTTTCTCTGATATTATGTGAAGATGTGTATCACATTTCCTTGTGTCATGTGTGGCTGTGTGTACTGCGAAACTGTGTAGATCTCAAAATATCTCTGCTCCAGTGTCAAGCAACTTTCTCTTCATTTGTTGGTCAGATCATCCCTCAAAGAAGGGGGTGGTGTGTTGACCATTATTCTCTATTGTAGCACCATCTTTCTGCTTCTGAAATTGTGCGTTAAATTCGTATTTCTGTACGACGTCAGCACACTAAATATGACTATCCATTTTTGTCACCATCCTACTCCAACCCTTAACAAGATTTCTGGGTACACCCCTGCACTGTGACTGAAGTGATTGTGAAAATGGATCTCATGTGTTGTATTTTATGTGTGTTTTTGTGTGCGTGCAGCCCATCAGGGCAGAGTGGCAGTGGTGCTGTTTGTGTTGGAGATGGAGTGGCTTCTGAGCACCGGCCAGGACAAAAACTTCACCTGGCACTGCTCAGAGAGCGGCCAGCAGCTTGGGACGTATCGCACTGCCGCCTGGGTTTCAGGACTACAGTATCCTTTAATGCCCCCCCCAACCCCGGTCTGTTTGTTGTCTTGATTTGTCAGCCACTTGGCCCTTAGAGTGTGCTCAATGAACTTGACAGCCAAGCTTCCTGCTAAATGGAGTGGAGTGGACAAAACCAAGTGGGAAGTGACGAGCCATCTTTGGTGCTCTGGACTGTGAAAAATCTCAGCCTTTTATTATGACAACACAGTCTATTTTAAGGCCCCAGCAACATAAGACAGGGCAATTGAGATTAGCTTCCAGGTAGTTTGTACTAATGGGAAGGGCTAACAATAGGCATCAGTCATGCTGTTGTCAAGGAAACGGTCTGAGTAGGTTTCAGTAATGGCCAGATGAAAGGCTGTGAGTGCTCAGCAGCGACACTGATCCATACCAATGAGCCTGCCATGAGGCCATTAGACTGCTGGTATCCTGCTAGCCTCGACATACCAACCTGTCTGGTTAGCGTGGCAAGAAAATCAGTGGGAGTAGAGACATTGAGCAGTGACAGTTACATCTTTTGTTTGGAGTGACTTTAGACGTGATGATAAGGGCTGTTTCTGTACTGGCTCTGTTTTATGAGAAGCCACATTGAACGGAACCAAATGAGTGTGTTGAGTTTAATTAGCAGGTGAAAAGGTAAAATCTTGAACGGTGAATGTGTTTTACAGTTGTTTTAACAGCACTTTAGTGACTGTAATTTAACTGCTGCTGTTTTAAATAACACATGTCACATGTAACCTATATGTCTTTGAATCACTTTTTAACCAACGCTTGACTTCAACCCAGACCCGTGGTTCTCAAACTGTGGAATAAACGTTTATTCAGACAGCAAAATGACATGTAAAGTAAAAGATTGAAGACAAAGGAAACGGGTCAGTCAAAACCAAAGTCAAGAACATATGACGAAGCCTGTCATGCTCCCTGGTTCACTTAAAGTGTATTTGGAGAGCTCGATGTTTTTTGTGTGGACATATTATGGCAGCTTAGGGAAAGTTTGAACTTTTAACATTATTTCACTTACTAACTAATTTTAATTAACAGTAATTCATTGAAATGTGAAAGGAAACCTGCAGCCCTTTCTTGCAGGTTCTCTATAATGTTATTTCAATGAAACGTTCAAAAAGTTGGACATTTGCTTTTTAACTCAATTCCCAAATATTTTTAATGGTTGATAACGTTTGATTTGTTTACAGGTTTGATTGGGGAGGAGAGGGGAACCACTGATAGATGTTCTTTCACTTGTAAATCACCTTATCACGGGTTTTCTCTCTCCAGGTTCCCAGAGAGAGAAAGAAAATTAAAAACTCCAATTCCCGTAATTGGAGTTGTTGTGTTTTTTTTTGTTTTGTTTTTTTTTAAGACCGAAGGATTTAGATTGGACGGGATAATTAGGTTATCCCTTGTGGAGTCGTTGCTTTTCTCTTCTACAATGCGGACAGTGTTGTAATGATTTTGTTCTATAGTGACTTAACCGGGTCAGAGGAGGACTCAATGGCCAGTGGAAGAGCCAAAACTGACACATTATAATTCCTTTGCTGGCACTACAAAGGCCTTTGGCTCAAATCTTACATTTTAAAGTTTTCACACCAACAAAACCATTTGGTTCACTGTGCAGCTCAAGTGTTGCGTTGAAATTGCAGTGGGATTTTGCTTTTTTGGCCCGTGTTTATGGTCCAGGAAAGATCCAAATGAATGCATCGATAGTTTTTCACTGCGACGCAGTTCTCCTTCTTCGACCTTAATCTTATCCCAGGTTTGATGTGGAGACCAGACACGCCTTCGTAGGGGATCAGTCTGGCCAGGTGACCATCCTGAAGCTGGAGCAGGACAGCTGCAGCCTGGTCACCACCTTCAAGGGACACACTGGTACGCCACACATACATACATACACAGACACACACTGTACACACAATCGATTGGCTGATTCTCGCTGTCATTGTAAATGGAATCTCTTTGGGTTTTGGACTGTTGTTTGGACAAAACAAAACACTTCAAGACATCATGTTGAGCTCAGGGACATTGTGATGGGCATTTTTCATTTTTTTCTATCATTTTTTAACCTAAACAGTTATTCTTTGAACCAATAAAAGAAGCAACAAACTGCTCCATAATGAAAGTAATGGTTAATTTCAGCTCTAGCACACACATTGATGAAGCTCTGTGTTTTTGCAGCCTCAACCTGTACTACAGTACATGAGCTACAACTTCGTTGAGAAAACTGGCGTCGATTTTTGCACATTTCTTCAGCGGTTGTTTGCACAAATATAAATTACCTTGCAGCTACATCTCGAAGCCCAGAAACGTGTTGCTGCTCTGCTTTCACACACTCACAACTCTTACAAATATTAGTTTGTGAGAATGCACAAGAATCTTTTCGTCGCGTGCCTGGAGGGCTGCGTGTTTCTTCTGCTGATACGAAAGAGAGAAGCTGTTACTGAATACAAATCACAGACACTTGAATTTTATAATACTTTTGGTAATTATCTATAAAATAGTTTTTTTCAAAACTGTGTTACACATGGCAGTACATGACACACTAAATGACACGTTACAGTAGCTACAGTCCATTAAATTCACATAATAGTTCATGCTAGATTGCCTCTGTTGTCCTCAGTTAGTGAGGAGAGCTGTAGTCGTGAATGTTCAAGACAATCTTTTGCGGCTGTCACTAGGATCTGCTTCAACAAAGGAGGCGGTGAAACATGTCATTTACAGTGTCTTAAATAGGATTTAAAGTATTTAGATAGAAGCTTGCTGGTTGGAGTTAAAGGATAAAGAGACATCTGAATTAGTTTTAAGATTAGTTCAGGGCCAGGAACAAAGATCTTGAATTTAGCGAAAGGATTTTGTCACACTCCGGTATTTATTGGCTGTCATTAAACGTTTACTGTAACTTAAAACATCAGAAAAGCAGTAAAAAGAGACGACGTGCAAACAGATGAGGAGGAGTCATGTATGTTAAACAGTATCAGTCCAAAAACATTAAATCAGTTACAGAAGACATATAGTTTTTTAACTAAATGAAACAAGTCTTATAAGAACCAGTCCATGACAGCCCAGGGGACACCAACCCATTTCCTAAATGTATCAACTTGGATAGCATGATCAGCGGATTATAAATAATTCTGTGAAGACTCTTCCTCAGAGCTGTGATAATATATTTTGTGCACTGGCCTTGGCCTGATGTATGTCCTTGTTAATTGACCTTTGTGTGGGAGTGTGACTTGTGCTGATGTATTTCACTCACGTGTGTGTGTGTGTGTGTGTGTGTGTGTGTGTGTGTGTGGTGTGTGTGTGTGTGTGTGTGTGTGTGTGTGTGTGTGTGTGTGCGTGTTGTACTTTGCTCCAGGCAATGTGACGGCGCTGTGTTGGGACCCGGTCCAGAGGGTGCTGTTCTCCGGCAGCTCAGACCACTCTATCATCATGTGGGACATCGGAGGGCGCAAAGGCACTGCCATTGAACTGCAAGGACACAAGTAAGAATCCCTCTTGAATGCGTCTCTTATTCAGCTGAATGGACAACATAAGTTTTAATTATGTTCATGTCTGTTTTGTCTTTTTCTAAGGTATTACTGAGCTATTTATACTTTTTAGGTTACTTAGTAGTTTATTGTGTTGGTTAATGTGTTTTTTTTCATTGTTTCATTTCATTATCCTCTGAGAGAATATTAAATTATCTATCTAGCAAACTATAGCTTCTTTCAGACACGCACCTTGTTATGTAAATGTGATTGCAATTTTACATGTTGGTGTCATGTTTGAACTTTGAACTTTCTGTAAAAGTTGCGAAGACAATCTTCCTTTGGCCAACCTAGCCACACTTCTGTAGCACTTTCAACATGGCACAAGTCTGAATTGAATGCTGTCAGATTAACGGAAAGGCTACAGCAGCACAAGGTTAAATAAACATTTAAGTCCTCTACTGCCTTCTTAAGAGCACTGTTATAATCCATCTAATGAATAATTAAATACTGAGAAATAGTCAATTTAAAGCTGCTAAAGAGAATCATCTCATGTCTGAGCAGTTTCTAAAAAAATGCCTTTACTTTGATTTCAAAAACTTGAAATTCCACAATAATCATCTTTCCATTTCATCTCATTCATGCAAACTATTCACAGTATGAATGTCCATCCAAACACATTACTAGGCTACAGCAGACAGACTCCCAGGTGTCTTCCTACTAGCCCTGACAACTGTCATCAAGCCACTCTTAAAAAAGAACAATCTAGACACGTCACTAATGAACAATTATCGGCCATATCAAATCTCCTGTTTAGTAAAATCATTGAAAAATCAGTTTTTCACTGCTCTTCTTAAGTTCTTCAATGACATCCACTTAAACACAGACAGTGGCAGAATTTCAGTCTTGGTATTATTGGATCTCAGCGCTGCATTCGACACGGTCGACTAAAACATATTACTAGACCGACTGGAGAACTGGGTGGGACTTTCTGGCACAGTATTAAACTGGTTTGTATCCTACTGAAAGGACAGGGACTACTTTGTGTCTATAGGTAATTACACAATCTGTGTGGACAAAAATTACATGTGGAGTTCCCCAAGGCTCCATTCTGCATTTATCCTCAGTAGACTCGACTACTGTAAAGATGTCTTTACAGGTCTCCCTAAAAAATCGATCAGACAGCTGCAGCTGATTCAGAACGCTGCTGCTCGCGTTCTCACTAAGGCCAAGAAAGTGGATCACATTACCCCAATTCTGAGGTCTTTCCTGTCCGGCTTTATTTCAAAATACTAGTGTTTGCTTATAGAGAACTCAAAGTACATCTGATCTTCTGCTACGTTATGAACCATCCAGACCTCTCAGGTCATCTGGGGCAGGTCTGCTTTCTGTCCCCAGAGTTAAAACTAAACACGGAGAAGCAGCGTTCAGTTTTTATGCACCACATATATCTGGAACAAACTCCCAGAAAACTGCAGGTCCTCTGAAACTCTCACTTTTAAATCAAGGCTGAAGACTTTATTCTTTGTTTCTGCGTTTTATTAAATCAAATAATGATTCATTTCTTACTGTATATTTACTCTCCTGTTTTATCTTGTTTTTATTTTCTTTTTAATTGAATTTCAATGTCTTTTTATATTGCCCTATGTTGCTTTTATGTTTTACGTAAAGCAGTTTGAATAGCCTTGTTGAAATGTGCAATACAAATAAACTTGCCTTTATTGATCATTTTATAGGTCAAGCTATAAATCGATGAATGTAGAAAACAGTTGGTACATTCATCAATAATGAAAATAATTTTTTGTTATTTTAATTCGAATCTAATTCAATCCAATTCTGACTTGTACCGTGTTGAAAGTGACTTTTTTTGTAAGAGTGAATCAGGTGCTTATTCAGACATGAGCCCAACATGTAAAATTGTTACCAGATTTATTTAAAGAGCAGAACATCTAAAGCCAGCAATGTCTGAAAAGGGCCCATCTGTCTGACTGTATATATATAAAAAAGACAAAGTCGTATTTTATGCGACACGGCTGTTTACTTATAGAGGCATGGTGAAAAAAGTTAAAGTTTTAAGGAGGCAGGTAAAACCAATGTGCATTTCTCATACAAACCACTTATGTTCATGTTAACTCCACTTTATCTGTCAGTTGATAACCTGCATAATCTCTTTTTATACATTAACTTCAGCAAACACCAGCAAAGGGACACCCTGCACAAAATAAATGATTAAAGAGAAATACTGTTTGACCATTATAAATAATAATAATGATTAAAGAGAAATACAGTTTGACCATTATAAATAATAAAAATTAACAGTGCAATTCTCACAGTTTCAGCTTTATCTTAACTCTCAAATCTGGAAAATGTTGGAAACAACACGATAATGTGTGGTGTCAAAACAATTCACAATCTTCAACAGCCAGTAACATGGCAATTTCACTCTTATTGTGCCTTTTGATTTCCTTTTGTAAAGAAGACTTTAGACTCTTTAGTTTTCATTTAAAACACTCAGGGATGAAAGTGTAATCATCTCGCCCCTGAAAAGGACCTCTACCTAGAATTTCTCTGGAATTTGAAGTAACACAGTGTAATGTAGACAAACAGCAGCGTTCAACATCCCACTACAACAGCCCCTTTGCTCCATACTTTTATACTGTACTAATCAGCGATTGCTTAATTTGTTGTCCAATACCTGTGTGTGTACGTGTGTGTGTGTGTGTGTGTGTGTGTGCTCCCTACAGTGAAAAGATTCAGGGCTTGTGCTACGCCTCACACACTCGTCAGCTTATCTCCTGCAGCTCAGACGGAGGTATCGTCATCTGGAACATGGACGTAACGCGACAAGAGGTGAGAGAGAGAATTTGGCTTAAAATATTTGATAGTGTCATCCAGCCCATTGCGCTGTACACCCTTCATTCCAAAGCCCTCCGAACCAAAGAGCTGAGCCCAGAAAAGAGTCCCCTGTGTTGGTTGGTGCTGAGACTAACTGTATTTCTCAGACACATTCTGACCCATCTCACAGCAACACTGCTTTCCAAACACCAATCAGAGTAAACCAAATTGTAACGCAATGTAAATACACCTATTTGGAACACTGGAAAGAGGAAACTAAAAGCCAAAGTAGATCAGAATGTTACATGGACCTAAATAGAGATTGAACAGAGGAGGCAGGGAGGCAGCAGACCCAACACACAAACATACATCGATACTCACTCTGTGAAATGTGACACATTGTGAGGAAAAAATGGAAAGATAAGGAAATATGCCATTTGTGTTGGAATGTGTGTTTTCATGCCTATTTTCACCCGTGCACATACTGTGATACTGTGAAATTATTTTAAGAGATCCATGAAAGGTCACCAGATCGGCAGAATGGGCTTTGATTTTCTCTCTTACAAACACATACATACACAGGTTTGCGGCACTATCTTTGTGGGGACCCGTCATTGACATAATGCTTTCCCTAGCCCCTAACCCTAAACCTAACGATCACAACTAAATGCCTAAACCTAACGCTAACCTAATTCTAACCCTAAACCCAAGTCTTTACGCTCAAACAGCCCTTTATACTTGTGGGGTCCAGCATTTTGGCCCCACAAAGGAGGTGGGACCGCACAAGTATAGTGGCCTCCTAGTTTTTGGACCCCACAAATGTAGTAAAACGAGAGCACAAACGCTCACAAACTAGCTTACCTCCTTTATTTACCCAGTCACGTTTATCCTGCCTCAGCGTCATTCAGTTGTGCCTCAGTCTCTGTTATTTGGCCCAAATTCTCAATCATGTTTCTTTGATTTTTTCTTTTTTTTTTCTTTCTTTCAGTATCTAAAAACTATAGTATCATGAACACAAATCCATAAAGTCACAAAACTTGATATGCTCCAAGTATGAGGACAATTCTCCTGTTGGTGGCACTATAGCAACCAACTAAAATATATCTGTCTATCTGTCTGTGCTCGTTTCACCAAAATGTAGGCCCAGCTAGAAGTTCAACATTTTTGAAAGTGTTCTGATGTGTGTCTTTACGAGAGTGAAATGAGATAATGGATACTGTTCTCACGTCTCGTCTGTGTGGTAAATACAGAGACCTGGAGCCCGGTGAAGGGTTAGCCTAGCTTAGCATAAAGACTGAAAGCGGGGGGGAACAGCTACCCACACCTCTAACGCTCACTTACCAGTTATATAGTTTGTTCTATTTTTGTAGCAAAATTGCTTTACACTGTGTGGGTCTTACAGAATGAAAAATATTGTGTTTTAAATATATTATTCTTTATATTGGGAGTCATAATTGAAAAGGGAAAATATAAAAACACGTATAATTTTCAAAAAAACGTGTGTTTGCACAGACCCCAGAATGGTTGGACAGTGACTCCTGTCAGAAGTGTGAGCAGCCTTTCTTCTGGAACTTCAAACAGATGTGGGACAGTAAGAAGATTGGCCTACGACAGGTACTGTACAATCCCATTCCCAATGTTCTTTTATTCATTTCACTTCTGTATAAAAAGTTCCATAATTATAAATCATCAGACACAAAAACTAGCATCACAGTTTAGATCTCAGGCAGGTTCTAGATCGATAGATTCATCGATAAGTAGATCCACCACACGCTGGATTCAACCCAGCTTTTCAGGAAACATACACAACTCTTCACTCCTGCTACACTAATGGCCAGCAAACGTCCTGCGGCCGTTTTATTGTCTCATTCTCAGGAACAGCTTTATGTTGTGGTTTTCAAGTGTGTGTGTGTGTGAGAAATAGCCATTTTGTGATTACACAGCAATCTTCAGGGACATTCTGTAGCAAGAACCAAAGACAACAAACTGTAATGTTGGTGTTTCTGGAGATAAAGGCCATGTTTCTGTTTCATTTGCTCTTAAAAAAAACCCAAAATAAATAAAACATCTTGAAGGCACACAATAAAAGCCAAATACAACTGAGGATGGGACCAATAAAGCAGCACTTGAAAGCAGCACACAACTGATAATGTACAGTAGATAGCAATACCATGAACCTGAATATGGTTGAGATCCTCTTTTTTATTTGATTCAGTTGAAAATATGGAAACAAACATGATCATAAAAACACAATTCAACAACATCACAAGATCATTCTCAAGTAAAACTAGTCCAGTGGTGCGGTGCCATTTAGCACTTGATTTGACAAAATCCAAAATGACTTGCAACTTAAACAGCAGTGACTTGTGGCTTCAGTTGGACTTTGGCCTTTTGACTTGGAATGAATGACTTGACAGCCTCCCCAAGTCCAAAGAAAAAATTAGGTTAGAAAAAAGTGTGCAACTCTTTGACATACTTGAAAAAGAATATACTTTGAATCAAACGGACAGCAGCCAATCACGGGAGGAAAAGGTGTGTTTGTTGGATCAGACCAACAGACAACAGATGATACTTCAGATGATCACATTCAGATGTTAACACTATGCTGTGGTCAACAAAAAACAGATGGCGGCATGCAAAACATTCAGCTCAGAAATGTTTTGTGTCAAAGGAATAAGACACCAAGGCACACCTGATGTGTTTGCTTGTATAAAATGAATAAATAGAAATGTAAAAGGCATGTTTTACTTATGTAGATTTACTAAACTGTTACTATTTTAAAATTTAAAATGGGATTAAATTTGATGAAGAGTGCATAAAGACTTGTTAGGACTCGAAACACAAAGTTCAGGACTTGGAATTCATTTGGGCCGTGTTGGTCTTGACTTGGGACTGGACTCAACAATGATTTTGGCCCACCTCTGGGAGTTAAGTTAACCCTTTTTTCTAACTCTGTGGCCCCCGGTAAGAAACGAGACTGTTGCTAATCAAAGCTGACATGTTGAAGTCCTCCTGTGTTCCTCAGCATCACTGTAGGAAGTGTGGTCAGGCTGTGTGTGGCAAATGTTCGTCCAAACGCTCCACCATCCCCCTCATGGGCTTCGAGTTCGAGGTGCGTGTGTGTGACAGCTGCCACGAGTCCATCACTGACGAGGAGTGAGTGACAATCAGCCTCTGTTGTTGTCTTATACTGACTCTTTGTGCTCTCAGCTTTCTCAGTGATCACACCGTAAAGTAACCCGGCATTCCCTTTGTGTCTTCTAGTCGAGCGCCCACAGCCACCTTCCACGACAGCAAGCACAGCATTGTTTACATGCACTATGAGCCCACCACTGGAAATCTGCTCACCTCTGGGACCGACAAGGTTATCAAGGTCTGGATGGAAGCAAACAGTATCTGTTGTATTCATGGGTCTCAGATAAGACATACAAACACACACTAACATTTAGTGGGGTCACTCCACAGCAGGGTGAATTTTTAACTCCTAAGAAGGATGTTTGTTTCGTTTATTTTTTTGGTCTCTTATTTAGCATGATTAAGGCCGGATTAAGCTGCTAGCTGGCCATATTAACCACCCTCGGTGGACTGTGTATGTTTAAGCACACAGTTATGTTTAAGTACCTATCAGATCCGCTGGAATACTCCCTGCCCCGGGTTTGGGGTGTGTATTAAAACAAGATTTTGACCCAGGCATGTGGCAAGACCCACCAAAGGCCCTCATCATTGTAGTTTATGTCATGCAATCAAATTACCACATACTATTTGCCACTCAATGTACTGGGGCTACTAGGGCCTTTGGGGCCCCTGAGAGTCTGGGGCTGGCGATTTCACTACATATTATATATCAGCCTTGTCATGTGTTACTTTAGGTTCTTCCATGATCACAGCTACAGATAGAAACATTTTTCACTAATGTGACCATGGCTGCAGACCTAAAAGAATTTCATAACTGCTAATCTGAATGTTGCTTCACAGGCTTTTCAATGCATACATTCCTGGAAAAACACTAAATAACTGTCAGTTTTTGAAAATTAAAATGGTTAAATTTGTCTCTAATGGTTCGTTCAAACTGACAAACAATAAACTTATTGTGTCTTATGTTTATCTGCAGCTTTGGGACATGAACCCAGTGGTGTCCTGAGGTCTGTGGGCGACCAGCAGTCAGCAGGAAGCTCTGTTCACCAAACTGTGATGGCGGCAGTCGCACTTTGAAGAGAAAGGGAGAAGCATATCCAACAATATCGATGTCATCTGGATAATATTTAACAGTTATTCAACAACAAGTGGCTGTTGCACGTTCACAGTGAGGACACTGCAGGCCAGTGAAGCCTGGGAACAGGACAGGCCTTGGTTGACACAAGGTTACAGACGGTTGTGAGTGTTTGTTTGTGTGAAGGTTGCTGTTGGGTGGGGAATCTCTCTCTGTATGTGTGTGGGAGGGGTTGAAGCATTTGACTTTGTAAGGAATTTACATACCATATTTACTTAATTTTCATGTATTCCTGCCGATTTCATGCTGGAAAACCACGAAACAGTAAGTGAAACTTTTCTGAACTGTGTCAACGGGTACCGTCAAACCCAGACTTTACATTTTTAAGATGTGAAAGCATGTCATGTAACTGGACCATCATTTACTCACAAACTCGCTCATTCACGTTTAGCAGGCTGTGGATTCTCCACTAGAGGAAGCCGTTTGATCATTGTCAGACCAGTTCTACACCTGCCAACCTGCACCACCTACAGGAAAAGAAAGTAACAGCAGCAGCAGTTTAGATTTTCAGATGTTGCCCTATAGAGGCAAAGAAAGCAATAGCTGACACTTGCCAGCTGTTGGCAACGAGTCTTGCTGCATTTGTTTATGCTATTTTCTTTGTATTTTACATTTGAAACTTGACCACCTGTTTGCTCAAAGTAAAGATGTAAGATCAATGTGTCACACTGATTCAGCTTGTGAATGTAAAACACCAAATGTTAATTAATGACAAAATAGGTTAATCTCAAAGTCCACTTACTTACTTGTCCCCCCGCAGCTTTCGTCCGTATCACCTGGACGTCATCAGCGGATGGTGTTTGCTCTTCCTAAAAGTGCTCACAATAATGGAAAGTATAAACATTTAAAGGTCCATGACAACTGAAGACTGGTGTTTTTAAGGTCAAGAATGAACTTTAAAATACACCAAATGTTAAGTTTTGAAGATTTTGTTAATTAATTTTCTAATCATCGATGAACCAGCCATAACATTAAACCTTTTTGGGCACATGATGACTCGTAGACAAGTGAGCACACACTTAGTTGCCAATTTGTTAGGTACATCTAGTTAAAACTAACCCAGTCTAATATAACAGTCCTGCAATAAATCCTATTTGTTTGTGGTGCTGTTGAATTCCATTTCCTTATATGCACAGATGTCTTTATTATTTTGTCAACGCGTTATATACGAGTTAGGCTAAAAAACAGAAACACCTCTCTGTAAAATGTAATACATTTTATCAGCAGCACAGATTCTATTTTCCAAAATGGTCATACAGTTGAATCAACACCTCTACTACAGTATCAACAAAAACAGATCATTAGAACCTTTATGAAGTTAGGATTTATTACAATCTGTTGTATTAGACTGCATTAGATTTAGCTAGGTGTACCTAATAAACTGGCAACTCGAGTGTAAGTGTTAAATGTCTGAAGAAAATCTGTACTCACCTGTTATTACCAGACTTTTCTACCAATAAATATATGGTATATGTCTGTTATTTTGACAACAACCAAGTTAAAGTTTACATTCTCAGCACCAAATGTAGTTAGCCTACATTGCTAATAATCCCCTGAAGTTTGCATTTATGGATCCCGCCACTATTTTTATTTTACAAACTATTAATTTCCATCCTATCAATTTAATTTAATTATACAACATTTTTTTTCTTTACTATTTCCAAGGTCAATAATAAACCAAAAATGTTATTTATTTCGTTTGGACAAATAAAATCTGGTTAGGACCTCCTCTTTCCCTCTTCACAATAAAAGTAACTAGGACACCACTTATGGAGGACAGAGGACACATAGTGACTCTGGAGGAGAGTAGTGTTACATTTTGGACATTTTTAAAATGTAAAGTATAAGACCTGTGAATAGTCACCATCGTAGCAATATATCAAAACCTGCAGTTGTAACTCATTGCCTATAGGTGGCGCTAGTGTTAACACGGTCGAAGCTGTTGCAGGCCTTGTCTCCAGTGCTCTCATGAGCATATCTAAAGTCTATCTGCAGCTCTTAAATGCTATTACTTTTCTTGCTAATGGGTGGCACAGGTTGGACTGATATAGAGGTCTGAAATGGTTGCAGCTGGATGATATCGGCTGATCCTGGTTTCAGTGCTTTACATCGCTCACACCGTGTTCTTGTAATCACGTTCAAGAGGGAAATAAATCATCTACTTTCTGAATATATCAAACTGATATCAGTAACATTTGATTGGGGATAATAGTACTTCATCCATGTGACACTGAGGAAACTGTTCATGCACGTCTCTGAATGTTACCAATTGAGTCTCTATTTAAGATGTTGTACCTCAAATTAACCACTAGAGGAGAGGACTTTTGAGACAAGTTAGGGAAGCATTTTTAATCTAAACCTATCCTGTTCATCTAAATTGATATCAGAGGGTTGTGGAGGGCCACAAATGTAAAAATTGGTCATTAAGGTAGGGTCATTTTGAAACCACTTTTGTTGCTACTTTACACGCATTGGGCCAGGTGTGTACGCATGGTGGCCTCCAAACTGCATGGTATCTGAATATCCACGTAGGTCTTTCTAGCTTAATGTATGTCTGTTGATGTTCGGCTGCTCGACCAAATTACCTCTCTCATGGAAGCCGCTAGTCCATTACAAACTCATGCTCTGCAGCAAAACAATGTTCCGACCCACTGAACTTAATTTTAAATTTGAGTAGAGATTCTAAGGTTTCCAAAGACGCAAAATATGTCAGGCTAAAATTTGGGGAAATGTGTATAAAGTGATTCCATTTGATGTAAAGGGGCAGCCATAAAAGCAGTCTTTGATTAGAATATTACACATCTTTCATATCTGCAGATGGACTATATCTGTGATACTGTGTATGTGTTTTTTCTCTCAGTTTAAAGAACATTTAAGTTAGGACATTACAGAGGACATCGATTTAATGCTAGACCCTTTTCATGATACTGTTAAGTACACACAGTGTAAAATCCACTGAAGAGCAGAGTGCACCTGTCGGGTTTTGTAATCTGTAAATTAACCAGTCAGACTGCTTGCTGCTTCTTATATGTTCCCTACTGCCAGCTGTTTTTATGAGATTATTTATTACTGTAAGTGTGGTCTTAATGTTTCGAACATGCAAACACACATATCATCAAGCTTATCAATGGCAGCACATACATAGCCCACATGTATCCGGACTGAAAGGAAACTAATGAACATGGTCGCTTTGATTTTAGTTCTCGTTGTTACTGGGTTTTTTTTTTCATTTTTTTAAAGTCACTACTATATACCGGCTTTTATGTCAACGCACTGGAATCAAGAAGCGAAAACACGTCTCAAATGGCTGCTGTGAAGAGAAAATACGATTTGTTTTGTGATTATCATATCTGTGCTTTAATGATCAGATGGTAACTAAGTTGAATTCTTCTCGTGTTCAAACCCCACTGAATATTTTCCAAAGATGTTTGATATTTACATTGAAAATAAGGTTATGTTAAAGACTTCATCTAAAAGTAGAGAAATTGACTTGACTGTACAGTTTGTCGGAAACCTTCACAGCTACCCATAAAGGTACATTTACAGCAGCTCATGGACATGAGCCTGTGGGTACTAAGACCTTAAAGGACCATGCCAGTGTTTTTCTGAAGCACCTCATCGACAAATCATGTGTATTGACCAGTTTCAAATGCGTAGTGTACGCTTTTAAGTTTTTAGCATGTATTTATCCTGTCTTTCCAAGAAGCTGCTGTTTTCCAACTAATTGATTGTCACTGTACTGGAATGAATATAAAATGGTTGCTGCCTGGAATAGTAGTAAAGAAACAACCCAAAAACCCAAACACAGTAGCTTGTTTACTTGTAATTGATCATGTAAAGTCCATTTTTACTGCCGACTACACAGGAGATACAAAGTTGTTAGATAAACAATACCTAAGCTTTTGTTTCAGTCAATATGAATGACAGATCAAATTCAATTCAGGCCAGTGTTCTATTTTTCTGTTGCAGGAAACTGACATTGTTGTGTGTCTCAGTCTTTCCATTAATGTAACCATGTATGTATAAATGACATTAAAAGAGCTGGTTCACCTACTTGACCACTTTTGAGTGCTTAGTTGTCTTGTTTTATCAGATCACACTGATTAACATGGATATCTACAGAAACCAAATTGCAGGGCAGCTTCTTTTTCGCCCTTTTCTATTTGTGTACATGTTCCCCTGCAGCAGTTTCCTGCTTCACACTTTTTTTTTTTGTCCGCTGAGTTCAAGTCCCTCACGTTCCTCATCAAGGCTCCTTTAAAATAAAATAATAACATGTTTGGCAACTCCGACTTCAAGCATTTGCCTTTCTCAAATTATGAAGACTTCTATGGTTTAGATTGTGGAGAAAAAGTCACCAGTCATCAGAATTCACCCTCTTATTCCTGTGGCTCTTAACACTGTCCAGCCAGAGTTTAAAAATATAATTTGTCTCCAAGTTGGTGACTAGGAAAGCAGATAAATGTAATCTAAGTGATGTGTGATTGTTTATAGTTGTTGTCATCTTTTAAATCAATAAGAACAGTCAGCAACTAATAATTAATTTAGCAAAAGTATAAATTACTTCATTTTACTTATGGTTTTCTTAATAAACTGTCAAAATATGAACTAATTATCATCTTGAATTATTAGACCCCAAAGCAAAGCAACAAATCCTCACATTTGGAGCAGCTGATGTTTGGTATTTTTACTTGAGAAATGATTTAAAGGTTCTGTATATGAGATTTTGAACAATAATACAGCAGCAAGCAACTATTTGCTATGTAAACATATACAATATAATGGCGTCCTGAGCAGAGAATGACGTCAAACTCCCTCTGTGTGGGTGATGTCATCCGAGCTTCCCTGTTCTCTGTTTTGGTAGCCGGTCCGGCTGTTGGCTTTGAGGAGAGCGGTTTCTTTTCTCATCTAACGCAGGGAATTAAGGATTTAATTCGACCAAACCAGAGTTGTTGAAACTCTGAGTGTCCGCACTTTGACGGGCACATTTGTCCCCAAGGGTTATGTTGCAGCCTGATTCGTGGCCGCTTTTTAAAGTCTAACTCGGAGAATTAAGGATTTTATTTTGTTTCTGTCCAGTTTGAATGAAGTGTGTTTTACGATGATCTGTAAGGTAAAATGACAACGGAATTTTTGTCAACGGAGTCTGGTGGGCCATATAGTGCCCATTTGTTTAGGTCTGAGAGGCTGGTTGCTCTAGTGTGAAATGTAGTGGTGGTGGATGTCGCATACAGCTCCATTAAAAGATTATTTAGTTGTCAAAGTCTGAATCTATTAATTTTCTGTCACTTGAGTACATTAGCTTAACTTATTTGCCACTGTGAGCATCTATTGAATTTGCGGTAGTAGATTAAATTGTCTTCAGGATGAGAATATATGAACATCAGTAAGTCATGAAAGTGAAAATAAATTATATTTCCATTTAAAGTGCATGTGATTTGGCCATTTTACTGAATTATATTAAGACTTCATTTTGTATTTCTGTCAGAGCTTTTAGGACCCAAGAAATCATTACTAGTACTTAATACAGTCCTGAATATTTTTGTGAAATACAGTAATGAGGGAACCTTCTCAATATGGCTTTACAGATAAATGTATAGCAGTGACTGGGCTGGGCTGTACCTGTATATTTTAAGACCGGACATGATTGAACCCAATGGGTTCTGCCGAATTTGGGACCAAAACCTGACCTTTATTTAATCAATTACTGCCCGTTAGCTCACCAGGCTAATGCAGCGTGTTCTCTACACTCAGTCTCTTTCCATTTTCCCATGAGCACTGCATATCTACTTTTAAGACATGGCACACATGGATGCAAACGAGAAAGGAAAACATTTATTCATCACTTCTTTTGAAAATAACCAAACCTCAACTTGAGCATCCATCAAAATGGCCTGAAACTAAACAATATATTTTAAAGGAAATTAATATATATACTAGCATTTTGTGTTACATTTACATTAAAGCGTCGGTGATCTATATATTCCCCCATAGGCTTGATGAATACAGTATGCAGCATTTTATATTAAGTGTATTTAAAGAAGCAAATTTAGATTTTCCTTACATGTACAAGATTCTTCTCTCCTTAAAACAACCTCACTACACTTTGAGAGTTTTTTTGGTTGTTTTTTTAAATGATGTTCTTTAAAGTACCAGTCAAAAAATGTAAAATAGTGTCCTGTACATTGAGAGAAAAAAGACAAACATGATTAATTATTGAGGATTGTTTGGTTTTAAAAGGCGCATTCACAGAGATATTAAGGTTTGAACTTGAGGGCGAACTCCTCCAGCGCAGCCAGCAGCGTCTCCTCCTCCTGTGGTGTGGACCTGGAGGAGGCCAGCGGCAGGTGTGTCGCCACCGCTTTGCGATCTGGAAGAACATTTACGGAAATACGGGAGACAGCAGGTGAGACACTGAACCGCAAGAATGTGTCAGGGGGCTTGTGACAGAAATCAGGATCAATTTAAATGCCAAAGTGTTGCGGCGTTGTTTACTGAATCACTCGTCATAATTATGTCGCAGTCAAGATGCATTCATTTGCTTCAGTGCTGTGATATCATTTCTTTTATAGAGTTTAAGTCTGCTTCTGACACATCCACATTTAGAAATGAAAGCCTCCATCAGGACCCAAAGTCCCCAACTAAACACAATCTAAGTCTCTAGGGTCGGGGTTATGTTAAAATTAAATCTGAATCCAGTATTCAGTCTGCTCATTGAATCAGAATCCTTTGAAATCGAGTAATTTTAAGCAATAAATTATAAAGAACTTATGTATAATGCAGTGAAGTAGGTACATTTACTCAACTACTATATTTTAGTACTTATACTTTACTTGAGTATTTCTATTTCATCCCACTTAATACTTCTACTCTAATTCAGAGGGAAATACTGTTATCAATTACACTTGTGGTCTTCAAAGTGCCGGCTGTAAAACAGGTCTACTGTGCTCGTAGTACTTTTAATTTTGATTCTTCTAGCTAGTTATACTTACTTTAATTTACTTACTTTTAAGTAAGATTGACTTACCAATACTTGTAATTGTATTGGAGTATTTTGCTACTTTTACTTGACTTTAACAAGTCACGATATGCAGCAATGTGCCAGCAAGGGCAGAGACGAAGACTGCAAGCTAGGAAACGTGGATGTGTACCGTGCAGGATTTCCAATACTTAAATCTGCATTGCAAATGTTTTACGGAGGAAGGAAATGTACCCGACATGCTTGTTAGACCTCAAGGATACCAACAGTGCGATTTGCTGAGTAACAGTGAACGTAAACATACCTTTCATTTGTTTGAAAGGAAATGCCACAGGGCCCCTTTACGTTGTTAAGTTGTAAATCTGTGAACTATCAATTGCCTATTTACATATCCAGCAGACTTAAAGCGACATTATCATCCTACTCCTGAGAAAACTATCTGGCTCTTTAGCTGCTAAATGTTCCTCCTTCTTCACCAGCTAGTCTCTAACTGTATCTGTCTGTTGTTTGGGGCTGGGCAGGATGTGTACAGTGGGGTTTATCAGAGCCTTTTCACTTAAAACAGCTGCCTGAGCGGCACTGAGACAAAAACAAACAGGTTGGTAGTCATTCTCTGTGGGTTTGCCCCTGAGCCACCTTCTCGTAGCATTACTGTGCCATGAGTTATGGTTTGACTCCCGCCTCTATTATCAAGATGAAAAAGTTGTGTTATCAGAAAAAAACATGACAAACAGGTTTCCCAAATGTCTAGAAGGACTGAATGGGGTTTGCTTCTGACCCTGGAAGAAGAGTCCGCTCGGCTGCTTTATGGCGGCTGCAGACACGGCGAGCCACACCGCCGTGTCGGCCCCCATGGCCTCCGTCCTCAGTTTGGCCTGCATCTTGGCGTGGAATGAAGGCATGGACGTCTGGACAGCTACAGAGAGAAAAACAAAACTGGATATCACAGAGGCACCCCTTTTCTGTCACGTGTAGGCCATATAATTCACATTTTTTAGCAAGTCAAGTGAATACAAGGAGACGCTGCTCGGTCTAACAACTCAGTCAAAGTACACAGCATTTATTGTGTTTCACTGTCAGTGCCAACAGGGACTGATGCTCTGGTATTTAGAATGTATTTAGTTATTAATAAAATTGGATTATTATTAATAACGCATATTCAGCTGTGTTTAGAACAGGCTCAGCTACCATTACTAGCAGAGACAGAGTCAGTCAGTTTCTACCGCTTGTTCCCGTTAGGGGTCGCGGGTGCCTGGAGCCTATCCCAGTGGCTTTGGGCCTTAGGCGGGGTACACCCTGGACAGTGGCCAACTCGTCGCAGGGCTGACACAGAGACAGACAACCATTCACTCTCACATTCATCCACTAGGGGCAATTTGGAGACCAGAGACAGAGTCTAAATGAACTGTCCACTGTCCACACTTATCCACATTAACTGAAACACTGTTTCTGGGGAGACATTTTGCTGTTGAATTTTATTTTTTTTTAACATTGTGAGCACCGCAAATACAATTCCTTTGCCCTGCATTGTACTGGCTGCAATCTCAAACATGTATATTTTAAATCTGAGACAAATAAAACCACAAAACCAAATCCACCCGTCTCCTCATTCTGCGTTCACATGCAATAATCAATAAGAGAATCGGCTTATATAAGAAAATATGCTAGTATTTACTCTCACAGTTTAGCTGAAACATCTACAGTCTGTATGATGCTTCAGGCGACTCAGTAATTCACATTTGGCTCTCCTGCCCACTTTACTGACAAACTAATTTACAGATTATCACCTAATTCAATTATCGCTGACAATTGGCCTCTTCAGTTTGTCAGATCATCAAAACGCACCTGCCCCGATACTGTGATCTACAACTCTCCAGATAAACCCTCCTGCAACACTTCCCTGCCTCCTGGACGCGCGAGTATACTGGTTTACTTCACAAGAAAGTCACATTCAATTAAATGACACACAAGTCCGAACTACGGCATACCTAGCAGACTAATTGGCCTTGGCACTTGAAACTTGGTAAAACGGCCACTACATGGACAAAACAAGCAATCTGTCACCCAGGTGTCAGGGAACATATGGTGGACAATTTTCACTATTTTCTGACAATTTCATAGACTTAACAATTAATTTAAATAATACTCAGCACAGTAAAAACAGATATCACTCACGCCATGGTCTTAAACCTCAAACACAGTGACCTCTAGTGTCCGGTGACTGAACCACAGCTGCTGTTTAACCACAGCTTTAAAACAGGTCCAAGTCATGTTGGAACTCTAAACTGCAGCGTAGCTCATGGATCGTTTTGAAGCCATCCTCTCTTGGGTTTACCTGGCGTGTCTGCCCAGCCAGGGTGCATGGCCGAGAAGTGGATCTCCTGGTGCTGAGACGCCCATCTCTCAGTCAGAATCACCTGCTGCCTCTGTCAAAACGACAGCACAAAGACACTTCAACAAACATGCCATGCTAATTTCTGTTCAGCTCTCTGGCGTACAGAAAAGTCAGCCTCCTTTACTTTGTTCTGAGCGTAGGCCATGGTGCCATCAAACGTCCCCTTCTCGAACTGCAGGTCGACCACATTCAGCTTCTGTGTGAGCATGCCGCCTGACGACACCGACACCTGGGAGGAGCCAGTACCAAATATGTACTTTTACTGTTAATAAAACCATAAGAAGATTTACATGCACAGTGTGAGTCTGCCTGGTCACACCTGACGCCTGACAGTAAAGAGCATCTTTAACTTTCCAAAACGTCTTTGTGCGTCGTAATGTTTTAAATAATGGAGAGTTTTCTTCAGTTGAAATTCAACCCACCACTCTTGAGTCTTCAACCTTCTTCAGTGCAGGTATCAATGCTGTGGTGAGGATGTACGTACCTGAAAAGAAAAAGGTAAGCACCGAAAGTAATTCAGCACTTATCTGACTTATGTGCTACAGCAGCGAAACCAAACTCAATAATGTTTGACTTGTGAGTAACATAAGCTGTTGAGTACCAAATGCTTGGTCAGATTGTTGTATCTCATTTGCTTTTTATTTCTTCTTGTATATGCCTAATTAAACCATAATTTTCTTAAATGTATTCTCACACACCTTATTTAGGTTAAGTGCCTGTGCACAGCTTTTGTTAAGACAACAGTTACTGAGAAGGGACTTATTTTGGTAAAAAGACACGAAAGATGTTTGTAGGAAAAGGTGTTCACACTTAGCAGAGTGAGTTATTGTGTGGCGCAGGGTGTCAAACATCAACAGGTCTGTGGTGCCGTCTGTAGCACGGGGTATTGAAAACTTTCAAGTAGCAAATGTCCGATCAGCTTCCCAGTTTACTTAGTCTAGGATCAAAGTGTTCCTGATTTGAACCACAATTTTCAATCATTTTACACAATTTGATCTTCGCAAAGTTCTCGTTTAAACATTTTACAGTAACATTTGAGAACTGTGGCAGCCTGAAAAAAAACAAAACAACAACAACAAACTTTTCTAGAAAAATCATGTTGAATGTCAAAGTAAGGCATCCAAAAAACAGGTATGGTTTTGGAATCCGTACCTAATCGCAGGCATTGCATTGGAACTAGTATTTTAAAACATTACTTACCGAGTGTATTTGTGGCGAAGTTCTTCTCCAAACCCTCCTCAGTCAACTCTCTCTGGTTGACCATACAGCCCGCATTGTTAATCTGGTGAACACGACTAGTGATTAAATGCCTACACAAACCAGCGTGCGCATTACAGATGAACCGACACATATCCGCGCGCCACCTACCAGTACGTGCAAAGTGTTGCTTTGCGAGAAGTTCTGGGCGAACTCCCACACTTGTTTCGCGCTGGACATGTCCACGACGTGGACGTGAACATTCTGGGGATAAACGGGAAACATAAACGCCGTCACACAGGGCTGCACGACATGGTACTTTTATAGCCCAAATCCCAAGTTTGCCTCAGAGGGCTTTACAATCAGAACCTTGACTCAGATATAGGAAACACCCCCCCCCCTCAACAATAGAGTAGAGATCCCTCTTCTTGGACAGACATGCAACAGATTTCTCACCTGATTTTTACTCCGCTCCACAATTTCATCTTTGGCTGCTTCTGCTCGTCCCTTGTTTCGACACACCATGTGAACGGTTCCCCCTGCAGACTCAAGAAAAAAAATATATATATATCAGCGGACAAGCCAGCCAGTGACTTCCATCACCTTAAGGTGTTGACATCTCCCTGTTAATTGTTGTCAGAGCCAAGCTGTACTGACTGATGTGGTGTCAGTCAATGAATCAAACGTTACTGGTAAACTGCAGTCACTGTTTTACAGTGGCGTGACAAAAGACAGAAGAAACAATAAAATAGATCAAAAATCATATAACAGCCATGCAACAGTGATCACAAGCCAGGCTAGAGAGGCTTCTCGGTTCATACATTGAAGGCATGTCAGACAAGGATGTTGGTGACGCACCTTGTAGCTCTAACAAACTAGTGGAAAAACCGTTCTTCGGTCGCCGCTGTACTGTTTCCCACAAGCAGAGAGGGAGAAGAAAAGGGAAAGGTGGCTTTTCGTTAACTGTCCACATTCAGACACTCACCTCTGTTGGCTATTTCCTGCGCCGTGGCCTTTCCTATGCCGCTGTTGGCACCTGTTATCATGAAGGACCGCCCATTCAGGTTTACATCCAGGTCTGCTGGGTTGAAATGCTTCGCTGCAGCTTCATAGCCACTCCTGTTAAGCTCAAAGAGCAGGGCAGTAAATGCCCAGTACACACACTGGCACCAACATTACCACAATAATAATAATGATTACAATATTTTTTCTAATGGAGTAATTATTTTAATCATTGATCAAGCAGAACTATCAAACACTGACTGCCTCCAGCGTCTATAAGTGGCATTGTACTGCTTTTTTCTGTTTCATATCTCAATAATAAAATAACAATGATTAAAGATAAATTGAATATCTTGGGATTTGGACTGTTAGTCAGATTAATTCCATAGATTAACTAATAGCAATTCCAAGACGTCACTTGCGCTCTGGGAGAGTGCAATGGACCTCTCTGCTACTTTGTTTTATCACCTTTTCCAGACTAGCTGCAGCCCTGGAGGCACTGTACAGTACTGGGCCCACCAGCAACCGTAACGTTACATAGGCTAACGTTACTACAACCGTAAAATAGCGGAATATTATCACTAACAAAGCAGCATGTGCAGTTTAACCTTGAGAGCACTGTCTGAAAGCAGTGCACGAGGTTACCACATTAGATTTCATAAGTTAGTTAAATGTTGCGCAAACCCTAAACACTACAAGAGATTACTTTAACGTTACATTGCAAGAGCTGAGTGGAAATGACTTACTTTGTATACTCCTGGAGTCCTTTCACAAACCAAACGGCATTCCTGTAAATCGACATTTTGAGCAGCAGCAAATGTGCCTTCTCTTCTTGTCTACAAAATGTGTCCTGTTGAAAACGGTAATATTCATGGTTTCATAAGAATGACTGGCGGTGGTTATGTAGTAAGATGGGCGGGGAGTCACGTGTATGAGCACCGGAAGTACACGTAAAATAACTGTATAGCGCCCGCCCCTGTTGGAGATCTACGTTTATTACTGTCAACATCGATTTAAATAGCTATGCAGCAGGCGATCTCTTGAGTTTAACTTATGGATGTACGACGAATACAAGATTTTAAAGTACGAAATGTTTCCCAGCCATATCTAGCAATTAAGATGTCAACCGTTGAACAGTGAATACTTAGATGTTTGTTTCGGCGATTTTATTCAGTTGTCAGGATGGCCGAGTGGTCTAAGGCGCCAGACTCAAGGTTAATCCTTCCTGTGAAATGGGGTTTCTGGTCTCCGAATGGAGGCGTGGGTTCGAATCCCACTTCTGACAAGACATTTTTACACCTAATATATCATCTAAATATTTAATGACATTTATTTAGTTTTGACATATTCCTTGGTTTTTATTTTGTTGTGCCAAAGAACATCGCCTTGGAGAGGCCGACCAGCCATCGACAGCTCGGTGCTTTGTGGGTCAGAACATCTTCAGATGGTCTGGGCAGGAGTCAGGATGAGGAAGGTGGCAGTCTTCCTTTCTAACGGGCCTTCACAGGATGTTAACATTTATAGATAGATAGATTTATACATCTATCTATCTACCGTAAGCCCACTCCACTAAAGAAGGAGTAGCGTCCCCTGCTGATGACAGATAAGAAGAAAAGCAAAAAAGCTTACAGCACCTGGTATTCCCAGGCGGTCTCCCATCCAAGTACTAACCAGGCCCGACCCTGCTTAGCTTCCGAGATCGGACGAGATCGGGCGTGTTCAGGGTGGTATGGCCGTAAGCGAGGGTTGCTGGTGCACGCAAGCTCTTTATAGGTGCTAAACCATCGGTCTTTCTTCGTTAAGTGAGTTAATAATTGTTGTTTTATGTAATTTATGATAAATATAAAAAATATTTTGCTTTTTTTGTTTATACTTTGCAAACACGAAAAGTGGAGAAATACTTTTTATAGATATTACGTGGCTGACAGCTATCATATTTAAAGAATGTCTTTCTATTTCATGTCATATAATACCTTTTATTGTGTTGTATTCTGTAGAGTTTTAACATTCTATTCTTAATAAAATACTAAATGTTTTACATGTAATTTACAATGAATCCAATAAAAATATACTAGTAGTATAATACTCATAGTCAGTACTATATTATAGTAAGTAGCCTATAGTTACAAATTATTTAGGTCAGCTTGTAAAGATTTGTTTTAACTCTACTGTAAGCCTACCTATTTTACTGTCGCTTATTCTCACTGCCAAAAAACCCTAGGCGGGAGCGTATTTAAAAGGCACAATTGATTAAAAAGAATTATCCACCAGCTTAGCGATATGTATGTCTCCTGTGCAGAAAAAAGTATTGTCAGAAGTGGGATTCGAACCCACGCCTCCATTCGGAGACCAGAAGTCCCATGTACTGGAAGGTTTGTCACCTTGAGTCTGGCGCCTTAGACCGCTCGGCCATCCTGACAACTGTATAAATGCACCGGCAGAAGGCTGTTTGACTGCTGCTCAGTAATATTCACAGCGACACAGGTTTTTCGGAAAAGCAAGTCACTTTTATAATTCATTGTTGGACTTGGTCTGTTAATGGGATTTGATGACAATTAGAAAAATATAGATTATTCATAGCCAGCCTTAGCATCTGAAGAAGAACAAGGCTGTTGTATTGTACTATAAAGAGCCTGCGTGCACCATCGAAGATTGGGTTTGAGACAGGGTC
>CM022488.1:7143092-7347980 GCA_011952105.1 Coreoperca whiteheadi | reverse complement strand
GAAAAGTGTCAGGTGTGTTGTGTGATAAAAGAGTATCAGCAAGAATGAAAGGAAAGGTGTTCAAGACGGTGGTGAGACCAGCGATGTTGTACAGCTTAGAGACAGTGGCACTGAAGAAAAGACAAGAGGCAGAGCTGGAGGTGGCACAGCTTAAGATGTTGAGGTTCTCTTTGGGATGGACAGGATCAGGAACGAGTACATCAGAGGGACAGCTCATGTTAGATGTTTCGGAGATAAAGCCAGAGAGGCCAGATTGAGGTGGTTTGGACACGTTCAGAGGAGAGACTGTGAATATATTGGTAGAAGGATGCTGAGGTTGGAGCTGCCAGGCAGGAGGTCTAGAGGAAGACCAAAGAGGAGATTTATGGATGTAGTGAGAGAGGACATGAAGTTAATTGGTGTGAGTGAAGAGGATGCAGAGGACAGGGTTAGATGGAGGCGCAGGATTCGCTGTGGCGACGCCTGAAAGGGAACAGCCGAAATGAAAAGAAGAAGGGTTGTAGAGTTTTGTACAAAATATACATAACTTTGTCAGGGATCTGGATTTCAACTTGCAGACTGATCTGTTTTCCAGACTTCTTCATGTGTAACCTCTGCACCTTGGAAGCAATGCATTATACCACTTTCTCTGTTGATTGGTTGATGATGACGTCACCTCTGCAGGGCTGCAAGGAGACTTTGCCATGACAACAAGTGTGCACCATTATTGGATTTCCCTCTTCAGACTGTATGGAGACCTCACAAGGAGACTCACACACCTGTTTAAGTGCTCATACTGTGGAGCTGAAACAAGAGGTGGTTAAAGATTTCCCCAGACGCAGAGGGGTGTTACAGACGTCAGTGAAACTGCTCTGACATACAATGATGCTGTTTCAACAGCTCCTGAAAAACGTTAGGATGGATTATCTGAATGTATTTATCTAGAGATTAGTTTAAAATCAATACGCAGCTCTTTAATCATGATTCAATCACTGAATGTGGAAATCCTATATTTAAATTAAACATTCACCTCAAAGTTCAAAACAAGAGTGCCGCATTATATTGCACTGACTTAACAGTACAGTCTGGCAGAAAATGTTCACGTGTTTTGAGAATAGCTCATGTTCCTTCTTTGACCTGGAGGCCAAAATCACTTGTGTTGAGTTTATTTAGTGACAGTTTTAAAACTCATCTTAAGACCCTTTTACTTTAGTTTTTTAATGTTATTTTGGCTACAGTATTAATCATTCTAGATTTATTATTCTGTGCCTACAATAATAATCTATTTGTCGTCTTGTTCTTCTTCTCCTTCTTCTTATTAGCTTTTACATCTGATTGTAATTTTAAATGCTCTGTAAAAATGTCATCATTTTATGGTTTTAAATGCACTTGATAAATTAATCGACTTGACTTCACGTGTTTTATAAATGTTGTGAACATGCATCACTATCCAACCACATACATTAAAAGCCCCTTTACCTTCTCATATTCACATTAAGATGAAGCAGGCACGGAGTAAGTAATCCACAGTGTCCCCTTATTTACTCGGTATAATTAAGCAGCCTGTCCTTTTTTGGTGAAGTTAGTATCAGGACACTTGCACTCCAAGCAAGCAACTCCTGTATATTTTCCCATTAATGCTCAAACCATAATAGCTGTTCGAATAAAACCTTAAAATCAACAACATCAAATGGAGAATCAAGGTTAGAAAGTTACATGAAGGTAGTGTGTAGGAGACATGATGGAGAAAAGCATTTATTGAATAGTAGTGTATCTGTACACAGTTATGTGATTGGTATTGGTGTAATTTATTTTACTTATATAAACTGACATTTACAAAGCTTAAATCTACATGCAGCATACATTCACAAATACAGGAGAACATCAAATACAGTTTGTGCTGAGCTCCAGTTTATAGTCACTGTAATTTGTAGTTTTACTGTCAAACACCAGAGGGCAGCGTAAAGCTGTGTTGACTGACATTACTGGCCAGAGTGACTCCTCTCAGCTTACAACAATAGATCAAATGTAGAATTCTTGTTCTTCTTCTTCTACCTTGTCTGCCTCTTCAACTGGGGCACTAATAATGCTGCACCTGTCAGACTGGTTGATGGATACATCACTCAGGGACGGAGCAGCACTTGTGTTCACACTGGTTCTTTGGATACGTGAACCCAGGAAGGTAGAGGGAATGCTTTTGGTGATGAAGCTGTTTGGAGTCCGGCCCAGTGTCGCTGCCCTGGAGGCGTTCTCTGGGATGCCAGGAGACAGAGAGGGTCCGATGACTTCTGGTGGCGCCGACAATGGCCGAGAAGTCTGTGGCAGGCTGGATTTGATGTATGCAGACACTACACTAAGGTCCACACTGCTGCCTGGATCTACTTTGTTCCCTGTGTCCACATCCGTCTCCTCCGCCCCAATCAGAGCGTCCACGTTGAGCCGGAAGGGAGGGATGAGGGAGGAGCTCCTGTTAAGGGAGTGGCTCCTGTGATGAGGGCTGGGAGAAGGCCCAGGAGAGGAGCAGGTGGAGCGGGAGCTGGCTGAGCCCAGGTTGGGTAGGGAGAAGAGGGAGCCGGACTGGTGGCCCCTCCACTGGGTCCTCCAGCTGTCCAGATGTTGCTCGTCAGCCCACTGCTCCTGCACATATGGCTCCTCGCAGGCCAGAGGATAGGAGCTATGGGGGGTCTGGTGGACTCTGAGACGGGATGTTGCCCGATGGTGGTGCCGACGGTTCCTGTAGGAGACGGCGCTACGGGTGAAGGTGGATGGAGCTGAGGCTGATTCAGTGACAGTGGATGATATGTGGCAGAGATCTTGTTGGTATTTGAAATGTGCACCTTGGACCTGAGCAAAAAGGAAAAGAAAACCAATGAAAATATAGTGTAGAATGTGTGTTTAATTTACTGATATCAGGCAGTCTAATGAGACGTTTTACCAGAGGTACATTGCAAAAGAGTTAGTTCAAGAAAGTCAGAATGTCTTATTTTAAGGCAATTAAATCAAAATTTTCTTCTGAAAGATAAAACAAATCTTGCAATGCCCCAGTTTCAATACATTATTCAACTCGTTTCAAGGTGGCTTGATATTCAATATATATTCAGTTATATAAGATGTTCAGATATTTTAGTTAGAGGTGTGGGTGGCGATTCAGAGGTGGAACCAGGTTCAAGCTGACAAGAAAAAGTAAATTATTATACTCACATCTCTTAAGAGAACACTGAATTAGCTTATTGCAAGAATCAGACCAATCTTAGAACTAAATGCACAAAAACAAAACACAATCAGTGAAATTGGCAAATAGCCTAAAAAAGCTCCACACACCCCCTGTTCTCAGCCTGGCCACTTTATGAATCACAGCAGCAGCTGGAGAATCCATCAGCATCCAGAGGAGCCCCATGTGTATCACACCTCCATTTTTGGAGCAAAGCTTCCCAAAACACAAAAACTGCTGTTCAGAAAAACCTGCTTTACCAGAAATCCACAGTCTGATTATCATCCACAAGTAACAGGTCTGGAAAAGTAAGAAGCAGTGTGGTAGATTTCCCTGTTCTGATGCAAATGTGGAAGTTTTCTTGTTTTGAACAAGTGTGAAGCAGCTGCAGCAGTATTCATTTCATTGCTCTGTCAGTTCAGTTTCTCGTCTATGTTTTCCTTCTCTGTAAGTATTGAAATACATAGATCCCTCCTCCTCTGCTGATAGTTTCTCCATGTTTCTGGTCTCATGTCCACTCTGTCATCTGGCTTTCCAACCAAACAATACAAGCCGAAGCAATAACTTTACACACAGCAGCCTCAAGACAATTATTTCCAAGAGCACAGGGATGTAGGGGGGTTTTCAGATTTCCATATGTTCAGGCTCAACAACAATAAATATCGTGGAAGTAAATCTTAAAAGTTTCCTGAGAATAACTGTGAACTGTGATTTACCATATCCTCATGCCAAACTAAAGTCAGTGCAGGAAACAACTGATGTCTGTATTTCTGACATTAATAAATATTCTTGCTGATCATGATGGGTTAAATCGAAATATTTATACAGTGCATATAACTTCAACTTCAAAGTATAATCCCGAGTTTATCATTTGAGAAATTTATACCAAATACCAATACCCAATGTTTTTCCTCATGGTGGCACAAGAAGAAAGGTCACCTGATCACCAAAGTCAATAGGAGTCAGTGTTATTGTGCCATGAATATCTGTACCAAATGATGTGCCATGCCATCAAGCGGATGCTGAGATATTTCAAAGTATAAGTGAAAACTTTGAGCTGCTGGTGGTGCTAGAGCGAAAGATCAGGGGACAACCAAAACCATAAGGATTCATCATCTGAGGATCATGAATGTCTGCACTAAATGTCATGGCAATCCATCTAATAGTTGTTGAGACATTTCTGTACTTCCTGCCACTGCACAAAAGTGAAACCAAAATATTCCAGATATGGACACAATATGACTCTGCGCAGTAGTAATCAGGGTTGGAGCTGCGGTATCGAGGTCCCCCCTATACGGCCAGCCGACTCAATTGCGAGCAGAGCTCAGCTGTCAATTGTGACTTGAAACCCCCTTTTTATCTCATCAAATAACTAATTAAAATCAATCTTACCAGAAAAATGAACCCATGAACATATATCAGCATGATAAGATCTACCTAAATTGACAGAAACCATCTTTGGGGGAAATATATTTGAGATGTTTTTAGTCTGGCCCATGTCCCATCCGCTGGTTTAAGACCTATACTGCAGCCAGTCATCAGGGGGTCGATCGGGATGTTTTGGCTTCACTTTTGGGGAGCTGTCATGTCGTCCATCTTTATATACAGTCAATGGTCTGGACCAAAGTGGTGGACCGACCGACACACAGACCATTGTGATCCCTAGAGCCAGCGCTGCTAGCATGGCTAAAAAACAGCACATTAAGCAAATCTACTATTTTGGATAAAAGTCAAAGGTTATTCCAAAACAAAGCACACAAATGTGAGACTATTGACCAAAGCTTCTCTATAGTAATAGAGTACAGCTCGTTGGCTCGCTAAGGGGACACCTGTTTATGTGTGTCCTGTTGAGTGGAAGCTCTGCTAAACAAGAGGCAAACAACCAGACCAGCTCTCTCATTATCTGCTGCCTTTGACAAATAGTCATAATGTGTGTGTTTGTGTGACAGCGACAGGTTACATGATGCTATTGAGGTTGTAGTGACAGGAATATGAGAGCTTACATGACACGTGTCATTTGTCCATGTCTTTTATTTCCTCTTTCCTTTTTTTACTTGTGTAAACCCCTTTGTAACAGCATTATCACATTATCCAGTGCTATATTAACTTTTACATACTTAGTTTACTTGTAAGTCATAATCTTATCTAATTGAGTCTTAAAAGCCCCAGCCCCCCCATTATGAAAACTGGTCACACTATTATTGGAACGAGATGCTGCTTTCTGTAAATGTAAATGTCATTTCTCACTACTTAAAGATTCAGAAACAAAATTCCAGTGAAGTAGAGGCAGAAATCGTAGACAGACGTTTTAAAACCTGGACAAAAAAACAAACTGTACACTACCTGCTCAGCACCAAAAAGCAGACAGACACAGTCACAGACTACTGGTGAACATAGCACTTAGCTTTTAGCAGCTAAAGAGCCAGATATTTCCCTCAGGAGTTAGTAGAGACCAAACCAAGAGAGTGAATATTGGACATATATTCATCAGGTGGCCAGCAACACGACTCCAATCTATGATAATGTTGCGCCCGAACTGCTGGGTGTGTAAATAAGCATTGCTAACAAGTTCCACCTTTCAACTTAAAAGGTGGTCATGCAGTATGTCGATGTTGTGTTCACGACCTGTTTCCTTTGCCCTGAAGTGGCCGAAAAACTAAAAAATCAGTTATTGCAGGTTTAAAGTTAGAGCTAGCTTGGGAATGTATTGTGTCAATGAGGGAGTACAAATGTGTCAGTGTGTGGAGAAAAAAGTGAAGTGTAACAAAGCCCCAGTGTTTTCCTCTCTCCCTGCTCAATGTCTCTCCCCTCTCGAATTAGCCACCGTTTCCCTGTTTCTGTTCTTCGCTCTCCTCTACAGTCCACTGCCTCCTGTTTATCCTTCTCTCACGCTCTTCTTCACTTTGTTTTTCATATTCTGTCACTTTTTCTTCCCTCTGAAACATTAAGCGGTTGTGCGGCTGCATACTTATCTCTCCCACAGGAAAGAAAGAGGCAGTGAGTGTTGTTGCCTACTGTTGTTGCTGTGATTTAAAACTTAATGACACTTGAGGGAGGCCAAAGCAGGATGAGTTTGTGGGTGTGTATTGTTACCCCAAAGATATTGCAGGTCAACTGCACACAATTATTATTTACTGAAACTATTTCTGTGCATGTTTGGGTAAAAGCGTGCGTGCCTCCGTCTGGTAATATGACATGACAGGATCTGTCCAGTTTTCTCTGAGGACAACATGCTACAGTGCCGGTGAGGAGCCGCAGCAGGGGGTGCTGGGTAATGAGGCTGTTGACATGGCAATGATCAGACCATTACTCTCTTGTAAGCTTTAGTTATGTTGGGATAAGCAAGGTCAGCCAGAGATCTGACCTCAGCAAGCCAAAAACACCATGAATGAAGACTAATCCTCTATAACACACTACTGCAGAAGCAAGAAAACTTGTAATTTAAGTTAATAAACATAATTCTTCATCTGCTCAGGAATTGACCGGTTTGATACTATCAAAGTGGAAACAAGTAGTTGACAGAAAATGAACCTCCAACTATTTTGATAATCGATGGATTGTTTCAGTCATTTTTCAAGCAAAAAATACCAAATATTGCCTTGTTCCAGTTGCCAAATGTGAGGATTTGCTGCTGTTCTGTCATATGTGATGGTTAACTATATTTCTTTGGTTTCTGAACTGTTGGACGAACAACATAAGATATTTGAAGCCCCTTGGGATCTGGGAAATTAAATTTGGCATTGTTTGCTATTTTCTGACATTGACATAGATCGTGAAAGTAATGTCTAGATTGAAAATAGTCATTAGTTCTCGGCCTAGATTCCATAATAGGCTACAACAGCAAAAATATACCGCAAAGTGGCACTTTTTGTTCCCATTCCACAGACCCTATGGATAATAGCGTAACAGAGTTGGGGGAGTTATTTCGTGCATGCATACTTCTGAAGGTAAAGGTTCATGTACTTCAGGAGAACATTTAATCATGACTCCCAAGGAGCACTTTGCTGTGAAACACCCAATAAAGCTTAAAATTCAATTGTGTGCATTCAGCAGTTTAAATAGTTTCACTTTCAGATAATGGCTTTGGATAATGAGTTCTGGATGAATTTGGCAAATGCAGCGCAGTGTTTGATTTCCAATTGTGACAATGAAACATTCAGAATTTGCTGCAGCTGTGAGTGTCTTCATTTAATTTCCATAGGGTTTGGTATTATTATTATATAATTTAGAGCAATGGGCCACATCAAAGTGACTGAAAAAAACACGAGTTCTCGAGAAAATAAGCATGTTTGGCTAAAGCTTCATATTTAACGTTTCCCCCTGTTTTCAGTCTTTGTGCTAAGCTAACCAGCTTGCTGGCTGTAGCTTCATAATTACTGTACCAACACGAGAGACTTGTTTTATAGACTTATTCAGAAACTGATGTGACACCCTTTATAAACTGTTATGACATGGTGTAATGCAATGTGTTACAGTGCGGACACCGGAGGACCACATGACTTCAGGCCAGGTGGCAGTTAAGCATCATGCAGATGGTCCATTGTCATGATAGATTATCTTATTGTTTCCCTCAGTGCTGTTTCAATCCCAGTAATGGCCTGCTGCTTAATCGGCTTGAACTTTCAAAACTACTTATCTGCCACCGCGTGGACACATATCCCCTCTGAAACTGATACCCTCCAAACAAGGACTACTTTGTGTGTGTGTGTTCCTTCACACACATTTTCTAGCGGCACACACCTTTGTATGATCATTGTGAAACACTTAGATGTTTACATGCAAACTTATTACAGCCTTGTTGAAGGATGGATGGATAATGAAGGCTACTTTTATGGTTGGATGGATTAAAGGGGACTACAAATTTAACAGGCTCAATGCTGCATTGTGTGCTGTATGAGTTTGTTATTTTTGGCTGCAGAATCTGTTTTACATCCCTTTCTGAACCATCATTTCTTTTTTTTCTTTCGCTCTCCGCTTCTCTTGTTCTTTCACGCAAGCCACTGACTTTTCTCTCTGTTTTTCTTGTACACAATTATAAATACAGATTGTAGACAGAAAAAGTAAATAGTCCTTTCTGTGAAGTAGCAACTTGGTGGCTACAGTGTTCTGAGAATAGAGCTTCATAGAGCTCATCTCATCTCATTTTCTACCGCTTGTTCCCGTTTAGGGGTCGCGGGTGACTGGAGCCTATCCCAGTGTATTTGGGCCTTAGGCGGGGTACACCCTGGACAGTGGCCAACTCGTCACAGGGCTAGCTTCATAGATAAAACTTTTTATTTGAATAATAGAAATTCATAGATACTGACAGATTTGTCTTGATCCCGGGAAACTGTGAAAAAGTATTTTATTTCTAAGCCTTATTTTTCAAGAGTTATGAGCAAAAGCGTAAAATGCTTTAAAAAAAGGCACATGGTACAAAAAAGGAATCACTTGTTCCTTGGCCCATCGCTTAACTTTTTATCAAAATTAATGGAAATCAAATAAGTAGTTTTGGGATATCATGATAACTACCAGCATGTATTGAATACATAATCTCATTGGTGGAGGTCATCAATGTAATCTGGGTAATATTAACCAGTTATTTTACATACTTTTTGATACTACTCATTAAAAAACACCAATCATGTGTCTGAAATCACTCACGCCCTATATTTACTGTTTGCCATTTTATTTGAGTGTCACTTGAAAATTCCAAAAATGGAGCGTAGATTTATTTGGCACAGGTGAAAAAAGGCACCAACAGAAAGTACTCTCACCTGCAACAAAATCTTATTTCCATCGTAGTCCTCTGTCTGCCAGCGAACCTCACTGATTGGGCTGCAGGGGTGTGGCAGCAGGGGCACCAGCGCCCCGACATCTCGTACTCTCACCTCCATCACTGCCGAGTCCAGCACTGCTGGACTCTGACCCCGTGGGAGCCTCTTGAATGACAACTGGATCTCCATATCCAGGTTGGAGTACACCACAAAGAAGCAAAAGTCCTCCTTCTTCTGCGCTACCCTCCGGTGAAGCAGCAGCTTGTAAAGCCGCACCATGTCAACATAATTTTCATGTCGGCAATAAACTGTAAATCGAACAATTTCTTTCCCATAATGGACCTGCCGCACAGCCCAGAGTGGTGTGCCAGGAGACAGAGTGAAAAAGTCCTGACTGCATGGTGTCAGGGGTAGCATCCGTCGGCCATTGCTGACTTTTTCAGTGTGGTGGTAGTGCCAAGGCGGCCTCTGCAGAGCGTCGTGTAGCATCAGTATCTGCTCCTCGCCACCGTACACCTCCTGGAGGAAGAGGATGACCGCCAGGGCCGGCTGGCAGGCTGCAGTCGGGTTGCCATTTTGATGGTGCTTGGGCCTGGGTCGCTGGGAGACGGAGGCTCGCTCTGAGACTCGGAAGAGCTGCAACTCAGGGTGAACCCATGCCAGCACAGCATCAGCAGCACGCTGCAGGAACTTGCCCTGGCCGGGGTCGGCGATGAGGTGGATGCTGACGAGGAAGGGATCCTGGAGCTCGCCCATGGATAACTCACCTCCGCATACAACAGCATCAAGAAAACACAAAAGAGGGTGGAAAGTGAAAGAAGGGCGAAAAGAAAAGACACGGAGAGGAAGCGATAAAATTACAATCAGCTTGTTGAATTTGAGAAAACCAAACCAGACATTGTTACAAGCATACAAAGAAACCCTGCCGCCTGTAAATAAAGCATGTAGTTTAACATTCAATGTGAATGTTTTTAGAATGATTTCTTTCTGCATGTGGCACCTACAGTATGGTTAATTTTGGGAAAACATCCTGGTTATGAAACTATGCATAAGGTGTGGGTGAGTTTAGACAACTAAAAAGGTGAAGGTTACAGTGTGATTGTGATCAAGAACAAACATAAATTGTAGCTCTATGACAGGACGCAAACTCCATTGTCTCTTCCTTCATAGGGATACTGGGGCTGTTTTTCCCCCAACATTTTCTCTTTCTTTTCATTTTCCTTGTCTGTCTCCTTGTTTAAGTTTTCCCATCCTTTCCTTCCCTCCTTTCCTTTACCACAGAGCTCTCAGCCCCATCCTTCTCCATTTCACTCATCCAGATCTAACTCCATCTTTCTCACAATTTCTATGTTTACCTTCCCGCCACAGCCTCTCACCCTCCCTCCTCTCCCCTTTCCACCAGACCGATGTGGGCTCCTCTGTGGAGGCTCATTAGTGCCATTAGGAGGTCATTACTGAAGCCCAGAGGAATGTTCCAGGCCACAGCAGGAGCTATGCGTTCAGGTGTAGCCTCCCCCTGAACCCCTGACCTGGAAAAGCTCAGCTCCCTGGAACAGGTACTGCAGAACTACCGCTGAAATGTTCCCAAACTACGGTCATATTTAGTCAGTGTTTTCATTCTTGCGTGTACACACTCACACTGTATCTCCTCATCTCCATGTTCTCTCATTCTTTCATTCATTCTTTTTGGAGCAGTTTTTCTATGGTCTTTATCTGACTTCTCGGGGGACTTGTCCCATTTCATCTCTGCTTTGGGGCAGTTTGGGAAAGGACACACAGCCTTCTTGTCCCTGGCACAGCAGACTGTTTGGCTGTTGCCAGAATCCCTCCATGAAACAGAGAGGCCAAACAGGGACAGGTTCAGTCTCATGAGTCCTGTTGGCCTTTTCAAAAGGACAGTTTCTACTTGACCAAAGAGATGACATTTTCTGGATGTTAAGATCAGTTTACAGGGAAACATTGCTTAAAGGTGGCCATTAGAGAAGCAACGTCGCAGTCAGATCAGGGTCGAGAATGATTCACACCACAGGGTTCACAGTTTGATACAATTTAATTATTTTTAACAAAGTTTAAATGAAAACCAACTATAATGGCAAATATAAAATCTTCAAAAACTATGTTTTAGATTTTTGTCGATTTCTTAGTTTTGTATTTTGTTTTATTTTGTACATAGTTTCTTTTTGGGTGTGAAATGAAAAAAAAACATTCTTAGATAAGGAAGTCCTTAGGATGTATCAACACCTTGTCAAATGTATCAACAGGTTGGACTGATGGCAACATTTAATGTATGTACAGTAAATGAAAACAACTAGAACCTATCACATTCACAGAGGTGGACCTTTGAAATAGACCCTCGTTTCAGATAAGGAAACTCTCCCCTTGGGGAAAAAAAGGGAAAGAATCTTGGGAAGAGCGAGAGAGATGATATTACAATCTGGAAATCAGGATGACAGGATCAGGATGGCGGTAGCAATACTTTAAATGATATCTATTTCCACAGCTGGTTTTCATGACTTATTTGTGAAACCTTACTGCTGGTGGACCATATTCTTGCAAGTAAGTTAAGTGACTTGAATGTCAATCAATTTATTTTCTTCTTGTTAGTTAAGCTTGCTAAAAACTAAATCTAAATAGATTCAATAAGGTGATTTGAAAGGAATCAGGTTCAATAAGCGCATTCAATATTGGATTCACATTCGATAAAATGCCATCAAACCCCAACCCTAACACAAAGTGACCTCATGTGGCTCAGTTTGTCTGAAAAGATAAATACAGCAGGATCAAGAAAGTTCCACTGTAGGTTTAAGCTGGATGCCAGGGCACAGATGTCCTGACACACACGCACACACACACACTGGGCACCACACTCATTAACGTCTGCCTGATCCCATTATAATCAGCGTCTCTCTCCCTGCCATGTAGCTGGCATCAAGACACCAAACACAGGGATGATAGGGATCTTTAAGGGTATTTACTGTACAGCACATTGTACTGTAACACAGGTAGCTTGATTTCTCTACAGTAAGTCAGACTACACACAGTTCTCACAGCTCCTCTTTCAGGACTCAGAACCTGAAACAGCAACAGAGACCATTGTCCAAATTTTGCGACTTCTGCCTCTTTAGAATTGATGATAAACATTAAAGCAGAGCAGGAAACGAGGCGATATCATCAATTACTCTTGCTTTGGTTCTCTTCCTTTCTATCCAAACAGCTCCGTTTATTGCTCATACATTTTCATTTCCATTCCACTCTTTTGATTTGTATGTTTTTTCACGTTTGCCTGTTTTGACTCTACCACTTTTCCTTCCCCTCCTCCTCCTTCATCTCTTGTCTCCTCATCTATCCAAAGTTCTTGGGAGTCAGTAACTAAAATGACTCGGGGATTAAAGAAGAAGCTAAGTTTGGGTCAGGATCGAGGCCACAGACAGGCTCCCACACAGACTGAGGGCCACACACCCGTTTATTTCTGTCTGATCGCATTAGAATCAGTATATATCTCCTGGGCATCTAACTGACATCAGGACCAAAACCACTGTTTGAGACACGTGGATGATTGGTATCCAATTGAATATTCAAATCCTAGGCAGACACTACACTATACATTTTGAGTACCAGCTTATTTATGTCTGTAGCACCGATTGTTACAAAAGCGATGTTAGTGCAGCAGGGGTGGCAAAAACAATCAGGGTAAATTGGCAAATAGATGATATACCAACGTCAAACAACAAGGCCAGTCAAAATATGTGTAAGCATTTCCTACCAGGCCACGATGACATTTTATTTTCAACTTTAGAAGATCATCAATATGCGAGGTCATCAGTCCTAACACACACTTAGAAACTTGATCTGCGTGTCCTCTGATCCTTTTACTTTTGCAACTATTGGTAACATGAGTAAAACAAAAAAAGCTAACAATGCTTGAGAGGTTCTGCAGAGGGGGATGAAAGAGCCAACATTAATGTTATACTGTATATCCAATTTGTTTGAGCCCAAACTTTAGTTTTGGTCGTGATACTTAAGTCATTAGTAGCACTTTAGCCTTGTTTACGGCTGCATTAGTCCCTCCAGCTTATTCTTAACATATTTTTTTCAATTAATTATGTCATAGTAAATGCATACATAAAAAGGAAATATGTGTATAGTATTTCACTTTATTTTTTTGTCTCATTTGTTTTTATTAAAGCATTTAAAGTCTTCCATACCATGATACTGTTTCACAGCAGAATGATGGTACAAAAGTTGCATTTTTGCTGCATGTTAATTCTATTAATTGGTTGTTTCTGGTGAAAACTGTTATTCTTATTTCTTCTGCGTAAGTTTATAAGATAACAGCCATATTTTTAATATACACTCATTGCCAATGCCAGTTTATTACGTTCAACAGCACCATCAACTATATCCTCCACAAGGTTGAATCAACTCCTCTGTCAAAATTATAACCGTCACGGTAGAATTTATTGCAGGACTGTTGTAAATGCATTGATCCCTTTTTAGCTAGTTGTACCTATTAAACTGGTGACAGAGTGTAAGTTTGCCTATATTTTTCTTTAATACTGGTTTCCCCAAGCTTTCTTGTTGTGTCAGTTTTTTCCATCCAGTTTTATTAAAAGGCCTTTAGGACTTTGCCAGACCTCTTGCAAAAATGTATTTGTTTGTAGTTTACCTAGGTGCATAAAGGTTAAACTACTCAATAAATACATGCATAAATCATTTTAAGGGTCAAGAAATCAACATTTTGAGTAGTTTACTGTGACTTATCTGCTGTTACGATAACTTTCAAAATCTAAATTCAGTAGATTCACAGATGCATCTCTTGTCACAAATACAACAGAAACTTCACTTAGCAGTCACATACACGAGGTACCGGATTGTTTTCTTTGGTATACTTAACCAAAATATACAACTCAATAACTTTTGCATTCAAGCTGATGCTTTCCTCTAGCAATAAGGGTTAATTGGGAGCTGGCACAGAGAAGAATAAATTAGAGATTAAGTTACCCAAATCCTGTGAAGGGAATGAAGTGGGTTGGTGTGTAAAGCTCTGGAGGAGTTTGTCTCTAAGCTCTTAATCCACTCGAGTCTTCAAGCTGCAGGTGATGTTCTGCCTCGACTGACTACATACACACTCGTACACATGCACAACCATCCTCAACACACACAAAATCAGTTTGCACATTTATAGACAAGCCTGTATTTTTGAATACTCAAAAACTTTTATCTTTGCTCTGTTTCCGTGTTAACCGGCAACACATGCTCGCGGCCATACACAGAGATGATGACGTGAGATAAAACAACACGCCTTCTAGTGGCCCCTGCACATATGAGAGTGATTAACAGCGAAAACTCAACTAAGGCCTCTGAGTGTGTGTGTATCAGTTCTGCAGTTACAGCTTTAGCTAGGAGGAAATTCAAGATGGGGGCCTCTTTTTGTTGTCTGGTAAAAAGAAATAAAAAAAAGGTGCAAGTTCCAACAATTACATGTCAGTTTGACTGGTCCCAAGGAAATGTATATGTAAAGTCTTGACTATAATATTACATTCTGTAAATCCAGTAAAACCTTAACTATTTACTTTTCATTATTTCAAAATGTCAAACACAGACGTTTTACTGTGATTCAGATTAGTTACCTTTTATAAGTCTCCTATGTAAACTAAATGTATGTCGGACATGTTTCATACTGTAATAACTGATTTTTTTTGGCAGCTTGGGGGCAGCGGAAACAAGTTGTGCACACAACATTGACATATCATCACCTTCATATGGCTAGTAAATTGATATGGTGAACTTGCTAGCAAACAATTATTTACACATTCAGCAGTTACCGAGCAACATGATTATTAATTTAGAGTCCTGTTTCTGCCCACCTGGCGAATATAAGTCAAAAAGGGGCAAAAAGCGTTGTCTCATGAGTTGAAGACAGGGGCATACCAGGGAAGATACCAAGTACTTTCTGTTCCCTAAAATTGGAGGACTGTATAAAATGGGCTACAGTTCCTACACTATTAGTCTGATACAGATGTAAACAGCTTCAAATTAAAGCTGAATGTCATCACCTTAAATCTGATCCAAAATGGATCCATGGAAAACCTACCCAAACCCTGCATGAATTATTTAGAAAGACACCCGATCTGAAAGGGACCTTCAGACAGTCCAACTTGGGCCGAAAGACCTGAGGATAATTAGACCTGATCCTAAATGTGGATGACCCTAAAACAGAGAACACTCGTAGCAGCATGGAACACCACCATTTTAACAAGCAGACGGATGAAAAGAGTAGAAATGCATCACTTTTTCTGGAGTTCACACTCCCCATCCTGCACAAATGTGTTTGTTTGGTGCAGGATTCACTTGGATGCACCCAGGTATTAGACATATTGGCACACAGACCTGACACCAGCAGCAATATAACAGAACCCAACTCAGACCTCATTAGATTGAACATAAATTGCAACCTGGCCTGACTATGGTCCTAGTCGGTTCCAGGTCAGGTCTTGGTTACAAGGAACCAAGTGGACCCATAAAAACCTTTAACTTCCACCTCATAGTCATTGTGGTGTGCTGGAGTGCAGAGCCAAAACAATAAAACCTATTTCACTGCGCATGTACTCACAGAATGCACTGAATGTGCACTCAGTGAGCACATACACACTAACTCATTATCATGAAGGGCCCACAACAAGGCTGACAGACAAAACTGCTTCAATTAAACGATTAACAAACAGCTGACTGCAGCATATTTAGATGTGATCCTCGTACTCAGAACCTCATTTTGGAGGATGCACATTTGGTAACACTTAATCCAAGATGCTTCATGGCAGAGTCTGGATATCATACGACTAGGGAGAAAGCACCAGGACTGTGCGTATGTGTGCGTGTGTGCTGCCCTTTTACGGATGGTCGTTGATCCATCAGGTGCTATTCAAACTGATTGTGCTGAAAGTGCCTTGGCTAACATCACTGCAAGTTTGGCATGTAAAAGGATACTCAGCGCTGTCCTAATACGGACAAGTGCGTCATCTTCCCCAGTGTCTTAGCGTGAATACAAATCTGTGCTGATAAAAGGCAAAGAGATAGTGAATGCTCAGGTCTCACTTTTTCCCACTGGGTGGGACTTTACGGCACAGTATTAAACCAGTTTGAATACTACTTTAAGGACAGGGACTACTTTCTTTCTATAGGTAATTACACATCTGAGTGGTCAAAAATTACAGCTACAGTTCCCTAAGGCTCCATTCTGGGGCCTCTTCTTTTTAACATCTACACGCTCCCACTGGCTCAGATTATGGAAAACAACACAATTTGTTGATACAACAGATATGTGAGTTTTACACGTCTGCATGATGTTCTGCAGTTCTTAGTGCCACTCAAAACCACAGCAGAGCTTGAATCATTTTAGGGAAGGAAGACTTTAAAGGCACTTTCACCAGTAAGCATTTAATCCACTTTCTGCTATACAATGGTGTGGGTCATGTATACATTTTGGAGTTTGGATTTGGAGTATCTTGCATACACATGTGTTCCTGGTTCTGCTAATCTGCTGCCTGTCTGAGCCGAAATAACAAGAGCAAGAGCCTCAGGCATTACTGGATGCTGAGGACTTGAACACACTACGACGAGCATGATTAAAATGACCAAAGATACAGACACAGACAAATTACAGAAGCTCTGTATACTGTAATTTGAACCTTTTTTTTTATGCTGGTGGTCAGTGGCGAACAGTGACCAATGGACTAGAGACCAAGAACTGGACCAACCACATTAGTGATATTATTTATGACCAGCAGTTTTTCAGCATTAGCCAATCAACGTATTCACATTCTGTAAATACCTCTCTATATAGTGGTTTTCATTGCTACTGGCAGAGTCTGCCTTTTTTGTGTGACTTAAATTGCTTACTAATGCACAAAAGATTAATTGTTGCTGTTTTTAATTTCATCTAATTGATATCAGCCTCTCTGTTAACTGTTCACTGTCCCACAATCGAATCAGAGCTGTATAAAGTTACTGCGAATGCAAGCCAAATATTTCCCACTGCTGCATGTTCATATTAAAAGTGTTCAACAGGATCCACAGGGTGACTTTCATTGTGAAGCGTCCAGGAAATACAGAGTATTTGTCACCAGGCTTAGCGCTGTGATGTGTCTACAAAACAAGATACTTTTATGACATTTAAAATTTCGGCTCAAACTGAGCAGTATTTAGGTTCGATACCCTGTCTATGCTTGCACGCTCTAGTGTGAATGCAGGAAAGCACATATGCAGAGATCCAATTGGCCAAGGTTACACACAGATAAATGTGTTTGTCTCAGCGAGCAGACATCTGCTGGTGACAGACTGTTCCCTGAAAATATAAAGCCCTGGCATCAACCTGTGGCTCCCAGGCTTTTGTTAGACTAATATCAATCCTGTCTAGACCTTTGTTGTATAAAAGACTCACTGAACTGTTCAATTTGCTGATGCGCATTAATTCTATTCCCTGTTTTGAAATCTTCTTTTCATTCCTTATATATTTCTTAGGAAGAAATGTTTTCACAGTCTTTGTTTTGCTTATCATCAAAAGTTGGCTGTGTTGAATCCATCTCTTTTTTTCTTTTCATCGTTCATCCAGGTTATTCTCTTTTGGATGTTGGCTTTGGTGTAAATTTCCATGAGCCTATCTGCGAGCAATAAATACATCTACAGTACATTTTTTTAGGTATTCAGGTGTGACAAATCATGCATGTCCTTCTCAAGTCTGGTTATGCCTCTGTTAGTATATTTGTACTTAGAATATTTGTATGTCTCTGCTTGGCCTCTTTGTGTTGTTACAGTCTGACCTCTGTATAGTTTTTAAAAAGTCCCCTCTTCCCAAAAAACATTAATTACTCTGACAGCCGACCCCCTCTGTCTTACATATATGTACATACGCACATACACACATGCAGAAAACCATTGGGGGCAGGGTCACAGGTCACTCGCTGAATGGACAGCTAATGGATCTGCTTTGACCAATAGAAAGCGAGGCTGTGTAATTAAGTGTTTACATTGCAGCTCAAATTTGTTCCCAACAAATGCACTATTTCCACCTCTTTGAGTAACATTTTCTAAATCTACAGTGCGTAGCTGTTTTAGGAAATTACAGAGCCTTTTCTGAAAATGGCGCGTTTTCAAAGACTCAGTCTTTAGTTGGAATGATGCATGGGGCTGAGATCCACAGGCAGGGTAGGGAAGACAGAAAATATCGTAAGTCGAACTAACACAATGTTGGTTTTGGTTTTCATGGGTGCATGTCATGTCAGTTATTGACAATAAGATTATTGACGTGTTTATGTTAGTTCCACAAAATCTTACGAAGTAATTTTGGCTCACCCCACTGGTGTTTATTTTTTCTTGATACAAGCAAGTTTCACTAAATTACAGAATACTTTAAATGTTTTTAATTGGGTCCTCCCAGCAAGGAGAGTGGGTTCTCCGGCTTCCTCCCACCGTCCAAAGACATGCATGTTTAGGTTAATTGATGACTCCAAATTGCCCCTAGTGGATGAGTGTGAATGGTTGTCTGTCTACGAGTTGGCCACTGTCCAGGGTGTACCCCGCCTAAGGCCCGAAGTCACTGGGATAGGCTCCAGTCACCCGCGACCCCTAATGGGAACAAGCGGTAGAAGATGTCTGACTGACTGATGACATTACGGCTAGGCTTACAAAAGCTTCAAATGAATGATAAATGATGAATAAATTCTAAACTGTCAAAAGCTTAACCCTCTACTGCACCAGTGGAAGTGCTCAGTAGTTAAAGGCAACAGGCTGCAGTCCTAAACAACTGGCATTTTAATGCTCATTAAATTTAGATTAAAACATATTGATATAGTTTCAATTTCCAACTAGAAGGAGGCTGAACCATTTGAATTCCTCTAATTTATGTTACATAGGACCTGCAGTAGAGTATAACTTTGGTCAGAGTGATGTTGGTAGTTTAGCATGATATCAGTCTGTCTCCACGGGGCTTATGGCGGGTCTGGGCTGAGGTTAAAGGTCAGGGGTTAAGACCACCTGTATAAACATGAGTACGCTCTCTCCCAGAACCTAAATATACTTCTGTGGAGGCAGGAGACGAGGGAGACTGATGCAGCGTGCATCTTTCCAAATGAACTCCTCAGCACAGAGATATGCCTGAATGCACACACATTCAGGCAGCCACATTCAGCGCTGAGACAGATGACGTCTCTATATTGTCCTTCCACGTCTTTGGAAAATCTGTCACCACAGCAGTTTTCATCCATCTCCCTGTTGAGATCATTCATGTGAGCCACAGTTTGACAAATCAACTGAGGCTGCTTCTTTCACTTTATCTGTCTGTCTGTAGGATGTGTATTTTTTGATAAACTAATCTAAGTCTTAGAACTAGTATTAGACAAAGAACTAGTACTACCTGCAGACTTCCTGTGATTTTCAATCATTTCAGAGATCATCTCCGTTGTCAACCCTGACAGACTCCTGCTACATACTTAACTTAACTTTACGTTTTTTGTCTATTTTGTCAACGTCCCTTATGCAAGACATATTCCCAGGGCAATAGGTTTGACTTTCTCTGTGAAAACGACAAACGCTGCAGCAGAAAATGATTAATGAAAGCTTTAAGGGCATTTCAGGGGCAGATACAGGAGGATCATCCTGCTGCTCAGCACTGAGACCACTCTGGCAAAGGAGCAAAATCCATCAAAAAGATAATAATGAGATAAACTGGCATGCACGACAGCATTTTGGATAAGAAGTCTTTCAACAAGTGTGGGAACAGGTTACTACAAAGCGACAATACATGACAAGAGGTCCTGATATTGCAAAATAATTGACTACAAAAAGGTGAAAATGCCACAGCCCTCCACTAAGTCTATCTACACCTGGACACCTCAGAGTGTATTATCGCACTGATAGCACGGCCAACTACTATAGAAAAAAAAGGTACATTCAAAGGTTGTGTTCAAATGATCCTCATTTGTTTTGACAGTTTATTTCAATGCAATTCAATTCAATTTTATTTATATAGCGCCAATTCATAACAGAAGTTATCTCATTGCACTTATAGTCAGTTTAAGCCATGGCTAGGTCCATTTTACCTAGTTCTTTGGTACGTAGTGTCACATGCTTACATGCAGTTTGATATAGCATGTGCACTAATTTAGCACATTGATTACAAGGGTTGGTACACCCTTTTAATCAATGTTACAAAATGTGCCACGGTTTTGAGATACAGTATCTGTCTCTGAGAGTTCTGCCTCCATCCCTATACAATCAAGTTGAGTGGAATTTTGTTTCTGGTGCTCACAGCGTTTAAAAGTTACATTTAAAATAATTAACAGCAATGTGCCTTGCCAAAAACCATGTCCTTGTTTCTTTGGATAATACACTGACCTCAAGTGAGCTGTTCTCAGTTTAACAAGGCTGTTCATGGTTTGTTACAGTATATGTGGATTATAGGATACATAGAATATCTGCAACAAGTTGCTTTTACATTTTTTATTCATTTTTCTATGCTGTGAGCACCACAAACATTTTATTTCACCTCCATTGTTTTGGGCTTTTGAGACAGATATCTCTAAACCTACACACCACTAGAGGACAGTGAAAAAAAATACAGTACATTTTTTTGTAATTAGTGTGAAGCAACCCTTTAAACCACAGTTACAAAAAGCTTGATGGTGGGCAAATTTCAAAGTGTGTCTGTAGTCATTTTACAGGCAGCTTCTTTTCACCAGTGACAGGCCATTGCTAATGTCACTTCACAGTAGCTACATTTGTGTTGCCCTGTTATACCAAGTAAACAGACACCTGCCAGCCAATCAGAAAGTATTTTCCATGGACAAATGGTATAAATAATATTACATTTCAATTACATATTCATCCTTTGGATGAGTTTCAGTCTGTAACTCTGAGTGACGTACAGTAGTTCTAGTCCAGTACTGTCTTTCTAATTCAGACATTTCCCGCGTATTTAAAGTGACAGTGTGCCTGTGCAGTTTTTTCCCCATCCTGACCTCCAGTGGTAACAGAGACAATAATGGCAGAAGCTCTTCTGATACAGGAAAGACACAGGAAACATGAGGGGAAAGACCAAATCAGACACTGTACTTCCTGACTTGCAGGAGTGCTGCGGGTGGGATAATGCAGCTTCCTGTAGATCAGATTAATGGGCTAATATTGGATATAATCCTCCCATTGTGAAAGGCCTGGAGATCTGGCAACCAGACCGGGGAGAGGTCATGGCCTCCGCAAACACAGATCTTCACAATCCTACATACAGTCACACAAAACTGCACTGACACTCAGATACTGTACATACAAAAGCACGAGATGGGTACCCAGCAACAAGTGGACACCTCGCAGTTCAAGCACTATTGGTACTTTTAAGTAGCTGATCTGTATAAGTCTCGTCCTCTCTGGCTGTTAACTTCACAGCAGCGACTGTGGCGACAGTTTGCTAACCCACAACCAAGCTAACAACCTTAGTTACATTCCTTGCTGTGTCGTTGTTCTCTCCATATCATGGAATTTGTCATGGTATTGGATTTCTCCAGAATTGCATACCCTACCTTTGAGCATGTGTAACATGTAACATGTGAGGGTTTTTTTTTTCCTCGTTAAAAGGGGTTTTTTGGGTAGTTTTTCCTTAGTTGAATGGAGGGTCTAAGGACAGATGGTGTCGTATCTTACAGATTGTAGAGCCCTTTGAGGCAAAATTGTGATTTGTGATATTGGGCTATATAAATAAAATTGAATTGAATTGAAATGAATTGAATTAACAAATGTCAACATTTTGTTGAAATGCATTATGAGCCCCCACATTAGTTAATCTAAAAAGGCCCCTACAGAAATGTTCTTTGTTACTGGTGAACAAGTACATCAAATATTTATAGATTGTGTGGTTGTTTGCTGTGGCAGCCATTTGTTTCCATCATATTTTCCTGGGAAATGGTTGCATTGCATAGCTCAGTGACTGTCTGAATGTATGAAGCTTAGTGTTAATGCATGGCAATCTGAAAAAGCCTAGGGGAAAAACTAATTTAATAAAGATTACACTTTTTTGAAACCATCATTGTTTACTTATAATTTCCCTGTCAAGGCGAATGTTTTTCTGCCCGGTGATTGCCAACCATTTACTATCTACTGTATATTCACTGTGGTAAAGGTTAAGAGTCTAGCATGTACCATCACAGGAAGGAGAAAGACACTAATAATCAGTCAAGCCACTTGTAATTGCCACACAAAGAGTTCTCCCTAAAATCTGCTGTAGGCTATACAGACCACTAAACACAATCCTTCCCCGTGAGTGGATTTATTTTGTCAGTCTGTATTAGGGAGATAAAGTCCTCCGCCTGAGCTTTGTGTGTTTGAGTCACTGTTAGCAATGCTTCATGTCGCAGTTGGTTTACTTACTGCTCGTTGAGGACAACGGACTGTAATCAGACCTGCAGAGGACGACAGAAAAGAGACAAAAAGAGTGAAAGAGGCGATGTGGACAGGGACGAGGGGGGGTGGGGGGTGGGGGGTGGATGGGGACAAGAAACAGAGAGAGGAGACAGGAGTTTATATTACAGTACGAAGTACAATCAACATGATTTACAGGATGAAACACTCCTATTTCAAATAAAGTGCTGACATCTGGCTAAACAGTAGGAGAGATCCAACTGGAAAGGTCACCAAAAATGCACACAGACATTTCATAAGTGGTTTCTATCGGAAGGGATAAAAGACAGGGACATTTACTCACTTGTACTGCATTCCACTAAATTTCAGAGGGAAATCTGGTCATTTTTACTTTTTAACATTTTTTTTGACAGCTGTACTTACTAGTTCATATTCAGATTTCCACACATAGAAGTAGTTTAAATTAGCCCCATCTCAATGTTTGTTAAAAGTGAACAAATCACCTAATGATCCTACTGTACTTCTTTCACTACTGGGGATACACCCCCCCCCCCCCGCATGCACACATAAATTCTCATTCAGGGAAGAGACGTGTCTAATCTAAAGCTCCCATCTTTGAGCTGGTAGAGAAGCAGAAGAATTAGATTTCCGCTTATCAGAGTTCCTTGGATTAGAGAAAAAATCCTAATATGTTGTTTAATTACACAAATATCTGCGTGTGACACATACAAGAGGTAGCCTATGCATATTCACATTCAACAAGAATGATTGAGGACCCAGCCTACACACGTGACCCCAGCTCTCATGTATACTATGCAACCTGAGATTATTAGTCCCACAGGAGTCAGCCGACAACCAGAGAACACTGTTCCTCCACACACACCCTCCCTGCGACTCCGTCTCTAAACTAATAAGGCCTCTGGAGCTACAGGACAGCAGGAAACAGAGGAACGAGTCTGTTTCCTGCAGCGGGAGGTTATCAATCTAACTAATGGGAATTAGCAGTGTAGAGAAAAGACTGGATGGGAGTATGGGTGGAAGCAGAGGTGAACGTAGAAAGGTAAAAAGAAAAAATGGATTGCTGTAAAGTAGTGCAGAGAGGAAAACGTTGGCGCAGGCAGCAAAAGAAAAGACAAATATACAGGGAAGATTATAAACGACCGGAAGGTTCCAGCAAAAGGACACAGCGTTAAACTCAAAGACTTGTCCCTGATGCACAGAGAAAAAATGACAAAATGTGGAAAAAGGACGAGAAAAACTCCAAAAGGTTTATGACTCTTTGGTGTAGAGTTGGAAGTTGTAGTGTGTGCAGTTACAGGTCTGTTTTGATGGCTCCCTTGGGTGCGTGTATTTGGCAGGCCTCCCCCAGCAGTGCCGGTTAGCATCTCGCCTGGCGTTCCCAGTCTGGCCACACTGCCTTGCTTCATCTCCGTCCAAAGACAATAAACGCAAAGTGAAGCGAAGACAGGCAGCAGCCCGGTCACGCACACAAGGTTTGACTGCAGAGTGACCTGATGGGCTCTGGAGTGAGTCTAAAGGGCTTGTTTGACACGTGGCGAGCTGAACAGATTCGGGTGTCTCTTATTTGATTAGGCTGGGGAGGCGGGGGTGGAGAGGAGGGACGGAGGAAGAAAGCAAAGAGATGAAGAGCACAGATGAAGACAGACAGAAACGAAACTTAAAGCAATAAATCCTCATACCTATGACTGTTCCAAACAATGACTCGTGAGCATTTTGTCGCCTGCCACCTCTACGGTTAAGGTCTGGCTATGTTCGGGAAAGATTGTTGTCCTGGTTTAAAGAAACCAATGCCGACTGATGAACCACAGTTTCCCGTGTTAGCTCTGTTTTGGTTTCCGTAAACTCTTGAGGGAAATATCTGGCTCTTTAGCCGCTAAATGATCCACTGTGTTCACCACAGCTAACGTTAGTCGCTGTGTCTGTCTGCTGTTTGGTGCTGAGCAGATACAGTGGGTTTAACAGAGCTTGCTTGACTGAAACAGCTTCCTGCTGCTGTGAATGAGGTTGTTGGGACTTCATCAAACATATAATAATAACGAACACATAATAACATATAATAATTGTACTGTATATATATGTAACATCTTATATGTAACATATAATAATAAGCTACACGTATAATAAGCTACACGAAACTTGACAGCTCATGCACTATTACTTTATACTGTAATATTAACCTCAACCGGTTAACCTACTTTGTACATTACACTTATTTAACTTTGAATGTATACTTATACCCACTTTGTAGTTACCTGTATTATAGTGTATTATATTTTTGCTTTTTGCTTAGTACTTCCATTCTTGTGTGCACTGACGTGACAGTGAGCTGCTGTTACAAAGAGTTTCCCCTCGGGGAATAATAAAGTATTTCTGATTCTGATTCTGATTTGACGTATTGTGGAGTGTGGAGATTGCTTCACACAGGCGTTGGTGGTATAGTGGTTAGCATAGCTGCCTTCCAAGCAGTTGACCCGGGTTCGATTCCCGGCCAACGCAGAATCATTTTTCGTCAGAGACCCAAATCACCCCAGATACGAACCCTTCTGCCTGTTGCTCTCTCGCAGACTGCAACCTCCCGCAGCATCTGACCCGCGCTACTACCAAGCTCAGGGACACCTTCATCCCGCAAGTCGTGTGACTTTTGCGCTCTCGAGCTCGTCAATAGGGTGTGTACACACACATATAGTTCGTTTGCTCTGGTCCGAATCACCTGATACGTTTTGTAAACTTGCAGCGTTTTGTCGTTGGAGAAAAATCCAAGCGAACCAAAATGCATCGCCACAAACCACGTGAGAACGTTCACTCCGCTTATTGGTCAGAGATGTGTCTGGGGCGGGAACAAGGAAGATCCGGACTAGCGCATATTTCTGTGAGATAAACGTTTAACCATGGATTTAAAATGCAGAAACCGCACAGTTTTTGCATAACATTTGCTCATAGCCGTGGTAATTATCTGGACAATGTACCATCAAAGACACACCAGCAGAATGCTGAATGCACCTCGAGGAAACGGCTTGAAAACGGCTTCACACTTGGCAAAGACGTCGTGCTGCCTTCAGACGACTGAGCACAATGCGGGAGCTAAAGTTGACCATGTACACCGACATGCTCACCGTCAACGTAACTTTATGGTCACGTTCCCACCACAATGTATGTATGATACATGCATGCACTGTATACTTCTACTAGTATCCTTACTGGTACATGTTCTGCTGCACTGGCTCCACCTGCTTACCCAGTTTCTCACTGCTGACAACCTGTTAACATGTCAGGATTTATATATATATATATATATATTTATATTCATTACTACCTGTTTATACATGCACACACCACAGTATATGTATATATAGTAGTACGGTTTACAAGCTGCTCTCCTGCTGCACTATTGTATGTCTTTAGCTCTTAGATTGTAATTCGATTTTAAATTACATTATTTGTTATTTTATTCTTAACTTTATATTCATATTTGAATGAGCCTGAGAACTAAGACTTGAATTGCCAACGTCTGCTTCACTGTACTTGTGCATATGAAAATATAGAACCTGAACTGTGTTTTTTTTTCACTATGAGCGAGCCATTTACATACACACACATTACACATATCACTTGATCTGTTGTTAATATATAAACAGATTGATTGGCGTAGCTTTAGGCATAGGTCACTGAACACGTTCAGTCATTTTTGTGGTCTCACATGCCCATTCTGGGGCTTTAAAAACACCATAAGAAAGCAATGATATCTTTAAAGTGCAATAAGGCCACTATGAACTGTGATTTGTGGCCGGAGGAGGGTTGGTGAGCATAACTGGCTACAAACAGTGGATGTGGGAGCTGAACAGGATGTGGCGCGAGGAAGAAGAGCTGGAGGATGTGACCTGATGGAGGCGCTGGCTCTCTGGATATCAGCTGGACGTCCCTGCTTTTCCTTCCACATCAGCGCGTTCGACAGGGGTCTCTGCTCCCATTTTCCCGTGAAGCACATTATGAAACAGCATGGTCCCAGGTGACTCTCACAACAAAGGGAATTGATGTACTGGTTTTGGATTACTTTTCTCAGCTTACTAACTTTTAATATGAGAGTAAAGAGAGCTCTTGTTGTCTTTTGTAATGTTTAGTCTGTCGTACACCTTTATGAGCTTGCTATATTACATTTCAATAAGGTTACTTTTCATATGCTTAATCCTCATATACATGTGTGGTTTTAATGATGTTTGTCTGCCTTTTGTCTCTTTTTTGTGTTGTTGTTTTTAACTTTTAACATCAGCCTGCCCAGAGAGGAACATTTGCATTTTTTGGTTGACTCAGGCACATTTATATCTTAAGGATGTCAATTCCTGAGCATTGTCCTTGATAAATATATGACATTTTATTTAGTATCAGTATGATAAGGGCCTAAAACTGCACAGGCTACCATTTTTTAAGCCTGAAAAATCTCACAAGGATTATCAGACCATTTATTGATATTGATACTGTATGTTATGATATTAACTTAAGTACTTAACATGGTTAAAAGATAAAGCTTGTGTTTGTACCACTGGATCAAATAATTTTATGTTAGGGGTCACTGGAATAATTTCGTAAAAATACACTATAAATATGTTATACGTGAATGAATATAAGATTGCATGCTATAACTGACCTGGGCCATTTAGACTTTTAGACTTTGCTTCAATCCACAATGACCTCTGGAGGAGGTATATGAGCACAGACTTGATAAAAAGGCTCATATTTAAATGATAAATTATAATTATTAAAGCCGTTTTGATGATGTCTTTAAAGGGGCTAAGGGTTATGTAGGGTCTGTCACTAAAACACACACAAACACAGGTCCTTCACTACAACAACACGACATCCAGCACATACCGCAAGAGAAACTGAGGCACATCTTTGTCTACTGGCTGAAAACAGAGGGAACAACACATTAATGAACTCTTCGTTGTCAAAACAGTCTGACATTGAGCTCCTCTACAGTGTGACCGCACTCACATTAACAACTGGTTGACATAACTTTCAACTAGAGAATTAGGATCACACCTCCTCCATATGTCCCCATCTGTCACTACATCTATTGGCACAGCAATGCAATTCAAGAAAATCAGCATAAATAATTAATAACAGGTAACAGACTCATGATAACACGATTCAGGACCTCCAGTGATTGACGTCGATAAATAAGCCATCTAACGTCACCTTACCGAATTGACAAGAACGCATAATAGACGTGTCACCTTTCTTAAAATATAAATTACATTCAGCTCTGCTGTCTGTTATATTTTGTACTATGCACGTTCACTTCGGTCCGCTTTTCGCTGAGATGGGTAACACCAAACTGCATTTAAAAATGTGTAGATTTGTTGCTGCTGTCATAGCCTGCCTATCTGACAAGAAATACTTTACTACATAGATTAACATAGATTCACTTTAATTCGGTTCATCGGTTCATGAACACACTAAAGATCCCCTCCAGACATGTTTTGAAATACTGTGCTTGGAATGATGTGTCTGATATAGTTTTCCTCTTTGAAATAAATCCTGAATCTGTGAATGAGCCAATAGGCCTATTGTTCATTTCAAAGGTTTAACATGTTGAGAAAAGTAATTAACTCGGGAGGCAAACACAAGATAGTGGGAAGACATTCAGGATCTGTCGCATCTCCGCATGGTTTCTGCTGCACTCACCCTCCAGTCTCGGCTCCGGAATCCACGCAGTCATCTTCTGCTGAGGTTTTCTCCATCTCAAAGGGTCGTCTGGACAGCAGTCAGCAGCATGGTTTCAGAGTCCCGCGGTAACGCATAACAGCGCATTCAAAAACACGGTGCGGTTCAGATACGAGAGTTACATGAGCGAGCGGGGAGTTTTGTAGGACCCGGTTTCTAACCCCTGACTTGCATCGGCGCTGTCTGGGTTTCCAGTTGGAGCAACAGGCGACTGACTTTGGTTTCCCTGAGTCAGCTGGCCTCTGAGGTGATGCCTTATGGAGCCGTCGGAAATCGGAGAACTGAAAGTGGAACGCAGATGGGTGAGAGTTGTAGCCCAACTCAGAATGTTGGGGTTTGATTTTGATGTTAAAATAAGCAAGTCCAAATTAATGGATTCTAAGTCATAATTATGAGCTAATAAGTCAAAATGTTGTTCTGTAAGTCAAATTTTATGATGTTGCCTAGCTAGTCAAACCTTTGACTTTCTTAGGTTGTAATTTTATGACTAATAAAATAAGTAATTCAATTATGAAATATAAAAAAAAAAATGAATTCAAAATTGTGAGATGGTAAAATAAGATTAAGATTGATTTAGTATTTCGTAGTGTTGACTTACATAGTCAAGACTTTTACCTATTATCCCACAGTTTTGACTTCCTTTGTCAGCCAAAAAGTCACAGTTTTGATCATCTTAGAATTTTGACTTAATATGTGTATTTTTCTATCTTTCTATCTGTATATATGTTTTCTGTCAGAAATGGGCTTCCATAGAGATGAGACCTAAGTATGTTAGAGTTATGTGTTTTATGCGTTTACCAAATCTGAACTAGATCCAAAAAATAGCCTGACCGAAGAGTTTGGCAAGAGTTTCGAGCTCCTCTGGTAATCTTCCCCCAAATGTAATACAAAACTATGTTAAACCCTGCCACATAAAGTATCCATGAAATGAGGCTGTAAGAGTGCGACTGTTTTACGTTTGGTTGTTGCCGTTTTTCGAGCAACACGTGACGGTAACCTTAGCAAGAGTGCTGCTTTGGCTCCACCAACAGGGTGAATGAGGTAATGCAGCATGTCTGTCCAGCAGGACACACTCGGGCAGGCATCAAGTGTATGACCTGCACACAATGCCGTTTCTGTTCACACCTTCTGTGAAAAGAACCACGGTTTCCAGAACATTGGCCTGTATTAAATTAGATTAATATCCTACCTTTTAGAGGTGGCCAAAATGTGTTCAACAGAAAAATGACCGAATGTATTATGTAAATACTATTAGCATTCTAATGGGCCAAATGTGGTGAAATGTGTGTTACTTGGTTAAACATTACAGCTCGTGTAAAATGGTGTGCTGGAAGTGTACACTGAGGTGATGATTGAAATAAAAGCTAATGAATGAAAATAATGGCTGAAATGATATCTCTGGTATATTATCGTGATCACAGACGTTGATTTTGTAAACAGTTCTTATGAGATGAATGGACTTTCACAGCTTTTATTTTTTTATTACTGCTGACACCTGTGGCTAAGAAGAAGAAAAACAAGCTGACAGTAAATTCTTCAGAGGAGCCATTTGAATATTTCATTAGCCCATTATTATTATGAGTAGTAGTAGACAACAACGTGACGTTGCAAATGATGACATCATCTCCAGGCGTCACCACCCGTTTTGCGTTACATCCCGCCCTACTGTGCTGCGATTGGCTAGCTTGTCCCCTCGACGCGTCCTTGTGTTTGGGTGCTAGCTGTGATCCAATCACAGGAACGCGTTGAAGGAGCGAGCTAGCCAATCGCAGCACAGTAGGGCGGGGCATGATGCAAAACGGGTGTGTGTGTGTGGGGGGGGGAGTAACAACGCCTCTCGAGCACGTTGGTGTTTTTATGAATTAGCTGCAGACGGCTCATCATCGGCATCATCCGGACAGTTTGACTCCGACCAGAAATGTCTGTCACCGAGATGTTCAGCTATATTCAGGGATTCCTGAGCGCCGACCAGGACGTCAGAGAGGTATGAATGAACAACTCGCAACGGAGCTGCAAGGCTTCTATCAGCTTTAACGTTAGCTCCTTGAGGCAGTTAGCTAGCCAGCTAGCAGCTAACCAGAACCGAAATCTTGTCAATCCACGTCAAACATGTCCACCTCCATAAACTATGGTGTAATGACAGATGTCCCGTTTATTAGGTAAAACCGCCTCCAGTGATAGACTACGATATCTAACTTAGCTGTCTAACGTCATTTTATTCAGGTTGATAAGAAGGCATACTAGGCGTGTCACTTGTCCGAAAATATAAATGGCATTACGCTCAGCTGTCCCTTATGTTTTGTTCTACGCACGTTCAGTTACGCCCGGTTTCGAAGAGATGGGTAACAGACATGTTTAAGGGTTTTTTGCCATAAAAAATGGAAAAAAAATACAGTTTTTTTGTCATCAAAATTCACTATAATAGGCGGTTGCATTAATTTGGACTTCATAGACAAGGTGCCACTGGTCTGTGGGTTGTAATTACCTTATGTTTATTTGTTAGGGAGTTGCGTATTTAAATGTGTTAATAGAAGAGCTATTTTGTTGTATAAAGAAAACATTTACACTCTGTGCATTTTGTTGCAGGATATCCGCAAAGTGGTGCAGACATTGGAGCAGACTGCCAGGGAAATACTAACAGTACTCCAAAGTGTCCACCAACCATGTGGATTCAAAGAAAGTGAGCGGTTTGACACAGCGTGCTCTGTTTTGACTGGTACTGAATGATGTTTGTCTCTCCAAATTAGACGTTCTAATCTTTAAAATGTGTCTTTTTCCTTTCTCCAATTAGTTCCCAGTAAATGTGCAAAGGCACGGGAGTTGTTCAGCACAGTCAGGACACAAATAGCAGACCTCAAAACTAAATTTCCCGTGGAGCAGTATTACAGGTAGGAGCCACTTTTCACTTTCCGGCTGTCGGGACCAGTACACACTTTGATGTGCGATTGGAAGGGTTGTCATTCGAAAGTATACTATGTGGTTCATACATGCAAACGTACTTCTACACAGATAATGCTTTTGTGTGCCCAGCTCACAAAGCAAATTAACTCTGTATCTGTACCATCTAATTTGGCAACTCTTTCCTTGGGTTACAGTGTTCTCATTTAAACTCACTCTTAAATTGCATCATGAAAGTGATGTCATCAGCACATATGACTAAAAGCTAAACACTAATCAAAAGTATGTTTGTGTGAGAAGTGATGTACTCTAAAGTAAATTTACAAAATATTGGGAATCCCCTGTATAACAGCCACTTGATCAGCAGACTGTTCTAACTGTTTTATATAGTTTTAATTGTCTTGTTTTAATGTACCCATAACTCCAGGGGGAGCAGAATTGGTACTTGGGTGGATTATCCTTGCAAGGTAAAATAACGTGTTTTATCTCTGTATCCCACTTTAGGTTCCATGAGCATTGGCGGTTTGTCCTGCAGCGCTTGGCTTTCTTGTCAGCCTTTGTTGTCTACCTGGAGACCGAAACTCTTGTGATTCGAGAGGAAGTGGCCCAGATACTCGGCAGTAGGTACCAATTTGTGTGTTAGTGTGTAACTGTTACTTAGGGATGTGGCTTTACTCTTCTTCTTTTTTTTTTCTCTCTCTCTGCCCTTTCCACCCTACAGTTGAGGTGGTGCGAGAGAAAGGCTTTCACCTGGATGTAGAGGACTACCTGGCAGGTGTGCTGATCATGGCTAGTGAACTGGTGAGTCTATTTTTGATTGCTGTGGTGTTACATCAACAACATACCCGGGCTAGAACAATGATTATTTCTTGACAAGCAACAGAACCTTGTACATGGAAGCTGAGTAACTTTGTGTTTAATTCGTGTTGTTGTTTCCTCCTCCAGTCACGGCTGGCCGTAAACAGCGTCACAGCAGGAGACTACACCCGGCCGCTCCGCATCTCCAACTTCATCAACGAACTGGACTCGGGCTTCCGCCTGCTCAACCTGAAGAACGACCCGCTGCGGAAGCGCTATGATGGCCTCAAGTACGACGTGAAGAAGATCGAGGAGGTGGTTTACGACCTGTCCATCCGCGGGCTGGCCAAGGAACCCGAGTCTGGCATGGACAAGTAGAGCTCGGAGGGGAGGATTGGCTGTGGGAGACGGAGGAGGGACCTCTTCACGGCTGCTGCACCTTACGCCACCTGAAAGGCAAGACCCAGGGATCTACCTGAGGCCGCAGCAGCTGAGGACAGACTGTGTGTGTGTGTGTGTGTGTGTGTGTGTGTGCGCGCGCACACATGTATGAGTGTGTGTTTGTGCGAATGCATGCACGAGCAGTTCTTTCGATGGATGTCAGTCTGTCAGAAGGGTGGCAGAGCTTGGCACCCTCGTTCAGAGGCTTAAGATCGAAGTTTCAGTTTGTTGCTGGTTTTTGGAAATCTGTGTTCTCAGCTTCATCTGATTCATGTGTTATTGTTTCACTGAGTTGGTTTTGCAACTGTTTCATCTAATATCCAACAGCCACCTTCTTCTTATTAAATATTATATTGGTGTTTAATTAATTTGAGAAGACAGGCGGAGACCGCCCAGAGTGGAGTGTTCCAGCCATGCAGAGCTTATTTTTTTGTTTTCTTGCGTTTATTTGCGAAAAGAAAACGTGAAATGTGTTTGTGTTGTTCACCAGATGAGGTCCCGTCTGGTGGTATTTCTTAGGACTCTGAATTAGTGTCAAAAATAGATGCATCCAAACCGAGATCCAGGAGCCCCATTGATGGAGGAAATATTTGATGCAACAATTGGATGAGTACATCTAGAATCCAAAAGACAGTATCAACCAATGAATACACTTTACAGCATTCTTACCAGGTTTTGATCATTTCTGACTTTCATAAAGAAGCCTTACCTGCATATACCTATTTTTTTTAGCAATGAGGCTCCAGGAGAGGTAGAGCCAAATAAATGACAAAGATGCACCTCACATGGCATAAAGCTACTCTGTTTAGTTAGATTAATTTGTCATTTTTTTCCAACAGAACAGTGCCAATGAATGTCTGTGGCGCTGTTTTAATATTTTGGTTGTCAGGTGAAGCTTTCTCTGGGAATCCATGAGTGAATACAAAATATTCCGAATGTCATGTACTGCATGTGATATGTAAACGGTTTTTCTTGTTTTTTCCACTTAAAAAAAAAAAAAGTCTTCGTTTTGTTTCTATTGTCGACATCCATGCTTCTGTTTGCCTCTATACTGTAGTGGAGCTGGATCGTCTTTTCTAGGGATGTTTCCCTTTCGCTCTCTTCCATCTTGTGCTTTTGTTTCCGGGAGTGATAAGTGCATTCAACGTGTACTGTGTGTAGCCCTGTCTTTGAATCGGTTGTCCTAAAGATGCTTAAAATTACTGTAAATATATTTCTACATTTGCAGCTTCATCGGACTTTACTAATGAGCATGTTGTGCAGAAGAATACAACAAGCAAGGTTGTGTTTAAAATCTTTTAATATAATTCACAATATATTACATTGGGGAAATAATACATTACGTTTTTCAAATGCAAATGAGGAAAACAAAAGAACAAACTGTATGCAACTCTGCAGACTTTGTTTTTACATTTCGAAAGGGTTCATCTGAAACGACTTCCTCCGACAGCACAGGAGTATTGGTGTGGAGTTCAGCGCCCCTGCCCTCCAAAACACAGTGATTTGCTACCTCTTCTAGTGCTACTTCATAACAAACTCAAAAGAGCATCAGTCTTAAACAGTGGTTTTGGTTTAATGACTGTAATGTCTCAACCCGCTGAAATCAGCTTTGGTCGACTAGGTTCCTTCTAATACGAAGAATTGTGAATAAACAAGACTGCATAACGTATGTTATACTGGAGAGCGTTCTATTACTGAGTCATGATAAAGTGCATTAAACAAAATAAAGTTTTCGTGAATAAAACACACTAAAATAAGAGAGAGGATCAGGTGATCACATTTTATCAGCAGCCAGGGACTGTCAAGAGGAATAATTATATTGCCTGTAAACTGATCAATTAAGTGCCGACAAAGGGCAGTCTGGTCCACGTCTCAAGGACAAATGCTACTGTGACAGGTTGCAAACATTTCAGTACATTGTAGCATAAAAGTAATCCAGTACCAAGGCACAACAGCTCATCGCTAGGTCACATAACACGCCGTTAAAACCGTGTCATGACGAGATGGTTGGGACATTTTATTCGAGGCGAGTTTGTCAAGCAGCCAGGGGTTTTCAACCTTTACGCCAAAATTGTCGTGGCCTCAACAGCCGGGGAGATTTCACGTTCTCGTGGCGATATAAAGATAGCATATTTTATTGCTTTCTAAATTTAGGGTGATGGGAAGAGGGTGGGATTATAAAGAAATAATGACATTTCTCATATGTTGCTTCCCCTTTTTTTATTAAATAACGTTTTGGACTGTTGGTCGAACAAAAAACCACACTTTTGAAGATTCTTCTTAGATTGCCATTTTTCACTATTTTCGGACATTTTGAAGACCAAACGATTAAATCAGATTAATTGATAATGCAAATCACTTTAACAAATATCACATATCTGTCTCATGGTCTGTGTGACCCCACATGAGGGCTCAAAACCCAAGGTTGAAAAACTCTGCCCTTAACACACAGTGGCAGAAACTGTGGTGTTTGACTTTACCTGACATGATGTTAACACAAAGAAGATTGACTAGACTTCCCACAAACTGCTTTCATGGAACAAAGATTACCTTAACTCAAATGACTGACTGGAACTGAGACTTCCTTAGTGTTAGGATGATGGGAAGGGAAGCTTAATTGATGCCAAACATGTTCAGATTTAAGACTTGAGTCTGCCCAAGTGAAACTCGGTAACACATTGCACCAGAATAAACATCTGAACGCTGGAGGAAATCTTGGTAAATGAAATGCATATACAGTAGCTACTTATTTTTGAAACTGGCAGAGATTATTGCTGTTTCGTGACTTCTCATTTAAACACAGTGATAAAGGAGGTCTGTTCAGCCTGTTAGAGGACTCTGCTCAGCTGCATCTCTGGCAGTGAAAGTTGCTCTACTGCCAACATACAGTAGAGGGCGGCACACAGACAAGAGAGGGCAGTGACAACAAACAGAAACCACTGAACAAAGCTTTTGACCACATCTCCACCTCTAAAAAAAAAAAAAAAAAAAAAAGTCCCCCCCGCCACTGTCTGGTATAAAAAATTACATTACAATTTTTCTTATCGCAGTCATATTCAGTCATGCTTTTCAACAAACACACCTTATTTACTCTAAACTCAGCTCTTTCTCCAAGAGTAAACAGTCTCTACAATCAAGGCTGACAAGCACAGCCCAAGTTTTTTGGTTGTCCAAGAATCTGATAGTTTTTTAAATGTTAACGACTTCAATCTTCATACATGATTTTATGACAGTATGGCGCACTTAGAGCTTTGTAAGAAAAAAAGTGCTAGATCTTTCTCTTACCCTTACGAGACTTTGAGATTTTTTTTTTAACTGACATCTAACAAGTTATAACAGTGGCGTCACTCAGAAATGTTTCTTGTTGTCAGTCTAGTTTTGCGGTTGAAGGATTCAGGTTATTTACAGTGTAACAAAGGCGGGGGAGAGTAAGTCTCAGGAGCGGGTCTGGTTAGTGTTGATCATGATGTTGGGCAAAGCATTGCGTCTTTTCCTCCAGGTGCCCAAGTCTCGAGCGTATCTCTTAATCTGATGGAACCACTGCTGGGTGCGAGATTTGTCCGAGGCGCGGAAAACGAAAGACTCCCGCCGAATATCGAGCACCTCAAATGTGTCCTCACAGTCCGGATCTGTCGACACCACACAGTTTCCCAGACGGATGGGCTCTCTCAGCACTGTGAACTTCCCACTGCTCTTGTCCTTGATTAGAACCAGCACGCCGTCTCGAATGCTCTCTCCACCGCCCTCCCCCTGATCCCCCCCTCCTCCCTGGTCGCTGCCCTGTCCAGGGGCTTCAACGGCCCGCTGTGTGCTCACCATCAGCAGACTCTGGACATTTTGGAACTTGAGGGCCTTGCTGCCCTTCTTCATCCACTGACCATCTGCTGGCTGAGACAACTGGAGGGGTCCCTCCATGACGAATCGTGTGTTTTCTCTCGCCCAGCCCACCGTCTTCATCGACACCTCTCGCATCTCGATGTTGATGACCTCCCGGTTTTTGCGGCTGTCGCGGCGGAATGAGCGGAGGGACCAGGTGACGCCGTTGCCCTCCTGCTTGGTCTTCATGTTGATGTGCTCCAGGTGGGATTCCACCCGACTCTTGGCCTCACGGAGACGTGCATAGTCGGGGTGACATTCAGGAGTGACCTTAATAATGCGGCTCAACAGAAGCGGGTATTTAGTCACACGCTGGAGGGGTGCCATGAGGAAGGAGCGCAAGTTCATACGACGCAGTGCTGTGTTGTCATTTTGGGAAACATCCAGGAAGATTCTGAAAAGGCAAACGAGACAAAAATTAAGTTGAAAATGGAGAGATTCTGTGCGTGGCCTGGGAAAACTCTTAAAAAGTTGATTAATAGCAATCACAGGACAGCCTGACTCATGGGTGAGCTGTGGTTCTGTCTGAAAATATGAACCATTGCAGCTCCACTCTCAAAATAGACCTTCTTCTGAATAAGTGATAACCTGCTGTCTTTTCCATTAAGAATTACACAGAACAGCCTTGGCAGGAACTAGAGAAAGCTCCCAGAGTAAGTTTTTCATCTCACAGGCTAACTGGAAGAAGAATCATTGTACTGCGTGTGTACCTGAGCAGTTCTTTCTCCTTCTCCAGCGTGTTGAGCATGTTGACCGAGGTGGACTGCTGCAGGCAGTAGGTCTGGAATGCAGGCAGCATGTTGACGAACTCCAGAAAGATCTCTCCTATGTACACTGTCAGCAGATCTTCATCTCCCTGAGGTCAAACCACGAGAGAAAATGGTCAAGTCAATGTTCAACTCATTTACGTCTTGCACTGGGAAACAATTTGTCTTAACAAGTCATTGTTGTCTATTACTGTGTCTAAGGCTGGATTCAAATCAGATCAGGCGTTGCGGCGAAAATGCCAGTTCTCCCGTTCATTTGAATGTGGGCTGGTAACTGGGATGCTGAAAGTGTGCAAACCTGTCAGTAAACATGTGGGTCAGGTGTGGGTAGAGACTCCTTGGGTTATGTTGCATTATAAATAAACGGAAGAAGTTTATAGTCAAAGATTTTTTTTAAATGTTTTAAGAAAATGAGACTTTTTGGACCCAAAAACAAACTAAAATGTTTGAGTAAAGGTGAAAATCTTTGCAGTGTACTGTAGGCAGCTGCTCTCCAAAGAAAGACAATGTGACCCTGAAAATGACTTACTTAATACCAGTAGTTTTTGTGTGTGAGAGAGAGTGGGTCACCTGGTCAAAGGCCTGGTCGATGCTGTCCTGCAAGTGTTCTGTGAAGCGGTCGTTGACGTCTATCAGCTCCTGAACGTTACCAAACACCACAGTGAGCTGCTCAGCTGTCAGCAGCCCAGCACTCTGCATGGGGCAGTAAAACTCCTCCTTGATGATCCGCAGGTCTTCGCCGTAGCTCGACTCTGTGTTTAGAAATTCCAGGATGGCTTCCTTGCGCTCGATGCGCAGCTTGGAGCAGCGTTCGCACATGCGCTCTCTTCGCTCTTTGGAGGCCCCGTCCCTCAGTCCACAGTCTGGACAGGGTCTCTGGGCCTCCCATGCTCTGAGGGAGGCAGATGGTCTCTTCCAGGTGCGGGACAGGCCCGGGCCAATGCCGCTGTCCACGCGTTCCACTTCGGCTCCCCAATTTCTGCGGTAACGGCGAGGCTCGCTGTCCTCCTCCTCCCGCTCATCACTGAGGCCCACCACTCCACTGTCTGCGCTCAGGCTGCTGATGGTGCTCCAGCGATGCTGCCCGGACCGAGTCACACTCAGACCCGCCTGGCGTTCCTCACCAGGGGGCTCTGAGCGACCACGAATTGCTGCCGGAGCTAGGGAGAGGGAGGTGGAAATGGTCAGATTCATTGGTGCTCATGATGTTTATGGATTTACTCTCTACAGTCTTTGTTATTCACACTGCATGGAGGCACACACACACACACGCGCACACACACACTCGCCTCCCTAATGAATGCCCATTTAATCTGGACTAGTCATTACTGGTCATGTCAAAATGAAGAACTATTATAGATATCATCTTTCTCCAATAATTAGATCCAGAACCCTCCAGTTAAAGACTTAACCTTTGTCTGTATGCATGTCAATACTATTGTGTGTGCGTGTTAAAACAGAGAGAGACTTTACTGTATGTGTTTGCTTAGCTGCTAAGACAAGGTTTCAAATGTTTCATTCAATCAACTGGTTCATTATAGAGGTGCTATGTTAATTATGTAGTATTATGGAACCATTGGATGGTTATTTTATTTTGGTACTGAAGGAAAAAAAACAAATTTCTAGTAAATATCACTTTTATCCACTGGAAAGAGCAACAAGGTCATCATTAGCATATGCCATATTGACTGACATTTTGTGGTCCAGTGTCCAGTGTCAAAGAGCTTCTGCTGACAGGGAAGAGCACGCTATTAGCAGGGGAGCTCTGTATGGGTGTGTGTGTGTGTGTGTGTGTGTGTGTGTGTGTGTTTGGTGGGGGAGGTGAGGACTGGGTGCAAAGGTCAACATATGCAGAGACCAACATGACACTAAGTTGCATAAGAGATATTGTAAAAAAAAACAAATGCAGCTCTTAATCATTTTTGAATGGGACGGATTGCAAAATGACAGGCTTAGTTGGAGGTCCATTCACAATTTAGGGTGATTCACCTTCCCTGATGAGGTGAGGGAGATGTAATGAGGACATGGAGCTCAGTAATTATATCTCCTAACACTCCTCCTGGACCAATCAGCCAAACTCTTTTCTTATAGGCGGTTTTGACATTCCTTTTGGATGCTTATTCAAAATTCTGAAGTGCCTTGTTCATTTACAATCAAATGTTTACAGATGCACATTCCGACTTCTAGCAGTCCTGCAAAATTTGATGGCATTTCACCAATATATGGAGCTTCAGTTACAATGACTCAGACTTGCTTCAAATTCTGTAAAAGTCATCCTTATTCCTGGACAGGATTTAAGTATTTTTAACCATCAAATTAATGCAAATTTTAATCCAGATGCAGATTAAAAATTTGTAACTATTTTATATTTAGGAAAATTTTAAAGGGATTGTGGGGGATTGAATTATGCCCCTAGGATAATTCTAGGATGCTTACTGAATGCTTCCTAGTTTTATCATAATTTGCTCAAAAGTTGCTTAACTGTAATTAAAAATGCAATGGATTACATACAGAAAACAGGTCAAACACTATGTCAAGAACAATTGTCACACACTCACCACTGTCTCGGTCTCTGTCGCGGTCTCGGCGATGACCATGGAGTCTGGCGGCGGCAGCGATCTTCATCTCCAGCTGTTTGCGCTTGGAGGCGTCGGCTGGCATGGGGTCGCTGTAGTGGGGCCGGAGACGGCACTCGCGCTGTGCCCTCACTGTCTCAGCCAGCTCATAGGCTGCGTCCGAGCTGGAGCGCCTGCAGCCCAGACCGGTGTGCTGTTGGTTGGAAGGACATGTGTGTCAATCAAATAGTTAAGTTTCTATAGCAACAGATGAAAACGGGCTAAACTCTCCAATGAGATAAGGTGAGAATGATAAGAGAGAAATCACAGGCTATTTATCTGTGTGTGTGTGTGTGTGTGTGTGTCTGTGTGTGGCATATTCTTGTACAATGTCACCATGTTCACGGTCATGACATCATTACATAACAAATCTCGGTTATCTCCCTTATCCCAGCTTGCAGAACTGACAAGAATCCAAATTTCAAACTGAGATGCAGCACTAATCGTCTGCCAAGTCTTGTAACAGCATCTAAACGCAACAAGGCCGCACATCCAAAAATCTGTTCTGATCACAACTTGAAACCACCCAGCCTTAAAGACGAGAGACGTCCCTCCGAGTGACAATTCAAAGCAGCTCCTGGCTTCTTTTAAAGGTAAAGGAATTCCCCGACACACTGCAGCATTCTGCACGGACAAACACTCCTCACGTGGCTTTTAAAATCCTTTTAGGGTCTATCAAGCCCCTGGGAGTTGACCTAAGGTGGAAAGTTCAAAAGTCATTGCTATGACACGCGACTCCTCACTCCAAAGGCATCACCCACATCCATCGCATTTGATGATTTTGGCTTTACATCGACGATTACCTCCACAAATGTTGACAGTTCTCAACTAACAGCTACACATGGCTGAAAGGCGCAGAAAGGTTTTCATCGCGCTATACCAGAAAACAACATGATATACAGCCTGCAGCTATTAGGTAAAATGAAGGAGAATAATTCATGGTCCGCTGAATTATCAAATTGCAGCCCTTACTTTGGCAATGCGGAGGCAGGCTCCATTGTGGATTCCAACCCAAAAATTAAGAAAGGCAAGAAAGAAACCCACCTCGACATCTGTTCTCTAAACTACCTACAATCTTCTGGCATGCAAGCAAGATGTGACTCCATGTCAGTTCTGTTCTGTTCTGCAGATGCACAGAGAGGAGCACAATGCTAGCTGCAGCTGACGCTGGTGTGAAGCTGCAGCCAGCCAGCGGAGAGGAGCCATGCAGAGAGCAGGAATGAAACGCTGAGTTACCAGCAGCCAGCTGCTGGAGGGGAGCTTGAACCTCTTTTTACTGCATCGTCAGACGTCGAGCTGTTGCTGGAAGAGCGCTGTATGCTCGTTCTTGTCTCAACAAATACCTCTGCATCAGTATGTGTGAGTGATGTGCATGTGTGTATGTGTCGCAGTCCCCTTGCTTGTCCCAGTCATCCTTGAATACCAGTACATCTATGTGTTTCTGTACACTACAAGGCAACGATGAAAAGCGGCGAGCAAAGACGCGCACAGACGACCCATTTTAGACAGAATAAAAGAGGAAAGAAAATGAAAAAGAATCCTTACGCATTCTCCTGCTTCCTCTGTTCCTCCTCCTCCTGCAGGCGTCTCGTCGCCAGCCTCGGCTCCGCAGGCCGTTGCCGACGTTGCCATGGCAACGGCGAAGGGCTGACAGTCGGTCGAGGGGGCGGTGATGTCACAGCCTCGGTCCCGGTCACCTGACAGCCTGACGGGGGCCTCGGCGGAGATCTCTGCACTGCAGCTGGTGGAGAGAAGAGAAGACGGCGTTACAGAGGGGGAGAGAGATGGATGGAGAGAAGGGAGGGAGAGATGGGGGAGTGAAAGGGAGGGACAAGGGGAAGAAGAGAAGGCAAGGAGGGAGAGCGAAAGAATGGGAGGAAGAGAAAGGGAAAAGGGGAGGAGGATACAAGCAAGATGTAGGAGAGAGGAAGTAAATGAAGAAAGAGGGAAAGTCAAAGGAGGGAGAAAGAAAATACAGGGAACAAGAGGGAGAGGACGGTTGAAATTGTAATTCTGGCTTGCTCTCTTCTCCTCACAGCATCCCTGTCATTCCTTCCACCTCACTCTTCCCTCTCCAGCTCACATGGCTCTCTGCTTCCTGCTGTGTCGTCTTCTATCGCCGCCACCCACCCTCCTCCTCTTCCATCATCCTTCTACCCCCCCAAATCAATGCCTCTCCTCTCTTCCTAACCCCCCATCAACCCCTCCTCAGGGGGACAGCAATTAGACACATCAGCGGACATTAACACCTGAACCCCTGGACCACAGGGACACTGCCAGCACACAACCGCACACAAACATGCACACACAAACAAACACGTAGAGGCATCACACTTTTCCTTCATTCCTTTGTCTGATAACTGGGGATCCATTCTTGCAGCACACAGCCAACATGTGATCTGAGACACCCCAAAAACGCACACAGGCAGTGGCAAACACACTGTACTACTACACTGAAACTGCACTACACTGAAATGCACGCATCCATGAACACAAACCACAAATGCAAGCCTGCAGGGACTTGTGCATGCATTTGTAAGAGCACATAACAAAACACACAATAAGTCTAAACAAGCCTGAGGAGTAAGACGCTGACCGTGGACCGCAATGTGCGCAGATGCAAGCTGGGGACCTTTGTTGCCAAGTCATTCCCCATCTCTCTCTCTCTCACCCCGCTTATTTCCTGTCCTCTCTCGACTGTTGACTGTCCAACAAAGGCCCAAAAATGCCCCAAAATAAAAAAAAGTATAACAGGTTTGTGGTAGACCACTTTCACCATTTTACTCAAAGCTGCATTGATTAATGTGTGTAAGACGAACACCACAACACGCACTTCTGACATAATAATGCCTTATGGCGAGCATGTTAGCATACAGTTGCTATTTACACATCGAGCAGACACAAAGAAACATGATCAATCACTTGCAGTCGTCCTTCTGGACACATGTTTGGTCCCCTAAAGGGTGTAGAGGTTTGGTTTCGGGAGGGGGGGCACATGAAGTCAGAGGTTTTTCAAAAACACAACAACAACACGAACAACATTTTTTTTTTAATTAAATATGTGAATACTATTTCCAGAAAAATATCTGTTCCACCTTCTTTACCAGCTGGTCTGTCTGCCATTTGGTGCTGGGTAGGTAGTGTACAATGGGTTTATCAGAGCTTTTTTTCCCTGAAAACCGCTGCCTGCTGCCTCTGAAAACACAGGCTGAACAAAACAGTAAATGTGCCATCAAACCAAAACAAGGAGTTAAAAGAGCCTAAAAAAAGCTAATCATTCGCTGTGGGTTCCTCACTGCGGGCGACCTCTTTCACATTAAATGTGGTCATATTGATTAGTCGAGCTTTAAAATAATGCACACATCTTTATATTTTTCTTTCAGGCATTATTAACAAAGGGAACTGCCAACTACATACAGTATATTGATTTTCTTTTTCAAACACTGGTGAGCTTCACAGTCCAGAAGGCACATATGCGAAATAGAATATCACTGCAAGACAAAAAAACTCTTGGAACAGCAATTTTAGAGTCTATTATATTTTTCCACAAATTAAAAGGCATGTGTGGTTCTGTATCAGCTCAGCAGATTTAATAGGCCCAGGGGTCAAAACCCATAACAGAGTCTCAACAATGTTTGGCTCTTAGAATAAAAGACAGGCTGTAAATTCCTGAAATATTGACTTTTTTCCCCCAAAGTGGTCTATGTAACATGAGAGGGGGCTGTGTCAGGAGCATGTGGGGTTAGTGTTGATCATGGCAAGGATACATGATTTTTTTTTTCAAAAGCCGCTATACATACGTTTGAGATTAGGTGATATTGGCTCCTGAGCTTAAATGTAATGCTGTATGTAATCTCCTCTTTTCTCTTCGCTCTCATGTTTCTTGTCATGTCCCCATATCATTATCATCAGTTAAATTGTTGTTGTTACTGTGGCTGCTTTATACACGTATGTTTGCATTGTCTTTGTCTTATCCCAAACTGTTCTTATTGTTTGTTTTAAATAGCGCTGTAACTACAGACTATTTCAATCATTGACCAATCGGTCAACTAGCCTACTGTTTTGATAAATTCCTAAGTTTATGAAATGTTGGATATTAGGGAAAAATGCCCATCATCAGAATCTAGAACCCAACCTGAAGTCTTCAAATTGCTTGTTTTTTCTGACCAGCAGTCTGAAACGATACACTGACATAAAACAGAGAAAATCATAAAATCACATCTGAGAAGAAGGAACCAGAGAATGTTTGCATATTTGCTTGCTAAATGACATAAACAATTAACTGATTACTGTTAATCCACTAAATCAATTAATTGTTCCAGCACTAGTTTAAACCTCTGCTATGATATGCAGTTCACTTTGGCCTGTTATGTATCCTCAGATATCCCCGTGGCGACTTAAAATGAGGTCTAATTATTCTAATGGTTCTTACATAACTGTCTTTTCTGAGCTCTGTCCCTCCCAAACCAGTTAAACTGGTGAGCTCTTTCTGAACACATCATAACAATAAATTCTCAACATCCCTCTGATGCTCTGTAGCACTGGCATGCACTTCAGCACACACACATTTAGCATATTAAACCACAGAAAACCCAGGCAACCTGTACTGTTCAATATTACGCATGTATTCAACCAAGCCAACACAGCAGATGAAAGCTGTCCAAATGTCCAAATTAAACTGGTGCTAATGTGGCGAAAAGGCAGATATAATTAATACAGTTTTGAGGACGCGGCTCTAAAAACGTCCAATCGGTTTTCTTTCAATAAAGGCGTTTCCTTCACAGTCGTAGCTGTCACACTGCTGATGATGAATGGGAAGTAATAAGCTGGAGCTTAATTTATCAGGAAACCACTGTATGTGATAGATCATTACTCAACATGTCACAATGTGACACCGAAATTTTGCCCAGGTGTCAGTTTCAATGATGCATATATCACGCCAATGAATTAAATATATCTATGAGTGTGTGAATCAAATAGAGACAAATAATTAGAAAAGGTTAAAGGCAGTGGACACATGCCTCCCTCTAAACACTATACATAACTGGTGCACCTTCACTGCAGTATACAGTTAACTCAGCGGTGCTGCTTTAGTGCTTCACTCCATTTCTATAAAAACCCTCCCAGGTTTAATAATGTAATAATTACTGTAATAATACAACTAGAGCTGTATTATGCTCTGTATGCAAGTTTGGCTGCATACGCTTAAACAAAGAGACTTATCGGTTGAAGTCAAATACCTCAGGGTGCAGAGATCACACAGAACACTGTCATGTTTAATTAATAAATATCCAAGTATTAAAACATTCACAGAGCCGCAAGTCAAATTTCAATCACAAGGGGAGCATATAGTGTGTTGCATTGTGGGTGCTTTTTGAACATAAAAGATTAATCCACGTGGGATAAACAATTCTGAACGAGAGTTGTTGGAGCTGTCAATGAGCTCTATGGGAGGACTGCAGTGGGACTGAATGATAAGTTGACTTCGACTGCAATTTTGGTCATCAATTAAACATGCTCTGGTTTGACCTTCTTAAATTTGAGAATTTGCTGCTTTTCTCTGTTTTAAATCATTGCAAACTGAAAATATTTTAGTTTTTAGCCATGGTAGTGGCATGGCCCTAGAGATGGCAGTGTCAGTCAGTTGAAATTTTGTTCCAGACTGAAATATCTAAACAACTATTGGATGGAATGCCATGAAATGTAAGACAGACATTCGTGGTCTCCAGAGGATCAATCCTACCGACTTTGGTGATCCCCTGACCTTTCTCCTAGTGCCACCATGAAGTTCAGTTTGTGGTTTTGAGTGATATGTCTCAACAGCTATTAGATGGCTTTGAAATTTGGTTCAGACATTCATGTCCCCCTCAGGATGAATTGTAATAACGTTGGTGATCCTTTGACTTTTCATCTAGCGCTATCATCAGATCAAAATTTCAATTTTCTCAACACATTGGTTTATGACCAAAAACCTGAAAAACGAATGACATTGCAGCCTCAGCTGTATTTTGTGTTTAGTGTTAATTAGCAAATATTAGCATGCTAACATGCTAAAATAAGATGGGAAAAGCTATACCTGCTTAGCATCAGCATGTTAGCATTGTCATTGTGATCATGTTAGCATGCTGATGTTAGCATGTTCCTCAAAACAAGTACATCCGCACAGATCTGCTAACATTGCTGTAGACTCTTATTCTTGCCATAGTGTTGATCAGATAAAACAAGAAATTTACAGACATCACATTGGGCATTTTCCCCATTTGATAGGCTATATAGATTCATTGTAAAAATAACCTTTAGTTGCAGCCCAGCTGCACTGAAGATATACTACACAAAGCCACACACAGCAGTTATTTTTATGCTGCCTTCACGCAGTAGAGCTTCAGACATCCATCATCACTTCTAGGAGTGCAGACAAAGGAGCGACAGTCAGTGGAAAGTCCTGACAGGCAGGGAAAGATACCGTCTATATCTCCCATCTATCACAGCCTGCAGCTTGCAGAGGGGTGGAGTTTATATTCTTGACCCTTATCAAGTAGCCCCTCTGTGTTCAGGGTCTAATATTTACATTGCATGGAGTCTTGAACCCAAATGGCACCACATTGCTGTAAAACACACCCTCCACTTGTTTGTCCCTCATCAGAATGAACCACAGTGGAGTGAAGCCTGCATTTATTTAGCCAACAGCTGACAGAGAGAGAAAGGGAGAGAGAGGAGAGACAGGGAAACAGCAAGTCTGTAGGGACGGTGCCAGTCTTCCAGTCTGTCATGCTTCATGCCAGCCTCCCACCCACAGTCTCGTCTGCAGAGCCAACCCTGTTAGCTGCGACAGCTGTTATCACAATAACTGAGATAAATCGATAACACAACAACACACGTGGGCTTACACAGATGGACTCACACCGATACAACTTTCTGGCACTGCAAAGCACACACATGTAAGTGTGCTCACATGCACTTCACTGATAAACACACACACCTCTGCTGATGAAAGCTGCTACAGGGCTCAGATGATGTGCACTAAAGGATGTAATGTCGCTATCAAAAAGATTAACTGGATTTAAAAACAATAGGCTTATTGGTCAAATTCTCAGGTCTCATTGCAAGTATTGTGCAGCACAAACAGAGAAAAAAGAAAGAAATCCTTTGTTCTCATTTTTCTACCTGGAGCTGGTTATTCAAAGGCGAAGTCACACACGAAGGACTTTCGATCTCCACTTTGATCTTGGCAGTGGTGAGGAAAGTATTCAGATTCTTTGCACAAGTAATAGCAGCAATAATAGAGTGTAAAAGTACTCAACTACAAGTAAAAGTCCTGCATTCAAAGACTGTGCTTATTTAAAAGTTACAGTCAGCCTTTTGCTATAGATATATTGGTGTATAAGTCAGCTGACAACTAACAAGAAATGCAGGTAAAGAAAAATCCAAGGTATATTTCAGGTGATTTAGAAATTGTGTCACCAGTCTCGATGTGGTATTGTTTGCTTTGCTGTACTTAAAGTACAGACATATTATCAGCAAATTGTGTTTAAATTATCAGAAGTAGAAGTACTCATTATGCCAAATGGCCCCTTCAGAATGTTAAGTTATATTATACATACTGTATAATATGGATACATTGGATGTGTTGGAGCCAATGTGTGTGTCTTAATTTATTGCTGAAGTTTGTATCTGAGCAGTTGGTCATGACACCATGGTCATGGTGCTGGCCCTCAATATTACATAATATAATGCACCTGCACACTTAGTTGGTGTGTTTGGATGGCAGGAGGCACAACAGTTTTTACAACTCAACCCCCCAAAAAGGAAAATCCATGAACTGCAAGACTGCACTACAAATAAAACTTAATGTCCACAGCCCACTTCTGCAAGCCCACTGCGACCCACCACCAAGAGTCACCTGCTTCAGGTTAGTGTTTTAGTGTTTGTCACGTAAAAACAAACTCAAGCCATTCATTTACCACAGAGACAGCTGGCTAGCTTACTGTTAAACTTTTGGAGTGTTTATTGCCAATTAAGTGGGATTAGTATCACTATGCATTAGTGATTTTATTGATTGTAATTATTGCAAATTTTATTGATTGTAATTAGTTAGTTATTGCTTTTATTTTATTTTATTTAATCTTTAATTGTTCTTATTTATTGTTTCATTGTCAATTCTTACACCTTTCCCTTTAAACATTGTTAATTTTACCTTATTTTTAGCCCCTTTTATTGCTACCTCCTAGCTTTCTTTGATGATTTTAGTTGTGTCTGCTCTTATTGTATGTCTGTACCTCAGCAAACACATTGAGGGTTCTCCCTCCCATTCTACGGTATGTACAGTTGGATGGTTTAAGTTATAAAATGCGTCATAATTGTGTGTAAAACCCAATTTCAAATATAAAAAGTACAATATTTTGCTCTGGAATATAGTGGAGTAGGAGTATAATGTACACAGTAATGGAAAAATATGTCATACATAAACATGTAATGAAAATCTTTTACTTAAGTACAGCGCTTGAGCAGCACTCACACACATATTATTTTACAATAAGAGCCGAACTTCTGTTAACTGAGCACTTTCACAATGTTTTCAGCCAATCAAAGTAGGGGACTGAAATTACACCTACATTTGTCAAACTGAACAATAAACACACACCTAAGTATATATTCAAGTACATTTTGAGGTACTTTACTTGAGCTTTTCCAATGCATTTGATATATTGAGTGCTTTTATTTTCATACTTAAGTAAAAGTCCAAAAGTATGATCAGCAAAATGTACTTACATAAAAATGTGAATGCAGGACTTTAACATGTGATGGAGTATTTGGAGTAAGGATCTGAATTCTTCTGATAAAAATTAACACATACATCCCACTCATTCCTCTCCTCCTGCCACCCTCCCAAACTAACCTTTTCTTGATGAGGTCCAGTGCGGAGCCGATGAGGCCATCCTTCATCTTATAGATCTTGGCTCCGTAGCTGGACAGGTCCGTGCCCTCCAGAAGGAGCGCTGGGCAGCAGCTGGAGGGCCGTTCCCAGTTCTCCCTGCTGGGCGGGAAGGGAACTGACCCAGCTGGTTCCAAACTGCTCCTCCTACGCCTGCTGCTCCCATCATCTCCACTCACAGCGAGAGCTTTCTCCTGGGCTGAGCTCCCCAGGGGCTGCAGGGGTGAACGTGGAGACGGGCCTGTGCGAATGGGAGAGTATGTGCTGGCGAAGGAGGTGGAGGAGGAGGCGTGAGCTGCAGTGCTGTTACTACTCACAATGTTAGAGGGAGGTTTCTCTGAGGAGGTGACAGTCTGCAGGGCTTCACCACTGTTGCCTTTCCTTTTACCTCTCCTCATTTCTCCCTCCGCCTCTTCAGAGTCTTCTTGTTGTCTGTTTTCTCCACTAGAACTCAACTGTGGGACAGTCCGATCAACAGGAGGTATCTTACTGCCTGATGTTCCTGCTTCTTGTGGCAAGTCAGCCTCAGGTTTTCCAGACTCTTTGCTCTGTTCTCCCTCCTTCTGCCTCATCCTCTTAAACTCCTCGAATGTGGGGATATGTAGGCGTCCCACAGGAGCTCTGCAGCGCTCGAATGCAGAATCTGATCTACTCCTGCTACCTGCAATGTTGTCTGTTGTGTAGGATGTCTTAACCACTTTTGGGCTGGACGGGGAGCTGTGGAGAGCCAAGTTGGGGCTGCTGTTCTGCCGCCGGAGCTGTAAGCGCCTCAGGACTTCCTGTTTGATCTCCTCTGGGCTGGTGATGCGCATTGTGCACAGTGGCCTGGACCCAGCACCTGCTGAATTCACATGATGCCCACCCTCCCTTTCAATGGGTGCAGCACCTAGGGTCACCTGAGGCCGCAATGGGAGGGGCTTCAGAGGCTCAACTGATGACCTCGCACTCTGGAGGCGGAGTTTCTCTCTCAGTCCCTTCCTTGCATCCCATTCGTCAACACCACCTGGAAACAGCAACTGAGGGAAGAACGGTAGGTCCTTCCTGGGCAGCCCATGTCGAGGGTAAAATGCCAGGCTCTCTGGGTTGGGTACCAGTCCATGGGCCCCCACCACAGATCCATCTGGAGGCCTGCCACACCAGTGGCTAGTGGAGGTGTAGCGTAAAATAAACTCACTGTCCATGCTCCTGTAAGGGGCAGCACTGAATGAGCACAGGCCAGAATCTGCCACAGTGCTCCAGTTCAGGTTCTCCATACTCCTGTAAGGCCTGCTGCCGTTGCTTCCTGTGTGGACGCAGGAGTCCGGGGCCAGCCCCTGACCCGGAGCCGCCCCCAGAGGCCCCTGCCTGCTGGAACAGTACCTAAGCCCCAAGTTAGTGAGTAAGGTGCTGCTGTTACACCTGGCCATAAGTGGGTAGGGAGGCCCCTGGAGGCCCTGGTAGTGAGGGACACTGGGTCTGTGTCGGGGGTAGGAGGACAAGGGGTCTGGGGACAGGGGGAGGTTAGCGATGCAGGGCTCCATGTCAATGATGAGGTCGAGGGGAGAGGTGCAGCCAGCAGGAGAACCCGCAGAGGAGGTGGAGGGGTAGTCACATAGCGGTGGAGGCTTCACGTCTGGCATGGCTGTGGGCTGAGTGAGTGGCCCTCAGACACACAGTCAGCAGGTACGAAGATTTGCAGCCTGCAGGGACGAAGACAATGTATGACGCTAAGATCAGAGATATAAAGAGGACATAGACATTCATGTAGACAACAAGTGAGCCAATATTTTACATCTGTATTGGAAAATGAATAGCAGGCTTTTGTTTGGCTTGAGCTGTGAAATCCATCACTAGTCTGCATTCATTGTAGTCAATATTACATTATTTTGACATGGTAATACAATATAAGTGCAAAAATTATTGATGACTCGATGTCCACTGTGATGGATTACACAAGTCCAAAACACTTCATTTAAGCTCCCAAGATGCCATGTTTTAATGGTGGCATCAAATAGAAATGTTCTAGATTGATTGTGCATCATTTTATGCACAACATTCATCATATGCACAAATTGCAGATAAAGATTCAGATAATGAATTGTTCAGTATTTTTGGAAACTTTCAGATGTCTATTATAATTGAATATGTTTTGTGATTCTGAAAAAAGACTGGCTGCACAACTTGAGTTTATACCTTGGGTTGGAATAACTGATCCTGAATCTGAAAATCAGAGACTAATGTCGATCTAAAAGGAAAAAAACTAAAATAATAATTCTGCTATCTAAAGCTGGGAAATTATCCAAAATGGAAAATGGAAATGGATAATTTCATATCATCACAATATCCCGGAATATTGTGAAAATATGATCATATCATGTTATTGTTTTACACAATCCAGTTGGCTAAATTAATGGTTCCAAGCTAATTGTAATTAAAAACCGACAAAGTGACTTCACACCAAATAACATTGGCACTGCAAGTTCACTGCATTAATCATCAATTTGATAATTTTATAAGTCATTTTGTGTACATTTACCATATTATGACATAGATCAAAATCAAAAGAAAATTCTTAGTAATATTGTGATAGTGATTTCAACAATACCTCCTTGCCCTTGTGTTATAAGACTAGACTATGGTCTGTGTTAACCCCGGCCTGATAATACAGCTCAGCTCTTATAATTCTAATACTGAAACCACAGTTCAGACTTTATGCACTGGCTTTGACCATGTTACTTGTCAGTGGTCTTCAGCCACGGGGACGACAGCACAGTCCACACACATATTGGAATACTGGATAACCACAGCTCTGGACAGAGAGACACTGTCTCTGAAGCATGGTTCCTTCACCAGAATAATCACATTCATTTTATATAAATGGCTCCCTGTCTACCCCCTCGGGCTTTTTCTTTTTTCTTTCTCTGCAGCAAGAATAATAATAGAGGAATTTATTGCCTTGCTTGTCAGGCTATTAAAACATGAGATAGAGAGACAGATACAGAGAAACAGACAGTGCAGGACGGAGCAAAAAAGGAGAAAGAGCTGGTAAACGAGACAAAGATGAGACAGAGGAAATGAGTGTGACGCTAAGAGAAAGCGGTAAGCTGAGGGGACAGTAATGAAGATAACTGCTTGGCTGTCCGCTGGCGGCCGGCTCTGCTCTTTCCTTCTAACTAATCAGACAGCAATTGTAGATTAGCCAGGAGACGAGAGAGCTGGAAAGATGGTACTGGTTGTACTGCGGCTCTTTCTCTCTCTCTGTAATAAGTGCAAATAGCATGTCGGCCGTCCAACCCAAATGCCCATCATCCGTATCTCAAATTCTGTCTACATCACGTCAGCAGTGCAGAGTTACGGCTGGGATTATGGCTATGATTATGAAACGGGGACTCAGAGGGCTCATGCCTGACGCATTAGGTGAATAATAAAACCCAAATTATCTTTAGAGTCAAACGCTCCCTAATGCCAAAGCACGAACAGGCCGCCGCGCTTCGCAGTAGGCATAATAGACAAATCTCCATTCCTCACATGGTTGGAGGTAAGCAAGGCTGTGATCAGAGTTAATCAGTTACCGCCAACATAACAAGCACAGGCGGTTTCCCTCAAATCCCATTTGTTGGCTGGTTATTAAATGAATGGTGCTCCATAACAAAAACCAAGGACGTTAATCTGTTGATCTAAAGTGAATCCTTTCAACACTGAGGACTGGAGCTCAGTGGAAGTGCTGGAAATTCATTCACGGAAACACAGGGTTTTCTCATTTTAGTTATGTGATGGGATCATTTTTTCACCCGGTATATTGTCTATATGGATAGAATCTCTATATGTGGTATCTATATATGGTAAATGAACTGTACTTGTATAGTGCCTTTCTAGTCTTCTGACTACTCAAAGGCTTCACACACTGCATATCACATTCACTCCATTCACACACATTCTTGCAGGAGCTAACTGCCCATCAGTTCAAAATAATCTAACTTTCACACACACTCACACACCGAAGGCACAGCCCTCTGGAGGAATTTGGTATTCAGTAGCCAGGATCTACATATCAATATAGTGATAGGATCAAACCTATATCTATATTGATATATATTGTTATATCATACATTTTCCAGAAGATCTTTTGAGAAACAATTTATGGATACAAAAAACCAACAGGAGTGTCAGTTTTTGGTTAATCTAGTGAATTAAATACCTGATAAATCAGTGTACATCATCATATTTATGCAAAAATCGCATAGCCAGACTATGAGTTGTCAGCCGTGCTAGCGGCGCTGTGAAGCTGTACTTAGAAACAACGGTGCTTTGAGCAAAATGCTAATGTCAGAATGCTAACATGCTCACAGTGACTATGGTAACATGCTGATGCTAGGGAGGTAATGTCAATCTTTGTTTAGTGTGTTAGCATGCCAGCATTTGCTATTTAGCACTAAACACAAAGTAGAGCTCAATAGTTTTACAGATGTTCAGTCATAAACCAAAGTATTGAACAAATGAAAATTTTGACCTGATGATCATGTTAAATTAAATCACCAAAGTTATTATAATTCATTCCGAAAGGGAACATGAATGTCTGTAAAAAATTTCATGGCCAATAGTTATTGAGATATTTTACTAAAAACCACAAATATCAACCTGTTGGTGGCGCTAGAGAAAAAGTCAGGGGATCACCTAAGTTAGTAGGACTCATCCTTTGGTGACCATAAAGGTTAGCACAAAATTTCATAGATCACAGTGGTGGGCCGACCAACTGAAGTTGCCATGCAGAAACACTAAATCCAATATCCAATATAGCCATAAAGCACGCTTGATCACTAATTTGCAACATTCCCAATGATCTAATACAACCAGAGATATATAAGGAATGACTACCATGGTATAAACGGTGAGGAAAAATATCTGACAGTTGACAAATTTGTATCGTCTCATGAATTATATGATCTTATCCCTTTTTGTTCATTATTATCTCTGTGACGTCTAAACCAATTAGTGTATAGCCATTATTATTCCTGACTTAATAGTGGCTTTTAATATGCTTTTTCCCTTTCCTCTGCCTAAGAGTGCCTGAAGAATGTTTTCATTTCTATGATCATTTTTCATTGAAGACCACCTTGGTTCCCTGGACTCACTGCATGGGAAACTGACTGAGCACTTGGCCTCTGCATTCTTTTTCCCATTATCCTGTTTGGCAGACACAAATATGTGTGCGTTTGCATAGTTTTGATTGGAGGAAAAGCGCTGATATGTGGATTTTGGGTTTAATTAGCATGAGCGTGTGTGTGTGAATAGCAGGCAGCATGCTGCTCAGCACGCCTCTGCCTCTCTCTCTCTCTCTCTCTCTCTCTGCCTTTCTCTGGTTGAATTACTGCCAGTATAAAGGCTCTCTGGAGGTCCGCACTTTCTCGGCTCCCTCTGTCGTCGGAGCTAACTGAGAAATAACTCATCCCTAACAGCAGGACAGTAAATCAGCCACCATGTCCCAGCATGCACAGGGGCTGGTTTCTCCAGATATGAGAGTGTGTGAAGAGGACAGCAACACAATGATGAAATAAATCATTTATGTGTTCGGATTCACTGTCAGAGTGTCTGAATTATTAAATACTCTTACAAACATCCCTCTTAATAAGTAGGTTTGTGTACTATTGAGTCCTTACATTTTAAATTAAGTAGCCAAAAGTGTGTGGACACCTCTGTTTTGTGTACACTTCGTCTGGACTGTTTATCTTGTGCTAGGCATGCTTTAGACTTCATGCTACAGCATCCAATGATATTTTATATTCATATTATAATATATTTTATGATATTTTCAACTTTGTGGTAACAATTGCTGTTTGTCCTTTTCCTATTTCAACATGACAATTCCCCTCTAAGTCAGGTCCACAGAGCCCTGACCTCAACCCCATCCAACACCTTTGGGATGAACTGGAATGCTGACTGGGAGCCAGGCCCTTTCTCCCAACATCAGTGTCCGACCTCACTAATGCTCTTATGACTGAATGGGAGCAAATCCCTGCAGCCAGGTTCCAAAGTCTGGTGCAAAGCCTGAAACCAGGAGAGTAAAGGCCGTTATAGCAGCGGATTCATGCCCACGGTTTTGGAAAGAGATCAACAATCACATACTGTATTTGTGTAATTTTCTTTTGGCTGTATTATAAGAGCAACCAAATGATTTCAATAGGCTGAGATTATTTCACCTCCTCGTACAAATCAATGTAAAGAAAATTGTAGCATCAAGTGCAATTTTTCTTTTCTAGTTCAGCGATTTACCTCATTTTTCAAGATAACAATACTCATTTCTAAAATAAAATTTTAATGAAACCTGCACTTGGAATACCTGGAAATATTAAAGATAATGTGATTAAATGACTTATTAATGCATTATTTTTGTATTTTACAGGATCTTTTAATGCAATTCAAAAAACTACTTGAAATACACAGGCTTGGCTGGTTTCCAGAGGATTTTTTAAAGAAGCTACTTTAGCCAATCATTGCTGAGATCTCAGTCACTTACTCATAACTTTGGAACAAGTCTCACAATTAAAGCAAAATATTTATGGTTTTGGTAGAAAAATCTAGATTGTGGCAGGTCATTGTGCCATAAGGCTCTATACTGTTACTGTCTAATTCTGTCTATGCATGTGTTGTGTACATCACAGTGTTATATGTGAGTCTGTGTCTATTTTGGTTTCGGCACATCTCCCCCCCCTCACTGATCGGGCAGAGTTTACCTAACAGCAAGCATCATGTTGCAGAGATCAGGTTTGGAAACAAATCCTCCTGTTGCAGCCAGCAGTTCCTGCAGCTGCTGGCAGCGTGCTGTCTGATCTTCTAAACTTACCCCATTTTAATCAAGCTTCTACGCTGCTTCTCTCCTCCTACAGGTCATTGGCTCAGATCCCAAAGTGCCCGGCTTCCTCTTCTCAGCCTCCTCTCAGTACAGCGATCTGTCAGGAGAATCCACCGAGCCAGACAGACGTGGCCCTGAGCTACAAGTACAGAGATAGGAAAAAGAAGAAAAAAGCATATCAATCAATGAGCTGCTTTTTCTAAACATAACAAAACACTACCACAGTGGAGATGATCGCTCTGCCAATTGCCGCTGCTTTTCTGGTAGACAAGGAGAGAGACAAACAGAGCAACAGAGACTTGAGGCTTGAATAGCAGGCGTATCCTGATACTGTAAAACCAACCGTGTCCTCCTTTCGCAGATTGAATTAGATGTTGAGTCAATTTCATAATTAGTGCTTCTCTGTCAGGAGAGAGTAGCAGATTACATGCATCACCCCAACAGCTTGCGTGCAGTATGTGTGTGTGTTGAAAACAGGCCTGCGGATAATTATTCAATGTTATAATTCCACGCAACAATACAGATTTCCATTAACGACAGTTTATCTTTGTACTGAATATAATCATTATGTTTCATCAACATGGTTAAGAGAGGAAACAAATACTGGTGGTGCCGGCTCAGGGACCACAGAGGAATATTTGTATTATGCTATGTCTAGTGCAGCTGCACCTTTTAAAAAAACGATAATAATAAAAAAAAATTAAATTAGACATCTGTCCTTGTCAAATAAAATGTTAAATAAAATAACATAAAGTAAATCAAATAAAATTACAAATTTGTCCCATTCAAAAAAACTATTAAATTAAACATGTGCCCTTTCCAAATAAACTAAATCTGGTGCGTATGTGTATTGGGATTTGTCCTTGTCTTATAAATGATAATGAATAAAATGAAATTTAAAAAAAAATACATACATACATTGCTGTCACTGCTAACACTTTATTAAATGATAAAAAAAAACAAATCTAGTGCAAATATGTGGTGTGAAGTGTCCATTTCAAATAAGGAATGCATGAAATAAATCAAACAGCAGCAGCAGTAAAACACCATATGTACAGTTAAAGAACTAAACTGTTTTCTTAAAGAACACTATGATATCAACAAATTAAAACTCAATGTCAAGTTGCATTTCAAACTGTCGACTAAAGAAAAGAATAAAAGCAGTGAGATAAATAACACAAATTCCAGACATAACTACACAGCAGACATGAATGTAATGTAGGCCAGCATGCCTAAAATAAAACAAAAGAGACTGAACCGTGTATTACAGAAACGGCTCAGATCAAAGACACAACTCAGACCGGGAAACGCCACTCTGCAGGAATGATAAATAATCAGTTCACAAAAAAAAAAAAGAATGATCCCCACCTCGTCTTCAAACACGGCTGCTCTACTAAACCCTGCATCCACAACTCCAACATCTTCAGCCACTCGATGACAAACCAAATGTTGTCATTCAAAGCTCGGGTCACATGTTCTCTGACATTAAACCCCCCCTCGCTGTGGCTGCATCACCGAAAGCTTTGACAAGTGGCTGTCACTTGGAAAAGAACCCCCCCTCCATCCCAGGAGTGGTGGATGATTGACAGGGCTTCCTGTGGATCCTGCCTTTGCTTGCCATGCAGGCTCCTGCTCCTCTGCTGCAAAAATGATCCAACTTACTTCACATTTTGTTTGTCACCAGATCTGTTGATTTAAAACAGATTTTAAGACTCTGAACTAGCCCAGTTCTGTATCTTCAGCTCCACTTGACACACTGGGAGACTTCTCTTCTCTCAGCCGTCTTGCTCACAGAATAACTTCGCTCTGACAATCCCACTGAAACTGATAGGCTTTTTAGAGAGGGAATGAGAAATTGGTTATCGGCACTGACTGAAGGGACCCATTTATTTATTTTATTTTTTCTCTTTTTATCCAGCGAGCATTTAAATCACTGAGCCAATTCCCTGCCGTTCCGGCCCGTTTCATTCATCTTCTCCTCATGGTCGCTTCAGAACCTCCTAAACTATGCAGAAGTGTTTCTGAGCAGGCTGTCTTATTACTGATCTCTCTCTCTCCCGCTCTGTGTGTGTGTGTGTGTGTGTGTGTGTCTGTGTGCTGCAGACTGAATGCCTTTCAGATCCTATGTAGAGGTAGAAGAGGTGGTAATAATGTGCACCATAGTTTTTGACACCTCTAGTGTTCCCTACAGACATGCAGACTCACGCCTCCATTTGTCCGATCCAGCTATGGTGTGTGTGTGTGTGTGTGTGTGTGTGTGTGTGTGTGTGTGTGTGTGTGTGTGTGTGCGTGTGGGCTTGTTTTACTATTCTACTCTTTACTATTTATATTCGTGGGGTCCAAAAACCAGGAGCCCACTATGCTTGTGGGGTCCCACCTACTTTGTGGGGCCAAAATGCTTGACCCCACAAGTTTAAAGGGCTGTTTGAGGGTTAAGACTTTTTTTTAGGGTTAGAATTAGGTTAGGGTTAGGCATTTAGTTGTGATGGTTAGGCTTAGGGTAAGGGGCTAGGGAATGCATTGTGTTAATGACGGGTCCCCACAAAGATAGTGCCACAAACCTGTGTGTTTGTGTGTCCTTGTACAGCCATCTTTGTGAGGACCAGTTTGCGTTTTAGACCTTAGGAGTGAGGACATTTTTGGAAAGTGAGGACATTTTGGCCGGTCCTCACTTTTCAAGACACCTTCAAAGGGCTGTTTGAGGGTTAAGACTTGGTTTTAGGGTCAGGGTTAGAATTAGATTTAGGTTAGGCACTTAGTTGTGATGGTTAAGGTTAGGGTAAGGGGTTGGGGAATGCATTATGTCAATGAAAATCCTCACAAGTATAGCTGTACAAACATGTGTGAGTGTGTGTGTGAGTGAGGGAGAGAGAGAGAGACCTTGTCTGGCAATCTCTCAGCCTCACACACCTCAATACTTGTATCTCTTCATAAATTTATATTATTTCAGACTGTGGTTCCATAAAAACAGATTCATTAAAAGAAGTAAACATATTCTGCTCTGTCACCAGAATCACTCCTGCATCCACAAACATCCTTGATCCACAAGGGAAAACAGCGACTAAAAGTAAAAGAATCCAGTGGTAGACAGATGTAGATATTGATAGAGATGGACAGACGGATAAGATTTTTTTGTAGTTTCCACAGAGCGTGCATTATGTGTGCCTCCAGAAAAAAACATAGCACAATAAAGACAAACATGCTGTAGGTGTTACATTAAAGGTAGGGTAGGCAATGTCTTTCTACAAATGTTTTTGTCATATTTGACTTTGGATAAAGCAAGAGGTCAGAACAGAGTTAATATCAGCGTGGCTAAAAAATAAGTTTTAATGAGGCACCACAGCAATCAATGCAGAATATTAATAACATGAAGATATTCCCAGAAATGACATTTCTTAAACTACAGACACGCTAAACTACACTATTACCAGTTTATTAGGTGCACAGCAATCCAATGCAACAGCATTGCATTAAATCCGACCATTATGAAGCTGCTTTTGTTGACACTGCGTCAGAGAGGCACTGATTCCACTCTCTGATCATTCTTGAGGTTCACAGTGCTTTCAGTGGTATTTTGATTTGGAGGCTGCAGAGCGCAACTTCGCTTGCTCCGCCTAAGAACCTGTACCATTGTGCTACAGGTTGCTGTGGTCCACCTATTCTAATCTAATCACGTAGTTTATTAGAACAGGCTGTAGCTTAAAGTCGAGGGAATGGTTAGCTATATGACACAATTAATAGGCTATAGAAAGGTTAGCTAACTAATAAAACTAATAAACATTTTTACTGGCCCAGGCCGGATAATCAAACTCTGAAGCTGATGTTGCTCCAAAGAGTTTGTGTCAATATTTTTGTTCGCTGCTGGTGAAGAGGTATATATTCCAGTGAACCAGTAGGATTAGCTCCAGTGTTATTTTCCCTGGTGTGGTTTCTTCCCATGGACACACGGTAAGCCACAGGCGCAAGTTGAAAAAGTTCAACCATCATCAACTCTGGAGGCAGAAGCAAAGTATTTTCAGGAGAGTGGCAACCGCTGTCTCTCTCCTTGCTGCCCCTGCCATCATGTTAACAGTATATATACTGTATACAGTGTGCGGCAGCAACCACTCGCTGTCTAAAAGTACTTTTATTGTTGTACTGGACTGCATTATGTTGTTCAGTTATTCTAACAGTTATGTGTGTAAGGGGGAGGTCAGCAACAAATACAACAATATAATCTAGTCCAATATAACATCACAAACTACAGTCTTCAAACGTTAGATGGACTCAACACCTCTCTGACACAGTGTCAATAAAAACTTAACATTGTAAGTTTTACAAAGATGCTGTAAAATGTACATATTGCACGGCTATCATAGTGGATTGCATTACCTAACCTTAAGGCATATGAGAATAATATGCAAAAATATTTCATTCAGAACTTACAGACAGCAAATATTTAAATTTACAACAACAACTTGGTGTCTGTAAAATTACTCAGCATTAGTCAGAACTCTGACAGGAAGCCTGGCAGTTTGAGGTAACAATACTTAAAACACCCTTAAAACCACCATGGCATGAATATGTTCACCTCGCACCACTGTGTGCTCAGCAGGTGTCTGAACCTGAAGCTGAAGCTCCGTGCTGTGTGTGAGTGAAAGGCAGGTAGCACAGCTGGAAGGCACAGCAGGGGTGTGACAGACTTGACAGAGCTCACAGAGTGAGGCCAAGACTAGAGAGGACACACAGTCATACAAAGTGAGACTATGAAAGCCAAATACATTTAAATGACTAATTTTACCTCCGTTTTGGCCCTCTATCCACACAGGCCAGGGGGTTTTCAAAATCAAAAATAGAGCATTTGGAAAACGTTCTCCTGAGTGGCTAAATCTGAAAATGCTAGCCTTGGCAGCTTGAAAAACAATGACACAAGCCTGCTCAGTAATGGCTGGGCACAGTGTGGCAGTAAAGTTAAGAGGACAGCTTTTACAGGCAATTTGATCTGTATGTGTCAGATGGAAAAGTAAATTGTTACAAACTAAGAAATGATTTGTGCAAAAAGCAACGTAAAACTATTGATTGGTGTAGCCTTAAGTTTATTTTAATGTATTGTAGGTCAAGTCAAAGGAAACATGGTCATGGTAGTACTACAAATGAGTGGGTGTGCATGTGCATGAGGGCACAGACACGCCTAGTGTGCCGCTCAGCATGTGGCAGAAAATGGCAGACTGCGGTCCGCACACTGTGTGCTGGCGTGCAGTCTGGACTCAAACGCGGCTCGAACACCGACGCCTGCTGTGGTATTTCACTTTGCAGAACAGCGAGCCTGAAGACTGCGGCGAGCCCCTGAAGCCACAACAACAACAGCCTGCAACAACAGTGACTTACACTATGACAGAGGGGGCACAGCGTGTAAATGTAAGGCAGTCAGGTGAGGTGAGAAGGCTCGACAGGTGACAAAACAGCTCAGACGTCGTGAAGTCATAGTCAACGTCACATGCAAAATGTACACTATCACTGCTGGTATTTAAATCTTACACTTCCATTTGCATGGCATTTAGTGAACACTGTTATGTGTTCAAGCTTGTCAACAGACTCCTACATACCTCAGCAGTTCACTCCTGGTTTAAGGGATACTCAAGCCAAAATCTATTTTTAGGTATCAAACATTTATCCCTGGTAAGCTGGAGAGATGGTTGTAAAAAGTGTGTTGGCTCCTTCAGAGGCTATAAGCTTGAAATCAGTTGGCAAAATTGCACCACAGACACTTCGCCAACCACCTCTGCAGCATAATCCACTTTTTTGCTGTTTATCAGTATGTTCAGTACTTTGCTTCTCAGAGTAGTTCTGGAAAAATATGGCTAAACACACTTATACCAGCAGAGCTTCAGAGCTTGGAGACAGCAACAGCAGACAGATAAAGAAGCAGTATATTTAGACATATTTTGGCAATTCAATGATTGCCTGGATGTCTGGAACATTGCGAGCAAGGTTATGGACACCGAAGAAGTGCATCACGTTGCAGTTGAAGTAAGCAAGTGAGTGCATACATTTCTAAAACTGTTTTCAAAACTGTAGTTACAAAGTGCTTCAGCAGAGGGAGAAGGGAAAGAGAGAAAATAGAATACATAATGTATATTAAAAGAAAAAAAATGGAAACCAAACCAACCTCAGAGTTTTTAAATATCTTTGTTAAAACGTGCAGTAAATGGGCTTTTCTGAAACTTTGCCGTCTCCAACGTCAAGGCGCAATGTTTGAGTCATTTCTACAGATGTTTTGACATTTGTCTTGCACTAAAATGGCTTTTCTAAAGATAGATTTTAGGTGGAGTATCACTTTAATGGCCTTTTGTATGTGAGACATGGGATTCTCTCGACACTGACAAACAAAACTCATGTGGGGTGGCCACTATTCTCACTTTCTACATGTCAGACTTGGGCAAAAATATATTGAAATGCATCAAAATCCTTTAGGGAGTGCGGCAAAACATAAGAGCTAAAAACGGCCTTAAACCAGAAAACATCACTTACTGACTTACAATGTAGATTAAGAGAACACACCCCAAACATGTCTCAAACATTTGTCATATATATCGTGCAGTTTAGCATTAGTAATCGGCCTGTCTGGTGGCTTACCTGTTCGCCTGCCTCTCAGTGTGTAAGTCATCTGTTGATCTAGCAGTTTGCATTTTTAAGTCTATCCACATAAAGCTCCAATCCTCCCAGCACTATCTGGGCTCAGCGTTAGTCTATTTATTAGAGATGCTTATCCGCAGTGTCTTACATAAGAAGACCTGACCGCCATTATCATTATAGATTCCTGCATACAAGCAGGATTTATGGTGGGAGGGAATTTCTCCGGCAAAGTAAGATCCCTTTGCAACTGATATTTCTGGCCCAATATGATCAAAATACTTTATTTTAGGCTTAAAACTTGCAGGCAAGCGCTTATACGTGGAATAAACACAAATAGTTCATGTCGTATTAAGCTAAAATTGTTGTAATTAGAGTTGTTACAATTAATAAATTAGTGACTGATTTGAAATTTGATCACTGACAATTTATTGTCTAGGTCCCATTTTAGGTAAAAATACCAAGAGTATTTGCATTCTTTTCTTACTTTCATACTATAATACTTTGGGGTTTTTTCTTTATTATCCTGTTGACCCGACAAAATAAGCACTTTAACCACTCGAACTTTTTGATATTTTGTAAGCTAAACGATTAACTAATGAATGAAAAGTATTCAATAATGAAAAAAATCTAATTCAATGGTCAATCAAGGTCAATGGCTCATCCAGCTGATTCACTATACATCTGAGACTTGTGAGACTCCATTGTTGTGACAGACACACACACACACACACACACACACACACACACACACAGTGAGAAGAGGCTTGCATAGGGCTTGGCAGGTAATAAGAAACTAGTAACGTAATAAAGTGAAGTGGTTCTCCATCTCCTGTCAGGAGGAGGATGGACGGAGCTCTGGAGGATCAGTGGAGGCTGGTCATTAACTGCTACTAGAAGGATTAGTTTACTAAATGGCTGAGATAGGATGAAAATTAAGGAGATGAGGAAGAAATCAGAGAAGCAGGGACAGACTGAAAACACAGATATAGGGGAGGAGGAGTAGAGCACCTGGAAGGGGCAGCTGTGGGATCTGAGCCTCACAGAAGCTTCTCTTCGCTGACAACATGTGTACTGGTGAAGACCAAGTTCACCAGCATCACGAGCGCTTGCAGGGTTTTGGATGTCAGGAGCTATACTACATCCAGGGCAACTGATGGCTTACACTGGAAAAGGGTTAACTGGGCGTAGATATAACGTGTAGCTGCTTTTGCCTTAATTGTGCGAAGTGTGAAACGTGCTCTGTTGCTTTAAATTTCCTTCACCCGAAAAAATCTAAATGAAGAATAATGAAATATTGCAGAATGTTTTGAGAAAATTGTCACCACAAAAAACTGCTAAGAAAACTTAAATCAAGCACGTGGCTATAAAGAAAAAAGAAACCTGCATCTTTAATTTCATGGGGAACTCCTTTTACACACCAAAGTCTGTTTACAGGTGTTGTGGAGTACTTCTGCATATCTGAAGTACTCGAGGCAACATTTGCTGCTACTAGCACACTCCAGAACAGCCTGCTGGATCAGGGCAAAACAATAAATAAAACTTGATGAGGACATCCTAATTTTAAAACTTTTCTAAGATTTGAATACACTTCAGTGGGCTAGTTTAAACAATGAGCATTCCAATACAATATTTTTGGTTGCTTAAATCTGTATAATTAAGTGTTTCTGGGGATTGAGAGCAGCCAATCATGTTACTGCATCCAACATCTTTTCCCCACTCCGGGAGGTTGGAAATGACAGCTTTCCTATTTTTAAGCTCCAACTTCCAACCATAAATTGATACATCATTAGCATTGACAATGACTGTAATACACGGGGAACTGGGTGATCTAAATTAGGAGAAAAGGTTGTAGAATAAAAAAAAAAAAGAGAAAGAAACAGCTTCCAACTTCTGCCATTCTTGCATACAGATACCAAAGAGTTTCTTCAAAGGCAACGTTCAACATTACCATTTCTTCCCTCCCAGACACATTCCCACATGCACACACACACAGAAATGTAACCCCCACCCCAACCCCCCACCACCACTGTTTCCCATCAGCCAGCGAAATGTGGGTTAATGAGGCACCACCCAGGGGCACCGTCAGCAACACCTACGCTACCAGGCTCATCAGAGGGTGGGGAGGCAAGAGAGCGGGTCTGCAAGACACTGAGCACAGGCAACATCAAAGGTGGAAATGTGGAAGAGTGCAGTTAATTAGGCAGAATGACTGCGGTATGTGTATGAACTACAAGTCTCTGGGGAGATGAACAGAGTTGTACAGTAGAGACGGTTTACTGTAGCAGCTAAACGCGCTCGGCTCTGCAGGAAGCTGAAACTGGTTATTTTGAGCTGCGGAGTTAAAAATAAAATTAAGTCACTGTGACCACTGATAAAAGCTGGATGTGTGTTGAGTAGTAGCTGGAAGAAAATGCAGGTGTTTAGAGAACAACCCGCATCCTCCTTATTCAGACCACAACATTGGCAGAGGGAGGGTCCTGACTCGACAAGCTCAAGCAAAAAGGTTGAAACTTTTGTCCTTGCGACTCGTCAACGAGCTATGCTGGATCTATACTTAAGGGCAAGCCGGGGGTTTACGGTTGTGATTTATACTATACTATACTATAATATACTATATACTATAACGTGCTTATAGAACTGGAGTTAATCTAGGAAAAGTCTATTTCACCTTGTCTCATTACTGAACAGGAGGCCCTTGCGTTTAATCTTCGTGGTTACGTTCCTTCATTCAGTGTGACCATCGCGGTCAGCAGAAGGTTTGCAGTGAAAAGCTTTGCTAGATGGGTGTTACTGAGAAGAAGGAGAAGCTATCTGAGCCCTTCTTCAACGTGCTTGGAACAGGTGCCCAGTGGAGTCGATGTCTTTAAGAGGTGGTTCCTGTTTTGTTTGTGTTGTGTCCACGCACGAGGACAAACATGAGCACAGGGCAGCTGCAATTCACATCCTGAAGTCAATTTCACGCTATGCCACTGATTCATAGTTAATGGCTGTAAAACACCAAGAGACGTAGAAATGCGCCAACAAAGGCAGCGAAGAAGAAGACTGGCAGGCTAGCAAGTAAACATGGATGTAAAAAAAACCATCACAAAAAAAATGTTTAAAAGACTTTTTAAAAATTGGCTTGGTGAATGTTCTATGAGGCAGGCGGGACACATTTGGTAGACCTCAAGTATAAACACAATGGGTTTTGGTGAGTAACACTGAATGTAAACAGAACAGTTGTTTACAACAAAACTCCACAGGGCACCTTTAAACTTCACTACCAACTATTTTCACAGGCATCAGAGACTTGTAGAAAACACAGGCAGCCCAAGCTGGCAGTTGTAGTGGTGCCCATGTGGCCTCTCCATAGCCTCTGTAATCCTGATGTGTAGTTACATCTTTGAGGAGGTGCACGTCAGTTAAAAACACAGCTCGGGCTAAGTGCATAGGCTCAGAAGCTAATTTTATCCAAAAAAAGTGAGTGAAATCTCCAAGACTGTAGAATGGCAACTGTTTCAAGGCCTTCAGCACTCCATTATGAAGTTAAATGCACTTTCAAGGGTTAAAAACAATGACAAAAGTCACTTTATAGTGTGGCAGTAAAGAGTACAAAACAACCTGCACTGTTGTGTCCTCCTTCTGTGGTTCCAGGTCATCTCGGTCTCATATTCATATTCGTATTTCGTGTGTTGGGAGGTTGAAATGGTGCAGATGAATTATACAGACAGCAGACGACCTGCGAGCGAACACCTTGCTTCTTTTGCATGAGGTTTTCCATGAGCAGCACAGCCGACCTGCACGTATTCAAAGAGACAAATGTAGGAGTCTTTTCCTCTGAGGAGACGGTTCAAAGGAGCCAATTCATGCAAATGGTGACCAGACCTATCATGTGATATGAGGAGGCCTTGTAATAAAGATAAAGCGCTCTGGAAAGGCTGGCGCTTTGAAGTGATACAAAAAAGGTCTGATATCCCCCTGTGAATCATAGGTTATCTGGTTGTTATTTTAAATGGAGCGTTCTTCAGCTTTATTGTATTATTCATTTATCTTATTGGGTTTCCTGTTTGTTGTTGTTCGATCCATATTCCTCTTTCCTACCACTCCTGTCAGGGAGCGATTGTAATTGAGAACCTTGACCTTTAGGTCAACCTGCCTTTCTAATAATTAATACAGTGTGTCTGTGTTATATAGAGCTAAGTATCAAATCACAACACTTCATCTCAAAGTATTGAAAGTGTCAGTTCCAAAAATCTTGTTTATGTCTTCCAGTTATTTTTTTAATTCAAATCAATTTTATTCAGTATTTTATTAGGTAACAATCAGGTGCAGTTAATTGTGTCAAGACAAAACAACATTATTAATATTATTACTATTGTTGAAGAAATAATTTTGTATTCAGCTAAGTAAGCTATTGAACAAAAGTGTTTTTAGTAGATTTAGTTGATTTGGCAATTAATCAATTTAAGTGGCAACTGTTTTGATAATCGATTAAATAATTTCAGGCACTTTTCAAGCAAAAGTGACAAACATTACCTTGTGCCAGCTTCTCAAATGTGATGATTAGCTGCTTTTTTTTGGTCTTATGCAACGGTAAATTGAATACCTTTGGGGTGTGGACTGTTGTTCAGACAAAACACGCACATCGAATATGTCACCGTGGGCTTTAGGAGTTTTTTAAGGGGCGTTTTTTTCTAACATTTCATAAACCAAATGATTAATTGATTGATCGAGAAAATAATGAGCCGATGAATCTATAGTGAAAATAATCATTAGTTACATCCCTACTTTTTAGTATCGGAACCAAAACACTTTAAATGATACCCAGGTCTTGTTACATGAGAGTCAAGTTAAGAGAAAGACACACAAACACACACTATATCTGTGGTCAATACTACACGCAATCGAAGTCTGCATGTCTGTGGCCAATGTTTAATTGATGAAGCAGCAAGCCATGTAATTACGCAGTGATCACAGAGGAAAACAAGCCTTGATAAAAATAGGCATAATCTCAATAACAGTGTCTGTGTGTGTGTGTGTGTGTGTTTGTCACCCAATCAGCAGAGTGGCTTTCTGTCACACCACAGCCAGCCTTTCCTATCGACTGATGGAGGGTTATGGATCTCACTCAAATTGGTGGCTGCATACATAACAACAGCTACACAGAACTAACCTTTACTGCAACAGGTACAGGCTCCACACACACACACACATACACACAGTACAGATACCAGATCAAACAATAATGCATGTCTTTTAACTGGCAACATCCATGCTGCACTGTGGTGATTACGACCCTTCTGTTCATCAAGCAGGATGTTTGATGAACAGAAGTTTATGAAGCTCTAACTGTGTGATGCATCTTTTTCCTCCGAGGAGTAGAAATGAAGCGCTCCCATCATCACTGCTCATCTGTGCTGCATGATGAATGAACGAACGAGTCATTGCAGAAGAAAGAGAGACTGAAGGAAGGAAATAGAGGCTAAGAGAAAGAGACAGAGTGTGATAAAATGAGTAATCTCTACATTTAGCTTTGTGTAATGCTGGGAGGACAGCTGAAGCACACTGCTGGCATTTAAGTGACAAGGATAAATAACAAGTTAGTGTTTTCAGGATGAGGCCACTCGCCCGAGGCAGAGTGCTCTGATGCATTTCAAATCAAAAGAACATCCTGCATATTTTTTTGTTTCTTTAAGCTTTCAAAATACTCTCAGATCCACAACAGACCACAGATAATGCACATATTCTTTATTATTTGCTTGTAATACTTAATATTCTTTAATATCTTATTGTCAATTTTATATTTTATATTTATGATTCCTGACCTGCACTACTTGCTTTATCTTTCTTTATATATGTATTTTACTATGTTTATCGTTTTGCACCAAAATACCAAAGCAAATTCCTTGTATGTTTAAACCTTCATGGCAATAAAGCTGATTCTGATTAAATTGAGATACACTGCAAACTGTCATTTTAGTTATTGATCCTTTCCGCTTTTGACATTTGTCATTTCATTCATCATTTCTTCAGCTGCTCAAGTTTTCATTCATGCAGTTATTTGTGAAGTAGAGTGAGCCGGATGGTGTTTTTTCACACTATAAAGTCCTATTTTGTATTCTTTTAAAGCTACCCTCAATGTTCCTCAACATAGAAACACAAGAGTTAACATTACTATAGGTCTATGCTGTGGCCATCAATTTTAATTATGTTAACTTAATTTCTGAGAAATTATGGTTGGTGCTTGTTGGTTTCTCTGCGTGTTCGGCATGGCTTAAATACTACAATACCCATGAGCCTCAGCCAACGCTGCTATGGAGAAGAAGCCGGTCAGAGGCACCTATCAGAGCTGTTGCAAATTCAAAATGTAATGTCCTTCCAGTCGAGACAAAACATGGCACCGACTGTACACGTTTGTAACTTTGACTTTTTACATCAAAGAACCCGATATTTACGAACACAGCTGATTCAACCAGGAGAGTTGTCCATTGTAGGTCCATCCAAGCCGTAGACGTGCTCCATCTGTCTGTCATCTAACATTGTCTGTGAATAAAATTAACAAGACTTTTACTTCTGGAACCGTTGAAGACTGAATTACCTCCTCCCACTTCACAACTCTATTTTAGTGCCTTGGCCGATACACCTTCTCAGTGCTTCCTTGTTGAAATAAACATTATTTCCACAGTGAAATTGCCTGGATGAATAAAAACTACTACTACTTCATTGAAATTATGCATATGCATATATAAGGTGACAGCAAGACGTCTTGCTGTATTTTTGATGTTTACCAAATAGCAGAGTTTTGTATTCCTATGTGCGAAGACCCGCATATTTGGCTTAAAACTTAAGTAGCTGACCAACTCATTAGATGATAAAAAATGGTATATTTAAAAATGTCTTGTTAGCCTAGAAAGATACTTCCACCTCTGGTGGGCTTAAGGTCATCTTGTTGCCCGAATTCAGGCCAAACTTAATTTTCTTCTCCTTACAAAAACAATTCTGAAGTGTGAAATATCTGGGTTCCAGGAAAATACAGCAGCCCAAACAGACCAAACAGTTGAAACTGTGTATTATTTATTTTTTTTAATTTTATTTAACCTTTATTTAATCAGATTAAAAATCTCTTTTGCTATCATCTGGCTCTCATTACTTGGCAAGGCCAATGCTTGTGCTTAGTCTGTGTGTAACCTACGTACACACACACGCACACACACACACGCCCCCAGGGTGTTTTCTTGTGTCTGTTGTCATTTCTGCGGGGGATCGTAATGACATCAGCAACAGCAACACCTACATCAACAAAACATCAACAGTCTGCTCACATTCATATCCATATGCTCACACACACACACACAGTGTCTGACCTCATTCCTACAATCTGTCTCCTGGGAGAAAAAGGAAGCGGTAGATGAGGAGAGGAAAAAATGATATCAGGTGAAATGAAGGGAAGCAACATATGCAGAGATGAATTCAGCCGAGGAGCTGAAAGGGAGTGTAAGAGGAATACATGATGCCTGACTGGACAGAGGAGGAGGAAGAGAAGGAGGAGGAGAGATTTAGGTGATCGGAGAGAGAGGGATACGCAGAAAAAGAGATGGACAGAGAAGATAGAGGTATCATTGTCGTCCCAGGAGTCGCGTTAATAAACAAAAGGAGGGTAATATGGCAGGAGAGGATTTACTGGGCAGCAGATGGCTGCGTGAGTCACTTCCATCACCAGGAATGAAGGGAGACAGGGAGAGATAAGAGAGGGTGAGGGCGGACGGAGAAAAGAGAAATAGAAATTGACGATGGAGGCAGAGAGAAAAGGAGAAAAATCATTCACGATTCCCATTAAAGCACGTCAGCCTCTCCTTAACAAGCCTGTCACTCAAGAAAAGAATCAACAGATTCTTCTGTGTGTTATTTACCCACTGGGTCACGGGCAGCTGCCCAGGATAAATCCTCCCCGTCATGAATAAAAGTGAATAAAGGAGGAAAACGCTTCATTGATGCCTGTTCCTAGAAATTGAAGGGCCTCCTTTCAAAATAAGAGACCCTGGTTGACTTGAAGGTTGACACTTCCAAATGAGACCATCCTGGTGTGTACAATCTTGATTTTATCATTTGTTTTGAGTGAGTACAAAAATACTGATGAATATTGAATATTATTGATGCCTTGCTGCTTGCAATCAAAACAAGAGACTCTACTCTTACAGAATCAGAACTGACTTAAAAGATGGCACATGACTCCTTTCAAAAAGTCAAAGAGAGATTCTTAATATGTGGTCGTATTACTGAGAAAATAATCTATGACTCTATTATATAACAATGAAAGCTTGAAAGCCAATTAAAATTAAAATTCAGCCACATGTTCGTGTATTTGCCTCCTAAACTTTGGATCAATGCTGCCCCTTGACCTTGCTGAGGGCGAGTCAATGTTTTCAAAAAGCCTTTCTTGTCAGCTCATTGTCGGCTTTAACGAGGATCCATCACAGATACATCATGGTTATCGACTGACTGGCTCTTACAGACGCCTGTACGGATCTGTATCTGCTGAAGGCATTCGAATGTCGTCACGACTCACACCTTCTTTGAAGAGAGGCACAGAAAGAAGAGGAGGGAGTGAACTAAATGAAGAGAGAGGAAAGCCAGGAAGGCCCCTCTTCTTTCTCATCCATAAGCCAAGGACATGCTTGTAATCGGCTAAAGAGGAGAGGAGAGGAGAGCTTCCAGATGAGAGCAAAGACAGGAAAAGCATTGAGGTTGAGGAAAGCTTGATGAAACGGTAGAGCTGGAGGGATGTGATGATTAGCAGCATGGCGGAAGATGTAGGGAAAGGAAAGTGGCGAGGCGGGGAGGCGAGGGATGAGGAGGGATCGAGAGCCATTGATCAACTGTCACCACAGTTTACAGGGAACTGACTAACAAGCATCAACACTCCAAGGCTGTATGAACTATGTAATGTACTCTATGTGTGCATTTACATTATGTGCATGTGTGCAAGTGAAATGTACTATGGCCTGCAATTGTCTGCATCTTCTATAGGCCTGGGTATCATATGGATTTTTTTCAGCTTAGTGCCGAAACATAACCAAAGTTTTGGTACAGATACACAAACGAACGTCTTTTTTCGATCCCTTACTTAGCATTTCAGTATCCCAGGAATGACGTTCATATTGGGCAATTCTCGGAAACGGCGTCCAACGCCAACATTTAGTGCCAATTGAACAAGTAGCGTGCTCTGTATTGTACGTCCTGTATTGTATCTAGAGGGGCCCAAATGAAGATGTCTAACCTTCATGCAGGAGACCGGAGTTGGCGACACAGATCTGCAATAAGGCTCACCTTTATATAAACTGTAACCACGATCTTTCCGTAATCGTTGACCATACCGTGGTTGCCACCCACAGATTTTGGAGAAAGAAAGAATCGTTAAAACTTTGGCATTGGACATTAACACTAGTACCGTCAACAGGAAAATTGACCTGCAGCTGTTTTTCGATTGAATGTGACTTTGTTTCAATGCAGTATTCAAGTCCCCCAGTCTATGACTTTTCCTAAAAGGGTGTTATGTAGCACCCCATATTGTTAAAAATTGTGAAGATTAAGCCAGAAAAAAGGGCATTTATACCTAACATTTACCACAGTCATTTTCGCCCTATTCATTTTGCGCGTTTAGATAAACTTTCTTTCGACGCCTTTGTTAACATTAATTTGGATATGAGAAAGAGAGTTTTGAATGCAGAACAGGCATTAGACTTGCTCAGTGCATTAAGTGAAGGAGAGTCTGATGGTGGGGAGGCTTCAGGACCGAGCGACGTGTCCCGGCTTGATTCTGACGTCATCATCTGACAGCGATCCAGAGCCTTCGTGATAAGTGAGGCAAAACTGTGGACGTTCCCTTCACAGGTGCAGAGACCTGTGTGGTGAAGGCGGAATGCAAACACAATAAAACATTCTGTAAATGCCTGAAGTGCCGGGATGCAGTTCGAGGGAAGTGCACACCCAAGGTGCCGAATGTCTCCGCAAAGTGTGTTTGAGCAACGTGTAGCAGAAATAAATAACAAAATCACTGCATTCTAATAACGGGTAAATGTTACCTGTTGGCGGCTTTAGGTATACAGCGACTCCTGGCAATTCTAATGTTAAAAAAACCCATTGAGCGCAATCAAGGTGTCGTCCAGTAGACGGTGTTGAAAGGAGAAGAAGATTAAGACATGCATTCCCTCATATCAGTAAACACTCACACAGTGTCTGTCTGTTGAGTCATCAAAACACTAAGCTCTGAAAATCATACTTGACATCCCACAATGGGTGCCACTTTATATTCTGCCCAACACCATACACAAGATGTTTCCACAAGATGCCACAATAACTGCTGAAGTGTTTCTGCAGGCGGACTCAAAACAATTGTTGCTAAAAGAATTAGGTCTCCTCTTACTCATTTTGTCCAAAATATTCCAAAGGACAAACTGAAGAGCCATTTAGTTCGACACAAAGGCTGCTAGCAGCGGCTGCTGAGGAGCCAGCCACACTGGACTGTATTTTTTATCAATGGCAGATGGAAAATCCTAATTACTAACCCCAGGAAGCCTTTTGGTCGTCCTAAACCATGGGTACAGAGATGATTAGCCTCGCGTGAACCATCCAAGCCCCGAGTCCAAACCTCTACCCTCCCACTCCCCGGCATCAATATGCCTATGCAAACCTGCCTGTGTCAACTCAATTTATTTTCCAATTTCCCGCAGGGTGAAAGAGTACCTCTCACTCTCTCTCCCTGTCTGCAATCTATCACTCTACAACTCTCTATTTTCTGTTCCTCCTCTCTTTTCTCTCTGTCCTTCCATGTGTCCCCTCCCCTCGTCTCTTATTTGTCCATTTTCCCCCTCAGTTGAGTTTTCAGCTAGCGTGGTGGGTTGTCTTCCTCTTCCATGTGCCAGACAGGTTATCCAGCAGGAGCAGACCGGAGAAAACCACCCATGGTTTACATAAGTGCTGAATTAATTTGTCAATTAATTGAATTGTGGACTGACAGAATAAGCAGACACTGGAACAAAAACAATTAAGGCATTTAAAGCTCCACTAAACATTAGCTTTACATGTACAATGAGTCAAATGGCTAACATGAAAGCAGCTGCTCTTACTGACAAACCCACAGAGACCATATCCAACTCTGGAGCACTACAGAGGTTTTTAACCACTTATAGATCATAGTATTGGTCTTATGGCACATTTACTGAATGGCTCAGCTCTCATCAACCTAATTTCCCGCAGCTGCAGGCAGCTGTTTTCAGAAAACAAGCCCTGATAAACCCACTGTACACTGGACACATTTGGCATCTAGCTGGTGAAGAAAGTGGAACATTTAGCAGCTAAAAAACCAAATATTTTTCTCAGGAGTTTGTGACCAAAGTGGTGCTAAACGGAGAGTGAATTTTAGACAGTTCTTTCATCAGGTGGACACAAACATGACTCCAAATGTCTAATATTGCTACTTCATGTGTACTAAATGTGTAAATAGACAACTGTTTGCTAACAAGTTAGCCAAGCTATGGACTTAATATGACAGAGGTGTGTTTTTTTCAGGTTATTGTGGCGTTCTTGTTCTCCCCAAATCAGTTAATGCAGTCATTTGTCAAAAAAAACCCCAGCAAATAGTCTCTGGCTCCAGCTCCTCACATGTGAGGATTTGCTGCTTTTCTATGTTTATTAATAACATTGTAACAGTAATTCTTTGGAGTTTTGGACTGTTCCTCAGACTGTCGCCTTGGAATTGTATTGTGACAATTTTGTCATAAAAAATGCATATTACATGTATGTTATTGAGTGAAAACATTACTTTAACCCCCCATTTACAAGAAGTTTTTATCAATGTTGTTTTAAACAGCTATAACTCCTCCTGTGAGGTATCCATAAGTGGAGGCTTTTGTGTACAAAAAGATCATGAATGACTAAAGACATTGTTGCAATAATATAATGTATGTCTTCATTGGAGAAGGTATATTTATTGACAAATACTGTGCATTAATAAACACTTAAAAATGTTCTCCTATCTGCTTACAACTCATAGTATGTTATAAACTACTCATTAAATATTTAAATACTACCTAGAAATGTGAAATGGGGGGGTTAAAGCAAAATGTTACCTGTTTTTTTTTATTTTTTATTCTGGTGTTTTAATGAAGGATTTTAGTAAAAAACAACAACAAAGTGAGTAAAAAAAGGCTTGTTTTAGTACTACAGAGCACTTCTGACTTAATAACAGTAAAACATATTTCATTGCATGGAACACCAATTTCATTTTGTTAATACATTTACTTTAATACTAAAAAATATTGTCATTGATTGGAACCATAACACCCAGCCCTGGTTGCACCTCTTGTTTACATATGAGGCCACAGACCTGGCTAAGTTGATGTTCATACTGCTCTGTGAACAGCAAACAACACACACAAGCACAAACACAGGGGGCTGGCCCGGCTGCAGAGGAATACACTATCGACCAACGAAGAATTTATCAGCCACAACAATTAATCTTGTGGGAGGCGGGCAGTGACTCTGTCTGTGTGTGTGTGTGTGTGTGTGTGTGTGTGTGAATCACTAAGTGTGCCTCTGAGACAAAAATGGGGCGAGACTACAGGATGAGATTGAAGATATCTTTCGCGCTGACCGCCCCTGAGACACACTCGCGCACAGGCAGACGGACCACATACAGACACAAGACTTTAGAGTGTCAGCCCTGAGAAGAAGCTCCTCGCATTCCCTCTACCTGCAGATCAGATAACGTTTTCAGAGATGACGGAGCAACTAGACCAGCCTGGATCTATTTATCCTCCTTTTCCTTTAGGAGAGACTTTCACCTTTTGGGTTACAGCTGCAGGTCAAGTGAACATACAATGAACGGGCTTTAAAATGCTTGATAGGCAGTATGAGGTTCTGAATAAGCAAAACGAAGGTTGTAAAACTGAGCTGCACTGTCAAAAGAGCCTAAAAGAGCTATCTGTGTCCATGCAAAGCATCACATTACACCTGCTGTCATCCCCTGACTTTCCTCCATACAAGGCTACATGAATTATTGAGCGATCCCTGCTCTGTCAACTACTACGCCACCGATTGAGCAGAATAAATATTCAACCTGCTTTCACCATTCATAAAATGACAAGATCCATGTTTGCCAAAGGTTTTTCCCAAGCTGGAACAGCAGGGAATTTGAGTATAATGATGCCGTTATACAAAAAAAAGATACAAAAAAAGAAAGAAAGAACAAAAACAGAATACATGCAGTCCTGTCACTCACAAAGCAGAGCACATGCTTCCTCTTTATCTCTAGTTTTTCCACCGGCAACAACTATCTCTACTCTGCAGCTCTTTCCGTCAGAGAGGCAGAGCTACTGATGCTACAAACTCCTCACCACGAGAAAATACAAGCCAGGAAATTCAGAGTGATATTTGCAGGTTTCTGCACTCACCTTTGTTATGAAGGAGTGTGTGTTTGTTGGTCGGTGTGAGCTATGAGCTCTGCAGCGCAGCAGGCAGCCTCTCCTCTCCGTCTCGCTCCCACTGCGAGCTGGAGTAGAGTGAGTGAGAGAGTGTGTGTGCGTGTGTGTGTGTGTGTGTGTGAACCCTCTCACTGGCTATTGTTACAGGGAAGGGAGCCAAACTGAGCATGCTCCAACATGAACAGCCCTTGTGGTTGGCATGGAAACCGGGAAGCGGCTGTCGTGCTTGAGTTGTGAGGTGCTTTCTGCTCCAGACACACACACACGCACGCACGCACGCACGCACGCACGCACACAGCAAAGTGCAGGCAGGTGCTGCTGCTGTGTCATCATCCTGGCCACGTTTCGACACTTGATTAATCCTTAATTCTCTGTTGTTTCATTCTCTTCAGTCAGAATGAAGTGACAGCTGCACGGTCAGAAGACGGCCTGGATCACATACAGAAGTTCACACAGTGTCCTGGATAAAAGTAATCCTCAACAGCCCGGAGTCAGTAAAACACCTGACCTCTAACCTGGAAAAACCATAAATGTGTCAAATAAGAACAGAGACACTGGAGCTGTCCCGCATCATCTTTCCAGAAACATATTGTGACAAACCAATGGTAGAAAAGTAACTTTTAATCTGTGCCACTGTTTTCTCCTACACAATGTAAAAAAGGCATTTATCTAAACTTTAGACCCTTCAGAATGGCCTGTCCTGATTTATAATTTACAGGTGCGTAATATTGTAAATATTTTTGAGAAATGATGTGTATATTCTGACATAATTGATGGTGGGCATCAAAATATATCATCTATATATTGACCTTCTTGGTCACATGCTGAGTATATCTGATTAAGACACAATGTTAAGTTGAAAAGTGTGTTTTCAGTGTGTTTTCTATAATTGTCATTTCCTAGGATTGGTTTTTTTGCGTTCTGGCCAACACACCTGATAAAGTGTTGATTGTGCACATGACTGCAGTTGTGCAGTCTGACCTTCGGTCCAACGAGTCAACACTATTGTGACAAGACCTTTAAAGAAATTAGGACATATATTTTTAGAGAGATTAAAGGATTTTTCTCCAGTAAAGCAATTTAAGAAATTTAACTCAATAGAATGAACAGGAGTTTAACTATTTGCCATGTGATTTTGAATATGAAGACTGTCCTCCCAATAAAAGCAATACTATGAGCCGTTTAAGCAGAGGCCCAAAAACATACTTATTTTTCTTATTTTGACCCAAACCATGATCTTTCCCTAACCTAACCAAGTCGGTTTTGTGCTTAATTCTAACCAAACCTTGACCATAGCATTGTCACAGCACGGTTTTATTTTTGAAATTTGTAACGGTTTTGGAAGGCAAAGACACATAGTAGCATATGTGTCATGCCCGAGGGTATTTTGTTGCATAATTTGGACGACTCGTTGTGAATGTCATGACATACCAATATTGAGATGATGCTATAATAACTGCCTCAATACTAAACTTGTCCTTATTGCACCACTGACCTTTGTCTACATCAAAGACATGAGTGTCATTGACTGTGAAGGGCAAAATTATGCATCATGATTCGCAGTGTTGAATTTCATTAGAAGAAGGAAATGATCAACAACAATCAATAGGATTTCTTCACCTACCATTAATTATGAAAATGAATGGATTAGTAGATATTGCTGTGTTACCATACAGCCCTTATATTCACAAAACACCAGGGTGGTTTTAATATGAAATCTCAATCTCAATAAAAGCCCATTATCCTCATAAATGTGCACATTTATTTACACAGCAGGATGCACAGAATCTAATCAGATTTTCTGCTCTGTTGGAGGAACATGTGTCATAAGAATGAACAATTTTAACAGGCCATGCGTCAAACACCAAGCGTGAATATTGTGTAACTGTCTCACAGAGCAAAGTCGAGGCTCTGCTATTGGAGTATTTGTCCCCTGCTGCAGTGTGTTGTAATGGCAACGTTCTGGGGTGTGTTTGCTGGGCATATGGAGAGAGACTCCAGGGGCATCCCACAACCCTGACTTCCTGTGGGAATAATTGTCACGAAAGGCACCATGCAGGCATCCGCCAGACGGCTCTTGGTGTGTTTGTGTCTATGAAACAGAGTACAAACCGAGCTACAGATGACCATCAAATACACAAAGCAATACACTAAGAGAAAATATGGGTCACATCCAGCATGATCTTATTGCCAAAATTACACCAAAGCCCACCCTTTCTTCATTTCTTGTTTTCCATGTATACAAGCCAAAATTTCAAAACACCACTTTCTTCACTTTGCTTCGTTTTTTCCGACTCCGCTATGATCAGGTAAGCTAGAGCAAGTGACAGAGGGAGAGAAGAGAGATATCAGGTGTTGGTGACGCCATTCTCAGCGGTCAATGCAGCCCGCTTGCCATAGAGGATGTGTTCACTAAGCACCTATGGTTCTGCAGGTCAAGGCTACCTGCCAGAATCAGAAAGACACTAAAATGTTTGAGGCTTTTAAAAGCATTTCTCTCTAAAAGCATTTAGCAGCTCCATCGCACATCGAACAATCAATATGGCGACCACAGGAGGAGGGCATTAATCAGAGGATGGAGGTGGGTCTGTGTGTTTATGGTGAAGTACATGAATATAGAGTATCTACCCACTGCCAGACTGACCAAGTTGAAACCCACTTTTCCATTCATTAAAAACCATTTGAATTCTGCAACGACTGCACATGGGAGCAAAATGACTGCAGGTGCTGCTTAGGTTATAAAACAGGCAGGTGCTGCATGCTGTTGAGGAGCGTGGACAACATCAACATCATGACAGGCCTCTCACAGCAAGAGCCCAAGCAGAGTAGTGCAGCCATTTTGATAATTCATTGTTTTGCAAATGTATTTGTATAATTGGACATTGAATATACTTTGGTTTAGAACGGTTCAAACAAGATCTTTGATTGCATCACCTTGAGCTCTGGGAAATTGTGATGGGCTGTGGCTTAGTGGCAGAGCGGGTCGTCCACCAATCGGAAGGTCGGCAGTTTGATCCCCAAGGCCCCATGTTGAAGTGTCCTTGTCCGAGACACTGAAACCCAAAATTGCCCCGGGTGCTTCAGCTGACTGGCAAAGTTAGTGACTGGCTCCTAATAATTCGGATGGGTTAAATACAGAGACTGAATTGTATGACTGTGTATGATTGTGTATGTGACAATGTTGATAAAGACTGAGACTGAACTTGAGGATCTTTACCAAAGGAAAGGGCTGTCTGACAGCACAGTAAAGCGGTGAAAATGCTATTTTGATAGCGTACACTGGTCTGGTCTCCACCAACTCCTGAGAAAAATGTCTCGATATTATCTGCTAGATGTTCCACTTTCTTCACCAGTTAGTCACTAACTTTGTCAGTCTGCGGTTTGATGCTGGGCAGGTAGCGTACATTGTCTATCAGAGCTTGTTTGCTAAAAACAGCTGCCTGCTGCTCCTGGAAGCAGGACTGAGAGCAGAATTTTACCCAATTACCTAAAAGAGGCCGAAAAGCTCAATAAAGCTGGAAAGATTTTGATAATTGTCTGTTGGTTGATAACTACAAGTGACACCTTTCACATTACACATAGACATTTTATCCAGCCATTTTATTTATAAATGATTGTGCAGCTTAAAGACCTGAAAGAATTACCTTGGCACATTATTCATGTAAGTAGTAAGTAAATCTACTGTATGTAGACTATTTACAGGTGGATGTCCTGATGTAATGTGCTTTGACTTGTGCTCTACGTTGCACTGAATAAGCGCTTTGTCATTTCTGGTTGGAAATTCCAGTCAGACATGTTCCTGTAGAAGTCAATAAGGAGAAGCCTTTATTGCAGGTATATAATGTACGAGTGTGTGTCTGTGTGTATCCAGGTTGGTCCTGTCCTGTTATCAGATCCATACAGATGTATAGGCGGTACTGACACCAAGGGTCGAGATGAGATGTATCCACTGAGTTGCGCTGCTCCGCCCGGCGACATGCAGTTAGATAATTTATGAGGGCTCCACCATTGGTTCAATTATTCATAGGGCCCTCGTTCTGCCATGGGTGAGTCACGGAAAAGCCTTTTACTGAGAAAAGAAGGAGAGGGACCAAGACACAACGAGAGAGTGACATTGCAAACTCAATAAGAACGTCCCACACCATTACTTTTTGAGGCCTGCTAAATTTAGCACGGCTTCCACGACTCAAGGGAGGAGCTGCACGAGGAGATGAAGGAGGGTGAGCCAGCCTTTACTGTCGAGTAAGTCACCCTGGGAGCCCGAAAGCATGAAGCACACTGAACCAACAAAGACAGCAGGAGGTAAGGACAAGACAGATTTCAGTCATGTCATTTGTCCATAGTATTACACACACACAGAGGAAGCCTAATGGAATGTGCACAGGCAGTGTGTTCACATAATGCAGACCTCACTGCTGCACAATGGCTGTTACTGTTAGCTCTCCTGGGGAGGAACAATGCATTGTTGTTGACCCCCTTGGCTAGATGGAAGAGTTTACATATCGAAGGGGGAGGTGTGCGTTAATACAGGACGTCGTAAAATATGCTCTTTGCCACTGTGTTTATCTGGCGCTTGATTGCTTGGCAACCACAGTGTTGCATTGTGGGGCACAGTGCGGTCCTTTGATGCCTGACAATCAATACAGTGATGGGGAGGTTGATGGAGGGCACAGTGTGCAAGGGCACACAGTGACACACATACAAGACAATAGGGACAGGCTCAACACACTGAACTATATTTAAACCATTAACTGGGTCTTTGTCCACTGATATAAAGGTGAACCTGGGTAAGTTTGGTCTATCGACTAAGTTCTGAGTTCTGTACTAATCTCTTATTACCACCTGTGGTGTAGAGCTATGCAAACATATCAATTTGTCGTTCTTCAAAAGAGCATCATAACAATTATTAACAGGCCAGATTTGTACAAAAAAGTGGTTTATTAAATTACAGGCATCAAAGGTTTGCGACCATCCCAGCATCTATCTTTTGGATGTTTTTTTTTGCTATTAGAAAGACATCATTTGAAAGGGATGTGAATGTTTAAAAGAGTTAGGACAATGATTTAGTCAGTAAAAGGGGGAAATTATGGAAGAATTTAAAAAAGTCCAGTGTAATTCTTGAAAAGACGTTTATTTGCCTAGTCTGCACTCAATCATTTTTTTCTGTGAGAGGTGTAATTAAGTATGACCTCAGCCTACATCTCTTCACTCATTACTGTACTTGGTTTTAGTTGCTGATTTAATGTTTTGTGGTTGTGTAAACACCAGGGAAAGTTCAGTTTTTCTATCATTTTATTTTGTTGAACCTAAAGACCAACATAATAATCAAAACCATTAACTAGGTGACTAATGAAAATCTATGACCTAAACCAATTTTAGCCACGCTAGCAGCATTGCTCTAGGGATGACAATGCCAATGACTTTGGTCCAGACTGAATATCTTAGCAACTATTGGATGCATTGACATGAACAGACATTCGTGGTTCCCAGACAATGAATCCTACTGACCTGGTTCCCTAAGTTTTCCTCAAGTGCCACTATGAGGTTGAAATTTGTAATGTTGGGTGAAATGCTGCAACAACTATTGGATAGAAATTGAAATTTGAAAAGACATTCATCTTCCCCTCAGGATGAACTGTAATCACTTTGCTTTCCCATCAGCCGTGGCTGTATTTATAACGTACTCTGACACTTACATACTTTGACCGAAAGTGCTGAAGTGACGGGAGGCGGCAGGGGAAGTGGCCCACATTCCTCAGCAAAAACTGCTGCTACATGATGTGTGAGTGTGCACAACCCACATCCCTGCACGTAAAATATGCCAGATATACTCACATCTAGGGTTGCAACTAATGGCTGTTTGTGTTCTCAGTTACTCTACCAATAATTTTTTCAATTAACGGTTTGATTTATAAAATGTCGGATATAGTTAAATCAAATTGCCCAATCCATTTTCCCAGAGTGTTGAAATTCTTGTTTTTTCTGATCACCAAACCAAAAAATATTTAATCGAAACCAAAATATATTCAATTTAGTATGATTTAGAAAAGAGAAAAGTGCAATTCCTCACATTTGAGGACCTGGAACCACAGACTGTTTGATGAATACCTTCAACAACTAATCAAATACCAAAATAGTTATCGGTAAATTTTCTGTTAATTAATTGACTAATGGTTTCAGCACTACTGACAAAAATACCAATACCTATAATGAGGCCGGGTCTTCCTACTGTAGGTCCAACATTTTTAACTGCTATAACATGGCAGTGTTTTGTATTTGTATATTAGTGTGCTGTGCGCAGGCAAATATTTTGTGATGATCTGCTCAGCCAAATATGCTGGTAGCATGTGCATGTTTTTATTAATTGGACCCGGCAGTGCACTAGAACAGGGTACCTGCTTGGAAAAGGGGAAACAAATGGAAAACAGAGCCACACGTAACCATCATGACCCATTAACCTCGTTCATTATTTAATTTTCCATCCGCTTTGATAGGTGTGATAGGAAACAGAGGCGACTGCAGAACGCCATTAAACTGGCATGTCAGATGTTATGTAAAGAAAACTCTATGACCTATATTCTCAGATGTGTTTGTGAATGAGTATGTGTGTACACATTTTGGCCGATTTAAAGGCCTCTGTGCAGAGGGGAGCCTGCTATCATAATCACCATGCCTGCAGCTGCACAGTACATTGAATGAACCCAGCCCTCCTGATGGGAAGCCTTGAAATCCAATTTTCCTGTCAATTTATCTGACTCCACAATGCACCATACAGCCCCTCTCAAAACTGGATTTCTTGTATATACCAGCTACACGCCTCTCTCTCATCAGTCTGCCTTGAGAGCTCTCCTCCAGATGATACCACAGATCTGGTTAATGCGACTGATGCACCGCAGGATTATGCTGCTGGTGACTAATATCGTTTTCATCATCATTTCCACCACAAATACACTAAACTGGCTCCCCGGCTGAAATATCATCACAGCGAAATACAAAAAGGTGGACTTTCTTTACCATGTTAAACAGCTCTACTTCATCTGATAGTGTCACATAACAGAACAGAGTGCCAAGAGGTACGAGCATGCATCTCAATAAGTATTAGCCAACCAGGAAATTGAAAACTAAATCTACTTCTCTGCAGAAACATGACTGGGTTTCATATTTATTCAGCCTAAATGAATCGCCTCAGTAGATACAGTAAACACAGGGCTTTTGACCCATCAATGCCTCTGTGCAACATATCAGCAGATGGTGCACTTGACTGAATGTATTGAATCTACAGAACTGAAAGAAACCAGTAGCAACATTGGCTGGATCACCTTCAGTCAAGGTAAGTTTAGCATCTGAAACACAGTGATCAATGGTATTCCTCTATTTTCCCCAGAGAGGCTCATAAAGATGTTAGCCATCAAAATTCAAATGCGGCTATCTTCATAGTAATAGTAGGAGGCTTGGGACGTACTTCAGAAACATCGGCCTTTACACATCAATAGAGGGGGCTGGCTGAGGCGTATTATAATGCAGAATATTCAGACAGTGAGCAAGGCTCTTTGAATCTCAATGATACTGTACTTGGGCAGAATCATGGCAACAGGCGAGTGCTGTGAACTGTTGCACACAACTACTCCGCCCGAGGATGAGGTTCATGTCTGCATCAAACTCAGTTGTTCTGAAGATCATAACATTATGCAATGACGATGACATAACTGAGGGTCCGGGGAAAGAGTAGGAAGTCGAGAAGGTCGCTGCGCTTTAAATAACAGCACGTTGAAAAGATATTACAGGTGACCTTGGGCTATCTCTGGATGAAAAGGCAAAGCCAGCAGTGAAGCTGTTGCCATAAAAAAGGAGCTTCCATACATGGACAGAAAGAAGTGAAGACACAGTGTTTATTTAAGGCAAAAACTCAGGAATCTATTTCTCAAGCTGGTCTTCCTATTCCGAATGTATTTCGTATCTTCTCCCTGGTACCTGCAGAAACACCCACCACAACAAGTCAGACCGGCATTTTTTTTTAAACGCAGTGCCATAGCGCTGGATGTTTGAGTGGTACGTTGCCTCGGTATGTCCTGGACAAATGCATGCTTGAGGCCACAAGGCTGCAGGTCAAGCTAACAGGATGTACCGCTATATTGAGTGGAAATAAAACCAATCTATGCTTCATCATCCTTCAAAAATACTAAGTTGTAAGTAACATACTGTAAGCGGATAAAGTATTAAAATGGTGGAGTGTTTTAGTAAACTTACTGTGATAATTGAGTTGATGCTACTGAACAAACTGAAGCAGGAAGTCTCACTCTAGTCCCCCGTCAGCCAGGAAGCATGTCACAGGTTATCTAGCACTGAGTCTACTGTATGACACTGTTACATGAACGAATCTGGGGAGCCCGGGAAGCCCCCAAGTGGTGTCTTCGACATACAGATAACAGTTTGGTGTATGTATAGGAAATGTCGGTGAGGGTGTATAGGAACTGCTGTCACCCTACATGTATCACCAGCATTTGAGTCAAGTTAGGTCGAGTCGAGTATACATGTTTGTAGTGCTGAACTATCTCAGCATTACCAAAAGGATAGGATCAGTAAAAACCATTGTGTTTCCTGCTACAAGAGAATGCTCATCACCAAAGTTTACAAGGTAAACAAGAACCAAGAGGACCTTTCCAGTGAAGGCCATTTTTTTGTATCCCAAAATGGCTTTACAATATAGGCTACTACATATGACACTTCCTTTCACCCATCTTTGATTTGTCTACAGAAAACTCCCCAAAAAATATTTAAAAAGGGAAAAAGGAGAAAAGACGAAAAGGGAGGAGACCTTTACCAGCACATGTTTTGGTAACAGAACAGCACTATTTCTCTTTCAGCACTTCATGAGGGGAGAGACGGCGGGAGAGAAAGAAAGAGGAGGGAGGGTGTGCCCACTAGCTGTTTAATCTGTATTTTACCAACCAAATCGCTAAAGGCAAAACAGATTCTGGACAGGATCTTCAGCCTCTCGAACCAGACAGTTTCCTTTGGGATGCTACTAACCAATCTGTTTATGCCAAATCAGCTGCTTTCAGGATAATCCTTCCTACTGGTAAAAATGTGCTCTGACCTGAGTCCACAGGAAGGCTGTGGGCATAAACACACGTCCACACACAAACACACAAGCAGAAGCCGTCTTCAAGCTGTCAGGTGGAGCAGCGCAGAGGCTTTCAGGCTCATTAACATTCTGCATCTGGCTTCACATCACGCACACACACACGAACACACACAAGGAGCAAATCTCCTCGGAGAGAAACATACTCTGCCAGTAAAATGCCACTGCCTTCACTATATGGATGGAAAATCTGAGAGAACAATACCTCACTGCGTGGAGTGTTCATTTCTTGGTCTTTAAGAGAAATGCTCTTGGGCAAAAATCCACTCAGAATGCTATTTTTGTTTTGTCATTATTATTATTTTTTTTTTACACTAATGGTTCATTACTTCAGGCTTAGCCATTGGGAGGGATTTGATGAGTGATTCTTGTTGTCAGAAGGGATAAAAAAAATTGCTACAGTCGGACTCTGTTGTGTCCATCAGCTAACTCGCTTTATTGAGGTTTCATAGAGATAAGATCAGATCAGGTGATAACACAGAATTGTACTAGAAGTAGGGCTGGGTTAAACCTTAACCAAACCTGTCAAAGCGTGAGCTCTTCAATGCTTTAGAATATATATTCTTGAATGGATTTTACCGTAATGAATCACTTTCAATATTTCAGTAAATATCTTAACACACATAAATGAGATAATGCTGAGATTGTTATTGCAATATTACTGTAATTTTGTCTGTGGCAAAGTGGGAAACTATGACGCACAGGATGTGGATGTGTCCAGACAAATTAAAATCATACCTTTAAAGAATTAGCACCCTGCCAAACCAATGGTGCCGTCCTATTGTAATAGGGAGTTGCTCCAATCTTGATTCTTGAGGGGGAAAAAAAATTATGTTTTGGTCATTTTATCTACTGCGGTCGTTTTATGATTGTTTTATTGAGTGGTTATGGGAATTAAATACCTGACAAATCAAGGTACTTTATCACATTAATGTAAAAATCTAGTAAATTCATAATTGCCACAAAGCAGTCCTGAACATTGATCCGCAACATTGTGCAAAGTTGTCTAATGCAAATAGAAATGTTACTTCACTTCATGCTATCCCCTCCAGTTCGCCACTCCTGGAGTAGCAGCCTGTACTCGTCGCTACTACAGCAACAATGACATGATCCCTATCTGGCTTCCCACCATGTGTTTGTTGCAATGTACAATCAAGGCGGAGATTTGAATCCTCGTCTCTCCAGTTGTTGCCCTTCAGCACTCACGATGGAAAAAAATAGAATATGTTAAGTCTAACACGGTTGTTAATGGGGACTCGGCTGACTTTATCTCCAGTTGAGTGGAGTTTTTCCCCCCTCTTCTGCAGGGAAAGGGAGAAAGAAGCAATGAAGGTAGAGGTAGAACACCCTTAGAGCATGTAGCATCGAGAAAGAAGAGGGAAAAAGAGGTGCAGAAAATAAGAGCAGGGTTAGAAACGGCTGTTAGTGAAGGAGAGGAAGAAGCCTGGATGTGGACAGTGAGTGAGCACAGCTGGAGCCCTGTCTGCAGCTTTACTCTTGGTTACACCAGATGATGGGTGGAGAGGTCACGCATTGAGGAAGCTTTTACCCTGCCACAGGCTATCAGTGAGGTTGTGCTTTTAAAAAATGACTGCGCTGACAGGAAGCTGCTGCTTCTTGCTGAGGTCATTTCAAAGTAACCACCTGCATCTTTTGTCTGACGTACTAGAAACCTGCCTTACAGTCACTTAACACGCAGAACTGCATTGCCAGGTTTCCAGGTGATACTAGAATTATGAGGGACGTACTGTAGTAGGCAGTAAACACAAGTCGGGTCAAAATAGAAACATCACGACTCACATTTAAAAAAAAATGTTTGTGGTGCTGTAGGCCTACAGTACAGAGGCAATTTGAAACAATATAAAACCGTAGGTTCCATTAAGGAAACAGAAACATAATGGAGGTTACACTCTACTTTAAACCTGCCTTGTTATTAACCAATACGTCACTGATTACGAACCACAATTGCAGATTTTGTAATGCTGTATGCTAGTACTACCGCAAAAATACACCTGAATGGACTACAGAGGCTAATCCAGATAATGATATTATGGGATGAAGGCCACATTAGAGAAGGTTTAACCTCCACGGGAACACACAGATATTAGAAATGAATGCTGTAAACAAGTAAAACACCAAAAACAGCAAATATCTCATGTAAACTGTTAAAATTGGGTATTGAAAGGACAATGACTTTTGAATGGCAGCAGAATGGAGATCAGTGTGTAGAGTACAAGAGTTTCAATCAGGTTTCTCAGCATTGTTATGGCATTTGATCTCAATTTTAAGTACTTATTATTTACTGTCTCTATTTATTTATATTTGTTTGTTTCCCTTACAAAACTAATGTAAAATTTGTGTTTTCATATGTAAAATTAGATTTTTTACATGTGAAATGTCTGAAAATTGCATGTGCCAGTATGTGACTTCATCACAAGTGAAATGCTGTCTGGTATGTGATGAAATGGTGTTCAACATGTGATAAACATGTGAAATTCAGTACAATACAACACAACACAACAGGGTAAAAATACTTCACTACAAGTAAAAGTCCTGCATTTAAAATATTACTTAAGTAAATGCATTACATTATAAGGTATTTTCAGAGTTACATTGTTGTATATTATAGTATTGGATTATTATTACTGATGGATTAATGTTTCAGTAGCATTTTACTGTTCTAGCTGGTAAAGATGGAGCTATTTCTACGCACTGTTACTGTTGGGTAGTTTAATTCATTTTATCTTAGAAGATCATATGATTTGCCTGTAAAACTCTAATTTAAAGTAGCTATTAACAAAAGCTGTCAGATAAATGTAATGTTGTAAAAAGTACATATGAGTACTCAAGTAAAGTACAAGTACCTCAAACACTACAGTGCTTGAGTAAATGTAGCTTAACAATAAACTGAACCAAAACCTAACCTAATAGGCTTTAAAGCAATTTCATAATTTAATTATGAAATGTACAATCTGGAGTGGCTGAGAGTGAATTGGTTATTATCAGGATCGGGGTGAGATCCATTCCAATCTGATTATGTCAACCAAATATCAAACTACTGACGCTTATAAATCTCTGGTGACTCTGTCTGCATATCAAGCGACCCTGCGAGGCTTATCAACCCCAAGGTTGAGAAACTCATGGTTAGAATCAGTATGTGAAGAAGTTTGATACACTATCCATGTCCTCCACAGCAGTAGTTTTTTTAAGCGGCTGCACATGTGTGTGTGTGTGTGTGAGAATTTTACTGTATGTGTGTTTATTTGAAGCGATCTCTTAGCCAACCAGCCCAGCCAGCCTTGTCAGACTGACAGAGCATGGATGCTAAGCGCTTGCATTAGCATTTTATCAAGTGACCTACCTGCTCTTCAGTCTGCCTCTTAAAAACGGTTTTCTTATTTCACTCCAGCCTTCACTTTCCCCCAGTGAAGACACATTAAGTAGCTCGGTGTGACCCAAACTTCACTGCATCACTCAAAACTGTTCAACTGGGGTAGACCACTCTCCCAGAGGCAGTTTATTGTTGCCCCAGCTGCCCGATTCTTAATTACTCCACTGGTAATTAGTGGTTATCCATAATTGGTATAGGGACTCCAGACTGTCATCCACCCACAATGCCCTTTGTTGATTGTGTTCGCTGGAAAAAGGGGGAAGACGAGTGACGGGTCTCACACACACACACACACACACACATACACACAGATACTCAGACACACCGTCAGTCATGCTGCCTTCATGTGGCTGTGCATGCAGCTGTGACTGATGTTCCAGCGGGGCACAAGGGGATGTGTTACAGTTAATCCTGCAAGCAGGATGCAAGAACAAAGGAGGTTCTCAGGGGACAATGGGTTCACTGTATGATGTTCGATGCTGATTTGCGGCCTCAAACACACTCCCACCACCATCTGTATTTAGTTTACTTTATTGTTTTTCCACTTGAATTCCAAAATATACATCTCCAAATGAGTTGCCATCAACAGCCTTAACATCAGAGACGTCTTTTCCAGTGCATCGTTTGGGCCAGATTTTTGAAATTGTCCTCAATAATTTTTTATGCAGGTGTAATCACTGTGCTCTTGAAGCGAGGTGGCATTCCTCTCATCAAGGGTGAGAGGGCTGAGCGCCTTGATGACTGGAATCAGCAGCGAGGTGGCAGATTTTTACATACAATCGTCTAGACTATTTTGCTTCGCACCATTTTAAAAATGTTCATGTCCCTGCATGTAAAAAAAAAAACTGCCGGTTGAGATGCAAAACACATTTCTGAGAAGTCTGACGTATAACTGATTCAAACCAAGATGAGATTTGCACCCTCGGAAGACTCAAGTGAATAAAAGCTGCTGGAAGTGGTTTATCTGTACATGATAGGCCTGGGTGACACGATTGAAATCATCCATCCATTACCTTCACCTGCTTATCCTTTGGAAGGTCACGGGGGCTGGAGCCTATTCCACCTTACACTGGGTGAGAGGCGGGGTACGGTCTGGACAGATTGCTAGTCTATCACAGGGCTGACACAGACAACCATTCACACTCATTCAAACACTGGCCCACTAAGCGCTACACCTCCGTCATGCCACCATGGTTGAAATCAGTCAGTCAGTCAGTCAGTCATTTTCTACCGCTTGTTCCCGTTTTGGGGGTGGCGGGTGACTGGAGCCTATCCCAGTGACTTTGGGCCTTAGGCGGGGTACACCCTGGACAGTGGCCAACTCGTCGCAGGGCTGACTAAATAGGAATATTTCTCTGATATTTCTATACATCAAAATATGGCAAATTTATACAAAATCACATGTGGAATAGTCAAGTTGATGATTAATGCAATGACATATGTAGCATACTGTTGTATGTAACACTGTTAAAAACAAATAGTAATTATTTTAATTAACATGTTGCATAAAATCCCTAATTTGGCCATATGATCATCCTGATATGATAGTACTCGCTTTAACTCATCAGCTCAAAATACGGGCTACAAACCAGACAAAGCTTGTTTGTTTTTGTGTGTATTTTGTTTGTATGTAGTTAGATTATCAATATCAGTACAACAAGCACTCAAAGAAATCCATACAACAGTAATCATATTGAAGTCTACAATATAGTCATAGAAAAGTCATTTGTATACTTTGCAAAAAACAGCTCATAACATTAATGACCACAGTAATGACTATTATATAAGATCTAAGTAACTGGAAGTCAGTGGACTAAAAAAATCACCTGATGTCAGCCAATAAGTTAATGGAAGGTAATTATACTCTGTATAGCTTGTTCCAAAACAAAACCAGTACATTACACAATGCCTGTTGCATTTCTGGTGGCTTAGCCTGACAGATTGACCTGTCTCATTAAACCTAGTGTTATTGACTCATGTTTACCTGTGTGTATGGGTCAGTAGCTTGCAGGAAGCTGTAAAAATCAGCAGACCCACTGCTAGACCTTTTATCACATCACCTCACTGATTAAGTCCATGAAGAGCTCAGCTAGGAAGCACCAAAGCAACACTCTGTGGAGGAAAATCCATGAGATTCTACTGTGCGGGGTCTCCCACGGAGTTGAACATTAGTCCGTCTGTCATGGGCAGTTGCAAAGTGATGGAAAAAAAACGTTGAATTACAAACGTCAGACATGCAGTATGTCTTAGGCATAGGCAAGATTTCCAATGATGGTTTAATGATGATGTAAACTGGGAAGGTTTTCAATTACATTTTACAAAATTATGCAGTGAACCAACAACATTAGACTGAATGACCAAATAACACCATGCAGTTAGGTTAGCTTAATCGGATTTTTCCCCCTCATTCTCTGAAAAATATATTTCTCTGTATTTGGACATTTAAATAAATCAAAGTCATACCCTCATTTTCAAAAGATTAGCAGTTAAGTTCCATATATTGTTTACCCCCCTACAACTACTATATATATATATATATATTTGGCAGTTAGGTTACAACTCGTGATACTACACTGACTTTGAATTCACACAAAGTATTTACTAAAGCCTATCTTATGCAATCCAATCCGATTGTTAAAATCCCCAAATTCACATAAACAATACAGAGGACATGGCCTCAATGGCAGCTGCGGGCCCGTTCAATTCTCAAATATCCCTGCAAATAGTATGAAATTGCTTGTCCATGAATCCATCAAATTCCTGCGTAGTGATATGTTCAGTTAAAATAATAGAGACACAAGGAAAGGCCTTGGCCAAATTCCTCCACACATGATCGAGAAGAAAATAGAAGAGATAGTTACAATTAATGTCTACTAGTGAGCCAATCATTTCTGCTTAAAAACCATACACCCCAGGCATTATACAAGCTAAGCAGCAACATGATAAAAGGTGCACTTGCACATGTCCTGTGGGGAATGCTTTCGTCAGCGCACCCGTGGCAATTCAAATGGTTTTCTAGTCATGTGACCCTCATCTTGGAAAACAAAAAAGCCTCCAACTAAGTCAGTTTTCATCAACTATTTATGTGTAGCTAGGCTGAGATTCATTATACAGTATTTTCCATTCCTGGAAAACAAAGAAACTGCTGCTAGTGCAAATAACACAGTTCGACCGTATTCATTAACATTATCTGATTGCAGTCTGGAAGTCAGCCAGAGCTCCCATCAGCCCTAGAGGCATTTCCAGGCTTGGATGCACCTGTCTGCATTTTGGGGGATGCCCAGTCATCCCCCAAAATGTTGCACTAAAGGACTCCAGGGAGTAGCCGAGAGACTCCAGGGACTCCCCAAGGGATATAAGGAATAACTACGCCTTACTAACTAATGCCTTACTATCTCATTTACTAAATGACATCACATAGAAGAGTCATCTTTCTGTTGCTGCGTGGTTTTACATTCTCCATATTGACCGACAGGAATCTCCACAGCTGAGTTTGTTTGTTAAAAAATCTACAGACTCCACAGTTATCTTCCTATAGGCCTGCTAGATACTTAGGACAGTGTCCAGGCTGTCACAGGTGAGGAGAGTTCAACCCGGCAGCTGTTTTTCCAATTTTGACTCAGGTATGACCTTAAGTTATTTAGTGTGTTACCGTTATTTCTGGTGCAGCCTGAGCTTTTAACTACAGAAACCAAACAAGTAGGACTAGTTCGCATTAGTAATTAGCCTATATAAAAGTTAAAATTTCCAAGTTTTTTTAACATTCTTCATTCTTGATCTTCAAAACAGTGGTTGACAAAATATCTCTACAGCAAGGTCCATAATAGTGGCAATAGATATATATCAATATTGCATCTTCTATAACCAGTATATCTCAATATATTTGAGGTTGCTGGGTTGTTAATCAGACAAAACAAGAAATTTGAAGACATCATCCCTTAAATTGTGATGAGCATTTTTGTCTTACAATAGATTCAATTATTTATCAGTAAAGAAATTAGAATTATAAGTGACTCTAATCGCACCGCAGACCACACAAATCCCCAGTTTATTTGCCATTATTTAAACATCAGGATCAGAAACATAACCAGGGTGCAAAATGATGGAGGTACATGCTCAAACTCTGTGTCAAATCCCAACAGGAATACTTAAGGTGAATTGCAACATTGACCGGTGAAGCAAAAATAGCAGGCATCATCATCAACCAGCCATCCTTATCTGTCTTTTGATTTTTATAACAAAATATAATTTGTGCCATTTGTTCTGGTGTTGGCTACTTACACAGAGTTGCTTTCAGGGTGCTTTCACCAAGTCCCGTTTCTGGTCAAGATTCAGATCCAGATAGCAGGTTGAACACTCGCTGCTCCCCAGATTGAAGGATCTGATGCCAGTACAAAGGCGGGATGAGAGCAGAGCGGACGGTAACAGCACTGACATAAAATCACAGACCGGTTGGTCATTCATTTATTCCCCGTCCTTCCCCCGCGCTGGTTCGAGGGATTTTACCGGAGGATCCCGCATACACGACCCCTTTCCTTTGCGGGGTTCTCCTTGGGAACTGTGCGGCCTTCACGTGTTGCTCAGAAAATCGACACTCCCAGCTTTCAATTTAGATCAACGGAATATGTCTTCTTTCTTCCCCTTATAGCCATGATAATATCATGTTAGTGGTGTGATTGAAACAGCAACAAACACAGAAAATTATGTGGGAAGTGTTTTTGGTGGCTGTGTTTTTGTCATCACGTTTTTGACTTTTTTTCCAACAAAACAAGAAATGCACATTGCCCAGAAAACAAGAGATGAAATGTCTTATCCTGGGTGTCAAATATGTCCTATGACAAAACTTTAAACAAATAAATTGATGACTAGGGTTATCTGTGGCCCTGCCAATGCCAATCTATCCTTTCGGTTGCTGTTTTATTTATTTGTTATAACGGCTCAGAGACACTTTAGGCCTATAAACTGGGCAAGTCGCCTAATTGATGTAATAAAAGCAAATATGCATAGTAAAAAACATTATTTTTGGAGAATGCCAAACAAATGCATACATACACCTTTAAAATTTCCAATCATCCAAAACTTGAACTCATCAGATTGAGAGTTTTGCTGCAGTATGCACCACTGTGTTGCTTGTTAGCATTCTCCACAGTGCAAGTACAATAAGGCACATAGCTCAGGGCCCCAGATCATCAAGGCGCTCATAAGGTGCAGTTTTGCATGTAAATACATTTGCAACATAGTCTAATTTCATTCAGAATATGTGCTCACAAAGGCAACATTTCAAATGACATTTTTGAAATAGGCTTAGAAGTAATAGGACATAATGTGTATCATGTTATAATGTGTGTTATGTGATGTGCACTGATGAGTACTGTAGATACTCGAAGAGGACACAATACACACACTTTACAAATTGGATGCGGGTGATGTCTTCTGGTGACAGGTAACGTTTCTGTGGGGGTGACTGTTTGGGATCCATAAAAGATTTTTGACCACGCTTGTTTGGATTGTTTATGGGATGTTCAAATTGTGATTATTCTGATTTCCCGACAGCAAGTGAAGGCAGCACTAACGTAGGACAAATGCTCTCACTCTGCTCCTGATTGGCTCAGATGAAAAAAGCTGGCTGTGGCCACACTCAGCCCATATGTCTCCCTCCTCGGCCACCTCAAGACTCAATAGGCGGAGAGCCCACATCATGGTGGTGTTCTCTCTCCATCATTCAGTATGAGTCAAGTCTGAGCCTGATGTGTCTGTGCACTGCTCCTCTTCCCAAAATAAATAGAAACCTCTGTGCATTGTAATAGATAGCTATAGAATACAATATATAGAGTACTTTATTAATACCAATGAGAATTCCAGTGTTCCAATGAAGTCACATGAAACAAACGACGCAAGTAGGAAACAAAGTACAAAAAAAAAGCTGAGAATTGAGACTGAAAGTAGAACCATAATGTTTAACACTAATATACAGTGACAAAAATCAGGATTAGTACCTCACATACCTTTGTGAAATTGTCCTAATTATAATAATGATAATAGTACCAAAAATACATTACACTAATGTAATGCAATCCAACAAGAGGAGCTGCTTCAACTAGTCTTTTTTTTTATTGTTGCATTATACTGCATTACACAGCAAGATGTTTCTAATATGTTTGCTCTTCCATATATCTAAATGCAGTGGGCAAAATATTAGAAACACATTCTGATAGACTCACGTTCAAAAGAGCATCACCACAAAGTACAGGCTCGAAATTTGAAACATACACTTACTGCAGGCAAAGCTGTGAAGACGTGAGGCTTGGACTAAAGTCAGATTTAAGTCACAAAAATGAGGACTTGACTTATGTGAGACTTGAAAAGAATAACATTGGGCTCTCGCGTTCTTATCTGGTAAATCCCAGAAAAATAAGAATAAATAAAGGAGACTGTCACTGTCGTCATTCGGCTTTCAGACACCTGAAAGACTGATGAACCAATTCTGCAAACTGAAAACATGTAAACGGAGAGCAAACCTGTCAGCAATGTCAATCAGTGTGACCCAACAGTTGATTAAACTGAATGTGTTAAGTTTGTGAACTTGTTTTCTCAAGTTTCTCGAGTTTCTCAGTTAACTCAACTCCGTTGGTTTTACATTTCCAAACTCATAAGACAACTTTGAACCTAAGATCAGTTGAACTTACACTTTTAAGTTGAACCTGCTTAAAATAATTGACAGTTTAAGCATGACACAATAATAAAAGCTTTATTAAATAACTCTGTAACATTATAGGCCTGTATCAGTAGTATGGTTATAAGCTTGCACACTTAATAAGGGAAACTTTAATTGTATGTAGCTTAGCGAGCTGCTTGGTCTACTTTGGCTGAGTACACCTGAGGTGACCTTCTCTCTGCAGACTGGGGCTGGCATCTCTTTCACCACTGCTACAAGCTCACAACCTGGGAACTCACCATTGTGGCTCGACCACAGTATTGTCAATTTGCGGATAGTTGCTTGGAAACAGTAAACCTTACCTCCCACCGTCCAAGGGCAACCACAGAAACTGATATCACCAGAGGACAGCCACTGTTTACCTCCATCCATGGAAACGGACCCCTGCTGGTTTCTTTTCACAAGGGATACATATAGGAGTGAAACAGGATTCCTGTCCATTGCTATCTTGGTCATTTTTCAACACGGCATTGGTCTTCTTTTAAATAGGATTCTAATCATACACAAAAAAAATGAAAAAACAAGCAATTCAAGTCTTGAAGATTGTCTGAAATAAACTAATCATGTTATATTAATTCTTTGCTGTCCACCTCTGGGACCTTTCCTACATCTTTATACTATGAACTGATAAACTTTACTCTGATTCCTACCCTATAAGCTAGAGGTTAAAGGTTACAGAGCTGGCTAATGCCCCACTGTCTGTTCAATACCACTCTTTCCTCTCTGTTGTTCATTCCTATTTCAGATGATTCCCAGCATCTCCCAAATCACTTTTCTTCCATGCCTGACTACTCACCCACCCACCTGTACACTTGTGCATACACAGCATCTCCTCATGTGGCGTAAGTGTACAGGAAGACCATGTTGTGACAAACTGGTGATAATACACTTGTGTAATCCCGACATACCACTTGTCTTAGATGTTGATCCTTTAATGTTTGAAGGCAGCAGAGCATATGGCCTCAGTAAAGTGCAGACAGGGCAGGAATTTAAGGCTTAGCAATCATTAACAGTTTAAAGAAAGGAAAAGAGATTATTTTCACTGCCAGAAGGCTCATGGAGCTCAGAACCCCTGCAGCCTGTGGATCTTGAAACTGCAGTGAGTAAGCGTTACTGCAGCAGTTCATTAGTCTCTCACTGCGAGACATTCAGGACCTCTGTACTGGGTTTGAACTATTCCAGCTTATTCAGTAACAGCTCAGCCCAGTGATGCTGATAATTTAGTACCCACAAAAGGCACAAGACTCCCCTGCTACTTTGACAATGACCTCAAATGAAAGATAGGCTTCTTCAAATTTTGGATTTTACTGAACCTGTTTTAAACTGGGTTTATTAGGAGCTGAGAGGACAATGGTGTACAACGGCATATATCGCACATGTCAATCTGGAATAATTATGGTAAATTCTATTTAGCATTCATACTTGCTCTCATTTCAATGAATCTGTCGAACATTATGATACGGGATGCAATAATTCATGCTGTGTGAATATTAATTTTATTCAGTTTTTCTTTAAGGTATTTCTTTAGAATACGTCACTACACAAAAGGTTTGGATCAATAATATAAACAGCACGGTTCACACAGATTATAGCCACGAAAACTGACATTTGCCCTGACGCTGCCTTGTCATTACAAAGTCTTAATTGACAGACGTCGAACCTATCAGACAACAGAATAGTCCGCTTGGCCAATCATAACGAGGAGAAGGCGGGACTTAACGGTACCAATGAGGTGGTCAGGGCTATGCCATACATGGTTATCGAATAAAAAGGAACAGCAGAAAGTTTACAGCCCATGAAACTCTCAGAATGAATGGAACAACTTATTCCAACTTTGACAATCAAGAACATGTCCTGAAATTAGGAGAGACGTTTGAGAAATACCCTAAAAGTGCCTACCATACGGTGCGATGTAAGTGGGATTTTGAAACACTACTATACGTCTGAGTTTGACATTAGCTAACAGTAGCATGCTAATTAGCTTTTTAGCTACATATCCGAAGGCAGCCGTTTGACATTTAGCCAGGTTAGCCGCCTCGTCAGTTCATTTGTAACCGCCTGCTGTTGGCACGTCCTAGTATGTTAAGCTTACAGTTCTCCGTGTTATTTGTCTTCTTCGCACGCTAGTTAACTCTCAACTCTTACAAGCGTTTGATGCTCACGCTGTCAAAATGTTAGCTAATGTTAGCATTGCGTCAATGTGTACACTACCACTATCTGGTGGTACGGGTAGACAACTGCAGCAGTGAGGGACCAGCCGTCGTTATTTGTTTTAATATTTACACATATAATGGATGCCACTGTTGTTAATGTTGAGCGTATAATATGTTCAAATAACGTTCCATCATGTTCTTGCTTTTCTTGTGTGTGTGTCACAGATGACTTCAAACCAGCCTCCATTGATACAGCATGTGAAGGGGATCTTGAAGTGGGCAAAGGAGAGCAAGTCACTATTACTTTACCCAATTTAGAGGTCAGTTTTTGAAGCTCCACCAGAAATATGTGTGGATGTTTGGAGTTTTCACAAATCATTGATTTATGATTATTAAACAGTCTTTGTGTTTAGGGCCTTAGCTCCCATTGAGGCTTAAAAACAGTCTTTAGACCTTTTTATGGTGAGAAATAAAATTGATAGGCTGCATGATTGACCAGTTCACAGTTAACGATGTTTTAAAAAATCCAAGTAATACAATTTCAGACTTTAGTTTTTGGTGTCTGGTTAAAACTCTCTAGGGGGAAAGGGGATTCATGACCTCAGCATTTCTAAAAATCCTGGCTACAATCCTGCCTGTGTTGCCTGTTTTTGGGTTGTTTTTATTTAGGGTTCAAGTGCTCCAGTAACAGTCTTCAAGGGATCCAAGAGGCCGTACATGAAAGAATGCATCCTCATTGTGAACCATGATACAGGAGAGTACAGGCTGGAAAAACTCAACAGCAATATAGCTGTGAAGAAGACCAGGTGGGTTGGAAATTATATCACTACTCTTCTTCTTTTTGTATTCCATCGTGTTTCAACAAATGTTACAATCTGTGATTTGTATACATGTGTCGGTAAACATTTTTCCATCCACTATTTCTAAAGTGCATTTTTGACATAAAATGCCAGAAGTAAAAAAACAAAAACAAATCCAGCTTACAGTTAAAAAAACTGTCTTTTTAGCTTCGCCGAGGTGTAAAAGGTCAAGATATCGGAAAAGAGGCAGCAATAAAATGCCCTGTTGAATGCGAGTTACTGTTGCTGGTTTAGTCGCGTCCTCTCGTGCACCGGTTCATTTTACATTTGTTATAAATGTCTGCAAAATCTGAATAGAAACATTGTACATGTCTTTGCTTGTATTGTGCATGTGCATTCCCAGGGCTGAGGGCAGCAGCAAGATCCATTCTCGCCTGGAGCAGCAGACCAGTCGCCTGAGCCAGCAGATAAAGAGTAACAGCAGCAGCAGCAGTAACAAGACCTCAGCCAGCTCCAAGAGTTCTCCTCCCAAAGAGAAGACATCCCCGGCATCCCCCATGGACGATATCGAGAGAGGTAACCCGGTGTCAGGCACCGTATCCCATTTATGTTGAGGGTTTTAGCACATTCGCATCTAGGAGAAATTGCTACACTGCTTTGGTCAGTGATTGCATTTGACCGCACGGGTTAATTTGATGTGTACTCGGGATAATTGTCACACATTTCGTAATCTTTCTTTGCCACCGTGTGCAGAGTTGATGGCAGAGGCGCGGGTCATGGACCAGCTGAGCAGCGGCGACAGCTCCTCAGACTCCAACAGCTCCTCGTCCTCTAGCAGTGACGACAGCTCCAGCAGCAGTGACACAGATGACGAGCAGACTTCTGCGCCACCCGCGGCCCCGGCCAACCACAGCATGCCGATCATCACCACCAGCTCCAGCAGCAGCAGCAGCCGCCACCAGGAGGGCGGAGGAGGACTCATGAACACACTCAGTGAGTAGCCCTCTCAGCTCCATCCAAGTACGTAAGGTAGCATATCATCTTTTCGAGCACTCCATATTTTCTTATCTTCACATAGAAGTGGATGCCAGCCAGTTGCTCCTAAGTCAAAGATGAGGCCGGAGTTTGCCAGTGTCAGCAAAACTATGGACGCAGCAGGAACTCAGTTTCACTCTTCCTCAACAGACACTCATCTAATCTAAGCATTTTACAGTAACATGTTTCAGAACATGCATACAAATATTAAATAGAGCTTAATATGACATTATATTTGAAGGTTTTTTTGCTTGGCAACATACTTCAAATATGTTACATTATTGCTTCATGATCATTTTCTGGTCAAATGTAAGAGTGAGAGTGATGCCTTTGTTTAGAGGGACCTGATGTTGGTAGAAGCGAAACAGTCAATTATCATTCAGACTACATAACTGACTTCAACCTGCAGCCAGGCATTAAACACATAAATCACAGGAATTCATGGATGACAAGGAACAGTAAAAATCTGTAGTCGAACGCCGAAAACAATAAACCCATTTATCTTTTTATCCCCCCACCCCCACCCTTTTATTTTGCACATTACTCTGTTACATTGTATTGTCTTAAGTGGCGGATGTACCGCTGGAATCAGGAACAGTCTGTGAAAAGATATGGCAGTCCCTCACTGAATAGAACAACAGATTTGTTTTGCTTTACAGAATGTCCTAAAACAAACCAAACAGTGGAAGAAAAGACAAAAATGAACCGAGTAGAATGAAACAATAAAACAATATTGTACAAAGAGGACTCAAGTGCAACTTTTGTTTCATGATACATGTAACCAAACTCATTGTTTGTTTTGCGATGTGCTTGTTTTGCAGAGAATGACCTCCAGCTGAGTGAATCAGGCAGTGAAAGTGATGACTGAACAACATGAGGACGTCTGCCTGCCTGTGGACATCCGGAGGGTTTTCAGTGAGGAGTAAAAGAACAGACCTGTCAGTGTCTTGCTTCCTTTAATGTGGGACCGTCTTCTCCACATAGCCACAATTCTGCTAGCAAATATAATTTGTTGCTTCTCTGCCAACAACAAATGTTCTGCCACATTCATTGCTTCATGATCTTTTTTATGTTTGGTGTGTTACGTTAAAGAGATGCCTTAGTTCAGAGAGACGTGGTGTGGTCGAGAAGCAGTAAATTATAAACAAATGTATCTGTGATGTTTGCTTAAACTGAGCAAGCAAATCAGAGGCAGAATGACAGCGGTGTTCATGCCGTGTAGAGGTTTCTGCCCACCAATCAGTCGTCTTGAAACCACCACTGGAGTTTCTGGATTTCAGCTTGGCAGTATTAGGAACGTTGGTTGTGCCTTAGGTCAAATGTCGGCTAATAGCTTCAGTTACTTTTTCTCAGTTGCATTAGTCTCTGATGGGAGACGTTAATCTGTCATAACAGAAATTCAATTTTGTTGTTTTTTTTAGGATGAGCCACACTGATATGACAGTCTTCTGCCTTTTGTCTTGTAGAGTTATTGTAAAGTTAGCTGTAGAGCCTTTTGCTGTGGATCACTGAAACCCAGCTGCAGGACAACACAATATTTTTATTTAAAGCTGCATTCATTCAAATTAAAAACATTTTGGCCACTTTGGAGGACGTGGAACAAGCTGAAAACGTTATGTCGATGCATCTCCTTAGAAATGTGTTGTTGCAAAAGATGCTGAATTGCTCTGTAGAGCTTAAGGGGGAAAGGTGAGTGATAATCATCCGTGGCTTCATAACTACAAGAGATCCCTTTCGCATTGCACCTAATCCTTTTATTCATTGTTAATATTGAATATTGCAGCTTTAAAAATGAAGATGTCTCTAAAACCTTGTTTATTGTGATATTTCAGCATAGAAGTGGGTCCCATTTCTGGGAAAGTAGTCCTCTAGTGCTAGTTGACTCAGTTAGGGTCATGCTTTGTAGCTTTAAACCTGCAATACTTGAATCAAATTAATTATTTATATTTCAAAATATACTCGACCAATGGTGAATTGCTTAATATATTTTATATATATTTTAATAGCCAAGCAATTGAAAGTGCAAGTTATTATGAACTGTATTGCATATCAAGTCAGATGCTTTGATACTGCACCTCAATGTGAGTCTTACAGAATTTCATGTGCCTTTTTGTTGTTTGCCTCTGCGAGTTATAACGTAGGCCTTCTTGTTTTGTCACAAGCCCCATATCACTGCTGAGCTGCCTCAGCACACAGGAAGCTGCTGTCTTTTTTTTGTTTTTTTTCCCCCAGCATTTCTTTGGCATCCGAGCTGACTGATACAGTGAGAGACTGAGATGAAGAAGTCTTTGAATTTAAAGAGAGTCAATATGTTCAGCCTTAAGGAGAACGGTGTCCTCAGAGCATCATTTGTAGACTATTTGAGAGTAATTTCTTTATAGAAAAAATAAAGATTTTAATAGGGTTTTTTTGCGGTTTCTCATTCATTATTATTTATATATTATCATTGTTATTAATACGTCTTGTAGAATTTCTGATTATTTAACATATTACAAATTATTATGATCACACAGTACATTTTTGTTTGAACAAAAATGATATTAACCCAAACATGGTGCCACTGCTATTTAGTCTCTTTTTTTTTTTTTAATCTATGGCTATTGTCTGTAAATGTAAATCCCCTGCTATCTGTTGTTATGGTGTCCCTGACGTCTCGTCAGCACGAGATCCTGGACGTCTTCCTTTCTTTTTAATCTTATTTGTCTCGTCAGAGTTGGTTTATCGCTCTTATCGACACAGGGGCATTGTTGAGCATACAGTTAATATCTGGAGCCACTTGGAAAGCTTACATTGTTTGCTACTTTCTTTGTCCCGTTTTAGAGAGGCAACAAGGCCTGAAGTTTGATTTCCTTGATGTAACCGAGCAGTGGAAACACGCTTATAAAGGTCATAGAGGAAGGGCTTGACTCAACCTTGATAAACTGCACTGAGGCTGTACAGCAGTTTCTGCATTGGATTGCTTTATTTTGTAAGGCCATAGTTCCCACAACCAGGGTTTGTTTTCTTTTTTTTGCAGGGGGGGGGGTTTAATATATAGGTATTACCTCTACACCCCGACAAAGCTTTTTATTACTATTCACAATCAAAAACCACAACCTGTGAGGAAGGGTCACAAATTTACACTGCTTTGTTTTAGGGAGTCCCAAGCCAAAAAGGTGGTGAATCTGTTGTGAGGTGTGCCTAATATTCTGACACCTGCCATGTACTTAATACTCAGGTCTAGAGCAAAATGTGCTAGAAGAACTGGCCGCTGTGTCACTCCTCTCCTGGATATGACCAGCTGATTGATTTTGATAGAAAGTCTTATTTACATAAACACATTATGAAGCTGGAACAAGATGGCACTCCTCGCAGCAAGGTCTGTGGATTAACCGGCTCATGAGACATTGCTGTTGAGTTTTTCAGATATTTGGGGGGGGGGGGCGCCGTATAGTCCTATTATGTTCCAAAAATGCAGACATCTCTACTATAAATAGCACTACAGGTGAGAGGAGAAATATGTATTTTTTTGATTTTGCGGTAAATTGTCCCATTAATGTGGGACAAACAAATTGTCTTTCCTTGGCCTGAGAAAACGTGTGGTGTTCTTTGGCAGGGAAAAGGAATTTTATCTCCTCGTCTGCCAGGTATGAAACTAGAGTACCCTTCAGCATGCTCAACTTGGATCCAAACTAGTTAGTCATTTGATACCTTCACTCTCCACTTGACCCATTTGTTTTAACAATGCACTTGAGTGTCCTCCAGCTCTCTGTGTTTATGTATTTTTATGTCTTTTATTTTCTCCATGTAACTGTGCAGTATGTTGTAATTGCAGACTGAAATGTATGGAGGGGCCTCCTCCTCCTACCTGATCGGTTGTGTACATGTACATGTCCCGAAAGATAACGTGTTTTAAAATTGTATTTATTGTACTTTGTTCCCACAAGTTGACACCTCACAACGTTTTTCCTAAACTTTATTTAACTGAAGTTACCCGAGAACACACTCTATTCAGATTAAGAACCTGGGCAAAAGATTTAAGTTGTAAGGTACAAAAACAGGTGTGAAAAAAAGAAGGAAGAAGAACATATTTTTTAGCCAAATGTGCTGTCTTACACACACATCAAAGGGAAAATGAGCAAAAGACATCATAATGCTAAGACAATACTTTTATTTCAAAGGGACATTTCTTTAAGATTACAAAAAGAAATATTATACTTGGTCCCTTTGGCCTGCAGATAGATCTCAGCCTCTGAGATTTCTGCCTCCACCCAAACACAATGGACGTGTGATTTCTTAATGAGAATCAAACTTCATTCTTAACCTTGGAAATAGGCCTTGTAGTTTGACCAAAAAAAAAGAAGTCTTAATTCAAAGTCGGCTTACAGGCTTTCGCTGGAGCTTTCAGCGGCATCTGACGGTCTGTCACTGAGCAAATTCTGTACAGGGAGGAAGCCTGTGAGATGTGGTTGGAAGCTCTGGACAACGTTAGAAAGTGAACCTTGAATTCATTTTTTTTTGTTTGTTTGGTCCAACATTGTTTTTCAATGCCTTGAGAAGCACAAATTAAATTCCGCTGGCGTACATTTTGGGGTGGTAGCCAAACCTTCAGAGACAGCTGTTTCAAATTTTCGGCTGGCCTACAAATCCTTTATTTTATTTTATTTGCAGATTTCAAATTATTCTGACTGTTTAGCCTAAATCTTTCTTTGTATGAGACAATTCCAGTGAAAATGGCGGTGTGTTACTAGCCCTTGGTGGCTCTCAAGTCAGAAATGTTCAAATAATTGTAGCCTACACAATTCAGAGTGTCCTCACCAGAAAAAAACATCCATAGGTCGTCTGTGCAAGCAGCTTATTACGACCCATGTTAACCTTTATTGTAGGAAGTGGCCTCTAGTGGTAATTATGGCTGGCACTTTTGTTTTGGTTTTTTGGGCTTTGAGCACCATACGCTGAGTGCCACATAGCTTCATCATACTTAAAAACAAAACAAAGGGGGGCAATATGCTTTTTTGATTGTGGTGATGAGCTGTCCCCTTAAATTCCATGGGTCAACCTTTAGACAAAACGTCCCAAGTTCAAAATAACACATAACTAAAAAAAAAAAGAGGTTAAGCTACATGACAAGATCGCCTGCCTACACGGAGGGGAAATGTTGAATTTTGTAAATGCAACTATTTATTGTCTTTATTAATCTTAGTTATTTAATGCAGTTTGCCCTCATTAAAGCACTATTAGCAATCGCCTTTATTCCTGATATAGTTATTCTCTGTAACTGTTCCACATTATCAACAGCTGGCTTTGAATTAGTAACGATTTGTAACTACAGTTTATGACCGTGTCAAAGTCCACCGTTTGGCTCCGAGGCTGGGATATAAGCGCTCCGCTGCGCGCTGCCACTGCAAACAAGTAGCCATTATCATCTGCGTCCACATCAGACAATCCCAGACTGGGGCTGGCACTCCCGTTGGGACCCGAGACACCGCAGAGAACGCACGGTCTACACGGTGAAAATGTTCAGGAGATCTCTGGTAGACGTCGCACTGCGGGTGGGCCGCCAGCAACGCAAAGGGACTCAGAGAGGGGCAGCGGCACTGGAGCCAGGGCTTCATGGGGCCATCCGCCGCCGCGACGCGTACTCCTCCACCTCCACCACCACCACCACCGTGATGGGGAGCAACGTCAAACTGAAAACTATGGACGATTTAGCCGGACCAAGTTTCATGTATACCTTATACTGGCTTTTTGTAAAAGGGTATATCCAAACGGCTCAACAAATGCAGGTAAGTGGGATGAGAGGGAAATGAGTGAGTCTCTGTTTGGTGACGACTGAAATGCAAGTCATGTTGTGTTTTTGATACTGGTTTTTGTGTGTCATTTTGCCCATAATACGTTTTCTCACCTCAATTTCTGCACTGAGTTTAATTTGCAAGACAAGTTTTTTTTTTCGTTTTTTTTTAGGCCTATTACTTTAGGATCAGTTCACCCATGTTACACTTAGCCTATCTCTTGTGGTATCTATCCATGCAGACAGTTTTATGTGCATTGTTTTGGTGTCCGATATCCTGAAACCCCAGTACAACAGCATTTCATTTTTGCTGCTGGCAGCATTGAAAAATCCAGGAACAAAAGTGTCTCTGTTAGCCCCGACAATCCACAGACCTCACTGTGGACAATGTTCAGAAGGAATGTTTCTTTAATAGAAAATAGCTCCTATGAAAAACAGTCACAGCAAGATGCAAGGGTTTCAGGAAAGACAAGTTGTTTTTTAAATGTCTTTTATATCATTCGCCTCCATGGTTTTTGGATGGAGGCGCAGAAAGCTCGGGAAACAGATGTCAGGGGAATCAGGGGAGTAATCAGGGGATAGAAAACCAAAACTATCCGCATGGATAGCATGAAGAATGTTTAGCTGCAGTGCAGGAGGCTTGAAGTCAATAAAGATATACCCCACTAACATAGGTTTCTGATCACAAACCCAGTGCAGCATGTATCCATGCAACTAGAAATCAGAAGCTTTTTATATCCTGCTGCTGGCTTGAATCTAACACAGCACTGGGGAGTCTGTCCCTAACCTTGCCTTTAAACTAGCATAAAAAATAACTACAGCAGCAAAACCAGAATTGTTGAATTACAAGAAACAAGTTATTTTGCACATTATTTAGAAAAAGAAACATCTAAACTCCTGCTTAAAGTACACACAACACCCCTTGTTATTCTACCACTTGGTTCCTCCAGGAACCTTTAATTGCTTGTTTGGACTTTCTTTCAACCAAATGGAGACTGTGGATCAAGTCATTTTTGTTGTCCGAAATACTCAAATCAAAGGCGGTTATTAAGAAATTAGCTGGGAATTAATGGGATTACACACTTTAAAATGGTCTTCCCAAACAGTTCAGGATATTCAGTTTTTACATTATGATTACACATTAATATGTTCAAGGGTTGCCCTTTTTTGCCATAACACACTGAAGAGGAGACTTGACAGATAAGTGATTTGAACAACGACATTGCGCTGTTTGCGTTCAGTATGGCACAAACAAGAAACATTCAAACTTTTAGTCCGTTCATTTTGGCATGGGCTGCCCAAAAAAGACAGTTTCATGTTGGAATAAGCAAACTAGCCAAACTAAATGTGTTTCTGTCACAGACCTTCAATCTGTGCCAGCTACAGTATCTCCAAAACATCCCAAATGCACATACAAAACCAAAACCAAAACACATACAAAGTTTAAGCTTGTAACCATATGTGAATTAATATGTTACACATGCCAATATGTGAAAGGCTGATTTGGTAAACATTATGTGATTCTACTAGTTTACCGATTGTGTTAATAAACATCCAGTTGTTTCACCTCTTTAGCACATTGAACATCTAGTAACCCAATAAATAACTCATTAACTCAGTCTGTTTACTCAAAGATTGAGCACAGCAAGATCTACGGTCCTCTGTGGAAGTCAACCTACGGCCCTTTAGTCGTGGTGAACGTGGCCAGCGCTGATCTGATAGAGCAGGTGCTGAGGCAGGAGGGGCGACACCCAATCCGGACAGACATGCCCCACTGGAGGAGGTACAGAGAGCTCAAGAACAAGGCCCACGGACCCCTGACAGAGTAAGTGAAACCCCCCCTTAGAGCCTCTAGCTTTACATTCACGTCTGTGTCCCAAATCCATACTGCATTTGAACTCTAAGCAGGCTTTGTGCATGTAGTGAGTTTAAAGTGGAAAACTCACCAAGTATAGTCAGTCAGTCAGTCATTTTCTACCGCTTGTTCCCGTTAGGGGTCGCGGGTGACTGGCGCCCATCCCAGTGACTTTGGGCCTACAAAGTATAGTATTTTTGTTATTTTTTTCATGGCAAATAACGCTACACTTTTGAGCGTGCTGTCGATGGACCATGTTCTTCCACATTGTATTGTTCAAAAGTAATGGAGAACCTGCAAATAGCTGTGAAAAAAAATCATGGTGGTGAAACAGGCCCAGGAACACCTCAGGAAGCAGAAAATAACTTTCCCTTTTGAACATTTAGCTGTCTTTAAGTTTAATTTGTAGTTGAGGGTAGTAAGGGTTGAGGGTGTTGTATGCTGTGCAGGTTGTCATAACAACAACCCTTGCCTCTTGAGGCACATTTGTGATATTGGGCTATGTAGATAAAATTAACTTGACCTCAGCAAACCTGGAGACGTGTACGTAGGAGTTCTGGGTTTTTGTTCTTCTTAGGATCAAATCAGGAATGAAAATTGAGGATGCAGCACACAGTCAAAAGCACACACATTTTTAGATTGAAATAGTTTAGTCATTGTAACTGTTCCTCCTTTCCATACTGGCTGTGAACAGAACATTTCCCAACACGACTCTAATGTATGAAATTGGGGAGAAAAATCCACAGACCTCGTTCTGTGCAAAAAAGCATTCAGATGAAGTTAATGAGGATTCAGCGGTCAGAGTTTTTAGTACAATATTCACTCGTCGTGCTTCGAACACTATGCGATAGCTCAGCAAGAAACAATGTACCAGTAAACAAATCTGGTAATAAAGACTGTAACTTTGGAAGATACCCACTTGATTTGGCTAACTCAAGCACTGGTTAACACCATAACATACTGTACAATCTCATACACAATCTGTTTTGAAACAGGAAGTCCGTTATTGAAGTTCTAGGGAAACAAAACTCAAGGAAAACTACTGTATCAGGTTTCTTTGTGCTTTGTATGTGATGTGTAATTAAAGGTAACAGGGGTTTATAAACAATGCACAGTTGGAGGGACAAGTGCATGAGTCATTCTGGGCCCCCATGTAGGTACAGATGTCATCAACAGCTTCATAACAAGTATTAAGACATGCAAAGGGAACTTTTCTTCCTCCCTGCCATTCAATCCAGTCCTACCCAAACAATCACAAAGACCGAAAAGTTTTTTTTATATAACTAATAGCAGCTGTCCCATTCAGTTTTTCTGGTCAGACTGGCTGTGGCAGCACTCGTCATTGGTGGTGACTCTTGTATTAGACAGGCCTGCACTCTGAGAGTCATACTCAGGAGTCCGACCTATAAAACAACTTGAATAATTCATGCGTTTTTAAAATCTTTCATCCATTTCATTCACAAACGGAAGAGTAGTTTAAAGTAATGGTGTCACGCTAGATGTGTTGGCAGGCAGGTAGTTCAGGGCGAAGGACCCAAGTGCAGACAGAGGAGGAAGGCAGATGACTTGAACTGAGATCTTTTAATGGCTTACTGATAGTTGAACCGCGACAAACAGGTTACAGGCAGACATAATGCAGGTTGGCAGGCAGGTAGGTGACAAAAAAGGTAGACATAATCCATAAGACACTCTGTGGAGACAGAACCAGCACAAATATGACGACGAACCAACGCTGAACAAAGGCGGTGAACCGGTATAGGTAGGGGGAGGCTGATGAGGAATGACTTGCACATGTGAGTGAACACATTGCAAGCTGACAAGGGAGTGGAAACTATCTCACTTAGTCAATTTGAAGCTAAAGCATATACCACTAAGGAGTGGCAACAAAAATGGGATACAGGAAATACAGGACGTCAGCTTTATGAAATACAACGGGAGGAAGACAAGAAGAAATACTAAAGAGGAAACTATTCTAACAAGATTAAGGGTTGGACATACCATGCTGAATAAAACCTTAAAGTTAATAAATAAACATATAACAGGATTATGTGAGCACTGTGGATTAGAAGAATCAGTAGAACATGTTATTTGCGTCTGCCAAGTATACTAATGAACGGGAAACAATGAAGAACTTAGAAAGATGGGAGTGGATGATCTAAGGCTTAAAAATGTATTTATTTATGGATTAGAGAGTTTCTTTTTTTATCTCAAGAGAACAGAGCTGATTAAGAGAATTTAGTTTTTATTTGAAATGGGTAAACTATGGTCCACACTCCAATACGGTAGGTGGCGATAATGCACCTTAACGTTGGTGCCACTCAGCATAAAACGAAGAAACGAAAGAAGAAAAAAGAAGAAGAAGAAGTTGATGAAGAAGAAGAAGAAGAAGAAGTAGAAGTAGAAGAAGGGAGTGGAAACAGGTGTGTGTGTATAGTGGCGTAGACAGGGGTTATTGCAGGGCTAGAGAACTAATGGCAGGAAAAACAACCAAGACACACGAGGAGGAAACTCTACAAAATACCAAACTTAACCCAAAACAAATGGGAGGGGAACCAAATGTTTTTTTTTCTATTTATTTACTACCTCTGATTTTGTCTGCATGTCTTTAGAAAAACTAACTGAATAGTAAGAATGAGGCTGGCTTTATTCTATGTTTTTCTTATATTCAACAAATATCGTGAAAAACCATAGCCAACAATGTTAGTCTGTCAATACTTTCTGACTTGCCACTGTCTGTGGCACACATCCCCAAGACTTTTCATGCCAACTGTAATACATTTCCACTTAGAAATTGGCAAATTTCAAAAATTGCAAGTTTCCAATGAAATGGTCTAATGCAGGCCTGCCTTTCTTTGTCTCCAAGCCGATGTAAAATCCTTTTAAGCTTAGAACAATAAAGGGATTGTTTCAGTTTGACCAGTGTAGGTATTAAACAACTTGATCTCATTCTGTCTGGAAGCTCATTTCCTCTTATTAATCCTCGTGTGTAGAATGGGGGCCAAGTGGCAACGCATCCGCAGCATCCTGAATCCTCGGATGTTGAAGCCCAAACACGTCTCCTCCTACACTAACACCATCAACGAGGTGGTGACAGACTTCATCGACAGAGTGGCCTGGCTGAGGGAAACCAGCGGCCAGGGAGTTATGGTCAATGACCTGACGGGCGAACTCTACAAATTTTCTTTTGAAGGTCAGAAGAGAACAAACAAATGAAATATTTTCATTTAATTAGCTGATGAAACTAATCTTTTTATAAATACTTGAAAACATCTTGATTAGTAGTATAGAGGTAACTAGAAGAAAAATGCCTTTACTTAGTAGTTGCTGGTTTAAGAAATCCTAAATGAATAACAGCTGCACACTGTTATAATTCAAGTGCACACCACTGTGCTTCAACACAGTCAACCTTCTGATTGTAACTTGGATTTATAATTTTTATCATGGTAGATGATGTTCTTTCTATAAGTGTCCTTGACTCTTTCACTACTGCAGACCTTACCAGCTGTGCTACTTTGTCTAGCTTGGCCTTGACAGCTGATTAGATACTGTGAGATAAACTGTGGGTTTGATCCTAGAATCATATATGATCACAATGGTAGGTTTAGACCTTCAGTCAGGGTGCTTTTCAAAGCATTAACAAATCAGATTGCAGTTTACTTATCATTTTAATATTTCTTATGCACTTTCACCGGCGTTACTGTGCACTTACTGTGACAGAGCCAGGCTAGCTTTTTCCAGGCTGTGAGCCAAGCTAAGCTAAGCTAAGCAGCTGCTGGCTATAACTTCCTATGCAACGGACAGATATGGTAGTGGTATTGATCTTCTCCTCAATCTCTTGGAAAGAAAGCAAATAAGCATACTTCCCAAAATGTTGAGCCATTCTTTTAAAGACCAGTGAGCTTATCAAATGATTCCCTGGTTTGGTCCAAGCCCCTTAGTTTCAGTGAGGAGAAATCTTAATGCTACAGCCTATATATTTTAGACAACAGTTTGGGGAAGACCCTTTGCTGTTTCAACATGACAATCCCTGTGTAAACAAAGCCAGGTCCATAAAAAAATGGTTTACCCAGTTTGGTGTGGAAGAACTTGACCGGCCTACATCCGGAAGAGTGGAAGATGTTGTAGCAACAGACTGATGTCCATGGTTTTGGAGTGACATGTTCATCAATCACTTATGGGTGTAATGTTTAGGTGTCCGCATACTTTTGGCCACAGTGTATATAGTGTATGTGCTCCGGAATGGAGGGAAATTACAGACCTGCGCATGTGATATGAAGATCACCTGTTTTGTCGGTCACAGAAGCCAAGCAGTCTCTGTTTAATCAGTTTTATTTTTTAAATGCAGGGATTTCTTCAGTGTTGTTTGAGACCCGCATGGGCTGCATGGACGAGGTGGTGCCCGAGGAAACCCAAAAGTTCATCTTCTCTGTGGGGGAAATGTTCCGGCTTTCCCCAATCCTCGTCCTCTTCCCCAAGTTCATCTGGCCCTACCTGCCGTACTGGAAACAGTTTGTGGCAGTCTGGGACCATCTCTTCAAAGTCGGTGAGAGACATTAATTTCAGCTAGCGGATCAAAGTGGAGCATGTTTTAGGCCTTTTACTGACAGAGGAATCCTAATTAATAATGTTCATAGGTATCAGTAAAGTTTACGGTTGAATATTAACCTTCAACCCTGACTTTCCATTTATATGATCACTGAAGTCACTTTGAAGATAGACAAAAAAACCCAGTTTTTTATACTGTATGACAAGATCACATATTGTATAGATTTTGTATTTGCATGTCTCAGAAATAGTCAAACCCAATACACCATGTTTCCTTATGGCTGCACCATTCTAGCAAATGCAAATCTTTCAGTGGATTATCACTTGAAAAATGTGAAAAAACTTTTTTTACACACACAAATTTGTAATGCGTCCAGGTTTATTTATGCGAAGTTGGATCACGATAACATTAAGACAACATTAAAATACAGCATACATTCAGCAAAGCTAATAAAGGACAGTCCTGCATGTAATACTGAGAGAGGTACTGCAGAGTCAGTGTTCACTGTAATGGTTTCTACAATTCAAGCAAGTTTCTTGAGCCGGCTTCTTGAAGGAGTTCAAAGTTGCAAACACTGGTGAGTAAATAAGATTAAGAGTCTGGCCAAACAATCAGTTTGAACTTTCAGCATGCTACAGTTGTTGTTATGATGTGGTTGTCAAATACCTCAGGAGGTTTAATGCTCAGTCCTGTTACTACGCATTTTTGCTGTGTTGTACTGTTTATAAAGAAAGTTGTATGTAGCTGAAATTATATTCTTCATCTGTCATGTACAATGCATAAATGCGATCATTTTAAGTGTCCCCAGTGGAAATCAGACCTAAAATACAATCAAATCAAATCAGTAAAATACTATTTTAAAGTAGGACAGGCTTTTTTATGGACTGAGACATGTTTAACCTCTCAGGCACATAAAACCTCTTCCGAAACCATTGGAATCGCAACCTAAGTCCCAAAAGCCACACTGTCATTCTGGACCTGGTTTCAGGGGACCATTGTGGCCCCTGAGCAGCAGCTCAATTCAGCTGTGTTATGGATCCCTCGACATCCCTTTCTCTGCCACTCCCCATTACTGATTGTTGTCATAAAAGGTTACTAGAGCTCAGGCTTCATGACCATTTTTCAGGTTGCATTATCAAATAATTTCAAGGATCTAGGCTCTGGTGACTCCCTCAAAGGACAAAGTCCACCTCACAGGTCGTGCTGCCCTGATTCCACGTCGGTGTCTGAACAAGATCCCCAGCAGGGTGTTTCTTTCGCCATCTAGTGGGCTAAAGTGTCGAGCCTGACTCCTCTTAGTGTTGGTTCTCCCATGAAAAAACGAAAAAGATGATTTTTGTTCTTGTGCCTCATAGCTGAAGAGTTGGTGCAGAAAAAAATGGTGGAGATCCAGGAGAAGGTGCACCTGGACCAGAACGTGGAGGGAGCGTACCTCACACACCTGCTGCTCAGTGATCAGATGACGGTCACCGAGATCCTGGGCAGCATCACCGAACTGCTGCTCGCAGGAGTCGACACTGTGAGTAGAGCTAGTGTGTGTGCACTCTGTGGACGGGAGGAATGACACACTCAGTTGTGTCATTGGCTTAAAGGATTTCTTTTTTTGGCAGCAATGTATGCACAATGCCTCATTGTCACTAAAAATATAACCATTGAAATGTTGAAACAGCAGTTTTATGTTGACTAGATATCTACAAAACTTGTCAACCAGATTTATTCCTGTTCTAACCATAGACTCCTTTTCGACCTAAAGATCATAAAATCAGTGCTCACTGAGAGGGAACAAAACTGAAACATGACATCCAAAAGCAGAAGATAACAGTGTGTGAGATAACGGTGTGTGTTCCTCTTTGTTTCAGACTTCCAACACTATCTCTTGGTCTCTGTACCAATTGGCAAAGGAGCCAGAGATCCAAGAACAGTTGTACCGGGAAGTAATAAGTGTTTGCCCTGGAGACAAGGTGCCAACCAGTGATGACATTGCTCAGATGCCGTATCTGAAGGCCATCATCAGAGAGACGCTACGGTTAGAGGGATTCCTTCATGTTTATCAATATATTATATCAATATGACACCTAAAAAACGGTTCTTGCACAGACCGTTTTATCTGGTTGTTTGAAGCATGTTTGCTCAGGCTGAAAGGACATAATATCACCTGAGGTCCAAAATGTGGACACAAATTTCTTTTTACTAGACAAATAAAAACATTGAACTCTACCCTTTACTACATAACAAGACTTTTTTATGTCATTCATGATAATGTAATGTAAAGATTCAGCTGTCACGTAAAGGAATAGTTTGGCATTTAGGAAAATGTATTTATTCGCTACGAGCGTTAGATGAGAAGATTGATACCACACTCATATCTGTCCACTCAGTATGAAGTTGGAGGCAGGAAATGGTTAGCTTAGCTTAGCACAGAGACTTGAAACTGGGGGAAACAGCTAGCCTGGCTCTGTTCAATGGTAAAAAAAAAAAATCCACCTACCTGCAGGTTTAAAGCTCATTAATTAACACGTTGTGCGTTGTTTGTTTAAATGAATTTGTTCTTTGTTTATTTACAAAAACCAAAGTGTAAAAACGTAAAATTGCTGGTGCAATACCTTTTCTGAGCACGGTGTTCTGTGGTCACCAGGCTGTATCCAGTGGTACCAGGAAACGCCCGTGTCACTGTTGAAAATGAGATTGTGGTGGGAGACCATCTCTTCCCTAAAAAGGTGAGACACGTCAGACACAGACACTAGCCCTGAAACGTTCATTGGTTCATGTGGAAATGGGCTTTTGTCACTGTATTCAGTCAGGATTGGTGGGTCTTGTCCGTCCAGTCATGCCATATGTGTCCATTGATTTAAAAACATACTGGGAATGACTGCATCTTCTTTGAATTTGTTTGTAATAAAAAACACAATATAGGTTTATGTCCAAAATGAGCACATCATTATGATTATTTATGTTTGCCCAAAATGAAATGAAAACTATATTTCAGTCCCACAAAGATATTTCTTAAAAGGTCTAGTTATAAAAAAGACATCTTCAAAGAAATATATTGTAAGGCGCTGACAAAGTGTTTTAATTTCACGTTAGATGAAATATGTTTTTGCATACTGTATGTGATTGACCATTTCAGCAGTATTACTAGATTAGATTAGATTCAACTTTATTGTCATTATGCTGAGTACAGGTACAAGCCAATGAAATGCAGTTAGAATCTAATCAGAAGTGCAAAAAGGACAGTAGTATTTACAGATAGCTGCAGGTATCTGTTACTACAGCATATGTGATGTTATGTCTTACAGTATGTACAGTGTTACTGACAGTGGAGAGCAGTATATATATACAGATTATTATGTATGTATGTACAGTACATAGAGGTGAAGTGGACAGAGTTTGAAGGGGAGTGTATATATAAGGGTTGTATGTAAAGTATAACCAGAATGTGTACAGTTGGTTTTCATGTTCAATATAAATAAGTGCAAGAATGAGCAGTGCAAATATGAAAAGTACTGAGACAGTGCAGTAATGAGTCCAAAATTGCTTAGCGCTGTGATGTGGAGTTCAGCAGGGCCACAGCCTCAGGGAAGACGTTCTTCCTGAGCCTGCTGGTGCAGGAGCAGAGGCTCTGGTATAGACTGGTATAGCTCACATGTATAGACTGGCATGTATGTATTTATAAGATCCTGTTCACATTTCACTTACTTAATGAAAATCACAGTGTCACATTGTAACAGGAATGTCATCTCTCACAGACGCTGTTCCACCTGTGCCACTACGCTGTGTCCTATGATGAGAACATTTTCCGTGACCCCCACACCTTCCTGCCACAGCGCTGGCTCAGAGTAGCGGAGGAGAAGTCCAAGCAGCACCCGTTCGGGTCAGTGCCATTCGGTTTTGGGATCCGGGCGTGTCTGGGCAGACGGGTGGCAGAGCTGGAGATGTATCTCCTCCTGTCCAGGGTAAGAGCATCTCCTTGCTGTTGCAGCCATCACCATAGATATGCTTTCTCATAGCTGTTATCATGTATTTCTGGTGATTATTTTTGCTTTTCTGGAGATTAAGAAATAGATTTCTGCGTGTTTCTGCGTGAATCTTTTTCATTCCTTTTGCAAGCACAGTGTTTTAAATTACACTGCATGGCCAAAAGTACATGGAGACATGAACATTACACCCATACATCCATTTTCTGCTGCTGGTGGCGTCTGTCCAGGACACTAAAAATAATTACATTTAAAAAAAAAAAAGAATATTGAATTTCTATTTTCATGTAATTAGTTGCAAATAATCAAGTTGCCCTCCTGAAATGTTAGAACTCTGAATAAAGTGTCATATTTTCAAGGACTGAGCCCTCCTTCAATGGTCTGATAAACAAAGCTCTGTATGATTAAAGCACCAGTATATGTTTGCAGATAATTATCAGTTTGTGTTTTTTTTTTTTGTTTTTTTTTACTATGTTTGCATCGGTGACTTTTAAACTCCTGCAGCCCCCAAACCAACACATTATAACTTTGTGAACTGAGAAAGTTAGACAGCTCCCTCTGTTTTCACTCCCCGGACATAATTTATTTTTTAGCTACATTCGGAGAGCTGTGCTGACCTTTAGTAACCATCCAGCCAGAGCACAGAGGTCTGGCTCCTCTTCTTTTAGTCTTGGCAGTGGGATGGATACAAGCCACAAATCAGTCATCTGACTTTGGACTGAGTCATCTCAACCAAAAACTACAGTTATAATTCACTCAGCTGGCCAACAGTTGGTAATCATTAACTGGAATGTGGACTGTGTCTGCACTTTTGTGCCTCAGATAAATAAATATCCTGCCATAAATAAAATCCCATGTATTTCTACTTGAACAAGTTATTATTTTTTTTAAGGTGATAAAACACTTCGAGGTGAGGCCAGATCCTGCTGGAACCACAGTCAACCCGATCACCAGAACCCTACTTTGCCCTGCTAAACCAATCAACCTGCAGTTTCTGGACAGAAGAGTCGATCAGGACGAGCAGAGAGCAGCGGCAAGAGTTTCTCTGTGAGCTGTTTTAGTATTCACACTGTGTTGCCTGCCTGCCACCAAGCACTTGTTTATAAGGCATTCACATCATGAGGACTGGCTGGAATGCAGTTTACGCAAAGGCATAAAATACAAGCTGATCGAAGATGTGGTAGGTCATACAGCATAGAATATAATGCTGTACGTATAGAACTTGAATGTTCCACAACACCTACAAAGACAGTTTTCCTCTGGGGATTTATTTAGTTTCAGTTCCAAATCTGTTTTTAAGTTGTTCGGCCTGTTGTCTCAGAGCAGAAAGTTTCCCCAACACCAAAATACATACATGTAATTTCCACAGGACAAGTATTGTGTTATTCTGTATTTTTCTTATTGTCAACAAATCGCAACACAACTCCAAAACCAACAATGTGTTAGTCTGACTCTCAATACTTTCAGACTTCCCCACTCTGTCTGTGACAATCCTCCCCGTGCCCATTGGGTCCTACTGAACTCATAAATCTTAACAAAAAAGAAAACGGGGTCTATAAAATCTAGTTTTAGTTTTTTTGAAAGGCTCAGCAATTTCCTAAAAGGAAAATGAAGTAGTGCATTTCTTTGGGACTCATTTCAGCCGCAGATAAATACACTTTTGGTGCGCTTGCGATTATTCACACCAGCACGACAGTGGATGTGTGATGGCGTTAAATGCTGGTGTGACGGTGTGTTCAGATTAATGAAGGAACATGTCACTGATGTATTTGTAATAGTTTTTAGACAACAATGGAACTCTATGGCACAGAGGAATAGGATTATATCAGGCTTTGTATACACAAAAATACTTGTTAGTAGGATCAATTCATTGTTGGTGTTGTTCTGTTCGTGGGATTTGTTTAAAATAAGAATATTAATGAATATAGCTAGCCGTATGCTTTGAAAAAAGCACTGGCCTCAAAGCTGTAGTTGATCCATCAGCACTCAGCAAGCTGCTCCTAAAAGGTGTTATGGGTAAAATGTAAATATCAAATTTTGCTAAACTGTTCATAGCCAATCTAAGTGCTTTTATTTTCCTTTCAAATCATTAGACACTAATGTTTTTAGTGTACATATCAACATTTTCCAGACTCTTAGTGTTGAGGACACTAAAATAGAAATTGAACAACATTGGCAGTGAGTTGGAATTTTTATTTGGAGATACAAGGTCATTATTCTTTAGGCAGTACATGTTTCTTGTACATACAGACATTTATTTTTTAGCCTTCAACAGTGTTTATTGTTGTGATTTGTTTTACAATTAAAATTCCCAGTTTATTTGTACAGGCCAAAATTGTATGTAATGTCTCAGTGGGTTTGAAAGACCCATAACATCAAGTTTCCAAACTAAAATACACACTCTAAAGAGCAACATAACTTAATGCCTCCAACATCACATTATAGACAAAGAACTTTGTTTCCTCTCCCACGATATACAAATACAATCTGGAACAAAAAAACCTGTCTTTGTAATACACATTTACGCTGCCATTTTTAGAGCTGTACATATATGGTCTTTCAATTTCCCATATGTTGTTTTATTGACCAATGCTGCTGTCTTGTGGACTGTTATGGCACTACATGATTTTCAGCCCATTTCATTTGTTTATCTCTTTAACAGGAATAATGCCCATTATGCAACATTACTGAGACTCACTGAACAGATGTTATATTTTCCCTAAAATGACTTGGTGCCGTGTGCTGAGCAGACAGGGGTTTTGTTTAAGGACTCAACGTATTGATGACTTTTTACAAGCTCTGACACAGTTATTACCATTTCCAGCAGTGGTGGAAAGTAACTAAATACATTTACTTTAATACTGTACAATTTTGAGGTATTTTACTTGATTTTTTACATTTTCTGCTACTTTATACTTCTGCTTCACTACAGTTCAGAGGCAAATATTGAATGTATTAGTCCACTACATGTATTTGATACCTTTAGTTACCAGTTACTTTGCAGATTCAGATTATTAATACAAAATATAATCAGCAAATAAATTATGATGTGTTAAAAATGCTAAAGATAATAAAGACTTAAGAAAGACTAAAAAAAAATAAGACCAATCTTTACAAGCTGCAACATTAAAGTAATGTATTATGTCATCATCAAATCATTATTCTGAAATTGACCATTCTGCATAATGAGTACTTTTACTTTTTAAACTTTAAGTATATTTTGATGCTAATATTTTTGTACTTTTACTCGAGTAAAATTTTGTAAATATAAAATATCTGAGTACTTCCTTCTACCACTCACTTTCAGTAGCTGCTCTAAAAGTGGTAAATGTGTTTACGTCATGACACCCCGTCCCACAAAGTGATTACTAAATCACTACATTTCACAGGATCATGACTCTTTGGATTTTTGTAATATCTTACAGAAGACATTCATTTCCTTATAGATTGGCTACTTAGATAAGTCCCGTTTCCCAAGCAACTTCATTTATGAGCCATAACACGAGAGTTTCATCACCATTTGTACAATCCATATTTCTGTCTCTTGAGTATAGAAATCCTCATCAAGTGCTCATTTTCTGCATCTCCTTCACTGTAATTGGAATAGATATAATAAAGGCAATCAGTAAGTCATAATGGCTTTTACCTGAATTGACCTCATCAGTGACTCACAGAAAGGAACACCTCAGTTTTCTCCAATCAGTGACGTTGCATGACATGCACATTTCTTTTGATTTTTAATAGTTTTTAAGGTAGGTTTCGCAATAGTTTTAGTATTGTAAGACAAAACAGAACTTGCACATACATCCTGTATTTGTCAGCCAAGTAAAACTTCATATCAAAAACACTTAAAAAGAAAAGTTGATGAGGAATCTGTCTGAGTAAGAGTCATGTGGAAGAGAACCTCCTCCAAACAAATCAACACACCCTTGTGCGTCATCAACTCATCATTAATGTGCTGTTTTGGTAAGCGTGATAGTTAATTCTTGACCTTGGACATCAGGACTTAGACTCAGCTTACTAGCTTTTTCAGGGGCTTTCAATGACATTTCACAGTCATAATCGGCAGATGGATTTTGTAGTGTTGATAACAGGTGGTCATACAGTATGGAGGGAAGATCATAACCCCTGTCTCTGTAGCAGGGCTGTAGCCCCCATGGGGAGACAGCTACTGCAATTTTGCGACTTTGAATGCAGGACTTTTACTTGTAATGTATTTTTACATTGTGGTATTGCTACTTTTGACTGCAGGGTCAGCTTTTAACCTACGTTAGTATTGACATATACGGTACATGCTGAAATATTCCCTGGTTTGATACAAGGAATGTACAACATTAAACATGGTTAGTCAGGAATTCAGAATGTGTCATTATTGGCAAGAGTTAATGATCAGATGTTTGGCAAGAATATGAATATTGAATGTCCAACAACAGTTTAAAACTGTTAATGTATCCTGAGGAGCCATCACCGCTGTGAGATCATGGTCGGAGTAGTAGGTGTTGACAACATCTGTGAGGATTTCAGGATACACTCTATTGTAATATATGTGATCAATGAGAGTTCCATTGTCTGTAGTTGCTTCATTGATGCACTGATCAAAGCTAGGTTGTTTCATAGCTTGGGCTATGGTGCCTTTCTTGTCACCCACAACAGTGGTTTCAGTTTCGTGAAGCTTCTTTTGTTTGATGATGTGCTTCAGATATTTGATGTATTTGCTGATATTTACAGACAGAGCATGACCATAGACTTTAAGGGTGGTGACGTGGCATTGATCATCTTGATGGTGATGGCTGAACACCCCAGGGGTGTTCTGGAAAGCTGAAGTTGGAGTGGTTGCAGAGTTGATCTGGCAGTGATGAGAATGCCACCTTTTCTTTCTTGCTGGCCATTGTCCCGGTGCAGAAGGTCACCGCTCAGAATGTACCTGTCTGACCAAGACGGGTTGTTGATGGGAAAATTATCAGTTTTTCGCAGATAAGCCTCGGTAAAGCATATGACATCACATTGTTGGGTGGAGTTGTCATGGATGATTTCCTGGAGATGATTTAGGAAACACTTCATGTGATATTAGAAGTGGGGGAGCATGGTGAATGGCTGTGGTCCTGAGATGATCCATTTCTTTACTCACATAGGGGTTTGCCTTGATTTTTTTTTTGTTATAGTTGATGATCTGGAGACCTTCCAGTGACTTGACGTGACTCAGAGCCACATAAGCCTGGCCCACATTTTTAATTTTTGACATGTCTATGACAGTTTATCTAATGTCAGGCCTTGTACAGAATGGATTGTGTTTTCCCATTACAAGACTAGTGGGAATTGACTGCAAGACATTGACAATAAACCGACTTGGAATGAAGCTGCAACCTTTGAGATGGAAATGCAATTAGAAAAGCCCCTGTTGTAGCTGTTTTGAGCAATTGCCTTCTTTCCAACAAGTCAGAGTTTTCCTATTTTATGATCTTCTTGACAATTCCTCGTGCGCCATTCACCAAGCCATCAGTTGCCTCAATGTTACATGCAAGTTTCACAATTTCACCTTCACCTATGCAAAGAACACGTTCAAGTCCACCTGTCTCCCTGCAGGTGTTTTTTTTGTCAAGATTGAGTTTGACTTGCCAGGTCTCATGGTCTGTTCTGGTGTCCTCAGGCTTGATGCTGTACTCGTGGGTCAGCAATGTTTTTAACATTGTGTCGTTGTAGTCATCAGTTTCTTTGTTTGTACCGTGGACCTTTGGCACTTCCTTGTAACGGTGGGGATCATCTGGCTTGATGACTTGTGTGCAGAGGAGAGCATCATCTTCATCTGTGAGAGATGCTGTTCTCGCTCGATTCAACACAGACGTCGTACTTGAAGCTCATTTAGTCCAGACAGCACTTCTGGGATTTCAGGAAGAGCCACGCCTTGTCTCGTCTCTGTCTGTCTGTCAGCTCTGTCCCCTTTATTCTGCTCTCATGTTGTCCCTGTTTATGCTCTGTCTGTTTGCTTTCTGAGCTGGTGTCTCAAGTTCACGAATTGCTGCCATGTGTTGTTTGTTTCTGTGATACCTTTGTGCTTTTTCATCAGGAGTCTCACTTGCACATGTTGCAGAGTGATATTCTGCTTGAAATAACTGTCTCTTTGCTTTCTGTAGTCTTTCTGACTGCTGCTATGTTGTGACACTTTCTTTCACAATTTCTAACATCTGCCTCTTCTCATCTGGTGTTTTACACCAGTATTTGCTTTGCATTACGCTTCCTCATGGAAGCAAGCCGTGACTCTCTATTTGCATGATAGATTCTATTGGGTGTAAGTAGCTGCTTCTGCAGTTTATAATTAGGAACACGACTTGACAATGGTACACTAATGGTTTTGACATATCAGGATTTTCACAGACTGGATAACAGGATCAGGGAGCTCAATATCTACAGATATACAGGAATATATTTTGCGGGGGGGGGTTCTCATGGATGAACCATCATGCGAGGGGTAGGTTCACCCATGAGACCCACCATAAAGGGTGTCACAATGTTTCGTGACCGCATCTTGCGCGGTTGTGACGCTATCGTTTGACAAAATCTGTCCACAGGCAGACATATACACCTGGCAAAGTACTCAAAACCACATTGTGGTAGTTCCTGCTACTGTAGGTGTCTCCAGGACCACATTTTACCTTGATGGCACACACACACACAGATTATATTAGCCATTATATAAAAAATATAATGGAGAAAGCCTTGAAACAGCATGTAGAACATTATTCAAGAATATATATGTATTATTAGTCTGTACTCTGTGTTCTGTGTTTTAGCTGGCTACAAGATAAATTTCCCTGTGTGGACAATAAAGTTAAATGCTGAAAGTTAAAAAATATATAATCAGAAGATTTGACAGGCTTCTTTTGGTGGCTATCAAACATTTCTTAGATGGGTGCGTTGGAACTCTGGGATTTGGACTCGTGACCTCAGTAACACCAAAATCTTGGCTACAACCCTAGTTTTTGTTCCTGATCAATGACCTTCGACCCTTTCACAGTTGATGCAGTGACCGATTTTGGTCTGGAGCTTGCAGACAGCTGAAGTTGACAGTTTCATTCAGTCTCCTGTCCAGGATCCTGGTGGTTTCAACAATGTGTTCCCCGCATGTGTTGCATGCGATGTCACAAAACACTTTCCCTTCAAAGCCGTCGAGCAGGAGTCAGTGGAAAGATCAAGCAGGACATTCACATCTGATGACAAAGATCCTTAAACATCTCCTCCCATATGTGACTACCTGTTAACGCACCTGAGCCATCGCCAGGCAACTGCGAAACTCCATCTACTGAAAAGGGTGATGTGCAGTTGAAAGCTCCAGAAAAAGCTAGTAAGTAGACCTTGAGTTTTGATTATTTTGTCAAATTATTTGTGGTTAATTGAACTGTTTTGTGGCCTGCAGTTTTTTAAGCTGCAGCGTGTAACAATCAGTGACCCTGCAGAAAAGGGATCTAGTTCAAATTGAACTGAAAAAATAATGTAGGTGTCAAGAAAGATTTAATATATGCAGTGTTATAACAGTACATTCCAATATTTTAATTTTGTTTTAAAAAGAAAACACACACATCCAGATTTCATGCATATTTCTGCATTTATACATACAGAAAACAAATTTGGCTATGATTTGTTAAACAATGTAGGGCTGCAACCACTGGTGGAAAGTTACTACAGCTAGGAGACAGCTATATTGACTAGTTTGATTGCAGGCTTAGATTGTACCTACAAAACATTATCAGTTTATGAAATATAATAAAATGTTATAGGTTATACTAGACAAAGCAGTTCAAATGAGCTTCACTTCGACCAACACTAAAAGTCTCCTTAGATATTAATGCATCAGTAATACAATTTCAATAACATGTTTTGTACATATAAAATAAATGTGAGTGGGCTATTCTGCCTAATAAGTACTTTTATTTTTAATACTTTGAATGCAGGACGTTTACTTGTACCACAGTATTTTTACATTGTTTTATTGTCAGATTTTTGAGTTCATGTGCTGTTGAGCTCCTGTTTTATTATGAACATGTCTGCGCTCAGGGTTTTAGGTTTAGGTTCTGTTAGTTCCTGTTTTATTTTGTTATTTGTCTGTTCCCTCGTGTGTCTGTAAGTTTTGCTTCCTGCCTTTGAGTGCCCTGATTGTTTCCACCTGTGTTGATTTGGTTCACCTGTGTCTTGTTATCCTACCCAACCTGAGGGTATTAAAGCTGTGGCTTTCCTTTGCTCATGTTTGGTTCATCATCAGTACTGTGTTGGATCTGCCTGCCGGTTTGCCACCTCGCCACCTGCCTGTAAGTCAGTTCATTAACATTCTCGTCATCATTCCCGAGAGCTGTCTGCCTTTGGATCCTTTTCCCTGTCGCCAACACACTTCTGACCGCGCCAACCGACCAATATGGACCCAGCGGGGACTCACCTGCTCCTAAGTCCACCCAAGGTCTTCTGGTCCTTTTCCCTGATGCCAATACACTTCTGACAGGTAGGCCTACTTACTTTTGTAAGTAATACTACCACCACTGGCGGTAACTGCACCTGGCTTTTCATTTTCAGTTACTTAATGGCGCCTTTATGTTAATCAATTAATGGTTTGGCCCACAAAATGTCAAATAGTGAGAATTTTAGTGAAAAGTTACTAGAGCTTAAAACTATGTACATTTCAATTGCTTAATTTGATGACTACAACGTCCCAGGTTTTAGTCCCTCAGACGACCCCTTGTGCTTGAAATAACCTATTTCTACCCGTCGTTTTCTGTTTTTAATAAGGGGGGGGGGTGTTTTTAAAAGTCAAAACTGGATATTTGAAGCACCTTTAAGGTTTCGTTTGGCGTATCAAAGCTGAATGAATTTAACCGATAAAATTGAACGTCGCCTCCCAATGAAGTGTCCCTAACAGTGTAGCCCATTATCATTGTGTTTATGTAATCGTGCTCAGCAGAGTGCTTTGTGTCGATCATTAAACAAAGTCGGGCGCATGTGTAGACGACAAACCATTTTAGACTTGTCTAACAAAGGTGACCCGACGCACGCAGGGAAGTAGTGCGTGTTGCTCGTGGGGACTTAAAACGAAATGATGCGCTCGGGCGTCATCCAGCCGAAGAAAAGAGGGTTGGCCCACCCTCCTAACACATGTTGACCCCTCCATCCCACAGCCAGTCTGCGTCTGCGAGCCTAAACAACGACCCTATTGTACACCCCGAGAGGCTGCTGCTGAGACGAACACGCCTGCTCCGCGCAAAGTGAGTTCAGTACAAACGTCGCCGTTTAGATGTGCAAATATTCACCTGGATCACTTTTTGTTTGTTTGTTTGTTTTTTAGGAGGGGCGCCGTCTTTCTCACAGGTGCTGAAGTCTGCGGAGGAGGCCCTGCAGCTCCTGAAGTGACAAGTCCGAGCTTTGTGGTGGAATATTAACTTTAAGCTGGCTTTCAGAGCATAAATGTTCGAGGGTTTGCGTTCGTGTCTTCAGAGAGCAGAGCGGAGTGGGACGGACTTGGATGTCAGACAGGAGCTCCTGATGCGGCAGTAAACATCCCAAATCTCACCAGCAAACACAGCAATATGAATAAGGTGAGCATATGCGACGGTTTTGTGAAGCATAAACATATATATATTTTTTTTTTGGGGGGGGGGGGGTGTTGAAGTGTTTAAAAAAAATCATTTAAATCCACCGTGAAAAGTTGCACCGAGTGTGGAACAGACGCGTGGACGCACGGGAGCGGGGAGGGTGCGTCAAATGGCTGGAAACGAAGTGAAAACGTGTTGTTGTTGTTTTTTGCCGTAAGGCAAACGTTGGGTTACTTCATGGAATCCCCGGTTCTTTGGTAACAGTGAGGTGTTTAGCCTACAGTGTCAGGGAGTTCCATTATTTAGCCCAGATAACCAGGTCTCACTGAACTGTTGCGTTCAATGATTAGGGAGATGATGCAACAGGCGCGTCTTTAAAGTAGCCCACAACCAAAGATTTGGTACCACAGGTAGGCCAACGTTACATCTGATGAGCTTTTGTTGAGACAGGTCGTAAAGGTAAATCATTTAAAAGTCCATGGACCAAATCCAAACAGTCGTATGTATTATCATCCCTGTATATGCAGAATATTTGAGCTTTTCTTTTCCCTCGCTCGGGTTTTGAGATATCTGTCTTTGCTGCCGTCAGTTTTTACTGAAACTGCTCTTGTACTGAGGAAATAGATAGTTCCCGCGACCGCTGACGGTGAGGCAAGTGAATGATCCAGCGTGAGAGGGACATTGACCAAACCACCACACCTCAAGCTCCAGCAGCTGCTAACGGGTCTTGAGCTTCAGGTCACGTGATCCCCCTCCGTAAATGGAGTTTGCTCAGTTGAAAAAGTTCAAGCTTCCAAATCTTTTGAGCAAGGGCGTCCCCCCGGTGGGGACATAAGGAAAACATTATATATATATTTAAACTGTCTCCATATGGGATTTTGTGAAAAGTACTTGGGGGGGGGGGGGTGGTCTGCATGAGTTCACGGTAGATAATTACGACGGGTCAGCGCAAAAACATTGCGTAACGGCACATCAAAAGGGCACAGCCTACAGGCTTGAGTCCACAATAGGAAAATAGTCCGCAGCTGCAACATGTCAGACATCTACTGTAGCCCAGCCATACCTTCACGGGTGAAGTTCAACCGGTCCTAAATCACTCCAGGCATGAGAGGTTTAAATGTCGATATGTGAGAACATGAATTGAACTGGAGCAGGGATTAAATCGTCATAATAATCATCATTATACATTTCAAAACAGCTCAAATCATCCATTTGCTTGTATTCATACATTTAATAAATGGTGCATTTTAAAAAAAACAAAACAAACTGGTGGGGACATGTCCCCATGCAGTGGAAATGACACCTATGCTTCTGAGCACTTGGGGAAGAGTTTTTAGAAACGGTGTTTTTCAGTACCTTAAAAACAAAATGCCTTTCTTTCTATCATAGATACCACAAGCGGCAAGAGAGAACAGATGTTTTGTTGTCATTTTGGGGAACTGACCCGTCAAGTATTAGCAGCATATTACCACATATAAAAATAACCCTTTACAAGTAGGGATGCACCAGTCTGACCTTTTCTCTCCAATACCTCAACTCAGGGTATCGGATAGTGCTCTTTTCCCCAAATTTAAAATCTGTATTCCTCACTGTGTGAAGCTTCTTTTATAATGTAAAGTTACGTGATGCCAGGGGTCGCTGTGTGCACCCCACTGACTGAGTGGATGATAGAGAAAACACTAAACATATAAAGTCCTTGACAAAGAATCTGCACCAATACTGCATCAGTGATTCCCCAACTGCAAGTAAAAGTTCCAAAAATCCAAATTTTACCCAAGCACAGACTTAGCAGCAAATTGTGACCGTGTTAAAAGTACTTTGCTTACTATCAGTCTCAAATTATTGATAAGTTAACATGTAAGCAGTATTTATAGAGTTGTACTTGTGATGCTAAATCGGACTATAGTGTGCTAGGTCTGCAATAATTTTTTTTTTTACTAATTAATCGGTTTATCTATAGATAATGTAATAAAACACAATTACATAAATGATGATTGATGATCACAACTGTTAATTTTCTGTTTATCGATTGATCAACTATTGGACTAATTGTTTCAGCTCTTAAATATATTCCGTGGAGTAGTTCTGGGTAGTAATATGTAACAGTGCTTTACATATTACACTCTTATTGTGTTTTAAATTGTACATAATTTGTTAAATTGGATGCACAAATTGCTGGAAAAATGAAGGGATCTCTGGCTACCTTTCCAAACAGTCCACAATTAAGACGTTAGATTTGATTAAGGATTAATTCACGGTATTTTAGGGGTTCTTGTTTCGTAGTGACAGATGACAACTGCGGGTCTAGTAAGTATAAACTAACGCTGTAAATTACAATAACCTGTAGTATACTACTAAAAGGAATATTCCTTTACGTTTTTCATCAGGTTAGCTAAGCATGATCCTATCAGAAGTCTGAGTAACTTCTATTTCTGCACAATGATTAACTACAGTGACTTATGAGTGATTGACTCACAGGAAGTATGCATTGTCCACATTCCTCCCATTCCATTGCAAAATACAGATCAGCTCTTGGTCAGAGATGGTGAAACTACAGTATTGATTGAATCAGCAAGTTTTTGTTAATATTTTTCTAAGAAAAGAGAATTAATTACGGATTTATTGTCAGTGGGTTTGTATAATTCAGGTCTCATACTGTATGTTTTAAAAGTGTTCAGTAAACAAACTTTGCCTCTTTTTAGAAACTATGTGGGACCAATTATCCAGTCAGCATCTGCTTCATAGTGGTGAACGAGTTCTGCGAACGATTCTCCTACTATGGCATGAAAGGTATGCACACTTTCTGCCTGGACAACATGTGGTAGTATAGATCGACCTGAAGAACAGGTATTCTGTACTTAGAATTTTAATTTAACTATGAAAAGTCGTGACAGAGTTGAATGAGTAATGACGCTCATCTTACTGGTTAACAGCGTGTGAGTCAATGAAGGCAATATAACAGAGCCTAGAACAGACAGATAAAGCTGGAGTCTGTCTTCCTCACATAACCTCACTTACACTCACATGTCTGTCGGTCACATTACTTCAATTGGTTCAAACGCACCTACAAACATGGCCTGTTTCCCCTTCAAGCAGTTTAAATTGACACACTGTCAATTTCACTTAATGATTAGGATTGATGTGGATTTATGGCAGGAAAGTGAATTTCACTTGACAATTTCAAAGATAATTGTGAGAACCATAAGTATCCCAGAGCCCAAGGTGATGTCTTCCAATTTCTTGTTTGCCCAGCAGTCAAAAACCCCAAACATACATGATTTACAATGACATAAAACAAATAAAAAAAAAAAAATCAGCATCCTCACATCTGATGAGCTGGATCCAGAAGATGTTTTGGCATTTTTCTTGCTAAATTACTTAAATAATTGATTGATGGCATAATTTCAGCATTTGATTAGTTAATTGAGTGAACAGCTGTCCCAATTCAGAGTCCTGCTGTAACAGCAAACAGTGGAGCTTACCCCCTTAACCTAACTTAACTTCCGCTTAAATAGCTTTAAGGCTGGGGGGGAAAAAACGCCTTATTCCATTCTGAGAGTATCTCATATATCTTGTATAAATTTGTTCCTATTCATTAGACGTTTCCACTAAGTGAAATATTCAAACCCAAGACTCCATGGGTTTTATGGCTTAACTGTTCCATCAAATGCAAATGTTCTACATGTCTGGTGCCTCATTTTATACACATTGCCCCAAAATTCAGTCTAACAAAGTTTTGTGATCTTTGGAAACATTGGGATCTCCTTAGCATAAAATAAAGCTCTGTGGGTTTGAACAAGACAAAATGAACTGAACAGTACTGACAATTGACAAGAATTGAATGAAGTCAAACATCTGACCAGCATGCAATGGCTTATGGGATTCTGAGGGCTCTAAATTAAACTGAAAAAGGTCGCGTTTCTCAGCCACATTTAGAGATTTTGAAATGCAACAGACCTTGTTGACATGTTTTGAGGTATGTGGACTCAACATATGGACTTGGGAGTTCCCATTCCCTTGCGCTGGGTCACAGCTTGTGCTTTTGTTTGTCCACAGCGGTGCTGACGCTCTACTTCCTCACCTACCTGCACTGGGACAAGAACCTCTCCACCGCTGTCTACCACGCCTTCAGCAGCCTCTGCTACTTCACACCCATACTGGGAGCTCTCATTGCTGACTCCTGGCTCGGAAAATTCAAGTGAGTCCCTGTGTCCTTCATCCCTAAATGCATTAGAGGGTCAGTTCACCCAAAATCACAAAAATAAACTGGTGTCAAGCCATGTAAATAGTTTGAGCTTTATGTGCAGAAGATATCTGAGGTGCGGCAGGTGTCATAGATGGGATGTGTACATTTGATAAAACAAAATTGTTAATAGATGTCCATCATTCATCTGTAGTTGCATCATCAGTGGTACATGATTTCAGTTTGCATTACATCATGTAATATTTCAGCCCCTTAACCTGGGAGCTTTGTCTAAATTGTGTAACACCACCTATTAGTGGAGACACACACCCCCCGGATCTTGTAGCTCTGAATGTACATAATCACAGTTTGCTCTCAACAGGACCATTGTCTACCTGTCCATTGTCTATGTGATCGGCCATGTGGTCAAGTCGGTTGGAGCCATTCCCACTGTGGGAAACAGCGATGCGCACATGTAAGTAATCGGGAGCTGATTCACTCATGGTGAGCAGGCAGTCATAGTACAGTGCTGTTAGACAGAGGACAAAGATGTGTATTAGGCTGGCGTAAGAATCAGACTGAATTGCCATTTTCTTTAACTTTGTTCGTATTAGACACATATTATTGCATTATACATTTTTCTAATTGTAACTACTTTATGCACTGCAGGGTAGCTTAAATTAATAAAATACTACCATTTGTTGATTATATATTTCGTAATTCATAATCTGAATCAGCAAAGTAATTTAAGATTTAGAATAAATGTAGTGCAGTAAAAAGTACAGCAGTAGCATTGGAAATGTCGTGGCGCTGAAGTATAAAGTAGCAGAAATGGAAGTAAAATACAAGTACCTCAAAATTGTACTTCAGTCAGTACTTTTATTTACCTAGTTACTAGTTAATCAATTGGACAGTAAGAGATCGTCACAAGTTCCCACAGTCCGAGATGGCATCCTCAAATTGCGTATTTTGTCCAACCATCTGTCAAACACCCAAAGATGTTCCTTTTACAATGATATATATTTTCAGTTTTACACTTTTGCTTGATAAAAGAATATTACTAACCGATTAATCAAAATTGTTTTGGCACTAGGTCAGTTCTTTCTGTTAGTAAACAGCTGTGCCCCAGGTCAGGGAACACCATGATAGATGAATTCAACAATAAATGAATAGCACAATGTATTCATTTTTTGTTGGTCAACTATAATCAATTAATAGACATAGTTTCAGAACTACAGTTAACACCTACTAGATAGAAAGATATCGTCCAGAAGCATCATCAGCAGCTCATTTGAATTTGTGTTGCAGCGCTCTGTCCATGGTAGGTCTGATACTCATAGCCTTCGGCACAGGAGGAATCAAACCCTGCGTGGCAGCATTTGGAGGAGACCAGTTTGACGAGGAGCATGTAAGACATTTCCTCTTTGGTTTGAGGAATATGGAAGCATCACTGTTTCAGTGTTCATAATGCTAAAATCAGATTTATTTGACATCTACATCTTTAAGCATTTTAGCTGCAGATGTTTCACTTTTTTTCATGTACTGCTGCCTATTGACCAAAAACAGACAAATGCAGCTTTAATTTAGGAATGCCAGAGTAAAACAATTAAAACACGGGTTAAAAATTGGTTACACCAAATTCTACAGTGCTAGAAAGTCAGTGTCTCCTGATTATTTCGTTGATCATCTCCAGGTCAGCGAGAGGCAGAAATTCTTCTCCATTTTCTACATGTCAATCAATGCTGGGAGCCTCTTGTCGACTGTGATTACACCCATACTGAGAGGTGAGCATTCTTAATGTATAATATGTTATATACCCAATGAGGTCTGCCTCAAAGGGCAACATACGACACCCTCTGTCCTTTAGACCCTCGATTCAATTACGGGAAAAACTATCCAAAAATAACCCTTTTTAACTGGGGGTGGGGGGGGGGAATGGAAGAGCAACAGACATGCAATAGATGTGTGTACAGCGGTTTTGTTTCATAGCAGAAAATCATAGTACTTACATACTTATAGTGACAACATGTAGGTTGTAAAACACACATTTTGTATATATAACTCCTCTTTTATTAACTTTTGATTTTATGAATTTAAGTGGTCGGGGGGCAGACAAGGAGTTTTGGGGGCTAAGTGCTCTGGAAGCGCAGAGAAGTGTGTAGGACTGCAACTCTGCCTCCTGGTCTCAACTTTGAGTTGTCAGTTTAGTTGCACTAATAAACTGTATGACAGCTGCTCCATCCAAAGTGGGATGGATGCCATATCTCCTAATCAGACCAGGTCTTCCCCAGAAGTTGGCCAGCACTGTTTTGATGCCGTTAACACTGGATTTGCTCCTGCAGGTGATGTGCAGTGCTTCGGAGGGGACTGCTACGCTCTGGCCTTCGGGGTTCCTGCAGCTCTGATGATCGTGGCTTTAGGTGAGTGTCCATCCACCTGTAACATCATGCAGTCAGATGTAATCAACATAGCAGTGAAAGTATGGACAGTAAGTGCACTCTTCTCTAGAACCTTGCGTGAGGCCAATAATTAGCTATTCAAATGTAACAATATCGGATAACACGTGTTACGGGGCGTATGTATGTGAAACACAAATCTGCTACTAAAGAACATTTGTGCTTAGAAAAGCCATAAAACAAAACATATATAAATGCACTTAATTTGCCTCCAGGGAATCAATAAAACACCAGGCTGCAATGTAATTCCTCAGTTTTAATATAACTATCAGTGTCCAGATTAAATGTCACGTTTCAGAATCTAAGCTTAGTTCAGCCTGCGATCTGCATGCCTAGTGCATGTTTATATGAAGGCCAGCTTTCGACAGGCTGGGCTTCCTCTTGATCAAGGTCCCTTCACATACATCCTGACAGTCAGTTGTCTCTGCCTCTGATTCCCCATCCCCACTGATCCTCATGGGATTCATGCTTGGCTGACCACTCACTGTGAACACAAACTGTGGTTTTGTTACTGGAGGGGCCACAGACAGATTGCAATGAGGGGGAGATGTATTAAAACGCATTTTGTAAGCCACTGTAAGAGGACAAAACATCCTTAAAAGGTAAACTACTGTTAGATTCTGCTGTTTTGTCTCATGTTGGTTTGGGGAAATATTAAGCTGATATTAGTATGTTGATACCAGAAAAGTAGTATAATTGTTTGCTCAACAGCCAAGCCATTTCCAATGTCAACTGTTTTCTTCAGTCCAGTCTAACACTTCATCCATCTTGTGCAGTTGTGTTCATTGCTGGCAGCGGGCTGTACAAGAGGAATCCTCCCCAGGGAAACATCCTATTGGAAGTTTGCAGTTGCATTGGGGTGAGTCATCTCCCAGCCCTCCCGAGTCATATCAGATGATTTATTAAAGGGCAAACAGATTTATTCATTTTACTGTACTTTGTCTTGTAATAAAAGGTATGGATTTCACACATTGCTTCAGTTTCAGTCTGAGCTGTCCGCTTTTCCATTTTCATTCCTGTTTATTAACTTTTGGTTTGCAGTTTGCCATCAAAAACCGCTGGAATAGATCAAAGTATGACCCTCAGAGGAAGCACTGGTTGGACTGGGCTGAGGAGAACTACTCGGTAACAGGATTCCTACCATTAACTCTTCCATGCAACAATTTGTATTTGTTGGACAGTCTTTTCTGAGGATGGCACATGAATTAATCACTTTGATCGTGGTTTCAGTGCATCAATAATTTCTGTTAACAGAAGCGTCTGATCCAGGAGATTAAGATGGTGCTGCGGGTTTTGGTGCTTTACATCCCGCTGCCAATGTTCTGGGCTCTGTTTGATCAGCAGGTACGTTACCACTTATAAACTGTCACAACAAGAGCTCCTCTCGCTAATGTGTCCCAACTCCATATTTCATATGCAATGTACAATAGTTGAGCACACTAAAAAGGTCAAAGGGTCCAGGGATGGCAAATTTGGTTTGTCTGTCCACCACTTTGTTCCGTACTGCACAACTATTGGATGGATTGCCAAGACATTAGGTTCAGACATTCATGTCCTTAAGTTGAATTGCACCCACTTTGACCTGTTGACTTTTCATCTAGCACCACCATCAAGTCATAATTCCTTTTTGGCTAATACTACATACCTGCAAAACTGACATACCCATCAACCAATTCAACAAAATTCAGACATGACCCCCAAGTAAAACAGCGACTTGTAACTTTTACACTTAAATTTTTGTGCACAAAACAAACAAGATACAACATTTTAATGAGTGAGCTTTAGAGGTGCTGGTAGGCAGATTGTCAGTGTTGGACAGAGTGAAGCTATTTGTCCAATGACTATTTCCAGTCTTTATGCTAAGCTAACCAGCTACCAGCTGACATGAGAATGTCTGTCCGATTGAAAGCAAATAAGCATAAATGCCAAAAAGTTGAGCTATTGCTTTAAAAATTATGGGCAAAGCATGGAATGCATGAACAAAAACTGGTGCCATCAGAATAATGTGAGTGACCCTATATTCACATTAAAAAGTCTAGACACGGCTTCAAGTATGGTTTGTTTTTAGTATTTAGTGTGCAGCTGGGGTACAGCTAAAATAGTCTGTAATTTAGATGAATAGAAATAAATTGTCATGACTTTTAATTTGACTTCTACTTAAATCCTGCAGACTTAAGCAGCAGCTTCATTTTACGAAGTGAAAAGGACAAAGAGGCCATTGAGTTTTTAGTTTTTGTATCAAGTATACAATTCCTGTTTGTACATACATTAGTCTTCTCAGTCAGGTCAAGGTCTTGTCATCGCTCTCTTACGAAATCCCTTGACTATCTGTTATCTTCTCCTCTGGCCAACACTCAACGCAAGCATCTGATTATGGAAAATCTCAGCCACATTCAACATTCCTGAATTTCGTTCCTCCTGAACGCATTCTTAATTTAAAACGACAGATGAAAGTGTCAGAACAAACATTTGACGTGGGTTTGTTTCACCAGTTCTTTATCCTCTTCAGGAAAACAACTATTCCAGTGGTTAAAGGGTGATTTTGCTAAGCTAGGGTTAGCCTTAATCTGCATTGACAGTAACAGCCAGTGTTTTTCTTTATTGCAGGGTTCCCGCTGGACACTTCAAGCCACGAGGATGAACATGGCTTTTGTAAGGGTTTCATTACATGACATAGCAATGGTGTCAACATTTTAAAATGCTGATAACATATTTTATTGCTCTTTGATATCAGTGGGTAGGTTTAGATATTAATCTAAATGCACAAAATGTCCTGGAAAACAGACTTTCCCTTTGTTAGGGTGTCCTTTTTTTCCCTCCAGAAAATACATTGTTTATGGCCTTCATAAATCATGCAATCATCAGGTTTAAGTTAACTGTATCAGGCAATGCACATCCTGTTAGATTTATGAAGTTAAAGTTTAAATGGCTATCCGGCTGAGCTGAAATCATCTTTTCTATTACAGGGAGACTCCTTTGTTATTAAGCCTGACCAAATGCAGGTACGTGCATACCGCTCTCAGCGGAATACATAATAATGCACCACAAGCTGTGATATCAGACAGTAGTAGAAGAGGTGAGCAAGGAACTCTGACGCAGATATACAGTGGACTGGCATTTCCTCTTATGAGCTCATGATTTTCTATTTCTGTGCAGCTTGCAGTGCTTTACCTCGTATACCATGGCCATATACCAATTGATAAATGGGTGGCTGCGTTTAAATGATCAAACATTTTTTTAACCTTCCTGTTTGTGCACGGTTTAAACGAAGCAATACAGCGTTTTAATGGACTTTTCGTTCAACGTCTCGTCCAAATGTTCTCCAATTAATAACCGCAACTATGCATGGCAAGCCTGTGAAGCGTTGGATGTCTCCACATGGCAAAATGGTGTGCATCAACCTAATGCTTAGGATCATTGTCTTGTTGCGTTTTCCTAAACAATGTGTCAATCTAATTCTTGAAGACTGTGTATATTTGATACATACTTTTCTGGAACACCTGCCAGCCATGTGGAAACATGTATTTTTCCATGTGAAAACACACAAATGAAAGCCCACATCAGTACATCTCCAGTAAAGCACTTAAGACGACTGATGTTTGACTTGGCGAGTGATACTGTCATCCTCATGAAAACACTTTTACAGCTTGTAATCTCCCGATCTTGCCATGGCTTTACTGTTATTGAATCACGACCAGTCCCTTTATTCATGTATAACTCTAACCTGTGTGGTTTTATGAGTTTTAGTGTGTTTTTATAGTCACTTAAAGGGGCGTTTTACCCTCCCTGTTATCTAGATGTTGAACGCTCTGCTGATTCTACTCTTTGTGCCCATCTTTGACCTCATCATATATCCGCTTGTTGGCCTTTGCAGAATCAACATCACGTGAGTAGACGCTGGTTGTTTTGATACTCCATCTTTACTGCAGAAATGAGAATGTAAGAAGCCTCTTAAAATGAGCCATGTGACCTCACATTTACATCCCAAAGACAGGCCTCAGGAGAATAGTTAATGTCTGTGAACAAGTACACAAACATACTCTACATTTACAAGTGTAAATCTGATGAGTGGGTGCTCAATATCTAGAACACTTAGCAGTTTTCTTTATTATGCAATGATTTTCACATCATATTGCAAAACGCAAGGTTTGCGTTGCATAATAAATCATCACATTTCAGTTCTTATTTCTCAGGAAAGTGGAACAAAGACTACTTTACAAAGTAAGTGTGGTTTGACACAAAAATAGCACATAGCATCATCATTGCATTGTTTTCTTATTTTGTTTAAGAGCGCTCAGGTAGTAAAGAACACATTTGCAACAGATGGCATTACCTCAATACAAGTGATGCAACAGTCTCTTATCAGGCAGGAGATCAGTGAGGGCACTGATGTGGAAATCACCTTTTTGATTTATAATGTGATAAAGCTTGACTTTCAGAGTAGTAAACCCAAACTGGGCCCACAGTAATGAAAGGTGTTGACTCTGTCACCGACTCTTTGCTTTCAGGCCTCTAAGGAAAATGGCCACAGGGATGATTTTTGCAGCGCTGGCCTTCGGCGCGGCCACACTGGTGGAGGTGAACGTTGTGGTACGTACGAGCAGCAATCATCATGAATCTTGCCTCTTGTTACAGAAATAGACGCTCACCAAAACCCTCACTGTCTTACACACAGGATTACCGGCATGCATTCACACCCAGGCAGAAAACATGAAAATATCTGCACGTAGACTGACTTAAATCCAGAGTTCCCATACATCCTGGAAAACCTGGAATTGTTAAATGCAGCTTTCCAGTTCCTGGAAGAGACCAACATTAAACCAAAATGTCCTGGAAAAGGAGCTGTCGTCAGTCTGGTTGTTACATAAACTGTCACCAGCCCCCAAATTTATTTTTGTAGGATGTCCTCATACTGTGGCAGCTGAAATTAAAGCAGTCTTCAGGAGGTAAACTTGTCATGGGAGCAGCTTACAGTTATGTTTTAAAGCTTGTGTGCCAGAATGGAAACATCATGGTAAAATCATCTTGGGCAAATTTGTCTCCATATACAATATTTGGTCAAAAAATAGTATATTCTTCTGGGCAATAAATGTGCAGCTTTTTCCATTGTTTCTTTTTGATAACATAAGTTGTTTTCCATCTTCTGCCATGATAAATATGCATTAACCCGAATACCCAGGTGTTGTCCATAGAGTATGGTTATCACAACTAAAGCTATGCTTTAACTTGTATTTTTATGCTATCTTAATGCACCTAGCATATATGGAAAAAGTGAGAGCTCAATGAACCATAAAAAATCGCATTCAAGTCTGGGACAGTTTTTTTTGAAAAAGCTGCTCTCGATCTATCAGTATGGTGCTCTAATTTCTTTTCCTTTCTGCTAGAAAACAGTGGTGGATCCTGCGCCTGCAGGGAAGTGTCTCCTGCAGGTCTTTAACCTGGCGGGAGGTAATGTCAGTCTGAAGATGCCCGGCAGCAACATGTTTCCAGAGCCAATCCAATACCTTCAGGTAACCAAATGGAGGAGGGAAAACCACCTGTTTATACTGTCCAGTGTGGATGCAGGGCAGCACAGAGCTCTGGGACCAGGTTTTCCTCAAATTCATGTTTACTGGGGTTTTTGTTGTTTTTTGTGTTTCAAACACAAGTCAAGATTGTAGACTTGAAATTTACCAGAGGTCTGACTGAGTGTGTTTGCTCTGTGAGAGTGACCTGTTCTGGGTTTAGCATTGTTAGCTTTATTTAACCAGGAAATGCCCCGCTGAAAGGTTCTTTGCAGAAGCGTGTCCTTGCTGAGACAGGAGCAGTACAGATAACAGAAGTCACAAAACACACAAAGCCAAATTAATATTATATGAAATATGTAGCAAATAAACAGGGATCAACTAACACAAATAAGATCAGCAGGAATATGTAAAACATTCAGTGTACCCTAACACAAAAAATGCACAGCAACTATCAGGTTCACGAAAGCTTGACAGAATGGACGTATGCTGTTGGCTCATAATCCATGTGATGTTTGCCATTGTCTCTGGCAAAGCACTTCAGACATTTCAAACTTGTTTTAGCTGTTTGTATTTGCATTTTAATGAACTCACTATGCTAAACGTTGCTTTACTAACTCCTATCTGAGTCTCCAGGTGCTCTGCAGGAACCTTTTAGAGAGGACACTTCTTTCTTTTTCAAGTCCGTGGCTAATTTTTTCGACTTAATTCTAGTAAATACGTAACAAGTTTTATGGTTCAGTTGTCTAAACAATGCTGATGCATGTGTTTAAGTTCAGCACTCAACAGTCACAAGAACTTCTATCTTCTAATACTGAGTGATGTACTGTATTTTATTCTCATGTTGTTCAGGATCTTTCCAAAATCTTCACTGTTAACCCTCTGGTTTTTCTGTCAGGACCCTCCTAAATATGAGACCATTCCACTGGGGGCATCTGACAAGGAAATAAAGATTCAAGTCACCCTCAATGGAAAAACCTCAGAGTGTAACCACACGTTTGCCCAGCAGAAGGCCTACAGTCTCATTTTATACCCTGAAACTACTGGAATCCACTGCAAACTTGTAAGTTCTCCTGAAAATTGGTTACAAATCTACAGTTTTTTTCAATAATATTAAATATGCATGACTAAATAAGCAACAGTAAAAGTTTAAGTTTTGGAAAGAATACTCTTGGGTGTTTAAGAGTTTAAAACTCAGATTCTCAGCTAATCCAAATCATCAGGACTGACCCCAGGTCTGTGAGAAATGGGAAGACAGTAGGGTACCCATGCGTCACCTCCTCTTCTGCCACAAGCATAAAAGCAAATAGGCGACTACGTTTACGGTTAATTCAACTCCTTTTCGTTCAGAATAACAGGGTAACCGTATCTTCTGTGTAAAAATAAATACATCTGCTATAAGAGAAATAAATATCCCAGAAACCCACATAAAGAGTGAAATGTTCATTACTGGGCAGATAGAACTATATTTTCAGTCTAGCATTAGCATTTTAACATTATAATGATAAAAAAAATAAATGAGTAGAATTCTACCTAATGGGACAGTTCACACCAAAATCAAAATTACAGATTCCTCCTCTTACCTGTAGTGCCATTGATCGATTTAGATTGTTTCTGTGTGAGTTGTGGCTTTTTGGAGATATCAGCAGCTGCATTTTTTTTTAATATAAGGGGACTACATGGCTCTCAGCTTGTGGTGTTCAAAGCGCCATATAAATTTGAACAACTCAAACGAGAATTTCTCTTTCCAGAAATCATGACCTGGTTACTCAAGATAATCCACAGAGCTTGTTGTGAGCGGTTTCGTGTGGAAACTATGGGTGGAAAGAAAATAGTTCCTACATGAAAGTGCTCACAACAAGCTGTGGATTGTCTTGAGTAAGCCGGGTCATGATTTCTGGAAAGAGACGCTGCTGTTCAAATTTATATTTTTGAGGCTTTGGGCACCACAGGCTGAGTGCCACGTAGTCCCATTATATTAAAAAAAAGCAGACATCTCCAAAAGTCTAGGGTCACTACCTAAATAAATAATAAAAAGGGCCGAACACATCTCACCTATGGGGACCCTTGGCTCTTCCCGTTGGCTCGCAGACCTGGGGTCCGCAGTTCTCCTTCCTTCTCGGACTGTGTGGGTGCGCTTTGATCAGATTTGATTGTTGTATTTGAAATCTTTCAGGTGGACGACTACATAAAGAAAAATGAAGATGGAAATCCTCTTCTGAGGTGAAACATTTTTTTATTTTTTTTTTATGACTAGTCCCTTGCTGCTGTAAAAATGTAGGTCAACTTAACTCACTTGAATAATCAGTTAAGTTTGCTCATGAGTTCTTCTAATTTTCATTTGACAGGTTCCTCAACACACAGCCTGAGGCAGTAAACCTAACTGTTGGAGATGTGACTTTCCACGTGCCCTCTGGTTACAGCATGTCTCCTAACCAGACTGTGAATCGGGGAGAGTGAGTTGGAATGCGTTTTCTAAATCCGTATAAACAGCCGGAATTCTAGCTTCTTTGGTCCACTCTCATAGCGTCGTTTCCAGCAGCAGCCAGCGGTCTTCAGCTATAGAACACTCACTGTATACTACCTGTCCAGCAGCAGACAGACAGTTAGCGACTAGCTGGTGAACATAATGGAACGTTTAGCTGTTAGTAATGTTAGTATTATTACAAATGTCTGCGATTTTAGAACGAGGTTTTCTTACTTTGGAAACCGATCCCGGACATTCTGGTTTCCCTTTGGCTCTCTGTAGTGTTGGAAAATGCTTTTCCATTTAACAGGATCAGTGCTCCAACTGTTGTATGCCTAAAGTGGTTCATGCAGAATAGACTTTAATTTCCAGAACAATGGACAGCCAAAATAACTCAAGTGAATGAAAAGTGCTTTATAAATAAAGATTATTTTAGTATTTTAATATATTATCATTATAGGTCCTATGAAATCGGTAGTTAAAACTGCTACTTGTCCAACCAATAAAATCATGACAAAATGTTTCAACAATCCTGCCTTTCTGCCTGTTCTCTTCAATTAAACTTATGTTTAATCTCTATAACTTTTAACCTTGGTTTACCCTTAAGATTGTCAGATGTCCCACTCCCACCATATTTTAGGATTAAGCAGTAATGATCCCATTTCATGCAACCTTTTATATATTAGTATGAGCCCAGAGCTGCTTGGTGTTTTTTTTCTTTACTACCTTTACTTTAAGTAAAACCCAATTTATCCTCAAAGTATTGCACGTACATAAAATTAAACATTTTTAATTCAATGTAGACTCGTACGTAGCTTGCCCTACTATGTCCTTTGTTCTCTAATTCATCTCCTCTTTCATGTGCCTCCGGGTAGATACCCAGATGTCAGCTGCAGCTTGCAGTCGAAGTGCTCTAATCCTGACCTGGGTCTGCTGGACTTTGGAGGTTCCTACACTGTCATACTCGTGAAGGTCAGGATGCTTGCTACGCAAGTTAATATACAAATCTCACCAGTTCTACAACCTGACCGAACCCTCTTTGTGTGTTTTGTCAGGAATCAGGTAAAATTGTGGCTCACAAGATGGAGGATGTAAAAGCCAACAACGTGCACATTGCCTGGCAGATCCCCCAGTACGTCCTCATTACTATTGGAGAGGTCATGTTCTCCATCACAGGCCTGGAGTTCTCCTACTCACAGGTTTGTCATTACACTAAGTACCAATTTGATAGGAACTCTGGATTCTCTATATTCTTAATGCTCCACCTTTGTTTTAAGTATCAAACACTCACTACCTGTAGGCTTGAAGGAAACGTTTTGTAGCTTCCTTCTTCAAGGAGGACAACAGTTATTGTCATCTTGGATTTATGAGGATTACTACTATGGCCCTGATCCAGGATGGATTTCCTGATCCAGGAAACACAAATTTACCAGATGGCAGGCGGTCTTCTTAGCAGCGTAGCAATGTGGGGGGGCGGGGGGGGGGGAATGAGTGTGTGGAACATATTTAGCATGCATATTGGCAGTAGAGAAGAGCATGATGCTGCTGGAGTAGTTTGAGATGTTTTTATGGGCATCTTGATGCTTTTTTTTCACCACAAAACTTGGTTGCGATTGGAATCCATTATAGCGGCCATAAATCTCAACTGACTGCAGTTGCAATATAACCTTTAAGAGCCACCGTTCAGTGTGCTTGATAGTCAAAACATAGTTTTGGTGGAGTAGTCCTTTAAAGTTCACTTAACGACTGCCTGTGTCAAAAAAAATTTCCTACAAGAGATCCTTGTCATTGGGTCCCAGCACATGGAAAAACAAATGTTGCCATCTGCTGGTTCCCTATTGGCTCATATTAAGCCTGTTGCAAGGAATCTTGGCATCTGGTTTGACAGTAATTACGTTTTGAGCAGCACACCACAAAGCTTGTGCAATCATGTTTTTAAATTTTAGAAATATTTCAAAAATGTGATCTATCTTAACTTTTAAAGACACAGACCATTTTTCCCTTTTTTTTACTTGCCTGACCCAAAAATCTATTGACTGACTCCAGACTGTAGAGAACTCAGCTGCCAGGCTTTTAACTAGAACTAAGAAACGTGATCACATCACTCCTGTTTAAGCCGCTTTGAGGTGGTTCTCAGTATGTTTCAGAATAGATTTTAAGATTTTACTGATTACCTTTAAGGCTCTTCATGCCTCGCTGCCTGCTATATCTGACCTCCTCATACCATAAGTCGTAAGATGAAAACTAGAGGCTCTGGAACATCCTGCCCGAGCAAATTAAATCAGCTGAGTCTGGAACATCCTGCCCGAGCAAATTAAATCAGCTGAGTCAGTGATCTCCTTTAAGTCCCTTCTTAAACCATACTTTTATCGGAGAGCCTTTTTTGATTTTACTTGACTTTTAAGTTTCTTTGAACGGTCTTTTTTTTTTTTTTCCCCCCTAAAGTATTTCTTGTTTTTAATGTTTTCTTATAAATCCCATCAGGTTTTTAAAACTTGTCTTTTATTTTTTCTTGCCTTTTGTGAAGCACTTTAACATGGCTTTTGAAAGTGCTCTATAATTAAAGATTGTTATATTATTATTATTAGGGCTGGGCAAGTTAACGCATTAATTAACGCCAACAATTATTTTATCGCACATTAATGTAGTTATTTATTATTATATTGAAAGCCCGTTGCTCACTGCCTCTGAATACACATACAGACAAACCATTGGTCACAGGAGGGGGATGTTGCTCAGTACTGGCTTGGGATGGGCATCATCACGCGTCTCAACTAATCAGAGCATTCGCGGTGAGCCGCAGCGCGAAACAAACTATCTAATGCAGACAGAAAAATGGAAACTCTTAAATGGACATTTTCGTTTTAAATCTCTTCCACACGGCGGAGATGATAGAAGTAAAGTTATTTGTAACCACTGCAAAGCTGAATTTTCGTATCACCGGAGTACTTAGTCTGAAGTTTCATTGTATAACTACTCAACCTGTATCACTGAAAGTGTTTACTTTTTGGACTGAAATTCTCCAAAGGAGAATGCTGCTCCCTGATAAAAGAAAAATGTTTCTGCTTAAAAAAAAAAAAAATTATGCTGTTGCTTGGAAGGGGCCTGTTACAATGTTATGATTGAGGCTTTAGACAAAACTTTTTTTTATACCAAACAAAAGGTTAATGCCCTGGCAGTGGCAAATAGTTTTGGTTTTATATTTAATTTGATTACAATAATGTTTAAGTTGATATTTACAAGAAACTTTTAACTGCTGTAAAAAAGCACCTTATTTAAGTGTTTGCAAACCATATGTTAATGCAGTTGTGTTCAAATAGCAGCACTTTTACAATAAAAGTGTGCAATACACTACTTTTGTATTCATTATTGAATTTTACGCATACTGCGATTAATCACAGAAAATTATGCGATTAATTGCGATTAAACATTTTAATCGTTGCCCAGCACTAATTATTATAGGTCCCATGAAATTGGTGGTTAAAACTTCTAGAAACCTGCTACTTGTCCAACCAATAAAATCATGACAATGTTTCAACAATCCTGCCTTTCTGGCTGTTCTCTTCAATTAAACTTGTTTACATTTTTTCTCTAACTTTTAGCCCACTGGTTTACCCTTAAGATTGTCTGATGTCCCACTCCCAACATTATTTTAGGATTAAGCAGTAATGAATCCATTTCATGCTACCTTTAAATATTAGAATGAGCCCAGGGCTGCTTGGCGTCTTTCTTTACTGTGGATCTCTCCCTTCCCTTTAGGCTCCAGCCAACATGAAGTCAGTCCTGCAGGCTGGCTGGCTGCTCACTGTCGCCTTTGGGAACGTGATAGTGCTGATTGTGGCAGAGGGTGCGGGACTGGAACAGGTACGACATATATGGGACATTCTGGAGACATTAAAATCTCCTACAAAATAGGAAGATATTGTAAGATCCCAGTAAACACCCGAACGGGAGTTACTGAACCAGCTCTCCGTTTAAAGGGTCCGATCCTTAGACTCTCAGAGTATGACCCTAAAACATTGACTAAGGTCTGTTTAAGCTGGGGACACGCCTAGCTTCTAACTGCCTTCTTCCGAGCGACTACCTTGCTTCCTCTGATGTAGTAACGGACGGAATAGCCCGTTTGCGTCAGTTAATATCAGCCGTGTTTAACAGCAGCCCTCCTCTAATTCATCTGGGCTCTTCTTTTTGTGCTAGGATGGGTTTTAGTGGCTCAGATGTGAACCTCACGGGACTGTTAATTTCATTGGCTCGAGTAATCTGTAAGAACCTGTTAAGATATTATGCACACAACAACCTAACTATTTACCACCATCAATGAACTCATAAATCAAATGTCCACAATTTAGACTTTAATGTTCCATTATTTATTGCTATAAGCTTTAGCAAGGGCAACAGCTCAATTCAAGCTTCAATCTTCAAACAATTCATTCAAAACCCTCATAAAATAAATCACAAGTTAATAAACAGCTGGGCCTTAATTCAATGTTTATCTGGCTCTGGAAGGAGAGAGCAGAGTCGGTCTGGCCAGAGCGATCTCACTCTTCCTGTTGAAGACAGATTCTCTGAAGAAAAGCTTGTGACTCCTCGAAATGAGTCAAGTCCATAATCAGTGTGAGATAAGGAACTTCATTACAAATTTGTGATTCTGTCACTGGGGTAACCGTTAGGACTTTTTGTGCTCAATCCCTTTGACAGTGAAAAAAGTCCTCAGTCCCTTTTTCAGTTATGTTACAGCTCTCTTTCTACATATGTGTTCCGATGGAAAGCAATAAGGAAATAACCATGAATTTCTGTCACATTGTTTTCTATCATTTTCTATATAACACACTTAAAACTCTCTCACCTTTCACCGATATTACACACAGCTGATATGTCTACAGAATACACAAACTGTCGAACACTGCTGAACTCCTGACACGTTAAACTAACATATCACCTTCCTGTTGCACCCACGGGCAGCTGTTGGCAGACGCACAGGGTCAATCTTGACACATGGAATAACCTCAGGCGTGGTGACTCATTTTATCAATATTCTCACTTACATTTCTTAGGATTAATGTTGGTTGTATTCACTTTTGGTAATAGTGTGGCATACAATTTTAAGTGTTACACAATTCACATCAGGATTTTAGATGTATTATCAATGACATGGGGTCCAATGATTATTCATTTCAATTCATTTTATATAGCCAGTTCATAACAAGTTATCTCACTGAACTCTTCCTACAGAGCAGGTCTAGCCTGTGCTCTATATATTTTGATCTAAACTCATTTGACACCCCCATCCTGAGATAACCTATTGCCCCAAAACCACCTTTTCTGTGGGATAGTTTTAAGGCTGTAATACATCTTAAATGTTGTAAATACATAGCTTGTGTAATAGTAAGCTCTTGTAAAGGGTCCGTTCCCATAAATTACATTTTCTCACTTCTCTCTTGTGGTATCCAACAATGCAGATAGTTTTTCTGCTGTTTCCCCAATACAATGAAAGTCAACTTCATTGTGGGTGGTCACAGCATTGAAAGTGCATTTATAACAATCATGTGTTTTCCAGATCCAGTGACTGCATTTCTGGTTACTATGTAGCTAGTGCCTGTCGTTAAATTATGATTATGATACATGTCACTCTTCAATGCTGTGAGCACCAAAAATAAAATTCCAATTACCTCCACTGTATTGGGTTTTTTTTTTATTTGATTTCTGATGATCAGGCTGGATATTACACCCTTTCAAACCTTGTATTGCTTATAATCTCAATAGACTGGTTTACATGTGGCCTTCAATTCTATAAAAAGCCTTTTTATTGCTCAATCTTACACCAAACCCACATCTACAACTAAAACCTCATCGTGAAATATTACAAGCATTTTATTTTGCTTCTTGAGTGCAGCAAACCTTGACAGGGAACTTACTCTTTATCCACCCAGTACAGTTCACTCACTAACCAGTATTTATTTATTTGTCCTCCCAGTGGAAAGAGTTCCTGCTTTTTGCCTGCCTGCTGTTGGGGGTCTTCATCATCTTCTCTGTCATGGCATACTTCTACACTTACGTTGACCCTGATCAGCTGGACAAGGTTTACATGGGGGATTCAGTGAGGGAGGAAGATGACGACGACATGAAGAAAAAATCTAAAGACATTCACTTGAACAAAATGGGGAAGAGCACCAGATTGTAACTGTGCCACATTTCATACACTATCTTCTTTGCTGTAGCTGATCTGGCCACAAAAGTATTGATGAGTTATGAGACGGTTCTGCTTTATTTCAGTTCCTGTTTTATGTTTTTTTTGGTACTTTGTGATAATGAAGCACTGTGGTGGGATCAGGGGATCTTGTAGTTAGAAGTCCAGTATTTTTGTCACATTTAATATATACATTTTAACTAGAGAACAGAAGAAATTCTGAATGAAAATGAATACAGGAAATAGTTTTTAAGAGTTAGCCTCTCTTAAAAACTATTTCCTGTATACTGTGACTTCCCACACCATGATCAATAGTTTTACTACAAATGAATGTTGAGTACTATTACAAGAAATAGTGATAGCTTTTTATGTGCTAAAACAAGCAAAACAAACAGTATGGTCCTTTTCAAAGTCCTACAACTAGGATTTTTTTTAGTTTTTATTCAGGGAACGTGTAAACTCCGCTCCCTATAAATTTCTGTAAATAGAGAGTTGTGATGTTGAAACTTGAGATTTTATGGTACTAATTTTGTACCACAATATGTCATGCTGAATTATGTTAAATCTACTATTTTCATTTTAAACTGAATGTGTGCGATGGCTCTCTGGAACGCAGTTCATGTCAATGGGAAACAAAGTGCAGGACATCAAATTTAGCAAAGACATTGTTAGTGGAAAGTTTCCATTTATTATTCTTGTACATGTGCAACCTTCCATTCTCTCAAAGATGTGTAACCTGTGGCGGCAGACTGTATTCAAACAGACCCATTTCATTCAGTGTTCCTTACATAGCTTCAATCAATCACCAAACCATTACGATCAGCCTCCTGGCTTTTCAATGGCAATTTTCATTAGTAAATGACAGGGAAACATTATGCAGAAAACAGATGTTCACATCTCAGGAATATTACCTTGAATTATGTGGCTTATTAGCATAGTAAATTGATTTAGGTGGTCATTTTGCTTACTCTGAAAGAACACTACAGGATTAGTATGTGCAGGACAACAAAACAAGGAAATGTTAAAGCCACTTAATGGCGTCACTCATCACATTACGATTAGTTCTGGTTGTGACTTCCCACATCCGGGGTTAATCTCAGGAGGACCTTGATAGATGAGAGGAGAAAGACCAGCAGGGTGAAGCTCTGCATTCATCTTCATCTTTCCCCTCTCACTTCTTACTGCCACCGGTAGCTTGGAGGATGGTTTTCTGCAGCTATGGGTCTCTTTCTTTTTTTACAGCTCGCTTATCACTGCAAACTCCAGTAAGACAACCCTATCCTGATGTTTTCAGATAAAGCATTCTAAATTGCTATGAGGAGCCTTTCTTCCTCTTTGGGCTTTTTATATGGTGTTTACAGCTGGTAAATAGTAAAGCTAGGATGGTGTAATGGTCCTGGGACTTCCTGTGTGCCTTTCCAGAAGGAGCTTAGTGACATGGGCGATGATGTCAGGATGCACCAGGCAGTCTAACAGGTCATTAGTGGTTATTGTTGTGTGTATTGGTTCCTCATAATCCTCTGAAGAGTTCTCTGACATCACATCCGCACAGTCACATGGTCTGCATTGAGTTAAACCAGGGCTACATTCATATTTCCCCTGGCGGAGTCTGACAGCAGAAGCAAGCTTGGTTCTCAGTGCTGCAGCTGGAGTTTGGACATTACAGTCCCTGGATGATTTGGCTTCCAGGTCTTTATTGGTCATCCCCCTCGTTTCTGGCGGGTACTCTTGCTGACAGCGCACAGGGATGAGTTGTGGTCCAAAGGGAACATTGAAGGGCACACAATCCCTGACCAAATCGCTGTTTTTCCGGATTTGTCCTTCGGAGTCCCGCTTGACTGGACGGGTGTTTCTTGGATCCTGGGGCAGCTTGCTGTGGCACAGGCCCCTCTGTCTTTGGGCAGAAGCTCTCACTGCTAGGTTCACATAGTGCATGTTGTCATTATGGGATGCTACTCCTTCCTGCACACACATAACACAACCAAACGGTTACAGAGACTTCCCCAAACACCAGCTAAACAGCCACCTTGTCACGTGTGTGTACTTTTATATTCAAACACATTACATTCAGTACATTGCCGTAGATGTGGGAAGGAAGTCTAAAGAGGCTGCTGACTCAACAACATGATTAAGTTGAGGTTTGAATCCAACATTGGGCCTTTCATGGAAACGCTAAAGCCTGTTATTTTAGTTGTCACACACATATTTAAAGCCTTTCATTTTTAAGTGGAAACAGGTGCACTGAATTTCAGTTGAGTGTTGTACCTGTAAAAACCAAAAAATATAAAAACAAATTCAGGAAAATGGCTGCACTCCAGTGGTAAAGACAAATATTAATCAATATTTTACAACTAATGGTCTAACAAATAATAGACTTAAAGCCCCTATATTATGTGTAGAGTGTGAAAATGTATACTTTGGTGAGCCAGGGGCCTTTGGAGCTTGTTTAATAATTGGTATATCATCAGAAAAAAAATACATCTACGCAACAGCTAGTAATGAACATTTCTGTGGAACCCTCTATACTTTTTCTTTTATTAATGTCTTTGTTTACATGCTCACAAGCGGAGATACAGTATTCAAATATATACTGCCTAATTTTGAGCTGGTCTATTAACTCCAGTACAGCACAGTATTATATGGCAGCTGTCTAGCTGAGAATGTCAGAGGGTTTTAAGTTCAGTCCCTCTCCTCTGTTTGTAGTTACAGGAAGCATCCCAGGAGCTTTAGTCTCACCCCAACATCTGTGTTTCTATACAGCAGCTCATACTGTGGCTACACAGTAAATGGCCTCCTGTAGGTGGGATAAATATACCTTCTGAGGTAGAAGCAGCCTGGCCTTGCCAACTGATTCACAGAGAAAGAAGAAGGTGTGGGAGGTACAGTGGTTAGTCATCTATCATAGGCAGACCAGAGTCTCATCAAGCTTGTGGAGGTCTGGATAGGTTCCAAGCACAAAAGCCAGTAATACTTTACACCAGACATGTTGCACAATGGAAGACTTCTAGACTTCTTGTACCTGACCAAAAAACAAGTTCCAGAGGAGGGGGGAGGGGGCTTTTCAAATTCACAAAAAATTAAATGAGGCAATTAATGAGTTTACTGAGACAGAGGTGCTGGCTATGCAAGACTAAGTGTTTAGAGAGATTACACCCATATGAAACATTCTAAGGATGTTCAGTCAACAAATGGAAACACTGCTAGTGACTATATACTGTCCTACAAAGTCAGTTTTGTAGAGTGAGTTATTATAACAAAATATATCCAGATGCAGGTTAAAACGTTGTGTACAACTGATGGTCACAAGCCAAGAGCCAAAGACCATCATGCTATCTGGTAGAAATTGATATCAGCATGTTAATTAGGATATTGAGATACATCAAGATTTGGCAAATGTATGCAGAAATCACATGTTAAATAAACAAAATGATGTTAAACGCTTGCAGTGTTTCAATGTTAAGCATGACATCAGAGCAAAACAAACTTATTTTGTTAGTTTTTAAATCAAAATTTGGGCAAACGTTATCATTTGGACCAGACAGTATATTACTGTTATACAGAAAAAAAAAATACATATATATACACACATACACACCTCTAGAATTCCTTGTACAGTGTGAAGTGAGCGGTAAAGAGAGAACAATTTCAGACACAGCCTTGGCGTTAAACAGAAATAAGAACCTGTAATAAGTTTTTTTTGGTGGCTGAATATCACAGTATTTGTTACCTCAGTGGGGTTGAGCCAGTCATCAGTGTTGTCATCACTTGGTGCACTTTTAAGGGCAGAGACGACAGCCTTGGTCACAGCTTCACTAACTCTTGCCACGTCATCCACTTCCTGTGTAGGAACAAAGTGCCAAGCAAAGTAAGAATGAGTACTGCATGTCACCATAAATAAATAATTACACTGAATGATAAAGACACAGTCTGGTGGTACGCTGCAGGCAAAGTTTGTTGTGTCAGTGACCTTGCAGGGAAAGCTGCTCTTTGAATAAATGTTTGCCTGGCGGTGGAGCGCTTCTCATACGGCACACACTCCTTGTTGTGCACTCACACTCATCATAATGACAGGGAATCTTTTACTGCCAGGCCTGTTCATTACTCAAAGCTCAGACGGGCCTTCATCTGGGAGCACTAAACACTGAGCAGGAGCTCTTCGGGGCAAATTTGACTCAAATGCGGTCTGAAACTCACGGAACATCTCGTCGTTATTTCATGTGTTGAGCTTAATGGCTCAGGATGAGGGAGAGACATGATCATGTTGCTTACCAACTCGATCCAGGAGTTGACGCTGACAGTGATGGGATCCACTGACTCCACATAGTGCCACCAGTGTCTGGGGACATAAAGCACCTGAACAGAGACGATAAAAAGTCCTCAGAAGCTTAAATGGATTAGCAGTTTAGTGACACCACCCACTCCCTTCCTTCCTTTTTGTCGTTGAGCCTTTGTGATAAATGTTGAGGGAATACAGAACTGCACTGATCATCCACTAGATGGCAGCATACACCTTCACCCCCCCCACAGAAAAGGTCTATTATATTAAAATTGGCAAGCCTTATTGATTACCTGCCTCCTCAGCAGTCCTGACTCATTCATGTGGTCTGACAAGACAAGAGGAATGATCTATCCTTTGATTTGATTCGCACAGGCGGAGCCATCCTGTAGGAGATTGCTGTAGATACCAAACTATCCATTCTGTGTCAACAGCTGTATTTCCAAGTGTTTGGTGAAAACAATCTAAGCAAAAAAGTCCACTTGTAGCTTTCCACTGTATGCAAACGCCAGGCCAAAGCCCGTCTCGACCCTGACGGGAAGAGTACATTGATTTGGAGACTATGGGCAGCCTCAGAAGAATCAAAGAGGTCATTGGCATCCAACTCCAAAGGCCAGCCTTGAAGCAAGATAGGGGTCGTGATCTGCCGCCATATAAAACCACTTGCTATTGTGTGACTGAAGGACCACATTAAGGTAATGTGATAACACCTGAGCCAATTCCATTTTCTAAATGAAGACTGTGAGATGCTGCTGTAAGCTCTGAAAGCAAACGGACCTTTCTTCCTCGTGCATTTTTCTCATCACATCTCACGGTTTAAAATTAGTTCAAGGATCCACAAGGACTGACCAGGTCTTATTTACACCAAAACTATATTGTTGGAACTGCTGTAATAAGACAACAGCTGGTGACACTGGGGAAACAGAAGAATTAGGGCATTTCACTCCGTTTGGTTTATCATCTATTAACTTTATAACCATCATCATTTAATACGAGGTAAAATAAGCCGAAATGACCCGCTGAAGCATCAGCCGTGACCCTGACCTGCACATTTCTTCAACGGCCTTCTGAGTTACTTGACAGCTGGGTTTGGTGTTGCTGATAGGAGAGTATTTAGTGCGCTACAGGAGCTCAGGCAAAAGCAGATAGTGAAAAGAGACAGCTGGCTAATTGCTTTGTCACTATTTTGACTCTTGAAGAACAAAACCATGCAGCTGGAATCTGAAACAAGGCAAAGTAGGACAAATACATCCAGGAAGACTTTGGCTGAAATGCAGGATTGAAAACTACTTGAAAAGCAGCTGAGGGCATTCCATAAAATTAGGGCACCATGACAGCCATCATCTGATTGCCACCACCTCAATCATAACTTTACTCACTCACCTCCTTCTAAAGCGGAGCAGGCGACAGGAACTTGACTGCTCTCTCAGTTGATCTACCGGCCTAGACTTGACCCTGTCACTTTTCTCCTGACGAGACATCAAGAGTGAAGACGCAGATGACTTTAATCTAGCTTAACCTTACGCTTCCTTCAGTTTAAAAGCTCCAGTCTGTTGAAGATGATACACTACAACTGTGAAGGCCAAAATTTAATTGCCACACAAGTCATGAACGCTGCCTTGCTTGACACTTTTATGGAGGACACCACGACAAATGAATCTTACTGTTGAGTCTACTGTTACATGTTGCCTAAGGACCAGTAAAGCTAGATTTTGTGGTTATTGCTTGAGTCAGAAGCAGTTCATCACATACATGTGGAGCTACAGTGTTGCATAACATCAGACTAGTAAATCACCCATGGTGGCTTTCCAATGTCTAAAAAACACAACTGACAAAAGGATGTGTTTCATATGTCTTAGTTCAAAGAGTGGCTAGCCCCGAGTCTGGTTCTGCCTCTTAAAAAGGAAGTTTTTCCTTCCCACCGTCACCAAGTGCTTGCTCTTGGTGGGAATAGTTGAGTCTCTGTAAATAAAATTATAAAGAGTACGGTCTAGACCTGCTCTACAGGAAAGGTGCAATGACATAAGTTCTGTTATGAATTTTTGCTATATAAATAAAATTGAACTGAATGTTTGATAAAAAATTTAAAAAAAAAGCAAAAATGTTTTGCAATACTGTACAGCCAGCTGACTATTTGGCATGATACATGATACAGGGCTCACAGTTAAACACAGCTACATGATCTTTGACAAAGTCTGACTGAGAACAAACAGTGGATGTAGAAGGTAATGTTTTTATTCTTATTATTTTTGCTTGGAAAATGACATTCACCAATAGTTGCTGATTATTTGTCTGTCGACTAAACGATGAATTGACTTTTTTTTTTTTAAGTTCAATGAAACATTCTTTTCCCAAGCAGATGCTTCTCTGCTTACAACTAAACCGAAGATCAAAATAATTCCTAGATGAGAATGTATATAAATGTACATTTATAGTAATCTATAAACAATGTCCTCAATAAGATGAAGAGTAAATATCTGAATTTGATCACTGATATGTAACACCTTGAAAGAAGATTCTGTATTTCTGGCATGGTCCCATTCTTTCAAGAAAATCAGCATGTTTGGATTGTCTGGCAGCAGTTTGACACCTCTCACAGTTTACAGGCTTAGTTTAATTGCACCCTCTGGCGTTCAAAGAATGTGGACCAAAAAAACGAGTAACATTTGGGAGGCATAACCCAGTGATGCATTATATTTTTGTATTGTAAAATACTGTGTCAAGAATCCTGACCTGTCCTGGCTGCAGAGTGACGGTGTGGGCCCTGGCTCCCTGAAATGCAGGGAACCTCCTCAGGTCTGGATGGAGAACATCCACCTGGCTGAAGACACTGGACTCCTCATAGGGGATCCTGGTTGGGTAGAGGTTAACCGTGTCCTCTGGAGGAAAAAGGTGCCAGCGTTTCCTACACACAGGAAACCTTACAATGAGTTGCGATCGTTGATAGAAATTATTTCAGTTTTTTGGTCAGGCACAGTGGTGTCAGTTAATAGCCATAACTTCAGGCTTCCTAAAAATGCAAATAATACTTGAATTTCACTTTGACAGAGCATAGTAACTATTAGAAACAATCAAAAACATTTTTTCAACTGTGAAGGACCCAGAATGGACTTACATTTACCCAAAATACAACACAAAATGTGTTCATGAAAAGGGGAAAGGGATCTTATTGGGAATTGCTCAAATTAATTAAAGCCATCTTAACCTGTTTTATAACAGTCTCTGCTCACCGGGTGGACAATCAACAAAAAAATAAAAGTGATGTTCTGTTTCTTTGAATGATGTTTTAAAAGCCGTAGTTTTATCAGAGGAATCAAAATTCCAAATTCTTTTTTATTCTGGGAGATGACAAAAGCCGACAGGGCCAATTGCAAATCCATCAATATAAAATAGTCCAGTTTTCTCTAACCCAAAACTCAAATAATTTGGGGCGTTGTTTAGAAACACTCTCCCATTATTGTTTTCTGTTCATCTAACCCACCATTGTCACAAATGCCATCATATCAATCAGCGCTGTTCGTGGATCAGCAGTGTCAAAGAACTGCTTGAGCTGAATTTCATTCCATTTGGAATCAATACCAAATAAAAGAGCCTGAGACCCAATTACAAGGAGTGAGATTAAACTGTTGCTCTCTGGGAGAACAGCTGAGTGAGGTAAGATACAAAAAGACCTTTTCCCTTTTGTTTCTTGACTCACAGTGCCCCATACAGCGCTTCGCCCTCGGTCTCCATTTCCCTCCCGCTCTGGTGAGCTCCGCGACAAATGTACTCTCTTTCAGAGGGCAAAGGACCGACCACACTCGGTAAGCAATTACAGGACCGTGCGCCTTTTGCGTTGCGGTAGAGCTTGGTGGTTAAGAGGCAGGAAACGTCCACCACCATCGGTTCTGGGTGAAATATAGCTACGGTCGTATGGAATCCTGATCCTTCTATAAGCTCAGTCACAACTCCTCTCTAGTAAATGCACAAACCTATTATCACAGGTACGACGGGGCAATGTCACTTTTTATTATCTCTCTTAATACTTTTCTGTTGCCCAAATTGAAAATCAAAGCACACTTCTGTTTAATAAAAATATAGATTTGGATTTTTAGAAATTATCGTGAGAAATTAGATAACATGCTTAAATGCTCTGCAGTGTCGGACTACCGTTAAACTAGTTTACATGTACATGGTGAGTCTCTCTTCCATTCTGCCATATTTCTGAACCAGTAGTTGGGCTGGCTCCGCAATGCAGGGCACACAACTATTGCCTACATTGACAATTTACTATATTACCAGTTCCATGACCACTTAGATTACTAGTTATGCATTAGTTTTGAAGTATGCACCATTCAATGAAATCCTTTGATTTGACTTGAAGCAGTACTCACATCTATGAGGCAGGGAAACGAGTGACGCCTTATTTAAAGTTCTGGTGCAGCGAGCTCGTAGGTATGCATCTAATCTTTACGTCCAATTAAAATTGGGAAAGTATTTGTTGTATAAAGACAGAAATTACAGTCGGGCTGTGTGTAACCTCAGGGTTATAAACACAAGAATCCCCAAAGTAGTTAGAAGACGTAAAAGGCCTGGAGAGCAACGAAGGGATCTGTAACCTGTGTGATAACATTTATCGAAGAGATGAGTAGGGCGTCTTGTTGAAATGTAAGTATAGTGAGATGTTGTATGATAAAACGGAAATAGTACTTTCCAAAGTACTATTTAAACCATTCATGTAGGCTTAAGTGAATTTTGTTATAACAATCACATAAGACAAATGTTCTATGCAAATTACAGTGTTTTTTAAAAATGTTTTACCTTACAGCAAACTACGCAGCTACAAGTGTTGGTAATTACTTTTAGAATTTCTTTTCTTGTGTACTTGGCCACATATTCAGCTTTGTCCGGCAAAAATATACCTGTGTTTCCAAATACAAACAAGAAACCTTTCTTGTTGATGTGACGTTTCAGAAATCGCATTACGGACTTTTAATCTGGTTACTTTGGTGCGAATAAAGCAGCAAACACATGCTACGGTCCTTCTTACCGTCCGTGTACCTGCAGTACCAGGTTACAGCCGTAAGAGTCCAGGTGGCATGGCGTGTTGGCCCCCCCTGTGCCGATCCATAAGGTACTCTCTCTCCCATTACGTCCCTCAAAACCAAACTCGGACCACTTTACATCCTGCAACACACACACACACACCATTCAAATGTCAATAATCAATCCAAAATTATGTCAAAAAAGAAATAAACAGTAAAGTCTCCGTTCTTTTTGTCCGTGATAATGACATGAATATAGGACTCACATTTGCACAACTGTGCTATAAGCTCACACCCCCACCTCATTAGCTACTTTGACAGGACCTATTATAGGTGACCAATGGAGGTCTCTGTGTGGAGAAACCAAGCTACAGTATTTGTCATCTTTCAAGGAAAACTGCTCTGTCAATCATGTCCTGTCAGAGCACAAAGGTGTAACAATCACGCCGGCATCCTGAATAATGAAGTCATTACCATATACTGTATGCAGGCAGCTGTAAATAACAGACTGGTCAATCTAGCCTCCAGGCAGCCTTTTCCCCAGCACTATTTATCCTGTAAAAGGCCCATGTCTGCCTGTCTCAAAGACATGAATGTCAGCGGGTAATAATTGCAGGTGGATGCCCAATAAAAATGTATCATGGAGATAAAAATGAAATGAATTGGTGACAGTGGCTTGAGAAATGATGGCACTTTTATGTCTTTACCTACGGGAGGACAAGAATAGCAGCTAATATAAAGTCGGTATGGGCAAATGCTTAACATTTTAATTGAAAATGTCAAAACAGCCAAAAAAAACTGTTAGACTATAAATGAGCATTTTGAAATAAAATGAGACTAGATGGGAATATTTTAGCTCTTCAAATTTTTTATTTAATGTTTAATTTGTTGATAAGGCAGGTACTAGATTAGAAGGTAGCATGTGAATCATATTTTTTAAATTAAGCTCAAATGGGTTTATTATCATCTTAAAGAAAATTTGATATTCATAAAGTGAAAACACTACTAAAAACAGGCTAAGTGACCTTAGCTTTTCTATAATTTGACAACATATCTGAACCTGAGTGGTCATTGATATATGCAAAATATGAATACGTTAAACTATTTCACTGGCCTGCACAGAGCCCCGACCTGAACACCATCCAGCACCTTTGGGATGAACTGGAACAGCGACTTTGAGCCAGACCTTATTGCAACATCCGCGGTCGACCTCACGAATGCTCTTGTGGCTGAATCTGAGCACATCTGAATGTAATCTGCAGGTGTCCACATACCTCTGGCCATGTATTGTATCTCCACTATTCAGCCACTACGTTATCAAAAACACACTACTTTAACTCATTCATACTGCCAGGGATTGACTTAAATTGTCGAACTTTCTTCATCACAGGCCCCTTGTTTTACTCTCATGAGCTTTCACCTTGTAGCGGTCTACAGATGCTGACGGAATAACTTAAAACACAATGCCACGAGGACTGCTAGGTTGGAAATAAGGTTGCCTTGACCTGGACCTGTCTGCTGTCCCTAAAACACCTCATGCAAGTGCTTCTGCAATTTTTTCCATCTTCACACTACCTATAAAATGTTGTGTGCTTTTCAAAAAAGCCTTCTAGTTGCAATGTCATTCAAACATCTCAAGTGTTAATTAGCTGAAACTAATCCTGCAAAACCAGATCTCCTGTTCAAACATGTCTGTTGGATTTCATTTGGAAATTTTGACCGGGAGGCATTATCAAATTGACCTGGTATCTTAACATGTATGTATGTATGCAGCAGGCTGATTACCTCAAACATGGAGGGCTGTTCTTGAAACAACATGGCGATGTATTTGTAGTCAGCATAGGCCCAATACTCCGATTTGGGGTATTCGGAGAAAGGCCCTACGTCTGTCCCCGCCTGGTCCCGGGTCCAGCTGAGAAAGTGCGCCAGTTTGGCCTCCACATAGGAACACTGGGTTTCAAACAGAGGTGCTACGAGGGTGGGAGAATATTGCAAGAAAAAGTACATTAAAAAAAGAAAAAAAAGAGAGTAATCACTGTGATAAAGTTTCAGTGAAACATTTCAACTGATCCATGCTAAAAGGAATGCATATACAAGAATCGCAGCACTATGCATCATCACAGAGGCATGAAATTTTGTTTTACCCACTTTTATGAGACAAATAAATCACAGCTGTAGTGATTCACTCTTGCTTTTGTATTAGTAAACAAAGTGTGTTTATGGTTGAGTCATGGCATTTATAATCCATCATGAGCAAAGCCCTCCTGTAAGCTGTTGCAGATGAAAGAGATGATTAAGAAATCTAATTAGCTAGCATTTATCAGAGGACACGCTCTCTGTTATTCATCACAGGAGGAGTCATTACTGTAGCTGTTTTAGAGCCACATGGAGGGCAAAATACACCAGATGCTCAAAGACAAAAGACCCTCAGTGTTTCCCCACCCCACATTAAGATCATTAAACAGCCTCGAATACGTCATCAGGTCCTGCTAACGACAGTCTAATCAGTAAATGATCACGTGGCAGAGGATGAACTACACAAGACTGCAGCCCATTATTATGTGCTCACTGAAAACTGGGTGGAAGTAGAGAACTGCCATATGAGGCTCTGTGCAACGATGTGATCAGGAACACAAAAACAGAAAAGCTTAATCATTTATCATATTGAAATGATCAATTATGCTTGAAACTTTGAATGGGAATGAAAATGGGAAATCTATAGGAGTGTGTTTTGGCCAGATCATTTTGGATTTATGTTTTAAGAGAAACCACTGAATGCTCAATCATGTTTGTTTGGGGAAACATTTCATACACTACTAATGCATCAAAAAGAGCATTTTCAGAGAGCATTTTTCAGCTTCCAAAAGCTGAAAAATGCTTAGGACACTAAGCAAAAGCTTAGGACACTAGAAAACAGCAAAAGCTGAAATGGATCATTATGGGTCCATAGGTCTTTTTTCATCCTGCATGTTTAATCCAGATGATTAATTACATCAGATCATCCCAGCTCTTCTCTGGATTAATCTTGTGTTCTTACTGCGTGTCTCTTTTTTTCTCCCAAGTCTGAATCGGACGGGTTTGTCACCAAGGCAGCCAGACAGGTGCTCTGCAGTCCAGTGGAGAACAGGCCAGCCACAGGTCATGTTCATGAAGACTGCAGGCTGCTGCAGATGATGCAGAATCCTCTGGGTCTCCTCTGGGCTGAAGGGTTTAGTGGAGTCGGGGGCAGCCATGCCCTGTGGCACACACTCTGGGTTGCAACACAGGGGATGTAGATACAGATTAGCTGATAAACAACCGGTAATTAAGCTGTGGTGTTACATTACCAGGCATTCAGAGATTATACCAGTGCGACATGTTTATCTTCTGTAACGCAAAGGTGAACAAGATTGTGTACATTTTTATGGATGTGTTTTTGTGTCTCTCTCTGTGGTATTTGTTCCTCCCTCAGTGCTCTGTCACTTCACGAACAACCTTAAAAAAAAAAAAAAAACACACACACAATTGTGCCATCAGTAAATGTTTTATCAATCAGGAACCCAGGAAGCATTTGGGGAGAAGAGGGATACCTGAATAAACCTGCAACATAAACAGCTATCAGAACTTCGGACAGATATTCACCTACCTGACAGAACGGGGTACCTAAAGTCTATTGAGTCACTGGAGGTCACCAAAAAGGTAACCACAACCATGGGTATATGTGGCTTGAACAGCCTCCACTCTTCCGGGGAGGCCTTGTGATCTGCTCCCATTTATTGGTAAGAGCATGTAGTGAGGTTGGCCACTGATGAGGAGTTCCTAAAGCCAGCGGTGTTGGGTGGGGTAGAGGTCAGAGCTCTGTGCAGGCCAGTCAAGTTTTTCCTCACCAAACTGGGAAATATAGTGTTCCTCATAGAAAATAATTATTCCCCTGGCCTTAACCCACTCTTTTGGTTTTTTTAAAGTATTTTTTGGGGCATTTTTTGCCTTTATTGACAGTGACAGCTGAAGAGAGACAGGAAATGTGGGCGAGAGAGATGGAGGATTAACACGCGGGTCGGACTTGAACCGGATCGCTGCGGGTGGGGACTCGATCTACCGTGTTCCTTTCATTTTTAAGCAATACAGTCAGGTCATTTAGTTTTCAAAAGCAGATCTACATTTTTAGTTATGACTGGCCACATCTGACTACCCGCATTTCACAGCGGGGTCAGATTGCCTCAGAGTGAGGAGGTGGATGCACAGACTGAGCTATTATGTTAATCCACTTTGCTTGCGGTTTGTCCTGTAAAAAGAATACCTTATTTCATTCATACTTTTGGTATTCAGATCTGATAAATGTTTCCCACCTGATCGAACCAGATCCTTACCGTGAAGCACTTTTACGTCAGTAACGTCAGTTAATGGTCCATAATGCGGCTAACGTTAACTAACGTTCGTTTTACGTGACAGAATGAGCAACTTGGATAACTTACGTCAAGTCCTACGTAACCCTAACCCCAGGACAACATGGGCTTCTGCTCCCAAGAACATCAACACTGAAGACCGTAACGTTGTTTGGTTCAGCAAACTAACTAACGTTAAGCTAGACGATGCTATTAGGTAGGTTCTGTTTATGAACGTTGTCTTAGCTAAGGAACAGGCTTTGACTCCACTGTCAAATCACTTTCCCAGGAAGCTAACGTTAGCTAGATTCGCGGAAAGAGAGGGGTCTCTTGAAAAAACTGGGGACTCACCATTCACTACACGTGCACTTGAGTCTATGGCGGAAGTAAACAATCCTCACATGACAGTGTGCTTCTTATTTATACATCGGGAAGACCTCACTGTGAATCTACTCCATTCCGGCTCTGGGGTCGCTGCACCAGCCCCTCTCTAGCTAATGCACTAGACGAGCCAAAATGGCAGCCCAATGACCACAGTTTCGACTACCTAAACTATTTCCGTTTGGGCATGCGCACTAAAGTTTAGTGTCAGACAGAGGCTATCGGTTGTTTTTGTTTGTATGGTCGACAGAAGCCCGGCGAAACTTCCATTCTACCTTGCCGTTTCATCCGTTACAACCGAGATTTGAACTGAACTGAGAAACAGAGCGCTACTATGGGTGCCGGTTCGAGCACCGAGGCCGAAAGGGAGCCGCTTCTCGTCCCTTCTCACGCGGAGACAAACAGTCAGCCAGTAAACAGCAGAGTGTACGGAAGAAGATGGCTGGTTCTGACCCTGTTTTCCCTGCTGGCACTGTTACAGGGGATGGTGTGGAACTTCTGGGGTCCCATCCAGAACTCGGCCGTTCACGCGTACGGCTTCACTAAGTCGGACATTGCAGTTCTGGTGCTGTGGGGCCCGGTGGGTTTCGTTCCCTGGCTGCTGTTTATGTGGTTAATGGATAAAAAAGGTGAGCTGTTCAAATGTGGTAACGTGACACTGTGTCCCAACGTTACCGTAACGTCGGTGTTCTCTCTATGGGGATGTTATCAAACGTCGTTAAGTCGTAAAAACACATGATGCATTGATGTATTTGATGGCTAAATCACTCAAGTTTGGTGTTGCTACTTGACATCCTACGCTTGATAGGCTTATCTTCACGCAGTAAGATTAGTGGGTAACGTTAGTATTCTGTTATCCGTCATATTCGGTAACTTGTAGGTAACTAGATATTTAATGGTACACAACAAAAGATTTGGTTCCTGGTCACCTTGTGTATTTTGATAGCCGTTGTCAAAAAATGGCGACCCCTCTAATACTTGGATAGGCTCAGACATAGCTGTTATCAGTGGTGGAATGTAACTAAGTACATTCACTCAGGTACTGTACAAATTTGAGGTACTTGTACTTAACTTTTCATGCCACTTTCTACTTCTACTCCACTACATTTCAGAGAGAGGTATAGTGCTTTTAACTTCACTTCAATTATTTGACAGCTCTAGTTACTTTACAAATTAAGATTTGTGCATACAAAATGTACGGCGAGCTTGTAAAATATGATGTTATGTTACAAATTAAACTACCCAACAGTGTATACAAGTACAGCTGAAACTATTAGTCTATTAATCAATTCACTGATTGACAAAAAATGAAATGGCAACTGTTGTGATAATCGTTTAAGTCTTTTTTTGATGCAAAAACATTTCAAGTTCGCTTCCAAAATGCAAATCCTGCTTTTACATTAATGCATGAGCATAATAGTCTGATGATATAACAGTATAACAGCCACAGGAGTCATTTACAGTGTGGTTTTCATACTTTTATTCAAAGGTCCAGTGTGTAGGATTTAGTGGCGTTGAAATTTGCAACCAACGGAACGCCCCTCTCTTCACCCTCCCGTTCTAAGCGTGTAGAAGAAACTATGGTGGCTGTGAAACTTACGAAAAATGCGAGAGGCCCTATCTAGAGCAGGTGTTTGGTTTGTCCGTTCTGGGCTACTGTAGAAACATGTCTGCCTCCGGGGAAGGGGATCCGCTCTCTATGTAGATACAAAAAGAAAAGGGCTCATTCTAAGGTAACAAAAAGACGATTCTTATTTTCAGGTGATTGTACACTAATGAAAACATACTTATGAATATTATATTCCATTTCTGCCAATAGCTCCTCCTAAAAGTTACACACTGGACCTTTAAATACAGGATTTCAGTACTTCCTCTGCCACTGTCTGCTATCCAAAATGTTTCCTCCATATTATTTAGAAAAGGTCACTTTTTACATACCTGTGATGGCAGAAACTGGTGGCCAGTAGATTGTAGGTCTCTCTGTGTCTGTCAAGATTTTAAAAAACCAGTCAACCTTTTTTTTTAATAACTAAACGAACAATAGAAACAACCCAACTGAACAAGGCAGAACATTATTCCCCATCTTAAAGTAAGGCACTTGAACCCTCCACAGAGAGCTAAACATACAAAGGCCCATATACTGTATGCACGTTTTTTTTTAAGCTGAAAACCAATACTGATGTATCATATAAAAAATGCATGAGCCTTAGATGGTAATGCACCAAATTAATCTTTTTATTTCAGATGAATCTGTCGATTTTCATTTTATCAAGTCTATAAAGAGTGAAGGATGCTCATCACAATTTCCTAAAACCCAAAGATACTCAATTATAAAGTTATGAAACAGAGAAAAGCAATAAATCCTCATATTTGGGAAGAACAGCAAATGTTTGGCATTTGTGATAAATTGATCATCAGAATTGATGACAACTAATCATCGTCGACAAGTAGTTTTATATTCTTTTTTTAAATGAAATTCTTTTCTTATTTTGCAGATTTGGCATTTGTGTTAAGTGATAGGATCTTTGAAACTATTGGCAGTAAAAACAGTGGACTGATACTACTTTCACTTTTTAAATTTTTACATCAGTCAGTGCAAAAGGGTTTTCCAGTGTCCATCGTCAGAGTTGGACCCATGTGGGAGGATAAGCAACTCTTTGGCTGTTAAGGCTTCTCTCTTTCAAAAGAGTTTAAATTCACAATGGTCTTGAAACCGCAGAACATTTTGCACATTTGTACATTTTGTACAGTGCCTTTGCCTGCAGAAGAGCTCTTGACTTGAGCTGCTGAGTCAAGAGCGCACTTCACCTAACTAGTTCCTCTGCATCACCTGACTGACACATAGCAGTTCATGCCCAGGCTGGACTGTCACATGACACAAATAGTTACAACGAAGTAACAACATCACGGTAACCAGGCGGCTGATGATTTAAAGAGCACAAGCACAATCTGTGCCAAGAAATTACACAATTCATCTTGGGATCCAGATTCGTCAGCAATTAGTGGTTCTGGGTGTTTTGATTGCCTGATTTAAACAACGGTTGTCACATCATATCTGCTCCTCTCAGTGTGTGGTAGAAGACCTCTCACTGACAAGACTGTCTAAATTAAAATAATCCAGCTGTAGATTCCCCTCATATCTGTAAATGAACGCTCAAGTTTATACCCAGCGTGCAGCTAATGCCTCCGAGTCACATATCGAATCGGGGCAGCTCATTCAGCACTCACAAATTGGTTTAAGCTATGGTTGCGACCTTGTTTAAAGAAAAACCTACATGACATGCAGCAGGCTTGTTGTTATCTCTGTCCCACACACATTCACTGGCTCTGCTCCAACTTGCCAGTAGGGAAAATGCTCGGCTTCCCTCAGGGAGTACCCCCTCCCCGAAGGTAGTGGAGGGGGATGATCAACTACTGTGTTGTTGATCAACAACACAGTAGTTGCCATCCAAGACAGGCTAAGAGTCTTAAGATCAAGTCACATGTGATGCAGTCATGGAGTAGTAAGCCTACATAATGTGCTTGGGGTATGACATACATATATGCTGATGTTGCACAATGTGTCAGAGAGAGCTTATCCACCCTTTTAAGTGTGAGGTTGTAAAGCTTGTAAGTCCTGCTGGCAGCAGCTCGCCTCCAGGGCCTACTGACTGAATTTTTGTGTCACTAAATACAAATGCAGTACTGTGTGGGTTACAGCTAATTTTCATTAATTAGTTTATAAAAGGGGAAAAATATTGAAGAATTTCCATCACAAATAACACCCCAAAGTGAAGTAGACTAAATGTTTGGTTGGACAATTCCCGTGCTTTACACTTGCATGGTGACTAAAGGTGGGACGATATTCGATTTTATCGCAGAACAGGATAACAAAGCAATCAAGGTAGGTTGATCGTGGTGAATTTCCATTATCGGGATAATCGTGAATATCCTCACGAGTGACTTAAAAAGCCCAAAGCCAGATAATTCCTGTATTCCTTAAGTCAGGGCTAAATTATACATACTGATGCAATAGATGAAACTGCTGTCTGTACCATATTTATCATGTTAGAGGAGTGAAAAATAGAGCCTGATTTAAAAAAATACTGGAATTATCATGTAACGTAGAACAGACTCACACAATGTTTCTATTTTGCATTTATTTTTTATTTATACAGAGGGACCTTTTGAGTTAGGGTTATCTTATTTTTTATTGTTTTTCACTAAAAAGATGTGCATCCTATCTGTGACGCAATGAAAGTGTTTCTTAACAAAATGTAAGGTAAAGTGATTCCGGTAAGCTTTAGTGGCATGAAGAGTTTTAAGCATAATTGGATAATTATTGGGATATAGAAATATAGAAATATTGTGAATCGCAGTTATTTTGGCCAGGATTATGACGACGTGAAATTTTCATATTGTCCCATGCCTGATGGTGACTACATTCGTCGTGAGAGCTGCCACAGACAACTAAAGTCTTCTGTACGGGAGCAGTTTGGGGGTTTCATCACTGGTTGAAGAGGGAGGGGCATGGGTTTGTCCTGCCAATCTGGAATCAAACTGGCAGGTGCAAGTGTGCTTCTTGAGCACTTTAGGCCTCAGCTGCCCCAGGCATTTTAAAAGAGGAATATCCAAGGAATTTAAAATAATCTTTAAAATTGGCTAACCGTACAGGCATCTGTGATACTGAAGCCTAAATGTAGCAACACTACCAATTCCCTATTGCATATATTAGTGTTATTATAAAAGGCAGCTATCCTATTCCCCAAATCAAATTAACAATGAAACAAAGCTTTCTCTGATTCAGTTAAGATTAAAGCTTAAAAGCTGTGCTTCTTGATTTAAAAAAAGCTGACACCAGACTACTATTCTGTAGAGGGGTTTAATGACAAGTCCCAGTCAGTACTTGTTGCTACTAATGACGTGTCAATATTTGATGCAGCAGAACACCGCAAAGAGACAGACGACTGACTGCATCTCTGCTGTTATAGCTACAGGAAACAGCCTGACAAACATGCACCGTAAGGTCATATTGGCATGTTGTGGCCTGTATTTCCCATCGGGGATCGATAAAGTCCAATTCCACCCCAGCCCTGTTTGACTGGTGTTAATGTATTGATCTCCATATTGATCTAGTCAAAGCTTCAGCAAATGACAACTCACATGGAAAGAGGAGAATAGGGAAGTTGAGAGAGTTTCCCTAAATGGGCGTCATGTGGGTGAAACTGAGAACAGAGACTTCCAAGTTGATAGAGAAAGGCGCTTTGTCCGTCCTATTGCTGTCACACAGACGATATTAAACATGTAACTCCAGGATTCCTGTTGTGTTTTTGCTCGTTTGGTGCTATTATTGGCCACATACACTCAGCTAAAACTAATGCGGTCATTTTGGAGGCTGCGGTTTCTTGTCCTGTTGAACTGTATTTGCGTTGGTGTTGCTATTGTTTTGTCCACCCCATTTATCGCAATGATGGTAGGCAGAATAACAGGAACACCAAAACAAAAACGGACCATCATAACCATCATGATAGTTTATTGTAGAACTGTTGTATAAGACTGCGTTTGTTTTAACTAGGTGTGCCTAATAAACTGACAAAACATTTAATTTCTGTATGTCCCCTTAGTCTCTGGGAAAGAGTGATTTTCAGCATTTTTTTCCTTAAATTTTATAGACTAACCATAAAAACAAACAACACATTAATCAATAATAATTAATCATTAGTAGCAGCCCTGCTTTGGAAGTCATAAGATTACTTTTGATTGGAAGAAAACCTGATTAGATGGGCTCATGACCTCAACCATGTTCACCCTCTCAGTCCCCTTTTCTTATCTGCCCTCATTTGACTCGTTTCTCCCCTTCCTTCACCCTATCTCGGGTCTTCCAGGTTTGCGGGCGTCCCTCCTCCTCTCTGCGTTCCTCATGCTGCTAGGAGCCGCTCTAAGGAGCATCCCACTGACAGACCAGCATCTCAGACGATGGTAAGACTCCTCTGTAAACCGTGTGGTAGCAGATGGTTCATGGGGGCTAGTGTCATGTCAAGATCTTTTGAAGGGTTTTGGAAAGGAGGCAGAGAGTGTCTCGTGGTCTTCAGTGCAGTCATAAGCCTTCCAAAATGTCCATAATTAGATTTAATAGGCAAACTTTTCTAACCGACTGCCGCAGCCAATTCAGGACCAGCTGTGTGCATCAGTTTATGGACAAAAAGAGCTGCTTGCCAAAGTTAGGACCTCTCCTTGTCTAATGAATTCACCATGATTTGTGATGTAGCTGACAAGATTAGCAGATTAATTAGTCAATCCATAGAAAATTAATCAGCAACTATTTTGGTAACTGATTCATTGTTTCAGTCATTTTTCAAGGAAAAATGCACTGGTTTTAGCTTCTGTGAGGGATGTGACGCTTCTTCGTCACATATGAAAGTAAACTGAATTTCGTTGGGTTTTGGACTGTTGGAGGTGGATAAAACACACAATTTGAATATGTAACAAGAACCTTTTACTATTTTCTGACATTTTATAAACAAGACGGTTCATTAATTAATTGAGAACATAATTGGCAGAATAACCCATATTGAAAATAACCGTTACACGCTCGCAGTGATGATGCTAACATGCTGATGTCTAGCACTAGCAGGTACAACGTCAACCATGTTCACCAGCTCATTTTAGCATGTTAGCATGCTAATATTTGTTAATTAGAACTAAACACAAAGTCTCGCTGAGAATGATAGGAATGTCATTAGTGTTGCGGGTATTTCAACCCAAGCATTGGACACAGTTAAAATTTAGAAAAAAATGTAAGGCATCAAAGTTAAGGGGATCATCAAAGTGATGACAATTCATATCGAGGGGGACATGAATATCTGTACAAAATGTCATGACAGTCCATCCAATAGTTGCTGAAACAACACAGTGGTGGGCTGACAGTGCCGTCCATAAGACTTGTAAGTTTGTTGTGTTGTATTCAGCTGTGTTGATTCCAGCCAAGGTCCTGTTGCTTTTTTGTCAAAGTAGAGACCTGCAACTGGATAGAGGGAACGCCAGGAAGCATTTGGCTACCAGAGAACAGGGTTCTGAAAGACAGCTGAAAACTGTCTGGATGCTTTACTGGTTTTTTGTGTCCTTGTCCTTATCAGGCGGCGCTTTGACAGGCCGTCACTGGAAAACATGAAAAGAATCCCATTATTCTTAGTGTTTCATTCTCAGTTTTACTCATGAGCTCAGTGTTCCTCTTTTAGAAAGTGCAAGAGCTCAGAGAAGGTCATTTCAATTATAATGTGCCTTTTAAAAATGTAATTTCATTGAATATTTCTGAGTGGTCTAATGTTTGGGCTGCACAATGGGGCAGTATATCATAAAATATCAATACATAGTGGAAATTGTATTTCCACAGAATGAGTCGCATATCACTGTCACTCCATGGATTTGAGGATTTTTGAAATAATTTTGGCTTTCAAAGAGCAGATAAATCAATTTTATTTCTCAATCTCTTTCTCTCTCCCTCTCATGAGACTGCGGTAAGAAAGCCATTAGTGCAGTGAACTGCCAATGGTACAGTGATACAGGCCAAATGTAAGCAGAAGTAAAACCTTCTGATAAAGTATTTCAGGAAGAAGTAGTGATAGAATCATGATTCCCTTGTGATAGTGCCTAAGTTGACAAAGAGTATTTACAATTTGCTGTGAAATGTCAAGTTGCATTCTGGTTGTAGCATTCTGTGTTTGTGTGTCCTTCACAGCCCAAACTAATAGCTTCTTTAACCATCCAGGATGGTTCCCACACTGCTGGACTACAGTCACAGGCTCCCCTTTAATGATAACGGGAGCAGGAGAAGTAGAAGTAGGTCTCCTTCGAAAGTTAATGAGCATCTCTTTAGTCTTACAAACGTTCAATTAACGTTCAACGACTGCTCACACTAACTGACAAATTCTCCTATCACTGGTCCATGACGCTGATCCTCACCATGCAGAGGGCTGACCATTACAGTATCATCCGCAAACTTTCTAGTTTTGTGACAGTGTCTTTATAGTAAGTGTGACAGTCATTTGTATACTAAACAAATATAAGGGGGGAAAGAACATAGCCCTGAGGAGACCCTGTAGACCATAGGTGCTCTACAGGGTCTCGCGGGTCGTGGGACAGGACCCAGAAACGCCCTCTCCTCTGTGACAGTAGTCATAGCGACCTCATGCTACAACTGTCACCGTGCTGCCCCTTCCCAAAAATGGTGAAAAGAAAGGCAGAAAACAGGAGCTCACCTGACAGGCGGGAGGCAGAATATCTGTTTGCATATGTAAAAGACAGACCTGTTTGTCTTGTATGTGGAGCCAACGTGGCTATAACTAAGGACTACAACATGATTTTGCATGTCTGCACTATTAAGTTATATATTGTATGGTAATATGTGTTGCTTCTTGCATATTCAGTGCTAAAGCAAAACTTGTTTGGGTCCATATTAAAAGGTTCATTTGTTCAAGTTTTAAATTTTGGCCCACTGTGTATTTGTGTTTGACACCCCTGCTGTAGACGATGACAGTGTGCTAGAGAGGGAACCATTCACTCGAATTCTCTGTTCTCTTTGTCAGAAAATCTATTACCCAACAAAAAAAATATTAAAATCCAAATGAAACTTTCACAGCAGCCTACGTGCAAGGATGTGATGCTGGATAACATTTAATGCAGCAGAAGAAAAATCAATTAATCGACTAAATATGTTTGGCAGACGTTATCACAGGCTGTTAACCTTGTACAGATCACATTCATAACAACATAATGTGGCCTTGGTTGTGTCGTACAGTAGCAGCTTTTACAGGCCACACAAGGCAGGGACAGGCCTTCCTTTTCACAATAGGTTTCTGCAGAAACATACTTTGTTTTAGTGAAAAATGTGGAGAATTACCCAGTGGCTGTACCATAGCTTTACTCAAACCCATCCTCTGGGGATTGGCATTGGTTTTACTGGGGTGGCTGTGGCCTAAATCTTCAGGATGTCGTATTTTACTGTACCCGGCCTGCATGGTAAACCACGCACACAATTATGGGTTTTTTTTCATTTGTGGTCCTTCAGAAATTATAGAAGGATCTAGCTGAAATTGAAATTTTATTAGTAAATCAAAATCCTGCCAGAGTGGCCAAACCATTTGTCAGTCAGTCTACCGCTTGTTCCTGTTAGGGGTCGCGGGTGACTGGAGCCTATCCCAGTGGCTTTGGGCCTTAGGCTGGGTACACCCTGGACAGTGGCCAACTCGTCGCAGGGCTGAGACAGAGACAGACAACCATTCACTCTCACATTCATCCACTAGGGGCAATTTTGGACACATCAATTAACCTAAACATGCGTGTCTTTGGACGGTGGGAGGAAGCCGGAAAAAAACCCACGGTAACACGGGGAGGACATGCAGACTCCACCCAGAGAGATCGTGTGACGTTGGTCTGGTCCGGGATTCGAACCCAGGATCCAAATCAATAGTGTTTTTCTTTAGATCATCCCTGCCTGTTAAATGTCAATGTCTTTGAAACTCACTAACGCAAGCTTTATGTTAAAAATGTGCAGTGTCTCTAACTCCAAGCCACGAGAACCCAGATGGCAGCATCAGGGGTTATTTTCTCAGCCTTAGCCAAGATCTCTCTGAGCCACAGACAACATTATACAACTGTTTCCACAGGTTGGGAAGTGTTAACCATGAAAAGTAAACTGATGTTGATGTGTGAAATTGGTATTTTCCCTCTAATGATAGCGTAGAGATCATTTATGGCAGTGCCACAGCAATTGTTGTTTTGTTGTGCCTGATTCAGTATTGTTTCAAGCCCCTAGACTTCAGGTTCATAACACCTGTGAATAGGGCTGCACAGTTAATTGAAATATCATCAAAATCACAGTATGGCTAAGTGCAATATCCAAATGACTAAATGCTGTTTAGTCATTCAGCAATGTAATGCTGCAGAGATGGCCTACAAATATTGTTCTCCAGAATGAAGCCTGAAGCTTTCCAGTTCTCAGGCCAATGCAGCTCAACTTGACATTTGTTGTGTGCTTTTATCCAAGTCACCGCACACTAGCATGTGCGCATAGCTGTAACGTGGCTGCTAAAAATTGCCAGACCCTTTTTACTGTAAAGGGGAAATAGAATGAAATAGAAACAGGGCTGGAAAGGTACAAGAAACCTCTTCCTCTATTTGTTAGGATACGCTCAGGGCAGGACTACTGGTCGGCAAACTTACAATTCAGCATTACTGATACATCAGTCCAGTATAAAAACCATTATCTCCAACATGCTTTACATCTCACCCCTGCTCAACACAACCGTACAACAGGATCTATCAGTTCTTGGTGTCCGCTGTACTCGAGCCAAAATGTGCACAAAAGTTCAGGGTGTGTAGGCCGAAATCAGAGCCGCTTGCTGTTTTCCCATTGGATGATGGGGACAACCTTTCACAGACCTGCAGATTCAGTATTCAAAGTAGAAAACAAGATAACGTGAATCACACACCAAACGTTAGTTCTGACACAGTTCAGCCTAATTTGCATATTAAATGCAATAGGTCACAGCTGTTGAAGCCGTGTTTTAATGGATGACATAGTGGATTATCACAGTAAAGTACAGGCTGATAGAATCATGTAGCTCCCTGGATCACCAGTAGATGCCACTCTTTGCTTTGCAGTACTGGAGATTAAACATGATGAGACTGGGAGAGCTTTGTTTAGTGGTCTGTGTTGGCTCTCAAAAATGAGATATTGTGTTCATATCAGATGTGTGGACTTAGATGATGATTTAGATGACCTGAGAGACAGAGAGGGGATCTAACAAAACAGTTAAGTCTATCTGGCTCCAGAAATGTGAGCGTGTGAAGTTCAAGGGCGTTGCAAGAGCGATCAAACACAGCATTTGAGTTTCCTGCACCCCTGATCAGGAGACAAGTGGCGACAGTTACCCAGGATTAGACGTTCCCTTGACAGCCCCCTGCAGATCTGTGTTTGTTCCACATGCTGTTTCATGTTTGATGGGCGATTACTTCTTTTTATGATATCCTCTTGAGGAAGTAAACCGCCTCTTTGTTTTGAGTTTTTAAGATCCTTTTTTAGGGAATCAAAGGCAGTTCTGAACTTGTGAGCAGTGGAAGTTCCTCTCCTTTATAATCTTCTGTGTAGCTGCTACAGTCACATTTGAAAAAGAACAGAGGGTTTGTTTTGGGAAGTTCAGATAAGGAGCGAGGAGGCAGCGTTGCATCAGTGGTCATTGATTAGACCTTGCTGTGATTAAGTCTGCTCTCGAATCAAAGACATCAATTTTTTACCCTCCTCGTTCTCTTGTGTTTTCACGCATTCATTCTTTTCTCTCGCCCTTTCTATCTCTCTCCGACTGTTTCTCTTATGCATTTAAATACAGACCAGCTGTGTGATTAGTAAGTGTCTATCAGCTCGATCTCAGACACGGTCTGATTGGCCATCAGAACACTTGGTGGGTCCTGCAGCAGGCTGTCTTATTACTGTGACAATTGCTGTGGTGTCATTTTCGAGACAGAATTGGCCTGGCCTTTTTATGATGGCAGAATTGGGTCTGTCAGCCCTGGCGGACCAGAAGCAGCGATGATTTCAGCACAGTGCTGGCTTCTTTGTCTCATTCTCCATCAGATTCCGTGTGACAGGGTTCATCAATACTGATGAACTTAATCATTGATTTGAAAAAGGCTGCTCCCGTGCCTTTCTTTCCTCCTCCTGCCACAGTGCAGCAGCCCCGTGTGAGTGCTCATTCTCAACCCACCATCCCTCCTCATCACCTGTCACATTAAAGGCAATTTTCTTAGTCGCATCCATCCTGAGAGCAGACAGTAAGGCTGAACACTGAACTTCAAGTCTGACCAAACTTTGTAACTGTGACGTACTGAAAGCTGTCTCAAATTGATCAGATTATTAGTTATGGTTATTTAATCCGATATATGTCCTTGTTTTAACCAGGGCTCCATGGTGCAAAAATCTATCTGACTAAACAATTTCATTGGTCGCACCAGTGCGCTGAACTTTAGCAGGTCTGCATGTGCGGTGCACGTCTGTGTGTGTGTGCACGCATGTGTGAGGTCGCGTCCTGTACTCCTCCCACATTCCTTGCCTGGAAACGAGAGAAATGGTGAGCCTTAAAACATGATTCAGAATGAAGAGAACTAGGCCTATTGATTATGTTTTCGTCAGAAACATACTGCGGTGCCCGTTCCACCTGTGCAGCGCAGCCCCGACGTCATCGGCGGCGGTAAGCGTTCCACCAGCCGTCCCTGTCCCCGGGCCTAGGTAGCCTCATAGGCTACACCATTAACAACAAGCCTCCTCACGCGGCCTCACCTGCTTGCTGTGAGAACGAAATCATGTGCTAGTAATACAGTTAAGAGTACAGTAAAGGCTGCCATGCAGTTACCATATCACTGCTATACCCATTCAGAAGCATTTATATTGAAATTTTAAGGAATATACCGTGATATAAACCATTATCATCCGCGCTTCAAACTATACTGTGATAGAAACATTAGGCCTTGTGTCACCAGTGTAAAAAGTTAGTCTGTTAACTATAGTTTTGTTATTTCTATATTGCGTTTTAGTCACAGAAAGTTCTAGTTCAGTTTTTTGCGTTGAGACAGAATTAAACACTGACGTACTTCAGAAGTTTGGCTTGTTTACGTGGCATGTTTTGTTTTGTTCAGTCAAAATAATTTAGCAAAATAAGGCATGGAGAAAAGTATCATTTAGGGTTTTTGTACAAAAACGTGGGCATCGTATTGACATTGGTATAAAACATTCAAATGATACCCAGTTTTGAGGTGACACTAGGTCACAAATATTGTTTTATATTATGCAAAGTGGCTTTGTTGCTTTAATAATCAGTATTTGGACAAACTGGATTTAAGTGTAGGGTTTGGAATAATCTGTGTGTCTAATGAGAAGATCCAGTGCAGCAGGTGGACCAGTCTGGTATCTGGACCCTTCCCAGGCCTAAATGAGACTGTATTCACAGGGTGTGCCCCAAAACCTGACCGGCACAGTGCCGGGTTGCGCCAGTTGGTCGTGGTTTCCATTCCTTTTCAGTTCGGCACACAAAACGGCACGTCGCTTAGCCTTATGCCAACTCGAATCAACGGCTCTGTGCAGCAGGTAAACAAAATATCATGTGTTATCAACAGCATCGGAAACAATATAGACTCCACTCAAGTGGGTTTACGAAACAAGTGACACGCCAGCCCAGTACAGCAATATACCTAGTGTTGTAGTTAAAGGATTCATTATTCTGTATTGTCACATACACCGTCATACACAGCACAATGCCTAGTGAAATTGGTTCTCTGAATTTAACCCATTCTAAGTATTAGGAGCAGTTTAAGGGTAAACAAAGTGTGACAGCACACAAAAACGTCGTAATCATGGGGAGATGACATGAAAAAATGTCTCAGATTGGTAAAAATGTTATGGATGTTTCAAGAAGTTGCGACATTGCCTAACAGTTAGAGCAGTGAACTTGTTTTTGTAAGGTTGAATACGACCATATCTAGGTTTTGAAAAACTGAATATGTTATCTGGGTTTACTACTCTGATTGAGAGGGAAATACTGTGGCATGTAAGCACATTAGTCAGGTTTCTGACTTTTAGCATCTTTGATCTAAATCATGTATTGGTAAGTCTGGAACACAAAAATATAATGACAAATGATGTGATGATAATCTCCATGCTGAAGTGGAAATGACAGTGTGACACCGGTAATGTGGAGGATACATTTTATTGCTTGTCACTCTCGTCTTCCATCACTCATAATAAGTTGGAGAGGAAAATAGCGGCGTGGTAAATATGCAGCAGTGTACCAACACTGGGTTCATCCCGCAGTTGTTTTAGACTCATGACTACAGTGAGGTGAATAGCCAGGTTATTCTGTGTCCCATGTGAATGTCACATCCTACATACTAGGGATACTAGCGTGTAAACATATTCATAGATGCCGTCATGGAAGTCCACTAATCTACACTAATTATAAACTCCTGCAGTTAATTGAGCAAGACTGTGACACAAAGAATGAATAAAAAAAAAAAAAAAAGTGAGAGCCACAGAGTATTTTAGGAGGTGCTGGTGTGTAGGCTGGGATGTAAGCAGGAGATGTGGGAAGGAGATATAGGGTGAACAAGTTATTCTCCAATCAATCTGTCAGCGGCCACTGCACTTTGTGTTTCGCCATGACACATTTATCTGTGAACCCCAGAGGCAATGAACTGCAAAGTCAAAAAGAGTTAGAGGGAAGAGTTTAGTGTGAGCACACTGAAGAGTAAAACAAACTGTTATGTCTGCTTTTTTAAATGCAGGACTGGGCATCGAACCTCATTATTTTTTTGGTACCGAATGAAATGTGTCCGTAAGCACGGTATCAAAAACTGTCAAGAACCAAAAGCTGGCATTGAATGCCTGTTTGTAATTTTGTGTGCTTATTCTTTGATCACCTAGTTCCTGATTCAAATAAAAAGGAATTGCCGTGGTATTGCTTACATGTCATCCAAATTGGTATTAACAAGATCTTAAAAAGTGTTAAAGTGAACTTGATTAAACTTACAAACTTCCAGTTTTCTCCTTCCAGCCTGCACTCGCTTGTGTTGAATCACTTACGTTGAATAAGAATCTGCAGGACTCTTAGCTGTCAAATGTACAATCTGAACGCTAATATTTTCGAATGCCATAAAATGAGGATTGTCCTCTCTAGTCCTTATCATGTTCCACCTCTTTTTACTTTCTCCTTCCCTACGCTTCTCCTTTTCTGCCTGCTGAGCCGTTTCAGACTGCTCTGAATGAATGGTGTCTTTACTGCGCTCACAGACAATCAGCTGTGCGCTGTCTCTGGCGGCTGGCCGTCTCACTCAGACAGTTCTGGAGGGGGAGGAAGGGGGTGAGGGGGTCTGGTGGCATCAGGGGACATCTCAGGGTACATCTGTCTCGCACGGCTCCGTCTGATGGTGCACAAGTGAGACCGTACAGCAACTTGGTCTCTCTCAGGGGCAGGTTGTTACTTACATGCCCAGAGATAACTGCACCTTATTTTCGTTCCTTCGCTTGTCATTATTCCATCAGATATTCACAACAAATGTGTCATTACTTTGTGTCTTTGTGTGCTCATGTTTAAGTTATTAAATACACTGATTTGAGGCTCACCACTGCTGCCATGTTTGATTGTCCTTGTTTTTTTACAGTGGTAGATCCGATACAGTGTGTTATGAGTAGGACGCACACAAAATAAGGGTTTACAGGGTTTCCATACGTCCTGAAAAACCTAAAATTCTGTAATACACTTTTCCCAGTCAAATAAGAGACCTAGGCAATGACAAAATTGACCAAAATGTCATGGAAAACAAAACATTTGCCTTTGAAAAGATGCCACAAAGTTATGATTAGGTTGTTTTATGAACTTTTAAAGACGTCACGGCCCTCCAAACTTGCTTTTTCTGCAAAGTCCCTGCCACAGCTGGCAGCTGAAATCTCACATATGGTCAGGGACAACGTAAAGTTAAATATCCTATGGGATCACATTTTCGTGAATTTACTGATAATAGCTTTTCAAGGCCATTGCAGACGCACACAACGCAGACTCAACCTTCCAGAGGCAGACTAAACTTCATTACAGTAACTGAAAGCAGCTGAGCTGAGAAAACTGGCTTCGCCACGTCCGACTAACTGTCAGACTCAAATTACCTTTAGCGCCTGGTCTCACCCTTAGCATATACTAGCCTAATTCTTTCAGCACGGATGTTTATGCCTATTTTGGTAATATAATGGATTATTCATTTGTCTGTTGTTTTTAGTGAAGAATTTAAGCTTTTTCTTCCTGCTGTTTCTGTTACAGGTTGATACACGGAGGTCAGTTCTTGAACGGTTTAGCCGGCCCAACCATAATGAGCGCCGGCCCCTTCCTCTCAACTACATGGTTCGCCCCTGACCAGAGAGCCACCGCCACGGCCGTGGCCTCACTCTTCTCCTACTTGGGAGGCGCTGCTTCATTTGTAGTAGGACCTCTGGTAGTGCCAGCCCCCAATGACACCCTGGCAGTAACCGCGATAGCAGCAGCGGTTTCCGACAGCTCCATCCGAGACAGGATCCAGCTGGTTATGTATGCAGGTACTAACAGCAAGCGAGAACCTCTGGGGGCATGGAGGATCGATAGCACATAATTTCGACATCATGTCTGCCCCGTCAAGGGATTCAAATACAATCAGGCGAGGGGATCCAAGAATTTTGCACAAACACCAAAAAACCCCAATTATAATCTTCATAACCGCCCCTCTGAAAAATTGATTGCTGGGACTGTTATGCTTAACTGATTCAGAAAATTAAAAGCACGCTGAAAAGAGAAACAAGCATGCTGTAATAGATTGAGGCTGCGGCTTTTGTTTAACCTAAGGTAGTATTGTTATTCATTTTTTAAAGGACAAACCAGGCACCTTTTTGTAAACCAAAAGTTTTGGAGGTCATTAAAAGAAAAAAGGCATTTGACAAAGCAAACGGCTACCTTTCCAAATGATAGATCATTGCAACTCTGTCAGGGAGTAATAGGAAGCTGCTGCTCGATCAATCCATATATGATGTAAGACAAAAAAAGACAAGGAAAAACAGGGAAATCTGGATGACTGCAATGGAGTTTTTTGGAAATATCCAAACTGTAAAGTGTGATGAGAAATAAGTTGAGATATGAACCACTGCAATTCCAGATTTCATGATTGTGTGACACGGGCATGTCTAGTAGGCCATTATGTTCATTCCAGGGATGGTTTCAGAGGACTTTTGGATGTCGCAGTGACCTTTTTTTTAAAATGTCAAATTGGTCTGGCTGTCTTGTCTATGAAAATAACACACATGTCTCTTATGTCTGTGTCTCTGTGCTCCGGCAGAGTTGGCTGCAATTGCTGTGCTTTTTGCGGCAGTCCTGATCTACTTCCCGTCACGGCCACCGGTGCCTCCCAGCGTGGCCGCTGCAAGCCAGCGACTCAGTTACAGGAGTAGCATTTGCAGACTTCTTAGGTAAAACCACACACACACACACACACACACACACACACACACAAAGTCATCTGAAAGACCAATACCATCTGACACCTTTTGTTGAGACCATTCTTTCAGTACATTATTCAGTATGCCTAGCTTGATGTGTCCTTGATTCAACTCGGGTATAGACGTGGAAAGCAAGTGAAACTTCAGTACTGCATCTGAAATTAGTTTCAGGTGCTGTTATGTTTTACGGCATCAGAAGCAGTCAAGAGCATATTTCTGCAGTACCTTCTCTATAAACCACTGTGTCTACACATCCATTAGGTCCAGTTTGGTTTCTTATTTGCTGATGCATTGCGCGCTTCTTGTCTTAGAAAGTTAAAGTGACAGAGTCCTGCGCTGGAGAAGGATATGGAATCTTAATGAAGGGATCTGCCACTCACCATCTGCTTGGGCTGTTATCAAAGAAACCCCAGCCTTCCCTCTAGATTAATTACTAAGCTATAATATACTGGTCGTGCATCTGTACCATCAGGGTCAGTCATCAATATATTGTCAAGACACCACTGACGAACCTTAAAATAAAGTATTCAAAAAACAAAAAAAGACACCACTGACGCACGCGGTTAGAGAATGAGAGAGAGATGGTCTATTATGACAAGGTCTTGAGTCTCAGTAGTGGAATGCATTTATTGATGTTTCATCACCTTTGTCTTTTTCCTCCCTGCGAAAGGCATAAGGGAAGAGCTAAGAGGAAATCTAGAGACGATGATTGATTCAAACTTCACAATAACCCTGCAACACCCCCATTACTACGCCCTGTCACACTTTCCACCAAGGCAATATTTATCCCTCTGGCCACAAGGAAACACCATTGCCTGAGGAGCGAGTGCGGCACCTTTTGCCTGGCTTGTGGAGCAAAGAGGCCCGTGGCACTGGCCACGGATTAAAAGGCTGAAGAAGAGAGTAGAGAAGCTGGGCGACTGCAACCGGGGAGTTGGCCTAGCTTTGTTGGCTAGACTTGGTCCCCTGCAGTAAGAAATAGCTTCACTACAGTGCCATGCTTTCCACAGGCCTCTGACCAGCGCAGAGAGGCTTAGCCACCCTATAAGAGCTCCCTCAGATAGATTACAGGGACCAAGCTGATATAAACCTAATGCATAGTTTTGGACAGATGTACACACACACACACACACACACAGCCTGGCCAACTTAACTAGGCCATCCAGCTGAGAGGGTTTCTGTTCCACTTGTGATAGGCAGCCTTCCAGTGACCTGTTTGGGCAGCATGTTGTATCTCGGTCCAGCAACGTCAAGCCTGAGAATTCTCCTGCAGGGACTGGACACGGAACAGGGAAAGTGACTTTTGAGTCTTTGCGTCCACGTGTACTCACACAGGAGGTAGACAAAATAATGTATACGCTTTAGGAAAAAGGAATGCAGTGTTTAATATTGAGAGTTGATCAAATGGCTCTGTTCATCTGAACAGTGTGATTGTGATTTAATTACTTCACTTAAAAAGTTACTTTGCCTAGTAACTAATTACTTTTATATGCAGTAATTGATAAAGTAAATCAGTTACTTTTGAGTGAAGTAATTGTAACTAATTCCTATATTTCAGTAACTTGCACAACGCTGTCCGTGACCTAATAAATGTTGCGTAAACAAAGAATTGCATGGTTTGAAACTTTATTTAAAGTGGATTAGTTACATCTGGACGATACCTGATCTAGCTGATACCAAGCTGGCGGATTGGATCGGCGCATCCCTAGCAAAGTTTCTATCTGTAGAGGCTGACAAACAGAAGGTGTCAGCCAACTAGGTAGTTAGTCTGCCTGATACCTATCAATTGATGTATCTGTTTATCCATTTAGCTTGTCAGGGTCTGAGCACTGGTTAATGATCTTCAGCTTGATGAGTGCTTCCAGCTGTTCACATCTGCTTCCACAGCAGCAGCCTAATTAGAATCCAGAGTGTCTCTACACGTGGTGTAAAGTTATGGTTGTATTCTGATCACAGTGTGAGGGAATACTAAACAACCCACAGCCTGAGTATTGATGATACTCCCTCCCCAGTCATACTCACTTTAGCTTGGAAAGTTGTCATCTTGATGCATTGGACTCCAGCCGGTTCTGCCAAGGACAAATGGCACTTAGCTGATGACGCCGCCAGGCGCCAGCTTTGAGACTTCTTTGGAAGTATTTTATCACCAGCAGGAAAGGAAAGGGGGGAAAAATGTCCCCTCTCTTACCCAGGAGCTAGCCTCTGCTTGCTTACATTTGGTTATCTAAATAATCTCAGGGACGGGGAAAAACATGCATTGATATTGATTTCCTGCTGTAGTGGCAAGGTTAATGAAAAGGGTGCTGCGAGAAAAGCAGAGAGGGTGCTCCATCACGGGGCTCTTATGACTGTCCCTCCATACTCTCCCCAAGGCCAGGTAGCTTCGTACTGCTTAGGGCAAGACAGGCCTGCAGCAGGGGGACAGGCTGCGTGTGTTTTTCTGGAGTCAAAGCATTCTGCGAATAAAAGTGATTCATTGTCTGAAGTGCACCAGTGTCAGGAAAGCGAAAGGGTGTGCATATGTTTACAGCAACAGTGCTTTTGCTGTACGGGTTATGCGTCTAGGGACAAGTTGCCCCCCCCCCCCCCATAGTTTGCAACTCAAAGACCGACTTAAAGTGTGTGTGTGAACTTTGAATGTCTGTGTGTGTGGAGTGTTTGAAGCCATAGTATGGATGCGGGAGGCCCAAAGTGTTCTACAGATGTCCTCGCACGATACTGCTCAGGATGCTGCCTGCATTATAATGAACAAGGCGGAGGGAGAATAAATGCAGGCGATAAACAGTGTCCATAAACAAAAAAGAGGAGAGCAGGAAAACAAAACAATCTGAATCTGCTGCCTGCTCTGCCAGCCTTGCCTCATTTGTCAGATGCCCAGTGATTCTAATCATATTGTTAGGGTTGAGGAGGTGTCACTGATTTAAATCAACATGCCACCACATTGGGCGAAGGTGATTAGCGTGGGTGTTCCAAGTGATTGTAATTGGGTTGCATGTGATTGGAGGGGTTCCATATACTCTGAAGAGGTGAGCTCTGTGTTTGTATACTAGATGTGCATGCACAACTAGGCATACAGAGGTGTTTTTTCTTCCTGTTGTTCACTGTACACAGTGAGCTGATGAGATATTAGCAGACAGCTCGTATCAGACCCTGCAGCACAATATCTGTAGCCTCAAGCCATTCATCACAGTTGGGAGATGGTGCTTGTTTTTATCTCTTATTTGTACAGTTTGATTTCAGTTGATAACATGATAAGCAGCCATCATTTGACAATACACTTAGCGAGTGCTGAAAAGCAGCTGTGGCTTGGTGGCAGAGCAGTCGTCCGCCAATCGGAAGGTCGGCGGTTTGATCTCGGCTTCCCCTAGCCATGTGTCGAAGTATCTTTGAGCAAGAAACTGATCCCCAAAAATGCTCCCGAAGCTGTGCCTTCGGTGTGTGAGTGTGTAAGTCGCATTGGATAAAAGACTAAATGTAAATGAAAGGTTAATGGACAGAAAAGTAGTCTGCAACAGTTTTGATAATCAATAGTCATTTATCAAGTAAAAATGTCAAATATTCTCTGGTCTTAGCTGCTCAAATGTGAGCCTAAAACTTTGTGTTATCGTTGTAACTTAAATATCTTTGGGTTTTAAACTGTTGGTAAGACAAAACAAGCAATTTCACCTTGGGTTCTAAGAAATTGTGACGGCCATTTTTCACAATTTTCTAATGTTTTATAGACTAAATGTCAAATCAATTAATTTAAAAAAGAATCAATAGATGCATTTATAATAAAAAATAATTGTAGGGAACATAGCAAAGGATACTTTTCGTTTTTTTTCACATTAACAAGAACACCTTTAGGGTACAAACATACACGGACACAAATGGCAAAGCCTGGCATGTTCAGCATGAACGGGCGACCGCAGTGAGCACACTCGACATGCACTCCTGTGGAGTGGAGGTCTGACCGGTGGGGGTCAATCCTCATGGGGGGGGCCATATAGAGCTAATCAGAGCGTTTCCATGACCACAGAATATATATATGTTTTCAATTGTATTCCTATCTGAATTAAGAGGCAACGGTGTCATAAAGATGCCTATGCATACAGTTCTCCTTAATACATCCATGATACAGACATGTTCAGCTAGAGCTTCGTCAAACTGGTCAGCCTTGGTTGTTTTGAGCGGAAGTGAACCCAAACAGAACGAGTCCGCTTTCTGTTGTTTCATGCTATAGCGCCCCTAGCTACAACGTTCAGACTGCAACTCGCACTTGTGTTGCTTGAAGATTTTGAGGTGACAACACTCCAGAAGACAACGGCATGTGAAATCGAAGTGTTGGCATTAGCGTACTTGTGTAGACCATGTTTGTGCCCTTGATCCTCTACCAGTATTTTCACTCAATAGTATGAAATGATACCGAACACTGAAGACCGATCCATTAAACAGTGCTGTCAAACTTCAATATGGCTTTTAAACCAAGATCTAAAGATTTAATACCTTCTATACTGAATGAAATTATCAACAAATGAACTAGGGCTGCACAATTAATCACAATAATATCTAAATTGCAATATGGCCACGTGCAATATCCAAATCTTAGAAAATGCAATTCTTTTGATAAAAGTAAAATGTGTGTCAAAACAGCATCATCATTTAGTGCTGCAGAGATGCCACGGCCTACACATCTTGTTCTCCAGATGTAAGAAAACATGTTTGTTTGGAGCAGACCCCAACAAAATTATCATGATTTTAATAGTTTTTTTCTGTGAAAATGATGCAGAAATGATCATTCCCACTTATCGTGAATCACATCGCAGTCATTATATGTGCCTAAATACTTTACCATATCGTGCAGCCCTAAAATAAACCATTTTTCCTTGATACTGACTCATGAATAATCCTATAAATCTGTGACTGTATTGATCAGTTTTAGGTGGATGTTGCCCTCTGTGATACCTCTCAGCTTTATTCTGGCAGCTCTGGCCACAGTGCTCAGGTAGCTTCTTATCTCTCTGTCACTACGCTCTGCACAAGGATAGATCTTCTACTGTGACAGAAACAGGGAGATGAGCCAGAGGTGTGTGTGTGTGTGTGTGTGTGTGTATTAAGTGACACATACTGTGGGCTAGTGAAAAGACCTGGAGCTGATGGCAGACCTCCAAACATCAGTGAACAGAAGGGGAAGGAGGCATTCCATTATGCTGCTTTCCCAGTTTCATCTCAGGCCAGTGCTGTTAGGACGTGGGTTGTACTTGGAGGAGGCCCCATGCATTCATCTAATTAGTGACATTTTTGGATTGTGACTGTGAAACCCTTTGTGACTTCTCTGGAGTAGAATCAACAGCCGAACCTCACCTGTGCAGAGGTTAGCGGTCTTAGACACTAATCTATAAATATCAGAATATTTGCCCTTTTGTCATAACGACAGACTTGAACAGCACATGTGGAAATACTGTATGTTTGAATGATTTGAGGGAAAACAGGACGGAGTGGATGTCTCATCAAAGTCATATGGAGATCTGTCTGTTTAGTTTTTGAGCAAACTGCTGCTTGTTAAACAGAAGAAACAGTGTCAAGGAATGATTGATGTGCTGTGAACTACCTTGTATATAGGTCCCCATGAAAATTGATTGGGTAATTTGAGAAGTAAAGATCTTTTTACCTAGAGGACAGTGATAGGGCGCCGCCTAAGAAATGATGTTAGTTTTTGGGTTTTTTTAGGAACATAGGTAAGTGGGTGTAGTAGGATAACAAAATAACAACCCAACAATGTCTTTTCACAGAACATATTATTAAGGCTATCGGGACACGGTATGCATCTAGTCTTGCATAAACACACCTCTGGTCAAAGAACTCATCCGTATCCATATATTAAGAATCAGTAAACAAAAAAATAGCTTGTAAGGCTTTTTTTGTGAGTGCAATCTTGAATCTCTAACGTGTGCCTGTCCCCTTTAGTAACCTGCGGTTCCTGATGATAGCTCTGGCGTATGCAGTCCCCACAGGAGTGATTGCTGGCTGGACGGGAGTCCTCGACATGGTCCTTACACCAGCCAAAGTCAGCCAGGTAGGCAGCAGACACACACAACAGAATGAATAACACGTCAGCTTTAATCTCGTTAATGTATGTTAAAAGGAAGCACGTCAGCAAACCAAACTCACCATTTGCCAGGTTTGATTTTTCCCATTTTGAAAACCTCCACTGTGCCAGCAATTTGCAAAGCTTTTCACATGTGTTGCCCACTCAGATGAACAATGCGATGAATAGCTGGTAAGTCTCATGGTTGCATCTTGAAATACATTTCAGAAAATTGACATCACCTGGACAATAAAGGTTGCTCTTTAACGTCAATGCATAGCATTTTAAAGCAGATCTGAACTACTGGACATGTTAATGGATAATTAACACCCTGTACTAACATGAGAAGTGTATTTCAGTGTAGAGGGCCTCCAGACCGCTGAACCTTTCTGCAGGTTTATTAAATTGGTCTTATGCTCTTGTAAATACACTTTAAAGCTCAAAAACACTGTCCCTTGTCATACTGTAAAAATAAAAGTGGAAAATTATCATTCATCTTGGCGCAATGATTTTCTCCCTTTTTCTTTTTTCCACTCATTGAACCTACTCAGAGCTTCTGTCCATCTTTTGTGAAGAGCCCAATCAATTGCAATTTACCATTTGAATTGAAAAGCTTCTCGCGATCTTCAGTCTGAGACAGACCAAAGAGCAAGACAAGTCGAGTGGAGCTGGGAGTGTGGTGTAGGTTAGAAGAAGAAAAAGTTCCGTATAGTTTGCATCTTCCAGGTCTCTACACAGCAGTATGTCAGAAGACAAAGGGAGGATCTTTTCAAGGTTATCATCAGACAGGTGCTGCTGAAGAGGAGATCACACAGAGGAGAGCGGAGGATGAGACACTTCTTGTCACACCTCTATCTTTATACCTCAGTGAAGAGGTAGCAGAGCGCATACCAAATTGTTCTTAGATTTCATTTGTTCTCAAAAAGATTTTTTTTTTTCTTTCATCCATGCTAGTTAAGAAGATAAAAAGTGTGGAGAATAAATGAGTTGCAATGAGGTGAGCTATGTTACACGATATCCCCTGGGTGCAAAACTTTGGGTTAAATGAAACAGGATAGTGGTGCATCTAAACATGGTGAGGTGGAGGAGTACTAATGCAGCAGAAGATTTCTGATATTTGTCTTTGTTCTTTGGGCGTGGAGATGTTTGTTCTTAAAGTCAAGTTGAACGGAGGAAAAGCAAATACTGCATCTTCTTTCTCTTTAAGCTCACTATGAACCCACAGACCCAAATTGTAGCTTTAGCTCATCCCGTTTTCCTATGTGCTTTGAGCTTTGTTGATTCTGTCAGATCTAAAAACAGTGCAGAAAGTTGCTGTTCAGGGAGTGAAATGATCATTTCATTAAAAAAAAAACAAAAAAAACCCACAAGATGTGATCTATGTAGACCTTTTTCCTCTTTCTATCCCTAAACTCCAACATCCATGCATTTTCATTTGGAAAAAAAATGTTTTGCCTTGCCCTGTTCCCTTGCTCTTTTATTATCTTCCTCCCATCCCTGAGGAATGTTTCTCTGGTAATTTAAAGTATCCAGTAAGAGCCTCAGGCCAAGGCTCAGTGCATTGATAGCAAGGCAGTAATTTCATACTTTCTATTCATGTCCTCATGCTTTCCAATAATTTGTTCATTTTAGTGCAAATGTGTGGTTACATGCGGGTGTTATGCTCAAAGACAGATGTGTATACCTTGGTACTCCTTTCCATTGATGATAATTGCTACATTGTGCTGCTGCCAATGCTGTGTGTCAGTCTGTTATGATACAAAGTGTACCTCCAGTTAGTGGTATCTATGCGGCACGTAAGTATGCTCATTTTTTGCATAAGTGCGCCACTTACATCCTGTCGCGCTCCCTTTTATGCTCACAGACGACATCGGGATCTGATGTAACGCATCCCACCTACGTGCCAACTTCTACCCATCTTGGTTTATTTCCGCTGTCTGTCCTAGTTGCAGGTTTCTGCCTACGTTTGGCAAAAGGTCTCTTTTCCTGTCCATCTCGTCTCCCTCTCACAGCAATAGGCCTGGTGCTCCATGCTCTCAAACTCATTTCCAATAAAGACCTCAGATGTCAAATGCTTCTAAAGTGCATACATTTGACAAGTTTGCTATACGTCTGCTTCATGCAGTCATTTACCCTTAATCTGTTTCCAGATCTCGCTTAATCTCTCCTCTCCTCTATACCCTCTGTTGATCTTTGTCAGCATTTTTCTTTCAGCTGTTTCTTCAGGGTTCTTCGCCAAAAGTATAAACGCTTTTGCAATCTGTTTTCTCAGCTAGCCATGCAGTCTGATTGAGAGGTGACCATGGCTGCTGTGGGGCAGCAGGAGCAGTTGTCATCCGATGAGACAAATGTTTCTACCTACTGTCTAACACTAGATTGGAAAAACAAACTTGTACCCATTCTACAGCAGAGGGTCCTAAAACTATTGTATTATTCAAATGTCCTGATTGACATGATGGCAAAAGAAACATGCCCTGCAGATGACAAAAACTGTTCCAGCACCAAGCCAGCCCTCTGGTTACTGCCGTCATGCTGAGATTTCGGAGTTTTCTAAATATGACCCAGAAATGCACTGGTGGTGTTTAACAATTTGCGAGGATTGATTCAGTACATGAAAGGCAGAGGCATGTAGGGATCAGCTGCCTGGTAAACGGTGCAGCAGGAGGTGATGTGGTGAAGCTAGGCTGAGAAACATGGCAGGGTTTTGGGTGATGCTAAAACTGTATTAACTTGAGGGGGACTACACTACACTGTACAACTGTATGAACATAGATGGAATTTCACCAACCAGCAAAACATACAGTGAACATACAGTGAGTTAAACATGGTCACTCACAGCATCTATAACCTCACCCATAAGATTCTGAACCCTGGAGTTGTGTTTAACTCTTGCCTTTGCCTTGAACATGTCTGGAAAATGGAAACATGGTGGAAGGAGGGAGTGGCAACTACAATTGCTGGGTGTTAAAGCCTAATGCTGTGCCCCAAACCATCTTTTCAGCCCTAGCTCTTGTTTTGGAGAGAATATTGATATTGAGTGCAAGACATACACCAGGGAGGGACACTAGGTGAAGAAAGCCCTTGTTTACTTCATGATGACACGGTATTTCAAAGGAGTGACCTTGCCTGGATGAGGGAAACCAAGGTCCCCTATTGAAGCAGAGGCCAGGGACAAGGCCTAAGTACTGCCAGATGGGAGTCACATTTTCAATTTCCATTCCATATTTTTTTGTGCCAGGGTGGTGGCTGGTTGTCGGTGGCCAAACCTAAGATTCAGGAGGAGCACTGTGAATTTTATCGTTGTCTGTGGAACAGTGTACCAGCTTTTTCTAGCTAAAAAACAAATTGCTTTTTAAGAGCTTTCCCATCTTATCTACATGTGCTTTGTGGATGTGGGAAAGACCTGTGACTATGTCCCTCTGGGTGTCTTGTAGGGGTACTATGGGAATAATGGCCATTGCTATAAGTCATATAACCAAGGCTTGACCTTAACTTTTTTGCTCACCAGCCACTGTGGCTAGTGCCTTTCCAAAGTTGTTTTAATGCCTTTTTTCATCATCTGTTTTCACACAGTCAGAGAAAATAAAAGTGTGTGTCCTGCTCATAGTTCAGTCATAAAATCCCAGCGCACCCGGAGTGTCTCTCCTATCAGGCTGCTGACAGCACTGTCAGCCGAAGAGTCAGTCAGTGGACGGCAGTAGAGGCGGTTGTACCACCGTCTGGTTCAAAAGTGGTTTAGTTACATCACTAGAGCAGAGAGCGTCACAGTGGCAAGACGGGAGTTGCGCTGTCCTGCCACATGCTGTCCGGCGTCATGCTGCCCTCCATTTCTATCACAGTTAGTTTTGTGGTTCATGGTCATTTTGAGACTCGGTTTTCTGACTTTTAGGGGGCAGCCCTAGAAGGCCAGCCGCCAAAGTGGCTAGTAAGAGTGACTGTGTTAAACGCCACTGCCGAATTCCACTCGCCTTCGGTGGGTGCTAATGTCAAGCCCTGCATGTAACTCTTATGTAATCGGAGTGAGAGTTGTGTGCATATTCTTGGCAGGAAGTCAAGCACATTCTTAGTGGGTATTGGAGTGGATTCTGTTTTTTATAATCATGTAGGAGTAGAGAGTGTATGGGTAATGACTTCAGGTTTGCATCTCTTCTTTTTTGCTGATGATTTAATGCTGTTAGCATCTAGCACACATTGGTCAGCTTGTACAGTAGCCGAGTATGAAGTCGTTCACATGAGAAACAGCACCTACAAGTCCAAGGCTATAGTACTCTGCCAGGTGGATTTCTCCCTTTGGAGTGGGTTGGGGAGTGTGTTGTGCCAAGTGAAGGCGTTCACTTCCATCCAGTTAGTGTTTCCCACTGAGCACATAGTAGCCATTGGAAGTACTGCCTCTCAAGGCCTTTCAACATTGACTTCAGCCGTACAGAGACAGTGGTTGCCACTTGATTGCGTTGCCATCCTTGTTTAAATTTGAAATGGATTGTTACTGTGCAGTACTCTCAAATGCAGTCAGTCTTTCCTTCCTGCAGTTACAATATCTTTTTGACAGGATACTCTCCACTGTGTTTGTATTAAGAAGGAAGTAGGAGTCTGGGGTGAGACCAGGACAAGAGCCATTCAAACAAAAAAGGCTGGTGAAAGTATAAATGGTCAAACATAGGCTAAGATGTATAACTCTTGGTTTGGGTCTGATTTGGAATCGGGATAGTATAGGATCTTAGTTAAAGCACTGCACTCCTGAGGCTTGAATGCCTGCTGTGTGAGCTCTGCTGGGGGAAATGTGCTGGACCTGCAGGCAGAAGGATTGAGCCCCGAGCTTAGCATCACCGTAATGAGTATGACTCAGGAAACAGGTGCCTTAAGGTCTTTTGCTACTCGCTGGGATCCGCGGGGTCACACTGCGCTCCTCATGGACAATAGACAGGCAGATAAATGCTCCGCTAGCAAACGCCACACGCTCTTTGCGTGGTAACCAGGGAAACCGCTTCTGTGCACTACTGTATCCCTGCCAGTACAATGTTTTTTTCTTTATAGCTTAGCTCAAGTTAAAACTCATAGCATTACCTGATACAGCCAGTCTTGTGCTGCCATGCAAAAGCCCTCCTGTTTTGAGGCCTATATATTTCAGGGAACTCACAAACAGCAAGGATCAAGTTCCTCATCCATTGATTTCCACGGCGCACTGCGCCTCGCTTAGAAAAAGTTCAAGACAATTCAACTCTGGCAGCCGTCGGTCATGTGCGTGAGCACGAACATGACAGTTTCACGGGATCGCTCCCGCTTGTCGCTCCGCCTGTCAGAGTGCCCGTGCCTTCCTACCCTGCCCTCTCGCCTCTCATTGAAAATAAATTACCACGTACATCAATCGCTCCCCATGTGAAAAGACCTTTACGGCTTACGGTGCTCATCAGTCATATGTAATTGTTCCCTTAATTGTTCCCAGAACTAGAAGACTGGTCCAAACTAAGGATAAAGTCTTATTGGCTTAAAATAGCTTATAACAAAAAGAGAGCGAGTTAGGGAAAATAAACACGCTAAGGTGTCAAGAGCCTTGAGTCCTGGCTTTCCCTGCCCTAACACCAGTCATCTCCAGCTTTCTGACACAATCACAATATAGCAGACATGATTAAGCTTTAAATCTGGCCTTTTTAGGTTTCCAAGACACTAAGAATACTGCAGTTAATTAACTCTCCACCCACACATGAAACGTCGTAATTTGCATCTCAGAATTTAAATGGCTTTGCAAGGAATTTGTGTTTATCCTCCTTAGTTGGTGCACAAACTGATGTAACATTATTTGCCTTAGAAACCCTAGTACTGGTGCTGCACAGCCTACGTAGATAATAAGCAGCAGTTATAGATGCCATGAGTTCGTGGGTGTGGGTCTTCAGTTACGGGGGGGGGGCACAGAAAACTCAGAGGAGTGTAATTTAGATCAAATATAATGACATTTTGATATTCATCACTTACTAAGCCAGAATACATTTTACATTTAATAACTTTGATAGTCCACTTTTCTTCATTATAGACTTTCCTGACAGGTCGCTGCAGAGTATGATTAAGCAAAAAGCACCAGATCCTACTTTAGATTCTGCCCCCTTGCTGTCCCATCCTCCATCTGGTTGGATTTGGTTGAATGTGAGTTATTGCCTCGGGGAGATTGATGGAAACCAAACACCTTCATTGGCACTCGGAAACGTTCTTGCCTGGGTGCCACACACTGATTGGTTTTGTGTGTGTGTGTGTGTGTGTGTGCGCGCAACATGTGCTACACTTTACCTCATATCGATTCTGCTGCAGTCCCTTGGCCATGATGTCCTTTCTCCTGACTTTAAGGCCAAGTGTATGTGTTGGCCTTCATCCGGGCAAATAACAAAGGACAACAATCTTACACACACACACACACACATACAGTGGATCTTATAGCAATGCTGCCTGGCAATTTACCAGACACAGTGATTGACAGGCCTCAGCAGCCTTCAGACACTTAGTGCCTGCTCCCTGTCTAGCTCTGTCCTCACAGTCACGGTCTGCATGTTGAACACTGAATAACCTTCTCTTCACTTCTCCTTTTCTCTTTGGTCTCACCTTCTTCCCTTCTACCCCACAATCCCCTGTTCTTTTCTAACACACAGGTGGACGCAGGTTGGATTGGTTTCTGGTCGACTGTTGGTGGATGTGTGTTTGGAGTAGCAATGGCCAGGTAAGCTACTGTATACCTAGCTGTTTTTATTATGTGACTGTCACATGGTGTGAATATGGTTTTAAGGAGAAAAGTAAGTAGTAAGGTAAGACTGTCCAAACAAGTCCAGATGACCTGTGCATACCTAGACCGCTGATGTGATACAGATCCTCTGTATAATTGCCTTGCTAATTAACATCTCCCAAAAACAAACTGGGTAACCTATTATCAAACCTTCTCATCCATGTTTTAATGTGACTTTCTCGTTGTGTGCTATTTAACATGGTTTGAAGTAACGTCAGGAGTGAACATAAATGCAGTGCTTGCCTGTTTCCAGACCTCTGAATTGCCCCCCACACCTCTGATTTTCTCAACGTTTAAGTGAAAACAAAATGGCAGTTCAGTCTGATTATCAGGCTAATACCACCCAGCTCAGTGAAAACTCAGTGGGTGAGGCATCAAATTAGAAAATAAGCATTTACTGTAACGCCTCGTTTACCTTTGGCAGACCTTCTTTGCAGCTGAATCTGACATGTCTCAGAATACCAGACAGGTTGTACACACATTGACCACAATATGGCAGAAAGTTAAAACCTTAACTGCTCGGCAAAACCTGTGAAAGAAGTGTTTAGATCATTTCACTTAACTCTTCGAACATCTTAATATTAAAAATTTACTTTAGAGGTAAGGAAAATAATTTGTTAAAGGGAATAGAAGTATTTTCTGTAGCAAAAATGTAACATATATACAGTATATGTATACTGTATGTAAGAAAGTACTTTAGATCAGTGCTTCCCAATCTGGGGGTCAGGACCTGCAAATGGGTTGCGAGATAAGTCTGAGGCGCCAGCAGACGTTTAATGGATAAGAAAATGTATCTATCTCCGATACAAAGTGACTTTGTTAGAGCTTTTCTCACATTTTTAAAAAACTTTTGTCTTGTAAAATGGTCAATTGTTTCACATCTTCACGTTTTGTAAAAAATTATGCAAATGAAACACTGAGAAGTCAGTGGACTTTGCTTCGTTTAAAGGGGCCACAAGCCAAAAAGGTGGGGAACCACTGGCCTAGATGGAGATGAAGGTAACGTAGATAAACTGACTTAAATCTGTGCTCAACTTTTTTTGTGCAGTTAAAAGAGGGGAATAAAAGGAAAATAGCGCCATTTACCCCTCTACAACTTTAATACAAACAGGACAGCTGACACACTGTCAGACCCATCTTTTGCAGAAATGATTGTACTTCTGGTGTAACATAACACAAAAGACAGTTGTAAACAAAGTGCCTTTGACTTCATAAAGTATGAATATAATCAATTCATGTTCAGTATGATGGCTTTGACTGTGCTTCTTCTACGTGACAAACAAGATTAGAAACTAGTACCTTTGAATTTCACTTACAGTGGAATCACTCTGGTCAGTCAGTGTACATGCATATTGTACTTAAGTTTACCCCCCCTGACACTAGGAAAGCTGTACTGTTTATAACATTATTAATGCCTGAGAAATGTCATATAAAGGTTGAGGGTTGAAGTGAGGTAAAGGAGGGGGTCTCTCTTCCTCCCCTTATTTCATCTGCTCTGATCTGAATCCAGCCGCACTGTGATAGAGTGAAGGAAATAGATGCTAATGCAACAGCCACTTCACCTCCATTGATGGATAGGGAGCCACACCGCAAAGATAAAAGTGTGGAGTCTGCAAAAGCGAGGGATTCGTTGCTGCTCCGACGGGTATATGTTTATCGCGGGCTGAAGCCCAATCAGCACTTCCAGGCAGGCCCACTGTTTTCTTAAAGTTGTAATCAGGGAAATGAGCCCATAACTCCCTCTGTTAATCAATGAAGCTGTTTGCAGCATGAGATGAAAGTGTATGTAAACAGAGCTGTTGATTTATTGGTGTTGATTACATAGACTCTGAGCCAGTCAGATGGATTGATTAGGCTCTCTTTGGTGCAACAGTTTATAGTTAAATGAAATTCAGCTTTAACAATTGGTCGCATGTCATTTGCTCTATGTGCAACTGATTGAATGTGCTAAACGTAGTTGAAAGGGTTTGGGTGTGAACTTGTCTTAGTCTCTGATCATGACTTGTGTTCAGTAGGTAGTAATGGTCGAAATGGTCCCTTATTGCATTTTTCCATTAAGCTTCAATTCAGACTCAAGGATTCAAAAGTAGCTTGTTAGATTTTTACATTATGAAAACCTTATTGGTTTTTTGCTTCGTTGATTTTTATCAACCAAGTATTTTGGGGTTTTATTGTCTGTTTTATCTGAACCACTGTGTAATGTGGATTTTAAAAAGCACTTTATAAGTAATCTTGGGGTCTTTTTCTGTAGTTGGTTAAAATTATGTTGAGCAGGTATCGAATACTGATTTGATTGCAGCTCATAAGTGTTACTTGCTACCATCGAGTTATCACTGTTTAGTGACTGCAAAAGAATAGTGCAGGTTAATGAAAACACTTATTGACTTTAAAAAGGAGTAATCACAGAAATGTTGATAATTTAACTGCCGCTTAGCACCAGACGCTGAGCAAACATGCAATATAGTTTATTCAGCTCAGTTTTCCTAACCCCTGCTAAAATGTGAGGCCAGCTTTTGTTTTGTGTGAATGGAAGACCAAAACTGAAATTTTAGATTTAGCTGGCTCAGGTTGGACGTAGTGTAAGTGAAAGTTGATACACTTTGTGTTCCAAAAGTAGTTATACAACTCTACACATTTCTTTACTTTTAGTTATCATTTCACCATGCACCTTTATACTGTTCATCTTTATCTGTAATAATGTTACTGCCTGATTGAAGTGTTAGGCTGTTGTGATTTGTGGCTGCTGCTCCCCGGTCACTTACAACAGGGAGCCGACGTTCCCATTAATTATCAGTCACCAGGCTGACAGCTTTTTTTTTCCTCACTTCTGCTCTTTGATTGGTGAAGTCTGTTGGGAGATGAGCCCCTAGATGCAATCCAACTGGGGTCCTTTGAATAGAGAAATGTTGTTGAACAGCAGAAACAGAAGAAATTAAATAGCTTTAAAACTCTCGCTCCTTTTTCCTTCTCCTTTTTCATCAACTTGCTGCAATATGGCGTCATTAGATACATTCCCTGGAAAGCTCGTGGTAATGAACTGAATAGGGAGCAATCATTGTCCCTTGTCTCACCCACTAGCAGCCCTTAAGATGTTAATGCTGTCCGTCTCCCTCCAGCTAGGGCAATACTGTGCCAATGCTGAGCAAAGTTTGCCACAGGGGGCAGAAAATGGCCCCCTTTAAATGCTTTTTGTGCTGCAGGTGTTGCAGTTTCACATTTTAAGTGGCTTATACTCCTGCAAAGCTGAATTTCTTGGGGGGTTAGCACTTGCCCTTTGCCAAAAAAACACCGGCTGCTTGCAGACATTTCATCGCCTGTGTCTTGCCAGTGGAGAGTTGAATGGCAGGGAGCTTGATGCACCAGGTTCAATTAGTAGTGCATCCTCCAAGGTGTGGCACCCGTCATGGAAACATTTGACAGACAATCTGGCAGCTGTTTAATTGTGTGGCCCAGACAGAAGCTGACTGGATGACAGTGGCACGCTGTACGTTGTTATTCGCAGATTGAGGAGGGTGGAAAGAATAACTAACAAGCATCCCTCGTTATCTTCCCATTACAAGTCCCAGGAAAAGACGGGCAGAGGGGGTGAAGGAGGATGAGGTGACAGAAAACAGAACCAGATTATTCTGCTTCGTCACAAAGGTCTGAGCCAGACAATACTCCAGGTTAATAAGATGAGATCGAGCATACACAAATGAGTATCAGCCACTGCCTAATTTGTTTTGCCTGCATAAAAGGGACGATCTATGATTGCATGCTGGTCAAAATATTAAACCATCTACACCTATTTGTTATTTAATGGGTGGCCCTCACTAAAAATGTAGACAGGCCCAACTGATAATATCATAATGTTGATGATATGTCATCATTCCCCGCAGGCACTTGGAGAGCAGAAAATGGAATCTGATTCTACATGACTTAAACGATGCTATCTTTATGGCCAATAAATCCTGTTAGAGCCGTGTAAAAGATAGGCTTTTAATTCTGACTTTCCCTCATGAGATGACATGACCCTCTTTACTCATTGAGTAGAGAAACAGAGCTCTGAATTACATAAGTGGAGACATGCAAACCTTTATAGCAAAGTGTTTTCTTGTTCAATATTATTCAGTATTTCAATACTTTCCGACTCTCCTGCCCTGTTTGTGGCAAGCCCTTTTGTTTCTACTAAGGATTAAGTCTTTTATAAAACATATGCATTTTTACAAAAGGTGCAGTAATGTCTTTAAGCTGCTGGTCCCTGTAGTTTTTAACAAATGTTACTAAAACAGGAGTGAATAAAGCATTTGTTGGGGACTATTTTCAGTCGTGGATTAATATGCTTTTGATTCTCTAATTCTCTAATAAGTATTTGCGGCAGCAGGACGGCGTATGTGGGATTGATTCAAAGTAAGCTACGGTGTCCATGTTCATGGAAATTATGGAGCATTTCTCCCAGTGCAACAGTGTGGCTCATTGATGTGTTTTTAATATTTTTTGGACAACGATGGAGTTCTGTAGCACAGAGGAATAAGGTGTACTGTATTTCCGGCTTTGACCACACAGGCATTACTTGTTAGTACCATTGACTGTTGGGTTTGGTCTTCATAGAATTTGTTGACAGTTAGAAAAACACAGAATATAGCTGGACTTAACCTTTATAACGCAATACTTAGATTATAGGATATTTATATTGCTATTGGTCAACATTAAGTCAGTGGTTTTCAAAACCCAAACTCTACGCAGTTGCATTAGTTTAATTCAGACTTTGTCGCACATGACTTATCACAATCAGTGACCAAGCTGTTTATCAACTGGACCCGGGGACCATCAGAGTTAGTATAGGAAATAAGCTACTTATGGTGTTTCTGCCAAGAGGATCAGATTGGAATTGATATGGGAGAGTAGCCTGTGATCCTCCCCCTCAAGAGATGAGTGCTTGGCTGGGTGCAGGCTAAGGATTTCGTCCATCTCTGGCACCAGGGGTGGTTGAAGGATTGTGGATGTGAGCCAGTCAGTGGCAGGTGGATGATGCAGATGTGAGGGGTGTGGGCAGAGAAACCGTGTAGACTGCCTTTTTCCAGTGCAACCAGCTCAGTCTTGTAAGGAGAAATATGACTGCTTCAGATCTGTTTATCAGAAAAGACAAAGTCCATCGTGTTATCCCATGTTGCTCTTAGCCTGCTCTAAATTCTCTCCCACTGATGTGGAGTCCAAAGGTAGGAATTCAGAATGTAGCTGATCTCCCTGTGAACATGGAGGTTATGTGTTGGGTCTGTGAATGACAGCTCATGAAATTCCAGGAGACACTGATGTCATCTGGAAATGAGTGTGGTGGAAGTGGAGATGTTCTCATTATCCGTCCAAAGGATGATTTCCCTCATCCCCCGGCCCTCAGCACACTGACAGAACTTCACAACCTGGCTGAACTAATCAGCCATTTCCAACACTTCGTTTTTATTCTTGCATTAAGTTCATTGTCAAGTTCAGCCCTCTTTTCTCAAGCATCTTGTCTGTGAGCAACAAAACAAAAGTAATTAGTTTCTGTCTGTGCTACAGGCTTCTGTAGCTTCATCTTATCTTTCACAAGCATATGCATATCCAGAGGAGCGGAGAAGAGTTAATGAACTATGAGGGTTTAGAAAGGGCTACAAAGAGAAACCACAGTGCTCAAGAGAGTTTGGGAATGGCCCGATGGCTTGTCTTCCGGAATATAATACAATGTGCATCTCAAGTCCGCCTGCTTAGCTGGTGAGACAAATTGAATCAACTCTTGGAGTAGTGTCTGCTTGTGTAATGACAAGTACAACTGACGCACTCAGAAACAAGTGGGAGAAGGAAATGATCTAGCCTTTCCCTGAAACAATGCATGTCTCCAGTAATAGATTATGACACAAGTCACAGAGGAAGCAGACATTTAGAAATTGCATAGCTGCTCATTGTGTCTGAAGCAGCTGTCTTTACTCACTTCAGTAATCTTGACTGCTCTTTTTTCTTGTGTATTTCAGGATCAGTATCTTGAATATGTTGTACTTCGCCTCAGTGTTTTTTTATAAATTGATATTCCTCCTTTCTCCCCCTCCCCCCATCATTCTACTCACCCCCAGGTTTGCAGACTCTATTCGGGGGATGCTGAAGCTGATTCTGGTGCTGATGCTGGCGGGAGCCTCGCTCTCCTCTACCTGGTTCACACTAACTTGTCTGAGCAGAGTCACTCACCTCCCCTCCACTGCAGGTGGGTCCACAGCAGCATCACTGTCAAGGTGACATTGTATACAGGCAGTGTAGCTGGGAGACTCTGATACAACCCAGAGCCAAAATGAATACAGTGGGCAGTTCAGGGGTCTATTTCAGATTTATTTGCACACAAAAAAGGGCAATCCACTCTGAACTCTTCTATGGATTAGTTCTAGACCAGCCCACAGGCGTCTTTTCTATGTATTGCAATGTAGTTCATACAGTCCAGTGTGTAAGTGTTTGTACAGTGAAACATCCCATGTTGGGTTGGCTCTGTACTGCATGCATTATATTTAACGTGTTGGATTTTAAATTTACCAGTGATTATGAGGTTCAAGTGCTGACTCTCAAATTAAATTTCAGAGCCTTCACATCCACATCAGATGAACAATGTTGGAATTGTAGCCCTTTTTATGCATATTCCCCCAATTCTAAGGGCCTGAAAGTTAAACACAAACTAAGATAAAATCAGCATATTTAAAGGTAGCCTGTGGAGTTTATGTGTAAACAAACACGGTTTACATTCAGTGTTTGTCACCGAAACACATAATCGATGTCTTTGAAGCCTGTCGTTGCTCCATTGCACTACTATTTGTCAAAAACTCCACACCCTTTATACGTAAATATCCTTTGCAGTTAATAGCTGTCTGAAGTCTACGACGCACAGACATCAGCAGACTCCTGCTTTCGCCCCTGGGGATGTGCTGCAGCCAGCTTCACGTCTTGCTTGTCTTGAAGCCTTTTTGCCCTCAGTCAGGTCTTCAGCAAACAAAACATATGATCAGCTGGAGCTAGGTCATGTGACTATCTTGGACGCTAAATACTAAATACTCCATGACTGCCTTGTCTGGATTGACATTGACATTGACTATGTATTAAAAGTGTCATACACTGTTCACCCAGAACGGATGTAAACACCATGAAAGCTTAAAGTCACCACGAAAACCATTACTGTTTCATTTCAGGTGTTAGGGTACAGAGCCAAAACGATCAAAAATAAAAAGTCACTTTCCAACCACTTACAGACAGACTGTCCTGTACATTTGGTACATATTCAGTAGAACCAATCCATTAGTAGACGTCACTGATAAACCCATTAGGGACATTAGTGGACTTAGCTGCCTTTTCCTAAGCCAAACGAATAAGCGTACCAGCATGTCGTTCGAAGCACTGATTCTAGCCATCATCATCCATCATCATTCTCCGGGCCCTGGCACTGCTCTCCGTCTGTCTCACTTCCTCTTATCCCACACACTGCCAGTGTGCAGCAGCCAGGCTCCAACCTTGTTCATGCACCTGGCATATCATACGAGAGGGTGGTGTGATACTGCAACAGAATCTGCCAAAACTCCTCATTATCCCAGTGTGGGATGGTCAGTAGCTCACACAAAGATCAGAGTAATCTGTAGTTTCTGTGAACAGGTGACCAGTCGTTCGGTTTTACTGTGGTCCTATCTAAAGGCCTTGACATCCTCCAATGAACTTCACATTATTCAAAGCAGCAAGAGTGTTCACAGACACATGTCAGCCCGAAAATAAGAAACCACCCACCTCCACCCGGTTTTTGCAAAACCTGTTCACTTTCTTTTTTGGTTATTTTTTTTTAAAATAAACACTTTTAATATGTTTTCCGGGTGTGGCTAGTAATAAAGTTGAGCCAAATTATACTTGATGCCCCTGCATAGCAGCAGGGGTCTGTGTGGTTTTAAGTTTCTTCATCTTCCCAAGTATTTTTCTGGGGGGGGGGGGGGCGGCATTTTATGCCTTTATTGCAGTGTTGACAGTAAAGAGATTAAAGCAAATAAGGGTGGAGAGAGATGGGGAATGACGTGCAGCAAAGGTCCACAGATGGGGAAGTTGCAGTTCATAGTCGGCACCTTTCCATCAGTCACATACCCGCACCCTCTCTCGTGAAGCTCTCCATGGCAGATAAACACGTTACACACTCTACTAGCCATCCGAAAACCCCTGTGGGGCTTACTCTGCACTTTGGGTTAAGGACTGTCGGTCGGACAAAACAAGCAATCTGATGAAATCCCCTTGAGCCTTATGAAACGGTAACAATTTTCTGAAAATTTATAGACCAAAAGATTATAATCTGCAGATTAATCAATAATGAAAATAATTGTTTTAGCCCCAAATGCATAAATGTCTAGTCCTCAAATGTAATACGGCCCCCAATATAATTTCTAGAAAAAAAACATTGTCTTGTCTTCAGGCCAGTGAGGTACATCCCATGTTCTTCTGCTGCTGTGCTCACCACGTGTCTTACGTCCTTCAAGGGATCTCCTACTGCCTTCTGGGAATTGGTGCCAGACAGCCTAATTCAATAACGAGAGGGGAAAAGTGCAGTGGTTGAAAGGCTCTTAAGTGTTTGATATCAGTGCTTCATTAAGGTTGAATAAAGACGAGCAGAGGAGAAGGCTGCCTTTGCTGGCTGCATGGGTGGCTCCTGAGTTCCCCGTCACAGGCAGCCGGGCAGCCACACGAGGGCCCTCAGAGGCACTGTGATTAAAGGGACGTGCAGGCTAATGGGGAGCTCATTTGGACCAATCTGCTGTGATAAGGGAGATGGAGGGTGCCGTGATGCTCCAGAGGTGATGGCTTAATCTCTCCGCACATCCACTCTAATACACATTCACACATTCTACTTTAGGCCCCAGCCAAAGGACTGCAGCTGAGACTAGACCCTGAGCTGCAAACTCACTGAACGCTTTCTGATGGCTCTGCAGACATGAACACACACACGCACACATATATCCACACAGTTAACAATGAAATGCTGTATGTTGTAGCAATAAGCCTATATTACTCAAAACTCTGCAAAAGGGATTCATTGTGGGAAGTAGATTGAGCCTGTCAGCACATCATGACTTTTTAAATAAAAAATGTACTACTATACAGACAAATTGTTTTTTTCAATTAAACCAAGAAGTGCACCCAAATTAAACCAGCAGCAGCCAGCTTGGACTGTAACATTCTCGGCATGCTTGAGGTCAGTTGATAGTTGAAGTCCCTCTTTATGGAGTGCTATAAGGGCTGGATATCAAACATCAATAGTTTCTTGGTATCGAGTATCAAGTACCAAAGGTGACAGGGAATGCTTGGTCAGATTCATAACCAGAAAACATGAAATAGGAATGTGATATAAACAACTGAAGTAAGCCAGAAACACACGGTTCAAAGGACAGAAACCTGACTGATTCAACATGTGACACTGCAGCTTAGGCGAAGGCGATGGTGGAGTTCAGGGAAATGGTCGATGGATCCATACACCTGCGGTATTTTGGTTTTGTCTCTGGTAAATTGTCACCTTCAGGGTTGGCATTCTAATTGAAATGTTGTTTCTGGATGAGGGTTCATCATAAATTGCAGTGCTGCTGAGAACAAATGTTACAGTCGGTGTTGCTGTGGAAGGTGGCATAAATCACCACTGCCGTTCCATAAACGTGACCAGTTTGCCATCCTTTTAAAAGGTCAGATGGGATTTTATAGCCTTTTACGTCACCGTTTCCAATCAAACTGTAACTTATTGTTGTTCTACTGTTGATTTTGCCCTTTCGCAGCCATCCTGTACACATCCTGCATCCTGGTGGGCATTTTCATTAACAGCAGCGTGCCAATATTCTTCGAGCTCTTCATCGAGACCGTGTACCCGGTCCCTGAAGGCATCACCTGTGGAGTGGTCACTTTCCTGGGGAACCTGGTCACCGGTCTGCTCCTCTTCTTCCTCACCTTTTACTGTACAGGTAAGACAGGAGTACTGCATGTACACAAATGGGGAAACAATATGGGATGAAATCCCTGTTGCCGTAGTACTCTTTCGAAATATAAATGCATTTGTTCATTCTTTCGTACTGTACCAGCTAGTCCCTATTTAGTGTCATGGGGTTAGGGTAACGCCACTTCAATGGTTCTTTTGTATTTCTTATTATTGTCCAAAAAAAGTCTAAACCCTGTGAAGTTTTTGGTCCATTCAGGAGCTTTCTGTCCGCCTGTACGTTTCTCCCACCTCCCAAAAGCCACAGGCTCCATTGTTTTCAAAAATCCATTTCAAGCCCTGCAGATGCTGCCGATAAAAGGCGGACAGTGGGAAAATTAGGCTACAATGCGACTGACACATTCAGCACAAAGAAAGAAAACTCCCTATTGTAATTTAGCCTCAGATTTATCTTTGAGTTGGCTGCCTGGCAGAGTTTGATATTATAATTTGGGCTCACAGCAGAAAGGACAGCATGTCATCTGCTTCTCTTCTGCCTCTGCAGATTTCATAGGAGAAAGCGAAATCATAAGTAAACCAAGCTCAGTCATCCATGTAAGCGCCTGAGTGCGAGTGTGTACATGTGTGTATGTTGGTGTGTACTCAGGACCCTGTTTTGTTCCATGAGTGCCCGCCTGTCTTCGGTTTCATTAACCGTCCCTGTAAGTTTGGCTACGTCACGGCACCAATCAGCTGGCATGATGCATCCATCTCTGACACACTCCTACCCTGTTTGTTTGAGTAAATAAGAGATATATTTTCAGACCTTAATAAATATTCACGAGCTTCATCCTCCTCCTCTGCCAAGTCCCTCTGATTGCTACGAGGCTACTGACAGCTGCTGCCTGACAACTGTATCTTGATCCTGCCTTCTGGGTTGTCTTGCCAGTGCAGGTGGATATGATTCTTGTTTGACCTGAACAGCCGTCAGGCCCAGAGGCCCTCGGGGGCCCGCTAACAAGTGCGACAGCCGGGGCACCAAACCAGCTTGTCTTGTCGAAAACAGCAGACATTTACAAACATTTACATGACCCATACACACAAGATTTTAACTAACTGGTGATCATATTTCTGATTAAATGGTTAATAATTTTAGGATACTGTGGTGATCATTCGTTTTAGGGGTTGTATTGGCTCCCAGCTATTCAAAACATGTAATTGAAGGATTGCAGCGCGATTTCTGACACATCTATAGGCTTCCACGTCCTCATTTGTGCACCTCCTATTTCCTGTTCTCGATGAGGAAAGAATTTAGTTTTCTGGATGGTATATTCCAAAACGTACCTGCTGCTCTCGCAGCTTTTTGTACCCAAATAGATTTTTAGAGCAGAGATACTCTGAGCTCTGATTGTTTTCCTGCCAAGGTGGCTTGTAAAATAGCCAAAGTTACCAGCGACTGCCAAAACACACATTTGGCACTTAGTTGGTATCGAACCATAGCAAAAAGGGGAATTTAAGAAAGTCATAATCTCTTATTTTAGGGTTATACAATCTGATTTTTCACAGATAAATAATCTTGTCCAGCACCATTTGCATTAGACGCTGGTCTCCATGTGTACTAGTAAGATACAAGACTTAAAACCTGCAGTGGATGGTATTGTTGTCACACTAGTTACTAGATGGTTTTACTTACTTTAAGACTCAAACAAATCTTTTCTAGGCAAGACAAACCAACACAACAAATACTGTTTTGTAAATGTTTTGCTGAATTGGCTAAAGGCACGGTATGTGGGATAGTCAAAATTGTGCTTGATTCTTGACATAAGTTGAATGAGCCTTATTTTAAGAGGGTGGAGCCCTTAAGTGCACCTTTGGCCGAGGACTACAGCACTCCACTGCAACCACAGAGACCTGGTTTCAAGTTTTTTGCCAGGACAACTGGACACAGATACAATGCAGATGCAGGTTTGGCTCAGTATGTGTGACAGGCGGAGTTTGAAGGATTGAGAATGAAGCTGGAGGGATGTTAAGTGGATTTGTTCAATTTAGTTGTAGTTATTTCCACAGTGAAAAGAACGGTAGTTAAGGGGGAAACTCAAACAGAAATGAAGCTGTTTGAAAATTGTGATCCAGATGACAAGCAACGTGTCTTGAATTGTCTAAACCGGTTGTATGTCAGCGTGGTGATGAATCATAGATTAGACAGCAATATACCAGGTGTGGAGAGACAGCTTTCGGTGGATAGAGGAGGTGCAGGCCAACACACACACAATCACCCGAGTAAGACTCATAAAGAATACATGATGTATCCTCCGCTCGACACTTCTCTCTGCAGTGCTGAATGACAGACTGCTTGGTGTGTGTGTGTGTGTGTGTGTGTGTGTGTGTGTGTGTGTGTGTGTTCATCTGAATGTGTTGCATGTTTTGCATGCACTGCTCCTCCGTGGGTGCGAACGTATGTGCTTGTTTTTGAGTGAGTGTGTGTGTGTGTGTGTGTGTGTGTGTACCATTTGTGCGGGAGAGCCGAAGGGTGTCTGGTGTCCTGAGATGGATCCTGACAACTTGCCTGCGACAGCCGGAGAGAAGATCTAGCTGAGATGGGGCTTTTGCTGCATTTTTCTTCACTTCCCACCCTGAAATCATCTAATAGATGCATCGTAACTTTCTTGACAGAAAGTTCACACTGCTGCAGGCATGCGAGCATTGTAATGCGAGCTTGCGGATAAATACCTGAGTGGTAGATTGCCACTGACCATCTACTTGCGCAAAGTGCCTGTCGGTACCAACTCGTTGAAGTCTACTGTTTGTGCCCCATCGGCAGGTAACCAACCTCTGTTTGCAGGGCAGAGCTGATAGAGCAGGGCCATAAAGCCATTTAATATGGAAATCATGATATGGAAATCATGTTCGGTATCCTTTGGACTGTGGCCGACAAGGGCAAACGCACTGCAACTTAAGACGACACATGGAAATTAAGAAAGCCTCTCCATTCATTTGACAACACATGAGCAGGCTTTAGAAAACACGCTGCGAATACACACAACTACAACAGAAGTGTTTCCAGAGGACACTAAAAGTGTTGCCACGGTCTGAGACTCATGAAGTTATTGAAGTCGGGGTCCGTGTATCGTCCATATATGTTTATGTTGTGGGTTTCTGACTTCTGGTACTGCGGTGCTCTGCGCTGAAAGTCGCCTCTGCATGTAGCCTGCCTCGCAAGACCTTGCTGAGCGAAAAAGTGGAATGCTGTCAGTAATTTTGATGATTTGTGAGGAGATTCTGTGTTTATCACATGCAGTATATTAACCTTTACTATCCTACCACCAGTGTTGACAGACAGCATGTAGCCTGCATGATAATCCTATAGGTGTGATTAGACCAGAAATACACACATTAGACTGTCGTCCGTCTGTCGTCACTAGTGGTGTAATGGATCACAAAACTCACGGTTCCAATCACATCACGGATCAGAAAAAAAGGGGGAGGAGACAATTTTTTTCCATTTGCATTTCCATTTATTACATGAAAACTTACAGCCAGGAACTTTTGGTGTCTACATACCGTTACAGTTTTGTCCACCACCCTTCTTCTGTCATCATTATATTTTACGGGGAAGCCCAGATGCTCCTATACGTGCGATTTAAATGATGTAGGCGGCTTTTCAAGTTCTTCTACTCCGCCGCTGGCCATTGTTGGCTTATTAACATGCCCTGTTCACGTGAACGCACGACTGTTGTGTGTAGTTTCACTGAAACTCAGCATCCAGTTTAAAATAATGCAATGACTTAAAAAGCATTATCAGCAGAAAAACTATCTTTAACTATCGCTAAACAATTTAGATGAAAACGCAAAAAAAAAAAGCGCAATTAATCCGCGTGCGTGCCGAACCGTGGCTCAGGTCAACTGCGATCCGTTACACCACTGATGAACCTGGTTATCAGATATATATTATATCTGAACAGTAGTTTTGGATGAAAGCCACAAGCCGAAACGCATTGGTCTTCAATTTACTGTAATTTTCAGTTTCAATTTCAAAATGAGCGGATTATCCGACCCGACTTCATGAGTCACAAACCTTTTTCCTGTCCTCCTGCGTCCTCTGGAAACACTTCCTTGGTCCTTTTGTGTATTTGCAGCACATTTGTGTATTTGCAGTGTGTTTTCTTACGGCTGCGCATGTGTTGTCAAATTAATGAAGAGGTTTTCTTAATTTACTTGTGTTTTGTCTATTTGCATGTGTTTTCTTAAAGGTCCAGTGTGCAGGATTTAGTGGCATCTTGCGGTGAAATTGCAGTTTGCAGCCGTTTGAATGCCATTCTCCTCACCCTCCCGTTCCTAGACTGTAGAAGAAACTACGGTGGCTGTGAAACTCTCAAAAAACGCGAAAGGCCCTATCTAGAGTGATTGGTTTGTCCATTCAGGGCTACTGTAGAAACATGGCGGTGCAACATGGCGGCCTCTGTGGAAGGGGACCCGCTCACCGTGCAGATAAAAACAGCTTTTTCTAAGGTAACAAAACACAACAGTTCTTATTTTCAGGTGATTATACACTAATTAAAACATACGTATGAATATTATATTCCATTTCTGCCAGTAGCTCCTCCTAAACGTGCTGGAACTTGAAGTTGCAGTGCGTTTGACCTTGTCGGCCAACGTCCTTATAGCGAGATAAGGATAAGGCTGGCATTATTCTATATTTTTCTTATTGCCAGAAAATCTCATCAGAAGACCAAAGCCAAATGTGTTGAAAGTCCGACTCTCAACACTTTCCAACCTCCCTACCCTCTCTGTGGATCTCCTTTTCATGCCCATTCATTCCTACTGAAGATAAGATAAAGAAATTGTTTCATGGGGTTTTTTTTTTTCAAAAGGCTCCGCAAATTCCTAAAACAGCTGGGCACTTCAACATTACTCAGGCAGGAGGAAATAGTGCATTTGTTTGGGGACTATTTTCAGATGCGGATTAGTACACATTTGGTGCTGTAGTGAGTATTTCAAGCAGCAGGATGGTGTATGTGGGATCGAGTCACAATACACCACAGCGTGTGTGTTCATGGTAATGAAGGAACATGTCACCCAGCGCAGCAGTGTGGCTCACTGATGTGTTTTTAACAGTTTCTGGACAACAATGGAGCTCTGTGGCACAGAGGATTAAGACGTATCAGACTCTAGATACACAGACAATATTTGTTAGTCGGATCAATTCATTGTTGGTTTTGGTCTTTCGATGCGATTTGTTGATAATAAGAAAAATGTTTTAACATCTTCATTATCATTGTTGAATGTTGTCTTTTCTAGCTCTTTAGGCAGTGTTATAGTTAAGTCATTGGATAGTCTGGGCTTAATTGACTCTTCAGTACAATGAACAGTAAATCGTACTTGTTTTGTCATCGTGTTTCCTCAAGTACTAATAGTGATCCCCACCGGAGCTCGACCAATGATGTCAACATGGCCAATAATCAGCCAATTTTAGCTTACCACAGACACAGTATGTCCGGGTCAGGATATGTGTCACTTGATTATTAAATAAAAATGCAGTACAGGAATGCCAATTTTTTAAGGCCATTTAGAAACGGGCGTTGCGTTACATAATTTGTCCATCTGAAAGCACTGACAAGTTATTTTTCATCAGTAAAATGTCCGACTTCGTACAAATCTTTGCTATTCTTTAATAACCAGATCCATCCAAGCTCTTTTTTTATGTTAAGTTTGAAAAAAACGAATATCGACTCAAAATACGGTTTGGATCGGGGTGTAATCCTTACACTTTATCTATGTATCTATATATATATACATATGTATGTGTGTAGAAGATTTTTACCCAAGTATACTCTGCATCTACTCAGAAAATTGGCCTGGATGTTAAAACACTGGAATCATACTCAGTGAATTAAAAAAGTGCTGTTACGGTTAAGGTAGTTTGTTTGGTTGAACCCAGAATACAAGGCAGGACACAACGTCGGCGGTAGGGGAACAAATAAGG
>CM022488.1:7118650-7134576 GCA_011952105.1 Coreoperca whiteheadi | reverse complement strand
GTTAAAAGAAAAAGATGCCCCTCTTTTTTTTAAACCCCCCCCTCCGGGCCCGCCCCTATAGGCCCCCCCCCCCCCCCCCCCGGTGGCTCAGCTGGAGATGAGCTCATGCTCTGTTGCTGGCTAGAAGTAAGGTCTCTGGGGCGAGTCTGCATGCAACAGACTGCTGAAGTCTGGTTCCTGTTAGTGGCTGTATGTGTGTGTGTGAGAACGAAAAGATGCTGATTGCACCTCGTCTACACAATTATTCTGTTCATGATTCTTTGAACTGGTGCCATTCAAGCTGGCAGGAACGCCTGACCTAAGCCAAGACTTTTTTTTTGTCAAGAATCAAATTCACAAATTACATGAAAAATAGCTGGTAGAAATGAATGCGGCCCTGCGCAAGATCAGTTCGGATGGTTTTCGTTTGGGTGTGCCTCAAATTATTGCACGGCATTTACAAACCGGGCCTGCAGGGATGTAAAAGGAATCCACTGCTGGTTTATGGTTTCTGTTTGGTTTTAGAGGCGCCGTACACATGCTGACGTGTTTTGTTTTTTGCTTTTCTGTTTATTGACAGTCAGTTTATTGACACAGTTTCAGCTTTTTCCTCCGCTTCCATCCTCTGTCCCCCGTGTTCTCTGTGCACTGTGTTAAAGCCAAATCTTAGAAATATAATACATAAAATAACAAAGAAAAAGGCTAATTGTACACATAAAATGAACAATGTAAACCTGCCAAATAAGTAATTGATACATTATATCGTGGGTGTGTTTGTTTGTTGGAAATCCAAGAAATCGTCCCAAGGCAGGGTTGTTGAGTTGCCTCAAGTGGTTGTCAGCCAAATGCACTGAGCTGTTTCTATAAAAACTATTGTTTTTCAGTGAACCTTTATAATGAATTTGGAATGATTGCAGTGGCCGAACAGCCTTTGCTGTGGCATTGTTTTAGGGTGGTCCTGGAGGATTTAAATTCATAAACAGAAAAGATCATCGAAGGATGAACCAATCAGATCTTCAAGTGGACCAAAGTAAATCTTCACTTGCTGAACTTTTAAATTCATGTCTGAGACAAAGAGAAGTGGCAGGAAACACTAACCCACAGCAGAAGAGCTGCTTCAACCCAGTTTTATCTGACGTGGAAATTACTACAAAAAGAGGAGCCCTTTTATTCACACAGGGGCCGAAAACACTTTTCTTTTTTACAATGAGGCCTCGAAGCAAATACACTCAGCTTCCCCGACAAGCATGGGACAAAAGAGGTGGCTGTGTTTTCTTGTCAGAGAGCGATAAGGTAATGAAACATACATTTCCCACTGTTCATACACACAACGCTAACTGTTTATCAGCAGCAGGAGTTCAATTCCAATTTCTTCCTCTGGCTCGTTTTCAGGGCTGGACGTGGTATCGTAGCGCTCTGGGGTCTGTGGGGAGGGGATGGAGACACACAAGTGAAACAATAGTTTTCTTTTTTTACCCACAAGCAATTTGGGCATTTTGGCTTTTGTCGCTGTGTCTGTCAACGACTGTGAAAGCAGCTGGCTGGCTGACGAAAACTGGTGTCGCTGTCACTGCGTCTGACATTTTTATACCCCATCTTATTGTTTTCTCCTTTTAGACGATGCTTTTTACATTTCCCTGTTGTCCTCCCATTGAGACGCTGCTGTGTTTTCTTCCTCTTGTGACTAAAACTCACCGGTGTCTCTCTTCTAGCGTTGCACCTCAATGTCTCCTTGGGCCTCCCTGAGCTCCACAAGTCCCTAATTGACTTCTCTCCAGGATTATGAAAAATGAGCCGCGCTTTCAAATGGCTCATTTAGCAGAACTGCTATCACAGTGCCTGTTACTTTATCTTCAACATATTAAAAAGGGCTAGGTGCTCTTGATTAGGAGCGATGGGCTGCAAAAGCCCAAGTTACCGGCATTTGACAGCTGGCCACTAATTTGCCAATTCGTCACTGGTGAGTTTTAGGTATTTGGCCGCTCCTGTGGGAAAACACAACATAAGCTATAAATGCTCCACCAGTATAAATAAAAACCAAGGGACAGACTTTTGGGAGATGGAAGGAAGACGCACGCCTGCGGGCACGCAGTGGGTTGATTTAGTGTTTACAGAGCGTTTTGGTCACAGGTTTATGGGCTGTGACAGTTGCTGTGTGACAGCCGTGTGTCCCAAGCTACATATCAAAGTCACACATGCTCATTACTTGCAAGTTGCTCTGTATGAAAGCATCAGCTAAGTGCATACACATAAAAGCAGCAAGCTAAGCACTCTCTCCCAGACAGGACAACAGGTGTGAAGGTTTCTCAGAGTTATTTGACATAGGTCAAGACTTTAACCACGGTTATAAATTAGTGTGCAAGGTAACCGGCAGGTAACCAGAGCAACAGTAAGCCAGTAAGATACGTTGGACTATATCAATGGCATCTTTTTCTATAATGTGTATTGTGGACATTTATTTAAAACATCTATGGTCCACACCATCTGAGTGACTTCCTTTATGTTGTGTGTATATATATATTTAAAATCTTATACTGTATTCTATATTTTAATCTAAACTTTCTCTTTTTATATTTTGTGCCTGGTTAAGACGAAGAATTTCATTGTCTAAGATTCCAACAGCCTCAGTATATGTAACCTCGACATCTACAAAATCCAGATGTCTTGATGTATTTTGACTTGCAAATCACCAAATCAGTGCTTTGTGGTTAGTTCTGCTTCCTGCTACATAACCAAAAAGACTACAAACTTTATAAACTGGATAATGATTTGAGCACAGCTTCTCTTTTTGCCTGTGCTAAGTGGAGTGTATTATTGCATACAGAGAAAATAATGGACCCAGTGGAAAACATGCTTTAGGCCAATAGTACGACGCAGAAGCATTATTTAGCCATTCCGGGGCATAACTGTCTGTTAAGAACATAATGAATATATTTCATGCTGCAAAAAAATGCTTTTGAGAATTTTCTATGGACGTGTTGAGTTTTTTATATTGCAAAATCCTGTCACCGTTGGAATCCTTTCTAACTAACATGATTCAAGCTGGCCACAGCCTCTGCTCTCCAGCTGTTTTAAAAAAAAAAAAAACGACGAGCCTAGAGAGGGCAAGTTGGATAGTTTCACTTTACTAAGAGAAGGGTAAAATGGGATTTCAAAAGGTCAATGAAAACATGTTAGAAGGTCAAGTCAGAGCTGGCTGACTGAAGCTGATGAGCCACGATGCTGTCACTGATGAAGTACCCTTCTTATTATTCCTAAAAGTAGCTGTGTCAAACTTCCTGAGATCTTCTGAGGTGAGAGAAAGAAAAGCATCTACCTGCAAAGCCAGGTTCTGCTTGGCTGAGGCTCCTCAGCTCTAATGCAGGAGGACGTGGCCCTGACGGAAGCAGCATGTCCTCTGAGCAAGAGCAATTATGATAACCATGCAAGCGGAAAGGCTGTAGCCAGAAGAACAGCGAGACAGACTTTGATCCGGCAGGCTGCCTATTTAAATCACAGCTCACCTCCACTGCAGACGCCATCCTCAGCTAATGTAGATGGGCTTTCAAAAAGGAGTCCGAGCCCTCTGCAGGCTCCTGTGGGCTCCTGCTCCTCCATCATGATATGCAGCTGTTTCGCCCCTTGAAACTTCATTTGTTTCTCCTGCCCTTCCTCGTCATCAAAGGTGAGTGAAGGTGCTTTTATTTTAGGTTTCGGTGAGTGATATTTCCTTTCATGGCCATTCAGACGGTATGCTTCAGAAGCCACAGCCGGTGGGGCCCCATTGAAGCACCATGGAGGCTCTGAGGGAACAGTCAGCTCAATGAACTTTCTATCAGAACACAATCCAAGTCTTTGTAAAACTCTTTGAGCTTCGGATCCAGACTGTCCCGACAGAGCTAACGAAAACGTTTTAACAGAAAAGGACTGAAACAAAGAATCACACTCTGGTGTCCAGAGACTTGGGTCAAACAAAGTGTTACACTGAGGGGAGGAACTAATGAACTGTGACACATCAACGTGTTAGATGAGAATAAAAAGCACACATGGCAGAACTGTAATTGAAGCTGTTTCCAAGTTATTTCACAACACATTTGAAATGTCTTTGTTTCAGAGCGGTTATAAACCCCTGTGTCACATCTCTATTTCATTGGTTAGCCAGCTGTCAATCTTGTTTGTTAGCCATTCGGTAATGACAACTATGACCTATGGCGTGGTGGGTGGAACCAGAGAACGGTAGACACATGGCGAGAAAAAAAACCCGTCAAGACCGACAGGCAAATTGAACTAATTCAATATATTTTGGTTAAGCTACAAGCTATTAGTTTTTTATATGGATTTACTGCCTTGTAAAACTTATAATTTAGTTTTACACGGTTTACAAATTTGTTTGGCGCAATTGTTTGTCCGCCATTTAGTTTAATTGAGTGGACTAAAGCTAGTTGACCTTAGCCGTATTAGCTGTGGGTAGCTGGGAAGAGAAAAGACCTCGGTGAGTATAGTGGCTATATTTGACCTGTATTCGTATGTGTGCTTACAAATATTGAGAGCAGATGTTGTGTGAGTGTTGAATTGTTGGCTGGTGTGCCTCTGATACTACCTAACGTTAACACACACACAGGGCTCCAGCAGAAGTGCTAAACACCCGCCACCTGTGTCTCCACCTGAGTGGACGTCGCTGGACCCGCTACCGAGGAGCTGTAAGTCCTGCCGGGGCACCTCTTGGGGGGGGGGGGGTTCACATGAGATCCGGGCTTGTCCAACCGTTAGTGCTAGATAATCGTTAGTGTTAGACAACAATTTAGATTGTCAATCATTTATCAAGCAAAAAACCCCGACACTCGCTGGTTCATTGTAAATTGAATATAGAGGGTTTGCACCTACGTCACGGTTTGGTCAGTTACCCGGATGCGCGGCCATATTGGAGATACTCGGATGTAAACAACAGCATGGACTGCACGGTTAATACAGCACTGAAGACTAGTTTCTACTAATTTATTATGTCTAAACCATGAAAAGAAGCAAAGAATGGGGAGCAGCTTCCTTGTGTTTCTGCTAGATTCGATTTACACGACGTTTGTAGCGTGACGTTAGTGAGTCCTCAGGTGATCGTGGTCCTTGTTTTCCGTTCATATTAACGAACGGCACCCAGTCTGTATACAGGTCCGATCTTTAACCTAGAATACAGTAATAATAAATATAGCACCATTAACTACATTTCAATAACATTGAAACAATAACAACAACAGAAAATATGCAAGTCTTGTACTATTGGACAAGGTTAAGAAATTAGATTAGAATCTGATTTTTAGCCAAGAAATAACAATAGCAACCAGGATTTCAAGGGAAAGAGTCTTGACAACATTCCCGTTTGTTCTTCTTATTTCTTTTCAGCTAGGTGAAATATTAGGCTACTATCTTAACTAATGGTGTAGTGTAATAGTATACTCTCATATTGATATTACGTTGCTGTTTGTTATTTCTTGGCTAAAAATCAGATTCCAATCTTCTAATTTTCTTAACCTTCTCCAATAGTACAAGACTTGCATATTTTCTGTAAAATGTTACTGAAATGTAGTTAATGTTGCTATATTTATTATTACTGTATTCTAGGTTAAAGATCTGACCTGTATACAGACTGGGTGCCGTGCGTTAATATGAACGGAAAACAAGGACCACGATCACCTGAGGACTCACTGACGTCACGCTACAAACGTCGTGTAGATCGAATCTAGCAGAAACATAAGGATGCTGCTGCCAACTCTGTGCTTCTTTTTTCATGTTTTAGACATAATAAATTAAGAGAAATTAGTCTTCATTGGTGTATTAACCGTGCAGTCCATGCTGTTTACAGTATCTCCAATATGGCCGCGCATCCGGGTAACTAACCAAACCGTGACGTAGGTGCAAACCCTCTATATTCGGGTTTTGGCCAGGCCATTTGGAGATCTCACCTTGGGCTGTGGGGAATTGTCTCATTTTCACTATCATTTATGAACCACACAATCGATTAAGTAAATGAAGAAAAAAATAACTTTATTGAGAGTTTCACTGATGAGGGAACATGCATAGTTTGGTTTTATTTGATGAACTGAGTGGAGTTTTGAGGGGAAAATCACCTAACGTTAGGCATTTGCCCGATAAGAAGTTTGAATTTGCCAATTTGGTGCAAGGGTCCTGCTTGAAGTGAATGTCCTCATCTGCCCACGAAGGTGTGTGTGAACACTTCCGCCTATAGCCAATGTAGTAATAAAGAGACCCGGTATGGGTCTGTTTTGGCCTTTGGCAGAGGGGATTCAGTAGGAAGGGATGCGCCTCTCCTGTCAACCAGTTTCAATGCTCACAGAAACTGCAGCAGCGGATGCTAGCAGTTAACATGTGATGTGACTATGAATACGTTAGTTATGCAAAAATAACTTTTTGGCTGAGGGAGTGATATAAAATGAAGAATTCTCTTCACTGTAAACCCCAGAGAAACACTGTTGCATGCATACTTCCAAGATGTAGGAGTAATCCCCCGGCACAGGTAGATGTTGTCCTTCCTGCAACGCTCTGATCGGCTTGGTTGTGTTTCCAATTGGGGAAACTATATTCACAATAATCCGCTCGCAAGTGTCCGTTCTTGTTCTCCGTATGTTTCCCAGACTCATATCTCTGCTATAATGTAGCTTCATAAGCAGCATTCATTTGTTGCTAGTATGGTTAGCAATTTGCATTTGTCATTTGCATCCAGCGTCAGCAAATGTAGCGTTGTTTGCTGCAGAAAAACTAAATTCAGAGGATGTGTGTAAAGCTTTGGTTTGGATGTTGCGCATGAAAGTTCATTCCATTCATTCAGTCCATTTATTTTTTGTTAACATCACATAAAAGAATGTTTAAAAGCTTTATTATAGTAACTGAAAACACATTCTTTGTAGTTTGTGTTTTAGCTGAAACTTTGCAGAATTTGAATCTTAAGTGGTGTCAGTTAAAGTGTCCACCCTCAGTTCTTGGTAAACAAAATACCAGCATTCGACAGAACACTTTTTTTTTTTTCTAGTCATCACTATTAGCTTAAGCTTATGGCATTTTACACTGCATAAATTAGCCTAGCGGATGTTTCCTCTACTCGTAGCTTAGGTTTAAGTCACAGCATCTTCTGACGGAATGGTTGAATTTCAGCGTCCTGCAACGTAAGGAGTTGTCGTCAACTCGAGTAATGTTTGCCTCACCTGTTCCCCCTCCGCCCCAGCTGTGTGCACAGCCCCACCCTCAGTGAAACACAGGCAGCAGACAGAGGAGGGGAGCGATTTCGATGGACTGTACAATATAGAACTGATTCTGAACTGGAACCGGTTCTTGGTTACCATGCCTAGTTGCCACTGATTGCAACCAAAGCCGAAGAATTGGTTGCCAATGGCAACCGTTACTGTCGAGCCCTGCAGAAACAGTGGATAACAGTAATTTATTTGTTTGAATGTACAAACCCCTGGCCTAAAGTTGCAGTTAAAGGTGGAATGATGAGGGTGGGATGTTTTGAGAGCTGGCTGGAGGCAGAAGCTCTGTTGGTACTTGTTTACCTCCTGCTCCGGCTGCTACACCTCCAGCAGCAGGGGAATGGCCACTTGGTGGTTGCTCCTGCTGGCCCACACATAGTAGATTCTACATAACGGTATCTGCTATGGTTATGGGGCTGTTAGAGATGTCTCGAGCGGATCATAAGGTTTTGGGGCAGATCTGGGCATATCAAAAAGCTGCATATGCAAGTGAAGTGAAGATTAGTGTGTGTGTGTGTGTGTGTGAGTGTTTATTTGTGAGGGAAGAACCACCAGTCTGTAACACCCCTGTACAAACATGAGTGGACAATGGCGAGTGTATTTGTAGTTCCCACAACTCCAACTCTTCTCTAGTCAAACAGTCGCATTCTCCCAGTTACATTTTCAGTCATCAGCAATTTATGCTTATCAGCTTAGAAGTTTTGAAGCAGGACCTTCAGTAATCAAGCAGCTTGTGAAAAATAAGGCGGGTCAGCGCGTAGCCCTGTTATTTCAATCTAACCCTAACCAGCAGATACCCAGTATTAAAAGGACTTGATTGGGACATCTTTAGTTTTTATTTTCACTCCTCGATCTCTGCTGTGATGACCTTAGTTTATTCTTATTGGAAGGGTGAAGTCAGATACTAGACTCCAAACAATAGCCTGGCAACGCAATGGTCTGTAGCATGTGAGTTTGCTGAATGACTTAAGATTATCTGTCTCAATGCCAAAAGGAAAATAAAACCAAAATCCAAGTGATTGTGGTCTTCTTGAAACCTGTGAGTTTTGCCTGCGTGACCCCACTGGGCAGAGAGGGGCAACATGTCAGTGAGTGTTCAGGCTGAGTCTGCGGTTTCATTATCCAATCCCTGTTCCTGCAGTAGAGCGAAACTTTGATCTCGACAGCTGCTGTCGACCATCAGCAGGCTGACAGTGACGTCAGAGAGCTGCACTAAGATGCCAAACAGCCACTTGAGCCATAGCAGAGAGTTGTGAAATTAACCTTTTTGTCAACCTGCCCCTGTAGATGGTACATTCCAAAATCTATCAGCCACTCCATTTTTTTACCAGCCACTTTCTTAACAAGTGTTCTGTCGATATGTTGCCCATCGAGATGCGCTGCTTAGCAGTTCTGCGCAGTCTCCCTGAAATATTAGCGATATTATAATATAGTATTTCAACATGCTCCCCATATTCTTACAGTATACGTGGCGTGAGTAGTGCTGTAATATAAAACTATTCTGTAGTGGGAGCATTATTTGATATTGGTCTATCGAAATACCCTTCCCCAGAAATCTTAAATAAAGATATTATAATAGAGTATCGAACTGTGCTCCCCATATTCTTACAGTACACTTACCCCTGTCTGTAATCAAAAAACATAAATAAAGATGTCATAATACTGTGAGTTATACCTTTATGGGATATACATAACTCATAATGGAAACACTTATAAGGTAGCATGTTTCGACACGGCAGCGTAAATCGTCCAGCAGTGTGCAACTGCATGTGAAAAATCAAGATCTACAATATTCGTGCAATAGGCTGTTTTATTTCATACGGTAAATATTTAAACTCTTAAGGAAAACGCTGATATACTCTCTCTCTCTCTCTCTCTCTCTCTCTCTCTCTCTCTCTCTCTCTCTCTCACACAAACACATTAGAATGATTATTTCCAAATAAAGCTATTCAAGTCATCTAGTGAAATATCCTTTTCTTTTTCATGTCGCAGAAAAACAAAATAACGCAATGTCAGTTTTTTCTAATATCGTGCAGCCCTAGAATAAACAATTAATCAATAAAATAATCAAATAGGAGGAAAATATTTTTTAGTCGCAGTCTAAAAGCATTCGCTCCAAAGGCAAATTTGACGCTGTCAAATCACACCAAAGACGCTCTGAACCGTCTCTGATCACACAGAGCTTCAGCGCCTTGTGCGACAGTAATGAATAAAAGCCCCTTTGAAGATGTGAGGCAGAAAATTCCTCACTTTTCAAAAATGTCCTCACACTCAGTCTAAAACTTGAACTTGAACTTGAAATGGTTCTCAGAAAGATAGAAGTACAAGAGAACACACACAGAGCAGACACTGTACATCCATCTAAATTCATTTCAGTTGTGTAGCTTTTGATTGTGCCGAAACTTCACCGCAGTGTTCAGCCTGTTCCTGTGAAGGTGTTGTAAACCTCCTGATCCCTTCACCAACAGCAAATGAGAGCAGAGCAGAAACACGACGAGAGACCTTGTAACGGTGAACCTGTTTGTCGTGTATGGGGTAAACACAGTGGAGCCCTGGTTTGCCTGCCGCGAGCGCCACAGGCTCAGGGAGGGCTTTACCTGGGATGGAAGTGGGGGAGCAGAGATGAAAGTTGTTGCCAACGCTTCCTGCGATGCTTAAAACCCAAAAGCTTGCAGCTATTTTCCGGATTGACTGATTTCACAACTGGGATGCAGAGCAAAACTGTGCACAGCCAGACTGTAATTCTCCACATTCCTGGCTTCAACGCCCACATGCAGCGCTGATCTCACGGGAGCGCCCATGAACGAGAAATCTGGTTTTTATGCACTTCCCAAAACAGGCCTAGTTCGCTCTGCAGCAGGTACAGAGATGCACCATGACTCATTCCAACTGATTACTGTACAGCACATCTGAGTTTTTGGTTTGGAGAGGTGGTAGAGGAGTGAAGCTAAATTAGTACTGGAAGTAATGATGCCCCAAGGCTGGAAGCAAAGAGAGATGTCGTAAAATTGACTGCTAGTTCAGTTTATACCCCGACTATCTCTGCAGTGGTGTGTAGCATTAAAACGAGCCATCAGAGGTCAATACAATACTGCTCGCTGTGTAAACATACCGCTATAAATACAATGTCTTAGTTTTTTTTTTTGTCCTTGTAGACTCGGTATGATTAAAATGTGCCTTTTTAATCTGTTGATGTCTGCTGTGGTAATGTCTGCGTTTTGAGGGCACAGTGGAGAGAAAACTTTTCTAACCTTCTTATAGCAGCTTTTCTTTGAAAGAAATTGTCAGTTAATGGAACACCCTGGCTTTGATGCACGCGTGTGTGCTTGTGTTTCAGTGACATTGCAGGAAAAGGCATCAAACAAGCACAAGGACAGGGAAATTGCTTAAAAGCCTGTCTGAGCGTGTGGCGAATGCGTGGCCTGAAACTGCTTTGCAGTTACTTTGTCACTTTCTCATTTTTTGAAACTTTAATACCCATGTTCCCTTTTTTGTTGTTTAAGCACTTTTAAATTACCGTTCTTCAAATGCAGGCTTGTATACAAGCATACGCGTAAACTGCATTGTAAAAACCGAGCCCCGGTCTGTATAAAGGATTCAACTTGTTATCACCTAAGATCTGTAAAGCAAATTTAAATGGCTTCTCTCGGTGTGTGTTGGCTGCATTAAACCTGGAGAGTGGGGGCAGGGGTCCATATCTCAACACAAATCTGTCACGGCATTGGTTTGAATATAAATCAAGGAGCATAGGACTACAGTGTGTTTTGTTTTTGGAGCAAAATGTCAGATGGCATAAAGTGAACACTAAGCCTCATGGACATATATGAGCAGGCAGAGTGTAAACTTAATGTATTAGTGTGAAAATGAAAGGGCAGCGTTTTGCTCCTGTACGTGATTCTGACACCTGTGTAAGATGCAGGGGAAGCGGTGAGGTTACCTTGCTTCACACTCAGAAGTACCCGTGTCCCCATCAATATTTCTGTGCCATCAGCAGATTTTATTTACGACCCTGTCATCAATATTGCTTCCACTCAGTGCATCTGCCAACCTTTACAACCTCCGTCAGCTGGTTAAGTAGATTGAATAAAATGCAAATGGCTCACTCAAGCTCTGCGCTGCGCAACTACCATAAACCCCAATGTTCGTCAAATGAGCTTCTTGGAAACCCCAATCTGTAGCGGCTACTTTAACGGGCAAATGTGGAGGCTTCGCTCTGTGTGAGAAGGAGGCGTTGGAGGTGATTTAACATCGTTTGGTCTCCCCTCTCTGCTTTATTAGAAGGAGGAGAGGACCCTCCATCACTGCCGCCTCCATCTCTACCTCTCATCTCTCTCTGTCAGCCGGGGTTAACTCGTGGCACCATTAACCCATCCTGTCCTCCTTACATAGACATGCAAGGAGAGCATCCCAGCTTCTCCTTCGACTACATGACCTTATGACCTCTAAGGGCTGGATTCACAAACACCTGTTAGTCTGGTTTGCAGAGTTGAGGCAGTCTTAGTTTTTCTCTTTTTAAATGTGTGTCCTCGTTATTAGCCAAAATAATATTATTTGTTATTTGCAAACAGCCAATGTACTACTATACCATAGATGACTCCAAAATGGAGTCCATTCATTCCAATGAAAGTTGCTCACCATGTGCATACGCCAAAAAAAGTTTCACTTGGCCTTGTTCGTCACATGCACACTAAGTGCAACACACACAGGCTTTATCGTATGGCGTAGCGTTGTTTGATGCACGTAACACAAACCGGACACGCCAGAATTGGTGCTTTTCTGGGTTCAAATGCACCTTTGGTAATTTCGTGGACAGACTCACCATAAAACGGTGTTTCTGGGGACACCACTATAAAATGTAATCCCAAAAATCTCTTACCACATCATGTTGCTCATCACTGCCACACGTTAACCTGTATTAAAACTGCGGAGCTGCAGTTTTCTGGAGCGAACACAATTAGTGCAGTTTCTTCTTCTTATACATTTAAATATTATCTGAAGTGTGTCTGTTAACTCTCGTACAGTCACGGTCTTCATTAAACCATCCTCAGGCTAAAGTGAGTAGTCTGAGAAGCAAGTAAGGTGTCTGTCTGTCTGCTTGTTTTGTTGGTCAGTGAATGAAACATCAACAGTATCAGATTAGAGGTACAGACCTGAATAGACAGCTTAGGATTTTTTTTTTCTACAACAGATTGCACTTTGGTGGCTTCTTAACTCCTTTTGATTACATTTCCAATACAAGCAATTCCCTCAGAGTTCTTCCGAGGCAATCTTTGCCCAGACACACACACACACACACACACACACACAGACGAAGTGGCCAGTGGATTAATGCTAAGCTGATGAATCATATCAAACAATTACCCTGTTTACCCACAGAGGAGGATGGAGAGCTGTGATGGCAGAGGCGACAAACACTCAATCCCTGCAGACGATGACAGCATTTTCTGGCTGTTACTTCAGACGCCGTGTGATCCGCCCATCCTGTCTTGTTGTGCTACAACACAGACACGACTGTCTGCCGGTCACCCCCTGGGACGCTGCACAACACATCAAAAACAACCGGCCGCTCACTTTGTAAACACGACAGAATAAAACTGTGATCGATGCTGGGTGCTCGTAGTGTTTTAGGTTTCTCAGACCAACACTTGCTGGCCGTCAACCATTTACTCCCAATAATTATTGGTTTTGGCTAGACTAGACTGACTGAAATGTTCCGTATAATCAATCTGTCAACAATAAAATGTCAACAGTTATCACTGACTAAAACTATACTAAAATAGTTCTTTGATTAAAATATGACAAAAATGCCCAAACCTTTTAGTCACCTAAAACTTGTCAAAAAAACAAAAACAGGATGAGGCTGACTACATATGATTAAAAACTAACAAGGACATTTGCCACAGGGCTAATATTAAGACTAAATAAAAAAAATTAGCTGACAAAATTAACACTAGTTCCTAAACACTTTTTTGGGGCTGACTAACTCTAAAAGACACATTTGCAGAAACTTGCTAGCCTAGCTTTTTCAAACATACTTTCCAAAAGAAAATATTATCTCATTTTCGTGCCACTACGGTATTTTTAGAAATCCTTGACCGAGCAGCACATGCTTGCTCACAATCCATAGATACTGAAGGAAAAAAGATTGTATAGGGGAAAAACAAAAGATCGATCGGGTATTTGGCTGGTCAGAGTTGGACAAAGGGGAACTCTGACCTGTCAATGTGCTGGAGCCAACTGCAGATCGCACCAAAGCGGGAAACTCTGATGGCACTTGCATTCGTTCGTCGTACAGGCTTCAATAGAAGTGAATGGGAAACAGAGTGAAAATTCGCAGCATGGAAGTGTAATGTGACCATACCTTTACTTGTACCCATCCCTAATTCCAGCAGCAGCAAGCAGCTGTTTTCAGTGATTAAGCAGTGATAAATCAATCATATATTAGCTGCCCAGCTGGTGAAGAATGTTGTACATCTAGCAGCTAAAGAGTCAGATATTTTTCTCAGCCCAAACCAGAGCATACATTCATCAGTTGGACAGATTTTGTTCTGGAGGCTTAACCCTAACCCCATTTAAAAACGCCTGTAGTTAAAATGAATAAACCCATTATAAAGTATGCCTTAGTAAAAATGGGCACCACCATTTCTTTTAAAATTGCACAAATGTATTAACTGTGGCTTTCAGGTAGCCAATAATTTCCAAGATAATTCATGAGGAATGTGACTCAGTGGAGTGCTCTGTTTGTCGAAGATGCTGACTCATTTTTCACGTAGCTGCTATCTCTGTTTCAACAAAACTCCTCATTAATATCAGTGATCATCACAAAGCCAAAGCTGGTGTTTTCCTCCGTTCCCTTCAGTGTTATTCTCATTCCTCACTGTCCCGCAGAGTGTGAATTATAAAGCCGAGCATGCGTCCTTCCGACCCCTTTGCTGCCGTCTCCTCCCTGACTCCTCTCCCATCTTTTCTGAGCGGCCTCCTCCAGCCCACAGCCTCCTCCTGGCGACCTCCTCCTGGCTCCCTGCCAGAGTGCCGATCACTGCATCTGTCTGTCAGCAGAATACCAACTGATTAATGCTTTCACTGCGACCGTTAATAAAACTGCCGAGAGGCTGCTCTCTCTAATTTAGAGGTACAGCTAGGCCTGCATTGAACCAAATGAGAAGGACACATACAGTAGGGATATGGGAAATCGTGTGTGTGTGTGTGTGTTTTTTTAGGGGATGAAGAGTGGGCTGCGCTCCCTTCTGACAACCAATGATATAGTTGCTCCAGTGCAAAATACAAACCGTGCACTCGGTTATTTATGTAACAGCTAAAGACTGAGCGTACACAGTTTGATCATGTTTGTTTCATGTTTGATCAGATTTTATTTAGTGTATTTTCCTGTCCTGTGTGACAGTAGCTGTTCTCTGGCTTTGATCTTGATTTTCTGCACAGCAGCAGAATCCTTGTGGTGTAATGATAAAGTACTGGCGTCTTGGCCACTGGCACCAGCAGTGATCCACGGGCACTCTGCTGGACACACCCTGACTACTTGGCTCGTTCGTCCCATCCATCTCTCCCCTTCTCATACAGCGAAGGATGTCAGAGCTGCAATCATTTGTTTTCGGGAGGAAGGGAGGGGATGCGCTTCTGTGACACGTGTCGGACTCAAAGTGTGGCTCTACTGGCATTGTGTGTAGTATACAAGGTTCCCCCGGATCCTTAAAAAGTCCTTAAAAGGCATTGAATTCATTATTCCAAAAATAAGGCCTAAATAGATATTAAAATGTCAATCAGTCTTTTAAAAGTCTTAAAAATGCCAAGACATGGGGAGTAGGATTTACAAATGTTGGGGGTTTTTTTGACGTTGCATTGCGTTAGTCATGCAAGAGATGTTCAAAGTTGGTGTGTTGACTGATTCACAGCATCAACTCATGCATTGACCAACGTACAAATTTCACCTTTAAAAGTTGCCGGTGTAGCTGCCAGTAGACTTTGAGCGGCACTTTATAGCTAGGTAACATTAACTAGTAAAGATGGAAAGGCAGCAAAACATCCTTTCATTCATCATTCACTCTCCTGACGGTCTCTTTATTTGTGATGCGTTTGCAAAGAAACGTTACAAAGCAGCCTGTTAATCTTAGCCAGCTTGTGCTGCGTCCACAATGCCTGCAGGAAATGAAAGCTAGCTTAGCTCCATTTTCATAGCCTAGGCTATTAAATTAGCTCGACCTCTGCCTGCCCTGCAACTTTTCCTCAGAATGGATGTTTCTTCATTTGCTCGACACATGAAATAATTCAAAGCATAAACTACTTGTGTTCATTGGCCTAATTTGCTTAATGCCACTGATTACAGCCTAATACATACGTGGTAGGGCTGCAACTAATGATTATTTTAATAATCGATTAATCTCTTGTTCATTTTTTTGATTAGTCAGCCTCTTATTCAAAAACATAACTGCTCCTTGAACGTCCCTGAGCTGTTAAAGTAATAAAAAACCAAATGGACTAACACAACAAACATACACATGGATGCTTTACATCTACCAAATATATTATTGTTTAACTAAAGTGCACTAAAAGATGTATATTTTTGTTTACATGGACCTAAACTGCCTTTTTTTTTTTTTTTTTTTTTTTTTTTTTTTTTTTTTTTTCATTTTTTTTTTTTTTTTTTTTCTTTTTTTTTTTTACTTTTTTTTTTTTATAATTATCAATTTCAACAAC
>CM022488.1:7104324-7118625 GCA_011952105.1 Coreoperca whiteheadi | reverse complement strand
TTTTTTTTTTTTTTTGCTTTATTTTGTTTTTTTTTTTTTTTTTTTTTTTTTTTTGAGGCTATGCCACCAAAGTTTGTGTGGTCATGTGACTGCATCACTACGTCTGATTGGTGAAACAGAGTTATGTGATAATTGTTGCTACGTCTGATTGGTGAAACGGAGTCATGTGGTAGATGTACTGACGGCATCTCTCTGGCAAAAATAAAGCGTAGAATATGTAAAATAAAAATGTAACGAGTCGAGTGAAGCCCAACGTAGCGTAGTGAGAGCAGCGTTTCTTCTTCCCAAATCTACTCAAGTAAAAAGTATGGTGCAGTAAAGCTACTCTTGGAAATAAATTTTTTTCAAGAAGTTACTCAGTACGGGTAACGGAGTAAATGTATCTTGTTACTTCCCACTGCTGAGACACACACACACACACTCACTCTCTCTCACTCCCTGTTGCTTTTGCATATCTTGCGATTAACAGGCGTTTTCGATGTGTTTAGGGTGAAATGCTCCCTCACCTTGGATGACGTGGGTCATACTGATTTCTCTGCCCCCGCCATGCGTTTCAGAACAACGTTACGGGGCTCTCCGATGGTCTGTCCTCTACCTCCGCTCTGTTTTTATTGTTGCTTCGCGCTCAACTGCGCTTTTTTTATACTAAAGCATCTCCGCGTCTTATTGAGCAGCATAATAATAATATAATGAAATTCGTTGCCAACTCTTTTAATAATAGATTTTTAGCGATTGGTTGTTGCAGCCCTGATCCTTGGTATCGCCTAACAACGTTACTGAGCTACATATTTGGCTGACTGCCGCATAATATTCTCAACATAATGAAACTATTCATGAAGTCAGTCTAACATTTGATTTTGTGGTCAGTTATAGACCAATGTATGTAAACTCTCCACTGTAGGAACAGCAGGTCCATAACCTTCGAAACGAGCCACAGCTTAACACGCACGTCATAGTGAGTCATAGCACTCCACCTCAGAGCAGGAGACCAAAATGACAAACGAGCTTTTTTTCAAGGTAAACCAAATAGATGCTTTTATGATGATAATAATAATATGTTCATTGTTTTCAATGTATTCAAAATAGATCATCTAACTTTCTCACTGGACTAGAAAATTCATGTTTTATGTTACAATAAACGTTTGGGGAAAAATGTTCCCTAGCCCCAAGTAATTGATGTCATTCATGTTTAGTTTTTTTTCTTGAATTTTGGTTATTGTAAAATTGGTCTTGAATTTCATTCTGAGTGGCATTAAATAGTCTGAAATCTAACTTGCCTTAGGCTGTAGGAACAGTGAGTATAGGATATACACAGCTCATTGAAATGTCTAGTTCCTTCTGGACCGCAGTCCATGTCATCATTAACTCTATTGTTATCCTGGGCAGGCTGCGGACAGACGTGCGACCTCCAGTTGCTTCACCTGCCAGTGATGAGCTTCGCCTGGAGGGTTACCCTATCCTACCAACTTCATGCCCTGACCAACCAGTAGGTGCAGCAACAAGGGCAAGATCAACAGCTTCCTACCTGCAAACATGGCCAACGGTGGTTGTTGAAAACACCCAATCAAGCTGGAGGTACTATTACTGGGAATCAGTCCCTGAATCTTTGTGGTGGAGGGATAGAGCTTTATACAGAGCCTCCTAAAGGTCACAATGCGAATTTATTGAGGACTACTTTTGCGTACCCTCGCAGTACTTTTCTTCGTCCATTCTTTCTGAGCCATGTCTATTTCCGCTCAGCCGCTCCCAGCGCAACCCCCCAGTGTATCAGCCCATTGAATCTTAATTTGGACTGGGCATTAAGTATGCCTGTATTACTGCTCAATAAGCATGCATGGCTATGTAATTAGTGAAAGTAAGTTGGAAAGCTTTTTGCGTTTTTGGTCCTCCGTTCTTTGCACAAAACAAGTTAAAGTACCCTTCAATGCTGATACAGGTTTTGGTAGAAGGCCTGTTGTTATAAGTGTGGAGCAATAATTGATGTTTCTTATTCATACAGGTCCCACCCACAAGTTTGAACGTTCTGATAGCTTCTTTGCAATGGACATCATATAAGGGGAGGTGTCCATAAACAGCACTAAATGCATTAACTTGAGGATCTCCACACTACCTTCCATTCCAAATAGACATAAGGCTCAGAAGTATTGGAAGATGAAAGAATTGCAAGCTAACAGAAAACATTTTGCGATGGAATGCAAAAGTAGTCCTCAAAAACATTCTCGCCAAAAGGGGCTGTGAGATGTCTGTCATAGAACTCCAGTCATCCAAAAATTCATAAAAGGGAAGTTTTTTCTTAATATTTACAAGAAATTAAGAGTTTCCTGGAGTGAACAGCTGATTTTCATCCAGCAAACCTTTGGAAGCTGGATGAAAAACGTATTCATTCCCCAAAAAATCATTAATAATGAACATGTTGTGCTTTAAGAATAACGTAGGTCAGTCTGCAGCATCTTCAACTCTATTAGCACGTCCAATGAAAAATGAATCTCCGCCTTAAAACATCTTGAGCATACTGCTGTGTTGGCATCAAGGTTTATTATCCTTTATAATGTACAATATACAAAAATATAGGGTACCAAAAAATTCACAGTGTCTAAAAGGCAGTGATTACAGTCTACATGACAGGTCTAACAGTACACCTGGTAAGTTGCATAGAAGGGCACAGAGCCTCACATCGCAGGGGACAGAGCACAATATTGACCAATCAGATGATGGCTTTCATACCAGGCCAATAGAGGCTTAGTTTAGATCAAAACTACTTCTTCTGAATTCCATTTCTCCGGTATATGTGACTATTTGCAGTCCTAGAATGTTTGACACCCTTATATTATGAGAGTAACACAGAGTTACTTTCAGTCTGGATTCATGCGTCTCTGGAACTGTGATGTTTGAGCAGCTGGGAAGGTGGTCGGTCACATTGTGGAGCTCTGTCCCCAAACAAACCTCATGGTTGGTGTGTACTTAGCTGCTGCACTTTTTTTTTTTTTTTTTTTAACAACTAAGGCTTTTTTTTTTTTTCCCTTTTTTTTTTTTAAACAAACAGTGTTAGCTATACAATATACAGATACATTTACACGATCCTCTGCAAGGTCATTAAATGGGCTGCAGAAGGCTGTTGCTCCTATATACAGATAGAGCTCTCATCTCGTGCATGTACAGTAGCTGAACTGGAAAGCATTGCTGGGTTAGCATTCATCGATCAGGCAATAATAATAATAAAATATAGCTGTGAAAATGCCCTTTATAAACCAAGCTTTGACTATAAATAGTGTCCATCGATGCTTTAACTTACAATGGTTAACAGCTCATACATGGAATATAGAAAAAACAGCAGAAGTGTCAGCGACAGAATGTGGGGGAAAAAAATGCGCACACACAAAAAGTCGCCTTTACAGACCTCCTCGTATACAGTTAAATGTATGCAAACACTTACATTGTATAAAATACAGCAACCCCCTTTTGCTCATTCAGGCTTACAGACACTCAGATGGAATACATGTGTTTGCATGTACACACATTCATACACACACACACTTGCACTCATTTTGACCTTCACACTGGCAAACTTCTAAGCAAGCATTATTTAGTTTTCTTTTGAAGCCGGGCCAAAATGGATGTTTTGATACAGTCAGTCACTCTTTTTAAAAAAAAAAAATAAATCTAATTTGTATTGTTTACTTTGCGTTAACATTTAAATGTATTGAAGATGCAATTCTTACCAAACACGAAATCAAAAGGAATGTGTTCATTCAGTGAAGTGAAATTAGAGAAACAAATTAATCATCTATATCTTATTTAACAAAATATTTCCTCCTATGCTACGACTCATCTGAGAATAAAACAAATATCTTAAAAAAGAACAAGTGCCAGTTTACTAGCTTATTCTACCATCATAGAAAACCCAATCCAGTTCTTCAGCACACTGGCCATATTTGATATGACCACTGAGCTATTTAGTACTCAGTAGAATCGATGCAGCCATTGGAAATCAATTCCCTTTCAGAAGTCTCTTGTTCTTGGAAAAAAATAAAACAGAAGAAATAGAAAACAAATCTCGGCCCTGCCCTCTATTGCATACAGGCACCCAAGGCATTCCCAAAGCTGTATATACAGTTCAGACTGCTTCCCACAATCCCCCTTGCTCGGACTTTACGAGTGAATGTCCTTGTCCACAAAAGGCTTGGGACTCCGCTCAGAAGCAGATTCAGAGAATATTTCTCTCCAACTCAGGCTGATGTTTAGTGTTGTGACTCTTCAACATTGATTCTGAAGTTCTTATCTTTTCTGTCACGTCGAATACCAATAATGGAGGGTGTGCATCCGCCCCTAACAACCTAGCTGATATTGATCTCTAATTTATTTCATCATTGACTTCATTGAGTTCTCTCTTTTGTCGTTGTTCTCTTGCTCTGCTCTGTGTGGCAAGGAAATAACAATATGCGCCATTTGTTCTCAATAACTGCTTTTGTTGTCGAACTCAAAGTTCATTACAGGCTGAGAATGTGGTTAGTAATGGAGAGGCGTGAAATGGTGGCCCAGAGCCAGAGGAACGCACTTATTTTTTTAATGATCTGTTCGTCTCCGGAATTGTGGATGCTCGGCTCAGCACCTGCGCTGAGATGTTCTGGTCATAATCTGTCGAAGCCATAACTCGTCCTGCTAGATTTACCACTAGGTCCCCACATGAAGCTGTGGGTTGACACTGCTATATCCAGTCAGGCCCTTACAATAACACGCTCCCAGCTGGTTGCATAAGTCCCTGACTGCACCAGGTCATAGGCCTCGTCGTTCAAACCCACATCTCCTGGTGGAAAGTTCCAGAAATGCTTTTGAAGACACAAACCCTACCATGCGGAAGAGACTATGGGAGCGAGGAGAGGGGCGATGGCGAACACGGGAACCTGTCCAAGCTCTGAGTACATTTCAGTTCATGTCGGTTCAGTTCTGTCACCGTGGCATTGGGGTGGTGTCCGTTTGGGGCTGTGGCAGGGGGATTCGGAGAGCCAGTTGTGGGGCAGGTCTCAGCTGTTGTTGCTGTGGTTGTAGGTCCTGCATGGCGAAGGGGAGGAGTTGGGCTGGTAGTCGTATTTGCCGAGCGCTGTGGGATAGTAGGTAGTGGTGTAGACATTTGTCTGCTGGAGCGGCGTTGGGTAAAAGTTGGATCTTTCATCTGGCAGCAGGTTGTTCTTGTTCAGCGTCTGGAATGAGAGAGAACAAGAAGAAATATTAAACAGTCCACTCCTATAGCTTTCAGAATCATGTTTGATATTTTATGCCATATTACTGAATATTTTAAAGCACTGTACTTTCTTCTGACAAGAAGCATAGCTGTAGTGTAAAAAATATTTTTTGTTTGAGTTTCTCTAAAGGAACAGTTCAGCATTTTGGGAAATATGCTTTTGAGATGAGACTGAGATCAGGCAACCAGTGGAGATGTAAACTGTTAATTACAGCAGATAATCCATCTACCAGCATCTCTAAAGCGCGCTTTCTAGTTTAAAATACATACTCATTTCTAGAAAATCCTTTTCGGAATAAGTGTTGAGGACTCAGTTATAGACAGAATAGATTTTTTGCAGTGTGGACACCATGTTCTGTGTTTTTGTATAAGAGGTTCAAATAATATCAGTAGTTCTTAAAATAAAATACAATCAAATACCTCCACTAGCCTCGGGGGTATCGCTCGTGTGCTGTATGTAATTGTATTCATAACCAAAGCAACCCAATTAAAAAAATAAATAAAATCATTTAGTTCATGCCAAGCATACTCGATACACTAATGTATGAAATGGCGGGAATTTACTGCAGCTCTTTTAAGTAAAAACAAGTCTAAACCCCACATTTTATTCTAATGCAATTGCTGAGTCTCTGGTAAAAGCCTAACATAAGGTGAAACACTTTCCAGGGGAAGCATTAGACTAATGTAATCCATCTGAACAGCTCTGGGGACCGAGGCAGGAAGATAATCAGGTTAGAGTCGGTGAAATACACAACGCTGGGCATCATAAATTGGCCTGGAGGAGAGGGAACCTGCTGGATAAACAGTGCCGTAGTGGAACACAGTGACATCGGCTGCACATCCAGCAGAGTCTGACCCTTCTGGTTATTAAAGCTAATGAGTTCAAGCTCTCAGCACCACAATGGCTGTCAGCACCACCTCCACCCAGCAACAACAACAACAACAAGTGTCAGGAGGCTGACACGATCAAAAACATAGGGATGGGTCATTGTGCCTAACCCTGTGTTCCTGCCATGCTTTGGTAGGATCTTAGAAACTGTCAGGAAAGGTCAAGGTGAACCACTGCTGGCACACATTAGCTGAAGTCATGTTCAGACCAAAAAAAATGCCATTGGGAAGATTAAATGCAAGCAAGAAAGTCCAGTTTGAATAATACATCTATAACCTGAAGGACTTTCATAAAGTTGGGGACCTCACACTTTGACTTTTAAGTACCTTCCATCTTTCAAACTCCACACCTCCAGTTTTTAAGTCAGGCTTGCTGTCGAAAAGCAAATAAGGTCACTCAAACTGCGTTGTCACTTCCCAAACCATTATCCCTGCCCGATATTCACAGAATGCAGTATGAGTTTAACATAATGTATAGCCCCAACACAGACTTCAAATGGTGCTGCCGACTGTGGTGGGACTCCAGATGAAGTTAGATGGGAACTTTTCTGGGGCCTGTTTTCGTAAGCTACAAAACTGCCTTTTGGGTGAAAGTTAGTTTTGATGTATTGCAACTTCGTGTTTCCTAATAGTAAGCCAATGTATTGGAATCAGTTTAATCAGCGGTTTACCGCTGTGTGACGTAACACCCAGTTTTACTACCACAAAAGGAAAGATAGTGACGTTTGTGATGCAACAGCTGTGTTAGGCCTGATGGGTTAGTGTCAACAGTAAATGTGATGTTGTCTCCTGATTGGCAAGTTTACCATGTGTCTAATAATCTGAGCTGTTCTGTGATCAGAGACGCAGCAGGGGAGGGAGACCTGTCCAGAATTTAAGGTAAGACGGATGTAGTTGCTGGTTTTGGAGGACTTAACTGAATATAACAGGATGAAATGAATCACTGTGTTGCTTCGGAAATGCTGAATATTATATTTTGGAGTTCAGGTTGGGAAAATAACAAGGGCAACAATCATGAGACAAAAAGTGGTTGATGTCAGATCAGCCAATCCTAATTAACTTAAATCAGAAATTGCGCGTTGCCCTAAAAAAAAAAAAATCAGATTGGAGCGTCCATGCCCACAAAAAGTGAGACGGTGGTGACAAAGATCAAACTCAACCCTGTGGTTCATTAATCTACACAGGTGATTATCACAAGCATGTTTACAGAGACAGAAAATCAATAATAATAGCACAGACAGTTAAACACACACATTTTTCCTCTTACCTGTAGTGCCATTTAGAGATAGCTTTGGTGTGAGTTGCCGAATTTTGGAGATATCAGCGGTAGAGATGTTTGCATTTTTTGAATATAATGGGAATATATGGCACTCGGCTTGGGGTGCCCAAAAAACACATTTGAAAAACGTACTCAAGATAATCCACAGACCTTGTTGTGAATAGGTTTTATGTTTCATCGGTAGAGAGAAAATAGTTCCTACATGAAACTGCTCACAACAAATCTGTGGATTATCTTGAGTAACCGGGGCATCGTTTCTGGAAAGAGCCTGTGGCGTTCAAAGAGCTAAAAATATACATTTCACAAATTGAATTCCAATGTCTGAGTCCCATAATATTAAAAGTATCTAAAAAAAAAAAAAAATGCAGACATCTCTATAGCCAATATCTTCAAAATTTGGCAACTCACACCAAAGCAATCTAAATGGCTAAATGACACTACAGGTAAGAGGAAACAGGAATTTTTGATTTTGGGTGAATTCTCCCTTTACAACTTCTGTTGTTTGGCTCTCTGTTAGAGAATGGGACACAAAATTGCACTAAAAGTCTACGAACCTCTGATGAAAATAGTCTTGACTGGCTGTAAATGTGAATGCACAGTAGACCGATAGCAGTGGGAGGTCAAGAGCTGACTAATGGGGGCCATTAATAAGGACTTGGTTTGTGGGCAGGTAGAAGGGCTTAAAGCCTATAGGTTCTGTATAAAAGCAAGGAGGAATAAAAATGAACAGTAATTCATCTTCTGTGGTTAGTGCTATTGAGATAAATGCATGAGAAAAGGCTCTAAATAAAACATGAATCACATTGATTGTCCTTGAATCTTCAACATTTACATTGTGCATGTGAGTAACACCACGTAAGTAGTACTTTGTAGCTGCATTTTTCCAATATTATGTAGATACAAGTAATACAAATGGAACTCAGAGAGCCCTTTGATGATCGCGCACCTTGAACTCCATGGGCGTGTACTTCTCATTCTTTGGCGTGGTGTTGCCCTTGTAGTTGAGGTGGTTCGGGGTGGTGGGGTGAATGACAGCGGACTCCTGCGAAGGCTTATGGAAACGTTGACAGTAGACGTAGATCAGGAAGGACAAAAGTCCCGCCCCGAGGAAACAGGAAACACCAGTGGCGATTAGGTGGATGGAGGTGAATGCTGGGAAATGAAGAAAATCCGTTGAGTGTTATTAAAGGCTGAACATAGATTATCACATCCTATTTTGAAAAACTTTCTTCCCACGCCCCTGGCTTTGTTTACCACAAGTCTCTTTCTGAATTAGAAGAAGACATTTCAAATAGGCAGTACAAAGCTGTCCGGTGGCCTAACGGCTAAGACACATACCATATAACCGCAACATCCCCAGTTCAATTCTGGCCTTTGCTGCATGGTCAGGTACCTTATTAGCCCACTAGAACACTGCTCTGCCAGAATGCAGGGTTACTAGTGTTTCCTAGAGTCTCTGAAAGTAGAATGGGAGGCAGAGGCTGGGCCTTTTTCAATCTGTGTTCTTGTGGAACGTCACGTTTTGCAGCCAAAGAACTGTCCCAATAGACAAGTTCACATTTTGACCAAGAACGGTTAACATGCCCCGGAGTGTTCTCGACACGCCCATTTTACAGAGGATGCATCGGTGGTGACTTGTATGAACTTGACAGCCCAAATGTCCCTGCATTTCGGCACTGCAGCCAACGCCGCAGAGGAAAGCCAGGCCTACAACTGTTGGATATTTGCATTATTCTGTCATTACACTTTGAGTAATGTTGTAACATTTTAACTTAAATCAAGAGACCTCTGGCTTGTGATGTAGGGAAAACTCTTGGCTCATGAAACTTAGAAGTGCTTTGGAAAAACTAAAATAATAAGCAGAAGCTGTATGAAAGGGGACTGCCGTTGCGTTATTATAATAAATAGACAATACATTGTTAGTGTACAGTTGTGGTTACAGTACTTGCTTTTTATTTTATACATTTTTTTTCCTCTACTATGCTTATTTGTGCACCAAAGCAATTGACTTGTATGTGGAAACCCGATTCTGAGCTTACTGTTTTGGGTGATAAAGCCTGGCTGTGGTTCTGGAGCGCTGCAGGTGGCCTTTGTGCTGGGGGGTATTGAGCAATACCTTAGTTATGCTGCTATAGGCTGCCAGGAGATGCACTGAGCTCCTCTCTCCCTCTGTATGCATTCTCATCCTGTTAATGCACGTTACCAACTCGTCTTCTTGTCTTTTCTTTCTTTCTTTCTGTTGCTTTCAGCAGGTATTTCTGCCTCGGGATCTGCAAAATCAGGATCTATGATTGCGGGCCACCTCCTGCCCCCCTGCTTGACGACCGCTGCTACAATTATTATTATTATTATTATTATTAGTTTTATCACTATCATTCCTATTATTTTATTATCATTGCCCCTACCATTACAAATTCTAAGCCCCCACCCAAACAGGCAGTGGTGGATGCCCCCACCCTGAGTCTGCTCGAGGTTTCTGCCTCTTAAAAAGGACATCTTTCCTTGCCACTGTCGCCAAGTGTTGTTGGGTCTCTGTAAATAATATTATAAAGAGTATGTTCTATAGGAAAAGTGCAATGAGATAACTTCTGTTATGAATTGGCGCTGTATAAATACAATTAAAAATTGACTGAACTAAACGTATGAAAAGTATATTTTTTCCCCTTCTCGTGATAAAGTTATGATGAAGTTACAAAGGCCATGACAGGAAAAGAAGACTCCTAAGCTTTACATGCGCTACCAATTTTACTTCTATAAAATGTCGATCTGTATTTTCAAGGACAGGAATGTGTACTTGGGTTTGTACGTCCTATCAGTCATTTTGAGCTTATGAAAAAAAGTCAGTTTTGATGTGAGTGAGCCATTTCTAGGCACCTTAAGCTAAATTGCAACTTGTGGTCCAATCCCATTACCGTGTACATAATGTTTCTTCCAACTCCTGATTGGATGTGAGAATTTTGCACAGACTGAAATAAACACAAACATGAAAATGCACATATAATGGATGAAAAACACACATCATGGACAGACATCTGTGGAACCATACAGGGCCAACCTTAACATGCACACGGAAACCAAGTGAAGGCAGCTGTTTATCCACTTACCTCCACAGTGTTGGTCCTTATCAAAACCAGATGCAGGGAGAATGACTGCAGAGAGGAGAGGAACACAGGGTCAGACACACACATGCAAGCACATCCATGCACGCACACACACTCTCACTCTCCCTGGAGAAACAGCCTTCAGAACACAACAACCACTGACTAACATCAGGGGAGTTGACGCATGCAGAAACAAAAACAGTGAATGAGAAATTGATGTTTCAAATGTTGTGCAAACGGTCCATCGGGGTTTTTTTCCCAGTGAATTCCAACATTGAGAAAAATGGACTGTTGAGTGAAAAAACAGCTCTGCTTCATCAGACTGAACCTCTCTAGCTGCTCTTAGACACGTGACCGCAGGACAATTTACAGCTACAACACGTCCTGTCCCCCACAAATCCTAGAAGGAAAGAAGAAGGGAGCAGGGAGGGCTGATCTGTGTGTGCGCAGATTTAATTGCGGCGCCACATCTCCTGATTAATTTTTTGGCCTAATTTTTCAGCTTCCTCGCAGCTGCCTCCTCCCCCCTGCGAGTGACCTTAACAAATCCATCCATGGCCTCATTGAAATTTGCAATAAAATTAGATGTGATTTGGTGTTGTGACAACCCATTAATATTAATCGCCTTCGTCTGGCCTCATTAGGGATTCTGAGCGTGGCGAGGCCTTCGCCGGCAGGCCATGAAAGATCAATTTAGGAGAAACTTTCTGAGATTGTCATCAGCATAACAAGGTGTGCTGAGGCCAACAGGGCCAACCGCTAACTTGTTGGATTCACATTGACTTAATTATGGTTAATTAACAGAAGCAGATGAGTTTAGTGTATGGACAAGTTTGTGAATGAGGAAGGTGAGGATGATGACGCTGAATGACTATGATACTGAGTACATACAGTATTTGACGATGATAGACGAGCTGTGTCCCCAAATCACAAGCTGCTGTTTTCAAATGACGCTGCCAAAATATCTTTTGGCCTGAAGGATCGTGGGCTGAAAGCGCCCCCCAAAATGAGACCGTCTGACCTCGCAGAGACCAAAGCCAACAGTGTGTTTGTTTGGGTAAACCTCATCAACCCTCAAATGGATGACAAAGCAGTAAAAAAAAAAAGTTTGTTGATAACCAGAAGTAGTTTATGTTTACTTGTGGTTTAATTCAGTCAGTCAGTCAGTCATTTTCTACCGCTTGTTCCCGTTTTGGGGTGGCGGGTGGCTGGAGCCTATCCCAGTGACTTCGAGCCTTAGGCGGGGTACACCCTGGACAGTGGCCGTAGTTTAATTCCTTAGTTTAAAATCATAGTAAAAACAAGTGCAACTGCAGTTCAAATTGATTTGTTGAGTGTAGGGCTGGGTGATAAATCAATATTTTGTCTCAACTTTCACTTATATATATTGTGATGATATCTTCTTATTATTCTACAAATTCCTGTAGTCAAATTTAATGATTCTGTTGTTGCTCAAGGTTTTGTTTGAAGGGTTTGGTCACCTACATTTGCATATCATGCTTAAATGAATATTTTCAGACAAAACAAAGCAACTTAAAAAGGCGTCATTTAGGGCTCTGTGAACGTTTGATGGACAACTGGCAAATAAGAGATGTTTTATTTGCCGGTTGCTGATGTCAGCAGGTGGAAGTCTTTTTGTTTTGTAACCATTTACTCTTGTCGTCAACACTTTTCTTGTCCCCTAGTATGACACTAACCTGAAAAACACAAAACCTGTAACCCTTTTTGAAAAAGCAAACAAGGCTAAAACCACTAAAACAGCAAGCACATCATGTACTCCGCTTTCCATTTCGAAAATACAAGCTCACAAGTTTCTATTTGAAGGGGTCAAAGTTCTTCCTGACAAAGGCATGCTCAAACAAGTGAAAAGCATGCAGTGTATTTTGGGACACTCAGGGCTGCAAATGAAGCAGCTTGTCTCCTCAAAATTCTGGCAAAAGCACGTTGCACTCATGGAAGCTTTGAGCGGCCCACCCCGAGGCTCCACAGGTACAGTGTGTGTCTGACTGACTCACCAGGTATTTCATTGCAGTCTCTGCGCTGAGTGTTGTTCCCCACGCACGGGGTGTTGCCCTGGGCACCACACACCCGACTCCTCATCTGCAAGCCTGAATCATCACAGGCTGACCACAGCGACCAGGCCATCCAGCCACCTGAACACAGGAAGAAGAACAATCAGTACAAACACATCGTAGGCCACATCAAACTCAGACGGCCTGGAAAGCAACACGCCCACCCAAGCTGTCACCACCCGCGCCGCACATAACCTTCCCGGTCAGCCAGACACACCAAAAGGCATTTGTGATGTAAACAGGATTGGAAAAGTCAACCCATGGAGAGTTTGTTTAGTGCATAGTGGAGAGGTTTGTCTCCCGAGCCAAGCGTTAGTGCCGTTTCCCCGCAGCAGGCGGCTGAGCAGTAAACAAAGGCACCTAACCAAGAGGAAAGAGAAAATTCCCAACGCTCAGCTCCTCCCTGTGAACCGTGCGCCTGCTGCGCTCTTTCACCATGTATTTAAAAGCCCCGGAGTGGAGGGAGCACAGGCTACTGCAATGAAAGGCTGAGGAAAAAGCTGGTTTGTTATTCAGGGTGCTCTCAAGTGTGCAGTTTTGGCAGAGGGCCTGAGTAGAGGCAGAGGACAGGCCTCTTTCACCTTTCCTATCAGTCTGGTGCTCACCAACAGGCTGCTCAGTCTCCGCCATCTGCTCCCTTCTTGCTGCACAACCATCTAGACACACAAAACACACCGACCAACTCAAACGTGTTTAATAACCGAGCATCACTACAGCCCACTTTAATTGCTTCATTTATTCCCATTTATTTGTGTCACCCGGACGACCTGCGTGATCGTATTGTTGAGTCAGAAGGAACGCCATTAGGCCTGAGGCTCCTCGTTAGTATTCTGAGTGGACAGTCCTTCCTGCTGTCCTCCATTACTGGTGGAAGCTTTAATCAAATGACCTATGACAGGGGCATCAAATATCCCTGTGACTGACAGCCAGCTTGCCTCTAATTACGCATGCAGAGAGGATGGCGGCACTAGGAGGACCCCGATAGATGACTGATGTTGTGCCTGTCAGTGAACGAACGGACCAGGAGACGGATTGGGGCTGGAGAGGTTGTTAGCCGCCAGGCCTAATGGGGACGTGTTGGTCCACGTCAAACAGGAAAACATTAACCTGATAAAAAGGAGGCTGATTAGCATTTCGGCAAAGGGAGAAAAGAAAAGGCAAAAAGCCATTTACCTTTCTTTGTCTGTAATTACCAGAGAGGCTGACTGTAAGCATTACTCTGCCTGTGAGTGACAGTTGAGCTGATTCAAAATGAAAAGAAGCTGAGGAAAGCGACAGTTAAGGGGAAACAACTAATTCAGGCAGAAATCATCTGCACACACACACGCACGCACGCACGCACGCACGCGGAAGCGCACACACCTTGAAACGCACATGAACACCCCAGACTATTTGTCCGGGCCATTTTTTTGTTTTCCAGCAAAATTCATAAAAGAAAAGATGAAAATCACATTGTGGTGACAAAATGTTGAAGCCTGTTTGATATTAAACTCTAGAATCAGAGTCAGGGTGATTATGAGTTCTGATGCTGGACTTTTTTTTTCTCCTCCTGGATTAGCAGGCAGAACACATGAATATTTCAGTGTCCTTGTGGGAGCAGAATGGGAGTACGGGGGGGGGGGGGGGGGAACGGGGGGGATTTTTAAAAATCTGTTTCTTGCAAACATCTAAATGTTAAAAAGAGGCGGGGGGGGGGGGGGGGGAAAAATAAAATTTTTGTCT
>CM022488.1:7068326-7104299 GCA_011952105.1 Coreoperca whiteheadi | reverse complement strand
TCCGTTAGCTTGAGATGAAGGGCGGAAGATGTGATGTGGAGGCGTGGGGGGGGGGGGGGGGGGGGGGGGTGGGGGGTTGGGGGGTGGGGGGGGGCACAGAGGGCATTGTTATACATCTCACATTTCATCGTCACATGGTGCGAGACTTTGGGGGAAGTAAGGCTAACCTCGAAAACAAAGGGAAAAAAACCTAATTTTGTTGCAACCCAACGTGTCTTTTGTTTTAGTTTTATTCCTTTTTGTGTTATTTCATTTTTTATCTTATACTTGTGTTATTAACAAATTAGTTCTTGCAAAATGACTATAAACATTTTCTCACTTATCTCTAGTGGTATCTTAATAGTTCTGTTTTTATTTATCTAGGTTTTAAGCCATCCACCACTGAGATTTGTGTTTCCTCCCCAGTAGAGGTAAAAGAAATTACATTTGCGGTGCTCACAGCACTGAAATGTTACATTTAAAAAACAAAACAAGATTCAACAGCAATATTTCGCTCCAGCTCCTACACTGGATACTCCACAGAGCACTGAGGAGTCAAGAGTTTTCTGTAAGTTTGCTTTCTACTAAAGAAACAGTCCTTCACAGTTTTCTGTGGATTACCTAGAGCAGGGGAACTCAAACTCTTTACAGGTATTAAAAGGGCCACATATGATTTTTACAAAAGGTCATAGGTCAGGAACAGTTCACGACAGTTGTGTAGCAAAGTTAAATAATGTGACAGCAAAAGCACTGGAGGAGGGTGGACCATCAGGCATCTCGAGTGACAAAGTATCTCGACTGAAACAAGATTGGTGGAAGCAAAAATGTGAAAGAGATGAATATCCTGAAACCACGGGAAATAAAAGTGCCTGGCTAAATACCACTCGAGCCGAGTGAGAAAAGATGGGGTTTTCATCATTTGGGTGAACTGATTATTAAATGTCACCTCGTTTTGCACTAATAAACAAAACCCTTGTTGTTGTTGGTCTTTTAATGAATACATTGTTGCCCAAAAACTTGGCAGGATCCAGAAAGTAAGACATACACTTGATACTGTGTTATTGGTTTGCTTTTTAGTACCCATATCAAACATGCCCTTTACATACCCGAGCGTTACGTAAGATTTCCATATGTTCGGTACAACAACAAAACTTTCCAGAGAGGTTGCCACGGCGCTCAGTGCTCAAGCAGCACAGCGGGCAAAGACGCGGTGGGAGGATGTCTTCTCAGCATGACTGTTTATTTTTCCATATATCTAAGACCTGGTTCATTCATTAGGAAAAGATGAAAGAAGCAGTTCAGTGAAGGGGGCGACACAGAAATGGAACGGAGGGGTGATGATTGCCTGCCTGGGGGCGTGCTGACAGGACCCCAAGCAGTGGCGGCATGACAGTTCGATTCTGAATTCACCAGTGTGTGACCTTACCATCGCAAGTGTGTGTGTTGCACAGGGCCTCTTCAGTGTGTAGTCCTATGCAGATGTCCCCTCCATTGGCGGGCACAGGGCTGTTACAGGAGCGCGTGCGTTGGTAGTGACCGCCGCCGCAACCCACTGAGCACTGAGACCAGGATGACCAGCAGGACCACGCACCCTTTACTGTAACACACACACACACACACACCCTTTGTTAATATAATATGATAATACACGCACTAATCCAAACTATCCTGGCTACAAGACTAATGTTCATCTTAGTGGTATTCTATCAGGAAAGACATTTTCTCAAGTTTCAATACCAATACAAACAGGACTGCAAGCATCTAACCAGTAACCAGAAATGCCCCGAAGGATCACATATCTCTTCCCAAACCTAACAAAAACTTTCTGAAAGACTTTATTCTATAGAGCTTGAAATCTGTGACCAATTTCCATCCAAGCTATTACAAATACAAAGAGTTCCAAAGTGCAACGTTAGGAAATCTAGTTTAATGTCAATCTGCAACCAATTTGCATCCGATCTATTTAAAGTTCAAAGTGCAAGCAACTGCAATCTAACTTAAATGTCAAACTTTGCAATCATCATGTTGGGCGTATTTTATTTATTTATGGATGATGTCGTGATTTAATCCTGCTTTTAATTAATATGTTTCAACAAATTTCCCTTTTACTTTAGCCACATTGTGCAATCCTCCACTCCACTGTCTTTTCTGAGACTTGAGACTTGACTGCTGTGATCCTTGACTTCCTTGAGACTTGACCCCCTATGGACTTGTCAAGACTTGAAACGTTCAAGTCTTAAGTTCCTCTCGTGCGCCCTTGCTGTAAACGTTTGGCTAAATTTCCTCGGTCATCATAGTCTTTTCTAAATGTTAACGCATTGCTATTGCATTACCCAATGTATTTTTCATTTTCATTAATTAATAAAAATTCCATCTAAAAACAACATATTCCTGGCTAAGATAACTAATAATTAGATTGTAATGTGCATGGAATAATGGAATTATCGGCCGCCCTGCTCTCTAAATATCAGCAATGGCCATTGAAAAACCCAACCCATCGGTCGACCACTAATCTTTGTCTTACTGGGTCCTACTGTTGCACACACTACATGCATGCTGCTGTATTTCATATGTTTTACTGTTGTAATAAAGGTATTTCGGGTGTTGCTCTCTTCCTGATCATATTTTTGTTTAACTCTTTCATCAGATCTAACCGGAGGAGTGTGACTGACTAATTGACCGGCTGGTTGATAGGCCAATGTCCGTCTGACTGACGGAGAGAGGCGCCGTTGCCAGGTAACATCACAGTGCTGCTGAAAACTCCATTAGCTGAGTGGATTAGGGTGACACAGAGTGAAGCAGGCTGTGACCACTTAACTCTGACTAGCTCTCACAGCCAGCCATTGCTCTGCCTGACTGAGTCTCTTGACTAACTGGCTGTTTACCTGGCTGACTCACTGAATTACTGGACGACCCACCGACTACCTGACTGACACTGTTTATGACTGTCCTACTTTCTGCCTGTCCTCCTGTGTGGCTGACTTACTATGAAGTCAAAAAGTGGGAAACATGCCATTCCTGACCTCCATGTGTTTGTTTGGCTTTTTACAAACCCTAGAAAGTTTAAATTGTAACTGGATGAACCACATGTATTTGCAACGCCGTAGGATTGACCTGAGGCTTGACTTTGATTGAATGGAGGCTTGACTTGAGGTTGTTACTTTGACTTATCTTGAATGACCTGGAGTGACATTAGGCTAGATTTGGAGTGACCTGAACTTTCTGGCCTGAGATTTGACTTGGACTTGTCTCAACTGACTTGAGGCTTGACTTGAACGGTCTTGGCTGAGCGGAGACTTGACTTGGACTTGTTTATACTGGCCTGGAATTTTGGCCTGAGACTTGAAGACGACGTAACCCTGGACTTTCTTGAAAAGATTTAAGCCGATGTTCAAATGGTTTTTAATTGTCACACCTGAAGACTTGACAACGGACTTGAGACTGGCCTTGATAATACTTCAGATTGGACTTGGACTTACTCCTAAATACTTACAAATAGCCCTGTGGTATGGAGATTGATTTAAAAACATGCCATGTTGAATATTGAATTGATAACTATTTTAAAAGTTTGCTGTACGTTTACTCTTGTCTGCAGGGACAGAATAGTTCATTTAACATCATGCCGAGAACTGGGGCTTCAGAATAGAAACTTAACTTAAGTGTTTTTCAGGTCAGGAGGTTTTATAATGAAACTCATAATTGAACTCAGGCTAACTTTGACTTACCGACTGACTCAATGACGGCCTGCCATTTCTCTCTCTCTCTCTCTCTCTCTCTCTCTCACACACACACACCTGCTTCCACTATTCATTTCAATCCCCTCAGCAATCTATATTGCCTCCATCCTTCTCTCTAATCTCATCATCAATTACTATTTTGCACTCATTCTCTCTTTTGTCACTGGCCTTGTCCTTCTTACCCGCACGTCTACCCGGGACAGGCACGCTGAGACCAGCTGTACACGTGACACTCATGGCAAAAGGCTTCCTGATTGGCTACCTCCCACTACGAGGTAACCAAGGCCACCTCTCCTCGGCTTCCTTGAGAGTAACTAAACCCCTGAAGAAAAGTATTTGAATTCTACATATTTTGTGTAATAAATATGCATAGCGACTGCGCTCTACAGGTTGACACATGGCTATTGAAATTGAATTGTGCTATTGGCTAATCTCTAGGCAGGTGACATGTTTCGTTGCTCTGATTGGTTGTAGGTCTATCCAATTACACCCCTCCCAGCGCTGCCCTTATTGATACTTTTTTCATGTTCTAGAGGCATTTTTTGCAAAGGCATAGGCATTCAGCCAACACTTTGGGATTCAGTTTAGTTTTACATGTGACAGTTACTAAGCTCACCGCTAAGGGTTTTGTGTGGATACCAACAACTGACATTTAAATACACTACAGAAATTTGATCAACTACGCACCAACCGTGAATAAATTATTAATTCATAAAAGGTACCAGTCATGAATAAGTAAGGCGAGCTCTTTAGAGGAGTTCAGACCTTTTTCTAATGCCAGCCATTGTGTGTTTGTGTGTGTGTGTGTGTGTGTGTGTGTGTGTGTGCAACGCACGTGTACAGTATATGCCTGTCCTCAGTCTGGTTTCATAAGTGTAGCCTGTCAGTGCAGCAGTCTGTGGTCAGCAGAGTTCTAGGTCAGCTGATTATGGTTTGATGAGGAGTTTGAAATAGATAACTTCATTTGTCCAAGGACTCTCTCTGTACTGCCGCAGCTGCTGGTAACAATTAGCTAATGAAGCTAATGATCCACTCAGCCGTACTTTACTACCACCACTGACCTCCCTCTCTCTGTCCCTCTGTCTTCATGAACCCATAACATACTGAAGAAGTTAGAAAAAGGCCAATAGCTGACTATCTGCATGCTATTTGAGTGTTTGTAACTTCCTGCATTCAAGTTGTTTTGGAGAGACTGTTGCAATAACTTGATTCTTTCATATCTTCAAACCCACTTGAGGCCGTAAACTGTCATGATTGACATTCTGCAGACTTTGGTTGATCAGCTTGTTCTCTAATCCAACGGCGCCAGAAGTGCACTTAGTTTATTTGTCAATGTATTGCTTGGGATCTAAAAATGCCTTATTTTGTGAAAATCTTTATTTTGTGATTTTTGTAAACGTTAAAATGAAAGTTCCAAAAATTTGCGTTTGTAAGTAAACACGAAGGCAATCAGTCATGTACACATGCTTTTGTGTTTGTTCCCTCACCAGGGCATGCCTGGACATTACAGTCCTGGTAATCCACAGGGGAGCCACGGCATGCGACGGGGGCGCTCTTCCCCTCTGGTCCGGCACAGGATCGCCGACGGGTGCGGTAGCCTTTGGCACAACTCTGTGAGCAAGTCGACCAGGTCTCCCATGACGACCAGCCGGCGCCCACCACTCTCACCACCGGTGTCTTCAGGAGCTCCTCGACAAGGGCTACAGAGTGAAGAGCGAGCGAGTAAAAAAGGGGGGAAAAAAACAGGTTAGATTAACGTCAGAAATATATGCAGTGCTGTCAGACTGAGAGTTTAAAGAATTTAAAGAGATATGAAGCATGCAGATTCTTTGAGTGTAAGTCACAGTGTATATGACTTTGCCAGCAGGCATATTTCTCTGTCCTTCTCTCAAACTCCATCTGTGTCTGTCATGCATCCCACAGCTCCCTGCTGTCAGTGTTTCATCTGTTTGTCAGCGTCGATGCGGCCCCCCCCCCAGGAGGCTGGCAGGGGGAGGCAGGTAATCGATTCAGGAGAAGGGGGCATGAAAAAGCCACCAGTGGCGAGCAGTGGACCTTGACCCTGTGTAGCTCTCTCTGCGTCAGTGTGTATGTGGGGGTTCTGGACTGTGACCCCGTCACTAACAGCATGTAGGGGAGCTAACAGGTCTAACAGGAGAGCCCTTTCAAAATGTCACGCTCTTACTGGGAGAAATCTTAGCACGCTGCTGCCTTCACACTGTGTTCATACAGGAGTGAGTATTTTTGTGTGTGGTAACTGTGCAGTACTATAGGTGCCTCTGTACACATAGATACAGATAACAGATTATTATCCTATTGACAAAAAAAAAAAAAAAGAAAGGGCTCAGACTTTGCCTTTTGGTTCTCTGCACACTTTTTTTCCCCCTATTGGCTTCCATTTAAAACTCGGTTAATTATAGTTGATGGAAAAATCTACACAGAATTACCATTATAATTTATTCCCATATAGATTAATTCAGGCAGCTGTGTCCCTAAGGTGGAAATTGGAGCATTAAACTTGAACTGACAATGTCGTCAAGTGACTTTTTCACTTTGTCAGTTTATTTATAGTGCTGCATCACCCCAAGGAGTGTCTGCACAGATTACTGAATAAATAAAAACATCAGGAGGGATCACAGCACAGAGAAAAGAAATGGATTTTGGGCTCCCATTTGATAATGTGAGAGCTCACCTGAACAGGTTACTCAACAGGCCCAGGGTCCAAAGCCTGTGAAATAACTTGTTAAGATTTCTCAGAGAAAAATGTTCTACTGAAAAATCATCAACTTGGATGTTTTTACAAGACAGAAGCCATCGCAAGACCTTTAAAGGGACCTTTAAAGGGACCTCAGGAACATTTTTAGGTTCAGTACTGACACCATGCCATATGGGCTCTGTAAGTGTGCCAAAATAAATCTTAATTTAGACTAGGTTTTCCCTTGAACGTAGAACTGTTATTTACCCCCATCCAGAGACCTGACCACATCACTGTAGCTGTCAGCTGGTTAACTTACTGTCCGTCTCGCACGCTGCGGTACCATCATTGGGACAGAAGCGCGTCTCCACCTTCCTGCGTCCGATCTGCAGCTCGTGGGGATCCGACAGGTGGGCCCGGCACATGTAGCGCATCCTCTGCTCCTGACGAGCGCCGCCCTGAGTCACGTTGACAGGCATCCAGGGGGTCCAAGGCGTGTTCCTCTTTACCTCGGGACACGCCTCCAGGTTACAGGCCTTGTACTCCTAAATGAGAAGGTGGCAGGGGCGCAGTGGGGTACGTTTTATTCAGAATTTAAAACAAGAATAAATGTGCACAGCCCTGCTAGAAGATTCTAGGAGCTGTAATGTTCATTACACTCCACATCACCAGTTTCTGATAAAAAGAACAGCGTGCTTATTATTTTGCTACATAGCAGTGTTTGTCCTACGGGTGGTATTTGAGAAAAGGCCATGGGCTTATTCAAATTAAAAAAGTTTATTTAGTGTGTGTGTGTGTGTGTGTGTGTGTGTGTGTTTCCTACCAGTGCACATCCTGGGCAGCTGTTGCCATTCTCACAGCTGCGGACCCTGGAGTGGACACCTCCCCCGCACTCAGTGCTGCACTTGGTCCAGGAGCCCCACGGGGACCAGAAGATAGGCTGGGGACAGGAGACCCCTTCATTGCAGAACCTGTGGAGATGGCGGCGTAGTGAGAAGACGTGGGGGGTTTTGAGAGGAATGATTGTAACAAAAATCCAGTAGCAGCGAGAGCTGTAGACTTGAGACTTGGACTGGAGTCTGACTTAAGACATGATGAATTGAGACTTGACCTGAACTTGACCTACCTAAGACTTGACTTGTTTTTGAAAGCAAAAACATTTTCCTGACATGCAGTCTCTCATTGCTGTGCACATAATGACACAGACCGAAGTAGCGCGACACAATGCTGAACATGAAAACGTCTCAGGGAACACGGTGGATAGTTGAGCGCACAAATGTCAGTCTTTGAGATTGCTGCTTGCAACCCATCTCTTACCACTAATCACCAATGGTTTCTTCTAACTACGACCACAACCTTCTCCCAACATTAACCAAGTAGTTTTACATGCCTAAACCCGCTTGTCCTGCTGATAGTGGTGACAGATGAGAAAACGCTTAAATGAAGGCAATGACAAACAACCTATTTTGTTGTTTAGATTAAACTTGTTGGACAGGAGACCCACTTAGACCTTCCCCAAAAACAGATCTGGTATCAGCTCAGTAAAGACATGATACATCTAATGTCTACTGCAACATTCCACAGCACTGATGGGTTGAATGTCTTTATCCATGTTTGCATTCTTTTAGCACAGGTGGTCTCAGTTGGAGATGATATTATATTCATTATTTGATTGGAAAGATGAATTTGATCATTGCAGTCTATCAAAGGAGGATTCATCAATTCCTTTATTAACACATGGGGTTATCCTCACCTCTCTTCCCTGCTTGGCCCCACACACACACGGCCACCATGTCGGGGTGAGGGGTTGTTACAAGATCGCTGGCGCAGCTCGAAGCCCGTACCACAGGTTGTGCTGCACTGTCCCCATGACGACCAGGGTGTCCAGCCCCCATTTCTATGGCAACAGACACATGGTATTAGCAACCTATTTCACTATGGCTCCAAACCCTTCATAATTATTCACGAGTGCTTTTAGTAGTATTCTTTCACAGGGTGTTCTCTAAGGCTAAAGGGGAAAAAAAGAAACCGCGTTTTAGCTTTGCCTAATCATTACTCGGATTCTGAGCTTCTGGAAACAGAAATGCAAACACACAGGGAGCTCATTCTGACTGGGAAACATTTATTCAATTTGCTTAAGTGCTTTGTTCCTGGGTAGCACTTCTCATGATTTAATTGCCACTTTCTGCAAAAGCACAATTCAATTTCGACACCAAGGATTAAATCTGGCATAGCTATCCAGTGGGATGAAGGTGCCTTAACTCTTTGTCTCTGCTCTGTTCTCTGTAACAGTGACTGGCCAATTCCCCTGCAGACAGAGGAAGTGAGAGGTGTCACAAGGAGAACCTGGATGTCATCTACATTCCTCACATTCATGATCTTTCTCATGTTCTGTCAAAGTGTAAATTGTGCCCTGAGGTGGATGCTTCAAAGTCAGTCAGGACATTGCTGCTACAATAGCAGAGTTTAAGAAAAGATCGTAGCGTTCTCCTTATCCAGGACGAGACTCATTTGCAACATGACAGGCTTACTGTGCTCAAACATAGCACTGTAATAATTTCTACTTTAAAAAGTCCAGTGTGCCGGGCCAGAATACATTACAAGCTCACCCAACCTCAATTTCTAACATCTTCTTATCTGATATTACTGTAGATCGGATTTTGATATTATGTTTAAATGCTAATACGCTGCAATTGTTTTAGGCAAAGCATGTTTAGTTGTAAAGCACTTTTCAAACATGAAGTAATTCACCATGCTTGGGATGGTGGAATGAATGATTCTCTCTAAATCTTGTCAGGACAAAATACTTTGTTTTTTATTTTACATGATGAAAGGCACATTTAGATACTGTCTTGATGTGACGGGGAGATGTGGGTCGCGTCACCAAGATTTCTAACTTGGTCTTTATGCCTTATAGTTCTGCAATCAAGCCTTTTCTTCTTGTTAGCAAATGTAATGATTTCTTATCTTTTTTCCCCATTTACATATGTGCATTTATAGTTATAGTGTAGTCATTATATTATTATTTATTACTCAGTAATTAAAACATTTATTGTATTAAATATGCCTGAAAATATATGTGATGGTGATTGTTATTCTTGTTTAATTATCATCATCAATCAATCTTTTTCTGTCCCTACCTCGAGCAGTTGGAGACTTCAATGGTGGCGCCCTCACAGTTTTTGCCTCCACATCGAGGGGCAGGGCTGTCGCAGGACCTGGAGCGACACAAACAGGAGCTCACACCATCTACACCATCGTCATTGTTGCAGGGTTGCCATGGCGCCCAGGGTCCGAAGCCACCATTGGTGGTTTGGTTCCGCAGCTGGAAAAACAAACATCAGTCATGACGAGAGGGAGGTCAGGGCAGCAAACCTTAGCCTGGGTTATTCAACTGTCCAGCATTTGTGTCAGTGGCTGCTTAGAGTTTGGAGCAGTAGTTTTAGAGTGCAGGACATCTGCTAACAGACAGGACTTTTCCTTCTAAAATGGAGAGGGAGGGTTTTCAGAGGATTGTAGGGGAATACATTAACTGCAGTTCACTTCAGCCAAATTCAAACCAGTTGATCTCAGAGCCATCTAATCCATTTCAGTTCAGTCCAATTCACCTTCCGTTCTACCTCTACTACTCCTATATCCGGTCCTGTCTTTTACAACACACACTGAGAAGTGGTTAGTCATGGATGATACAAACCACTGCCACAAGATGACATCAGCAGGGCGCCTGAGTCTTACGGCGGCACGAGGAGAGATGCGTCGCCGTGTTAGCCTTGCTTACAGTAAATGCTGCGGTGACGTTACGCTCACCGGACAAACAGTGATGTTCTGCTTCCACTGGCTCATGTTTGAACTGTCCTCCAATGTGGTGCACCTGCGCTGCCTGAAGTCCCAGCCACAGTAGGGGTCCCTCGCCTCCAAGCACAGCCTGCAGGGGACAGGAGGGAGGAAGACTTGGATGTCAGCAAAGTGAGTAGTTTAATCGTTAAGTAAAGACAGTGCACATTGATAAACATTTCAGTAAATATACCAGAGTTAGACAAAGTCGATTTTATTCGTGTATTCCCTGGACAGATGTAATATTGTCACCCTAAAATAGCAAAATAATATAATTAAACTTAAACATGTTTAAAGAGCAACCTTACCCCTGGTTTCAAACATACAAATGCTAAAAATGCATTCAAATCCAGAACACAACTCCGACTCCATACAGGAGTTATGTATGTGACTTTGACTTATACAAAATGTAATACCTGGATTTCCACCAGCTGTGGCAGTCAGGAAGAATGAAATGGAGCTCTTTACACCTGAGAGAGAGTCGATTCCTATTTTTACACTGTCTTGGACTGAATATGATGTTGCCTTGTACTTCGGGGGTGTACAAATCAACGTTCTATATTGAGCAGATTCTACATACGAAATTTAAGTTCTCTCTAGAAGAACGGCAAAGAACTGCCATTGCAATGAACACTGTAGACTGGGACCAGAATAAATTCATAAAGTAAAGTACATATTTCACTAACTCCAGAAAAGTGAATTCACTGTTCAGTTTTACTTAAAATAGAAACAGAAACAACATACAAACAGTGAAATGGGATAGGAGAATTCTGAGAAATCCCAAAAAAGGAGTTAATAAAATAAAGACAGTGTTTAAAGTCCAGCATTAAAAACAAAAACAAAAAAAACAAAGAACAGGGCCCCACTGTGACTAAGCCATATCCAAAACACACTGGTCCAAACCTACTGTACTATACATGCATTATTAATGACTCGGAAAGATGACAAAAATCAGACTTTTCGGTGCATTGTTCCTCCCCTCAGCACACAAACACCACTACATCACCCAAACAGTGATTAAATATTTGTAAGCTCCTCCAGTAAAACAGAGGCTTAATGACGGCTAATTAAATCTAAAGCTGTTAATGACGAGGCTAAGCCGCCAGAGCTGATCTGGATGCCTCAGGAACGCAGGATAAAGGCATCATCTGAACAACTCCTCTCTCTCAAAGACTCGCCTTCACTTTCTGCCTCCCTTCCTCTCCTTTCATATGCCCCTTTTTTCTCTCTCCTCAACTATCCTCCTTCCCTCTCATTCTACTCCCTCTCCTTTATTACAACATTGTTCTGTAGGTTCCCTTCCTCCTCTCTCTCTCGCTCTCCATTCAGCTGAAAGGAGAGATTCTTCTTGTTGTTGTGTTCTTTCTTTCCTGGCACAGAGCTTCACGGTTTATTTGAAGAGCGCTGTAGTGTTCTAGCCCGGAGGTTGAGGAATCTCCAAGTGTTGATACAGCTCTCCGTGCCAGGTCTGGGGCTCCGCGGTGAACCCGGGGTCAGCTCAGATCAAATAAAGACATTACTGCTTAGGCAGCACAGCCGAGATGACCCCACAGACAAAGAGCGACAGGAGGGGACGGGAGAGAGAGCCAGAGAGAGGCCATGTTTTCTGGCGATCTGTGGCACAGCCGGAAGAGGAGGCTTCCTTCATGCGGGTGACGCATTCACATCAAACTTTCTCGTGTGTCATTTTAATTAAGCAACACTATTACAGCGACGCCGGATGCAATCTCCAATACAGATGAAACAATAATCATAATGAGGTCGGCCACAAACTCACAGTTCAGTGAACCTAATAGTTCCCTTTACAGGGCGGAGGGAGGAGCGCGTTGCCATTTTGGCTCAAGGTCGATTATATTGTATCTGTGATGGCTTTGATGTGTGGCTTTGCGTCGTCATGGCTCTTTGATTACCAACACACTCACCCTCCAACACACACACACACACACACACACACACACACACCATTACAGAGACCAGCTAAGCGGATCAATTAATGAATGCGTATTTCAAGGATGGAATAAGTAATGTTATATAAAAGCGAGAGGTGGGAGAGATTTGAGGCCTAATTAGCTTCGGGTAAAGTGTGCCGAGAGGCAGGCTGGGAGGCTTCTGACCTCAGGGAAAGACATTTTTACTTCACCTTGTTTGCATTCATTTAGAGAAAAAGGTTGGTCAAAACATGAAAACAAAGACGACTACAGCGCAACGGAGACGTTCATGCTGTAAGCTCTTAAGGCCAGGAAGAAAATGCATCAGCTGGAAAGAAATGCTGACAAACTGACTGCAGTGCAGGTGAGGATGGGGGTTAATGCTGTGGGGAACTACGTTCACACAGCTGTAGGCATGCGTGCACTCACAAGAACACACCGACACCTAAAACACAAGGTATGCGACTATTTGATCTGCTTCAAATATGGGGACACGCTTTTGGCCGCTGTCGGATTTGTGTGCTCTCTGCAAGCTGCTGTCCTGTGAAACTTGCATTCCGAGCATATCAATAATTTAAAAAGGGGCAACATGTAGGAATTGAGACTACTGTCGAAGTTCTACTCCAAGTCAATAGGGGGCAGCATATAACAGATCAGGTCATAACTGCTGCTAACTTCGTGGCCCTAATAGCTGACTGAGTAGGAAAACCGGAGCGGGGGCAACCAGGCGACGGCCCGGGATCGACAGCCTCCCGGCGAACACGGCCAGCCCGGGACCGATCGCAGCCTCCGAGACGGACGGAGGCCAGTTTGGCGACAGGGAGCACAGCAGCGAAGTGCGGCTCCAACCAGGACTCTTGACTCCGGGGGCCGACGGAGACACGGCGGGGACAGGAGAGACGGAGGTCGGCCATCAGGGGCAGCGGCAGCGGTAGAGCCAGAATATTTGCCCCATCTAACTCGGTGGATGAAGGATTTATTTGGACCAAACCAGAGGTGGTGGCTGTTGGAACGGTGTAAAGACTAACCAAGACGGTGTTGGTGAGTTTTTGTTTGATTCTGTTGGAGTTCAGATGGAGTGTGTTTTACAAAGTACTAGTTCTGTTTTTCCTCTTCGATAAAGTAAAATCGGTGTAAGAATATTTCCTTTCTTGCCATTTTGTGAGTTTTTTATTAGGCTAGAATAAAAGCTAAGTGTGTGTAACATAGCAAGATGATCTCCCAGCTGGAACCACCGCCTCTGGAGGCACAAGTGGTGTTACAGCACAGGACGTAGATGTCACAACTGTGACTTCTCCACATTCTGTTGACATGTTTAGTTCAGTTTCTGAAAGTTTCAAACTAAAGTTCTGGCCAAATCCGACATATCGTCCCTTTAAGTAAATCAGCTGAATAGTTTTGAACAAGGGCCTCCAGTATTTGGACCAAAAGGCTCTTAAACATAAGCTTGGCCTGCTTTAGAAAGCTACGACAGTTATTTCAATCCGTCAGATACATATTTAATCAACATTTAGGTTAAATATAAGTATGAGATTGGACATTGTGTCAGGGATACCCAATATTGGAGGACTCAGATCTGAATCGGGTCTAGATAAAAAAAATCTAGATACAAATAAGACCAGACAACCACAATCACACAAAAGCATACAATGGTATTTTAGAAAATAGTGTGATTCCAACTTTGAGGCAACAGTTTGGAGAAGGCCATGGCAATCCTAGAGCCATAAAGAAATGTTTTTCCCTGTTCAGTGTGGAACAACTTGACTGGCCTGCACAGAGCCCCAACCTCAACCCCAGCCAGCACCTTTGGGACGAACTGGAGCGCAGACAAACACAAGGTCAGTGGCTGACCACACTAAAGTGTGCACGTGTGGCTGAATGGGAGCAAATCCCTGCAGCCAGGTTCCAAGATCTGGTGGAAAGCCTGAAACCTGGAGAGTAGACCAAATTAACTATACCATATAACTATATGTCAGTGTGCATACAAAAACAGCTTGATTTTTGAGCGTGCTTCAGATGGACACTGCTGTCCCACAATGTCACGCACCAAGAAAACAAAGGAGCTGCAAAAGATGTAAAACAAATTGCGCATGATGGTGAGAGAGCTAAAGGGAGATCTTGGATAACAAAGCAAACAAAAAAAGTATTGAATCTTAATCTTTGGCAAAACACTTTGCTCTGTCTTTGTGAAGTTTAAACTGACATTCCAAGTCGCAGTTTGACTGACATCAATGCATACTGTATCGTTTTCTGTTACTGCAAAACAGTAAAGTACGTTGATTTCTTTTATACTAACGGCAAAAACAGTATATTTTGACATATATAGCATACAGTCTGTATTCTACTTGTGTAATATGTGGAATTAGGACACAGCACAGGTTTGCAGTCTCAGTATTTTCTCCAATAATTTCCTTCACCAGGGGCCATTTAATAGACGAGGATTTACTATTTGAGGGAAAGAAGAGGGCATACCAATGCGTTTATCTCCCACTCTGACCTTTCTGCAGCTTCATAAAACGCTAGCCGAGCCCTCTCAGTGCCTTCTCGTCCAGACGGCTCACCGTTTTTTAAGAACAGGACCGCTGTAAAAGTCAATTAGGAGGCAGTGTGGGTGGAGAGAGGGCCGTGTGATGGGAATAGAAAAGCTAATTTCTGTAACTGATGTCAGCCGGGACAGGAGGCTGAGTCTGCAGATACACAGGAATGTGAGGCATCTAAACTGTATGAGAGCGAGAGAGTGTGTGTCTGTGTGTGTGCGCGCGCACGCTTAATCAAGTGCGTTTTCTGAATACCCCTCCGTCTGTGTACTCTGTAAGGGTGTGTCTTTGTACTGTGGGTGTGCCTCCATGTGTGAGAGCATCGCCTTGACAAGTCTGTAGGGCACTGGCTGATATTTAATTCAGCAGCGTGCATGCCCGGTGGCACACTATATCAGAAACAGAAAAGCCATGGAACATGGCCTGTTAAATTTTAAACAGACTGAGCTGCAAAACCCACCATCCTATATAACAATATGTCTGGACGAGTGGCATGGGAAGATATATGTGCCAGAGTCTCTCTCTGTGGGGGTGTAATTGGCATTTTAAATCGTTTGTGAACGCTGTAAAAACCAGTGTTTCCTTTTATTACAGGCCCTTTAACAACTAGACATAAAAACAATCGTTCACCTCGCCTTTAATGGCAGACCGTCAGTGTATAATTGCAAATATGATCACCAGAGCTGATAAATTATGGATTGGAATCCGCCATTATTAGGTGTCGCGCTGACACTCTGGGAATACGTTAGCAAAGGCTGTCTGGAGGGTCTGACTCAGTTAAACATGTCTGCATACGCTGGCCTCTCTCCATGTCATTTTGTGCAGCAGCTCTCAGGAGACCACCGCTGACAGGCTCTCTGCCCTCATCCTCTCTCCAGGGGAGAGTAACCCCCCCCCCCCAACTGTGCTGGGCTGAGCTGGCCATTCAGAAAGTCTGCTCATGATGAATCGGAAACACAGAGAACTCCTGCTAGCACTCAGCGCTAATACATCCAATTAGGCCCAGTAGGAGCCAGGCTGAAGACTGATGGTACTGCGTCCACGAATACAAAAAAAAAAAAAAATAAACAAAAAAAGAAAAAAGAAAAAAAAAAAAAGAAAAAAAAAAAAAAAAAAAAAAAAAAAAAAAATGGGAAAACAAAAGTGAGATGGCTGTCTGCCAAAAATGCCTGCTGTCCTCCATGTACAATTTTAGCCCCCGGTGAATAAAAAGGAGCTGTATCATCACAGAGAAACAATATGGAGACAGGCTACAAGACAGAGAGAGACAGAGGGGAGACAAGAAAATACAAGTATGGTAATAAATGGCAGAAAGATGGTAAATGGATGAATCTAAGACAGGGAAAGATACAAGAAACTGACAGTGCAGAGATGAAGGAAACCCATGCAGGCATCAGGAGAACATGCAAACTCTGACAGTGCTAACCACTGCACCACCGTGCCACCCTTCTTTTTAATCTCTTAATGACTTACTATGTTTGAACATTGGTAACCAACTGAAGTTATGAGTAACAAACTCAAAAACTCTAAACCTACTATTGTCTGAGAAGACAGAAGCAGTCCAGGTTTGAGTGGCAGCCTAATCAATGTCACAGCCTCTACAGATAGAACCTGAAACTATATTTTTCACAAATTACTTTAGCCAGATACCGGAGTATTTGCACACAGATAAACTGGGGGTCCTATAGATAAGACTCGCCACTCTATTGGTCTTGTTGAACTGCAAAAAAACACAGTCTCCTCGCAATCGTACATTGCCCTTTGCTTACGGAAAAGATTACTTGGTCCGATAAGATATTCATTGTCCTCTGAGCTTTGCAAATCCGGGTGGTTCCTCATAGCCACTTGCTTGTTTTATTTATTTTTCATTTTACAACCTTTCCCCCTCAAAAAGGGAGCAGAGTAGTTTGGCTTTTTCAGCATCAGGGGATTTAAAAAGGTGGCGAGCCGGGCGTTACGACACAGTGCCGGTCCGAATCAACGCTGAAAGACAGAGGACTTTGAGAAAGCAATATAGACAGAAACTGGGAGAGAGAGATAGAGAGAGGATGAGACAGAGCAAAATGATTACACTGAGCTGCGGCCAGAACAAAGCCTATAATAAAAGTAACAGCATTCTGGAGCAGTAATAAATACATCCACTGTGTGAACACCATCTCTCTCTCTCTCTCTCTCAGTGCTTGGCTGGTGAAGTGTTCCTCTGATTGGTCATACAGGCTTAGCAGCAGTGAGCTCTAGAGGCCTGCTGACAGGCTGGCAGCCGCAGCAGACAGCAAATTGCGTTTGCTGGGGACGGTCCTGTAAGCTCCGCTCACACAGAGACCGACAGGAAGTTCAGTCCACTGTATAGGGGTCCTATAGGGACTGATATTAAAGTATAACAAAAGCTGCACTGCGACGCGTCATATGCATTGGTTTTAACAAGCAGCCACACACACACACACACGATAATAGTCAGTGGTTTTCCTCGATGGCCACTTAGTGGTTTCCTGATGTTGTTGTAAACGTCTGCTGCAGGCAGGCCGGCCTCATGACTGCTGCCAGGTCACTGTTAATCACACACTCATACACACACACACACAGCAAATTAAACCAAAGCTCCTCAGGCAGAAATGGAACTATCACCAACAGGACAATGGCGCCTCTTGTAATAAGACGTAATGTTTATGTAAGCAGATGTGTGAGCGCTGGTTTGGCTGCAGGAATCGAGCCGCTACAGAAAGCTTGATTTGTTCCGTTCCATCCTCCTCAACATTTATTCAGCGTTTCCTCCTTCTTGTAGTTATTTTGGTTTCCACATTTTTTTTTTTTCCTTCTTATCTCTGCCTTTCTCATGCTCTGTCTCCTCGTCACCAAACAGTCCTAAAAAAAAAAAAGCTTCCATTTGAATCCACCGTGTTAAACCACCATTCCATGTCTGATACCTTCAGTAGCAACAAAAGAGGAAACCAAACCAGGTAAGAAAAGTAGTGCACTTACTTTCAAAGTTGGGCTTTTTTGTAGGGGGTGTAAGCACTATGCTACTGTTGTGAGTGAGACCAGTAGTTACATTCTCCGTTTGGCAGCATGGACTACCTTTCTTTCTTGAGCAGAGGAGGGGGAAAAAAAAAAAAAGCTCTGATGAATGCAACATTGCTGCTAAGCTAGCACACCGCTGCAGCCAAAATAAATCATTCCACTAACGGAGCGAGATCGAGAGATAGGGGCTGGGTGGAGGACAGAGTGGTGCTGTTAGCCAGAGGTGCCAATTGGCCAGGTCAAATATAATTACTGCAAATAGAGGACAAACACACACACACAGGCACACAAGCTGCAGCGTTTGTCTGTGAGCTATCACTAAAAGGCTACAAATCAGCAGCTGTTGAAAAGGTTTAGCAGTGCATCAAAAAAAAAAAAAGCACTTCAAGTTAAAGATGATATAAATGTCGTTCTACTCTCTGTGTTGCAGGAGTCGCCAATACGGATCAATAACAAAAAGGAAACCTAAAAACATTAAAAGCACTTAAATGTAATTGAGTTTTCAGACCTCGACCATCATACAGGCTTTCAAAACCGACTTGTTTGTGCTGTCGCAAGCTAAGCCAGCGTTTTAACTCCACGTTTAAACAATTCCAAACATGCACACTTACATGAAGAATGTCTGCATTCTAACTACGGTACAGCCACTGCTCACCCATTATTCCATTACCACCCGGATATTTTACAACAAAGCGGATAAGTTATGACTTGTTCCCAAATCATGGTTCACCCGCTCTCTCTCTCTCTCTCTCTACGGCGCCCATCACGGTACTGTAAACACCGCCATTCGTCACTCTTTATACAAGTGTGTTTGTGTGACGGTGAAAAGCGAAAAAGCAGCATGTGTGGCAGCAGATGAGTTGCAATCAGCTATACAACCATCTGAGTCTGAATCCAGCTGTTAGTGGTGGATGGATGTATGTGAATGGGACGGGTCGACCGCGCACACAATGCAGAAGAGATGGGGAGAATGGCTCATTCACTCAGCAGTACAATGACAGGGAGTGTGTTCAGACAAAGAGTGGGATGGCAGGTGGGTCTTTTACACATAGGCTGAAACAGTGAAGCCCCAGAGAGATGGGCAGACAGTAAAAAAAAAAAAAAGACAAAGAAAAAGAAAAAGTCGTTTGCGAAAGACCAGAGCTTGGTGGTAATGTGGTACAAAGTAACAAGTTAATGCAATCACAGCACTTTTCCCAGTAAACGCAGCGTGACGCAGTATCTTTTCCAAGAAATCGGGCTGAAATTTGAGATGCATTAATCATTGTTCATCTTGGAGTGTAATATTTATGCATGCAGATGTGGTGGCAAGCCCTGAATCAACAAGTCTTTAATCTGGTACTGCTGCAGACATAGCAGTCCTGGGCACATTGGGACCACGTTTGGGAGCTGTGGAATGGGAGAGCCCGAACAGTTTCTGTGGGGGGGGGGGATTGACAAGCATCTCAACAGAAAAACTCAGTGCGGCGAACCCCCTCAACAGACTCCACTTGGTCAATAAGTCACACGTTTTACTCTGTGATCCTCCAGATAAGCCGCGTCAAATGTCATGCATATGTAGGAACGAATGCTTTCCAGCTCCATAACACGCTCAGTAAAGTCCACTTTTGTCCATGGTCAGATACTGTAGTGAGAGTTTAATCTGTTTTAGCTATGTGGGGGATTTCATAACTAGTGCCAACTTTGCTGCTCAAGCAGGGCAGCTTGAGCAGCAAAGTTGTACCTTGTCAAATTTGTCCTTTGGAAACTTTTTCCTTGCTTTGGCTCCCGTTGTTTACGCTAAAGGTACTCTTAAAAAAAAAAAAGGGCAAAAAGCAAGCCTGGTAGTTTGACTGGCAGAGTTAATACAGTGATCGACAAAGTGTTGGAACACAAGGCTCAGCAAAGTACAAACCTCTGTGTCAAGCTCTAGCAAACAAAATAACTTCTTTTGTTTTATATCAATGTAAAGTACATATATTGGAGTGTTGGTCAGACAAAACAAGCTATTCTAAATTGTCACCTTTGGCTCTGGCACTGGGGGCACTTTTCCCCTAATGAATAGATTAAAGGTGGGGCATGCGATTCTGGAGAAATCCCATACCGTGAAAACACCATGATGTCGAGCGAACAACGGTGCAGTAAGTACTGTAACTGACGTTTGCGAGGTCGTGGGTTAGCTACAGTTGCTGCTGCGAAGATAACACGCAAGAGCGGACGAGACAGTTTCCCAGAGCAGCACAGCAGCTGCAGACAGCGACGCTCACAGCTCTCCTGCTGCTGTAGCCAACACCACAACTACAGCACATCTTGTTTGTTTTCTTCAGCGCACACGCTGAACGGACAGCTAGCGGACCGTGAGGAGGTATTCCATGAATTTGACAAAAATCGCACACCCCAGCTTTAACAGTTAATGTAAATATTAGCTGAAGTCATATTCCCATGCATTAATTCACTGCCTGGCCTCCTTTTTTATCTTAATAGCCTGGCTGAACATCACCGATCTGCCCTTTTCCGCTTGCTCGCGTCCCTCCAGACGAGCTCAGGTGTCACGTTGACAGACAGGTTGACATCTGTTGTATTCTGCGGCTCGGGGTTTGCCTTCGGCTGCAGTGTGTTTGAAAGACTGCGAGAGTGAGTCAGCCACAGAGGTGAGCAGAATATGGCAGACTGGATAAAAGATGGCCCGTCCTACCTCACCACCCCCTCTCCCCCCCCTTCTGGTGCCCTTGGAGCCCACTCGTCTTATCGCCTCACCCCACTGTGTCTTAAGTAGGACTCTGGCTGCTCGCTCTGCTTTCCTCCCTGTATTTCTCTCTCTCTCTCTCTCTCTCTTCCTGTTCCTCTCTGGGTCTCTCTCTCTCTCTCTCATCTTGCATATCTCACCCACATCTTATTAAATGCAACGGTTTCCCTATCTGATGTGTGTCTGCTCCCAATCCCATGTGTCTAGGAGTTTGGATTTACTAGAAATAGCGAGCTGACTCATCAGGCAGCGCACACATGAGAACCCGTCCAAGCACCAACCCACACAGAGTAGACTGGCCTGCATATACAGACACACAGTGGGGAAAAAAAAAACAAAACAACCACCAAGCCATTTGTATGCTAAAATGAAGTTGACTTTGAAGGGCTGAGGTGGCCGCTGAAAATCCTGATTGAGAGCACTGATGAGATATAGAAGGTTGGACAAACAGCCAGTGAGCTTTTCTCCCCTCGCTCACCCTCGAGATGGAGATTTTCACATGAATAAAACTGAAGCTGGAGATGGCGGAGCAAAAGGCCTCTCTCTCTCTCGCTCTCTGTCTTTGAAGCTCTCACACACAAACGTGCCTTCAGAGAAACTTCTCTGGCAGGGTACGAGGTAGCGCCACACACACACACTTTTTGTTTATCTCCTGATTCAACGCAAACAAAAGCCCGAACAGTGCTCTCTCTGTATTATGCAGAACTTCATCACTGAAAAAAACCAAAAAAAACCCAGCACAACAAATTAATTTCCTCTAGTGAGCAGATACCGCCCCAGTCATTTGTCTGGTTCCATAAGGACTTTAATGATTATATGCGAGGTCTTCTAGACATTAATCCTAGTTGATGACAGATAATTACCTTCAATAGAGGACCCACCAGGTTAAAATGAATCCACTGCCAAAACGCATAAAATGAACAATAAAATATACACTGTACATACCACATGGCTGCTTTTTGCGAGGAAAGAAAGAGGAGGAATGACATGCAACAAAGGTCCCTGCCAGAATCGAACCAGGGACGTCGCACTCACAATATGTAGTTAACCACTAGGTCACCAGACGCCTAATTAGAGCTAGCCATGGTCAGTAGCGCCCATCCAGGGCCATTATTCAACTTATCAAAGGTGCAGCATTGTGTTCAGTGCTGCCACCGGTGGCTAGAAGCTATAGTGCAACAATACTGATGAAGAAGCACCGACAGTTGTAAGTCATCTTCCGACCACAAGTGGCAGCACTGAGTCCCCTGATGCTGAGTAGCTCTCCAGTGGTTGAACGAGGAAGAAAAATTGCGCCACCTTCGAATGACCTTCGCTGAATCCAAATGTTTATTTGCTCCCTTGATTTTATTCGATGAAGTGTGGACCCGGACAGCCCCGGGTGCTACGATCGTCACAGTTTCGTGCCTATACCGTCCACAAGCCTGCTGAATTCAGCATGTTTTTTTAAATACCTCTCGTCAGATTTAGTTTCTTTCCACCTTAAATTCCTCGTTTCTATTTTCAACATTCTCTCCAAATGAGATTTTACGAATGGCTAAGTTTGGGTTCGTCGTGGATCAGACTTTCCACTAGATGTGGAGATTCTGGGCAATACTCACGTCTCAGTTTTATAGGTGGAGCACCTCTCCAGCGGGATTTTCAGAACTCGGTTGTTGAGCCCAACGAAGAGCGACCGGTCGCTGTGCAGGATTTGCAGGCTCAGGATTGGTTCTCGCACCCCCGGTGGGAAAAGCTCCATCTCCTCCAAGTAACAACCTTGTAGGTTCTTATTGGGCGTAGCCAGTGCCTTTAAGATGGTGCCATATTCTGATTGGACAAGAAGAAAGAGACAGAGCTTGTCTACATGCAAATTAAAATGGACATATATATTTGAGATAAGGTATGTTTCTACTTAATAAATGTGAGGTGGGTGAAAATAAGTCATAGTTCGGTTCCTTTCTCCTCCTACACTAACCTGTGCTGATGTACATGACATGGTAGAGGGTGTCCATGCCCTGTACAATGTCCACGACCAGGTTGGAGAAGCGAACGTCATCCTGCATGACCAGCGGATCAACAGACTCTGGCTGGACCACGTCGTTCATCAGATAGAGCCGCTGAGCGTCCTGCAGGCTGCGCTCCGTCAAACCCTCGTTGGGACCCTCGTCATCTATAGTACCGCACTGGAGGGCAAAGGCGGTGGGGGTGAGAGAAGGGTGAGGTGTCAGAAGGGGATGTGAAAATGTGGAATGGGTGCAGAAAAATGGCCAAAGGAATGCAGAAAGAATGCCACAAAGAAAGAAAAACCAAACAATGTAGCTCACACACCGTCACACATCAGCGTACTTACTAAATCAACGCACCGTGTCCGGCTCGATTGTTTCAATTCTTAATTATATTCTCAGTAATTGCAGATTTTTTCTGTTGAGCTAGACTACAGTGTGATTGTAATGTGACCACAGCAGTTTAATGACACTGCATAAGAATAAATATGAAATGACAGCCTTCTGAAAGCTTTGTTTGGGTTGTAGAGCTTAGCTGTGGATTGCAGCTTCTGCTCATTCTTTGGGACTTGAAATGAGAGATTGATTTGTTGGTAGATTCCATTTTTGGATGTTGTTTGGAGCTGTAGATGGTTTTGGAAGTATAACAATGATTTTCTGTCTATATTATGACATTTTGTCATTGTTTCTCCGTGTGAAATAAGGCCCAGTCCCTTCCGGATCGTGCGGATTCTTTTTGTAACCAAAAATGAATATGGAGCAGCTTTTCCAAAAACTGTTCTACACCTTTGTTACCTTTTATACGATATCTAGTGATAATCAGAACACGTAATAAGTTCCAGAGTAAAAATTGGATTCGTTTAGGAATCTCTTAGGATCTCAGATACACCCTGTTTGTAGCCATTTGTGCCCATAACCTGTGCAGTTAGCTAGCTATGAAGTTGAATGCACTTCTCGAAGTTTTTGTTGTTGCTGAATTCACTCTGTAAGGTAACCTTAGTGCCTCCAACCATGCTGTGTAGTGCCGGCAGCTAGCTCTAGCACCAAGTGGTTTTAGATACTAGATTGGAGATGGTCCAGTTGGGCTAATTTACAAATATGTCATTTAGAGAGTTTTCATTGGAGTGAGACAGCCTGGAGACAAGACATGTTCTTGGAAAACAAAATCCTTCCTTCCTCTAGTTACAAGGAAAAGGGTTTGGGGATTGGGGCTTGATTTGACTTGAAAAACTGCAGCGTTTAGTAAAATTGCTAAGCATTCTTCCAGTTTGATGCTTTGATTTGACCTAAAGGACTCAGTGTTGCTTCTCTGTTTCTTACAGTACAAGCAACATCTTTGCAAAAAGATGGTGTTTGTCACCGTTCGCCAACTGAACTGTGTTAAGACTAACGTGGATTGATTTCGCTGGTATTAGACTAGTCTGGATGTGGGTAAGTGGTTAAACTAACCTGGAAGTTGTGGATGGGGTTGGGCGTGGGAAGCCAGGTGGAGCGAGGGTTCTCCTGGGAGCGGAAGGGCCCGTTGAAGGCCTGGGTGATGGCGCTCAGGTTGAAGGCACACACCGCAGATGCTGCAATGCTGTTGCTTTATGGAGAGATGGACATGGACGACGAGACAGCAAAGGCAAGATGGTAGGGAGCAGAAAGGGAAGGAAACGATGGAGAGAGAGAAAAAATATTTAAAAAATAGAAATAAAGATAATATACATAACAGTTTACATGTTGGCAGTAAATGTGAAACCATATCAGGAATGAGCAGCAGACAGCTGTGTCATAAAGCCATTCTGCAATGTGTTCCGTCCTCTTAATGGAAGTATCCTATCATTTATACCTGGACTAAACAGGTGCTACGTTGATGCCTTGCTTTGGCCGGAGGCTAAGCTATGCTATCAGCTCTGCACAGTGAATGAGGACAGTATTAAGCTGAGGATACGGGAGGCAGTTGCACAGATTATGTGCAAACACACACACACACACACACACACACAGCCGCCTCATGGGTGTCGCACACACGAGTGTAAACCCCGGCTAAACTGGCAGTGAGAGTCAAGTTATTATGGTGACGCTCTTCGGCCATAATGTCCTGCAAGGTAATGAGTTTCTTAACTGCCTTCTGCTGACTGTTTTTTTCTCCCCTTTCCCCATACACCCAGCACCAAACTCAGACTTTTTACTACACAGTGAAAGGCCTGCTGCATTGGCACGGCTTGTGGGATGCTGATAAACCATCAGTTAGAAGATAGTGAGTGATAACGTTATAGTGACAGAGTGAGACAGAGAGAAACAGCAAGAGCCACAGAGAGAGAGCGACTCAGACAGCGAGGCAGAGAAAGAAAGACTATTGTAAGGACTTCATGGTGCTTTGTGAGCCGTTTCAATACCTTGGGTGAAGTATAAATCAGTGAAGGCTGCGGCTTGCTGAAAACGCTGTGTCCCAGGGTTTGATCAATGGTTTTGGTGATTTCGATCCCTTTTTATTTTACTTTTCTTATGACATGGTCACTCATCTATTAGCTAGGCATGCCATACTCTCTATAATTATTTACAGTTACAGGCTACTCAGAAATGCCATCAGTTGACAGTTCACTGGCACTATACATGTTTCAAGAAAAAAAGTTTTGAAAAGGTTTTTGAGGTTTTCACCAGTATGTACCTTCAACACTCAGCAAATGTCTGTATATGAATGGATAGAGGGTCGCGTCACTGTTCTAAGTATATAAGAGCAATGTTGATGGGACATTCGGGGGCTTGGTGATGTCAAAAAGTGTAAAACAAATCTTTCCGTCGTCATGGAATGTGTCCCTTGTATTGTTTCTCTGACATATTACCATTTGTCATAGTTCTCTTCCGAGATTTTGGCACTACAGATCCCATCATTCTTTGGGCTTTCCATACAGGAAGTGTAAGTTTGCCATGGCGGCCGTGAGTTTCCATTTAGGCAAAGCTACACCACGAGAAGTGGCGCTGAATTAGATACTAGCAGCTTCAGTTTGCACTGTAACCACGGACGTAAGCACAACAATCCATGCATTACTTTTGAAACAGAAGACCGTACGAATGTGATGATTAGGAGGCAAGATCAAGGAGCAGCTCTTCATAGAATTTTAGATCAGAACAGATTTATGGACTGTGCATGGGCGTTCATTCTAACCTTTGGGAGTACTATATGGTGCAGACAATCTATGCTCAAAAAGTCCACTTACTAATTAATCTGACCTTTATCTTTATCCACATCAAAGAAAAGGCTTTCACTGGAGAGGTCGAATATGCACTGATCCCAGCAGTAGGTCAGAGATCCAGTTCACGATTGTGAGAAAACTGATGTGGTCTGTCATTACCGCAGGGTGGCAAAGCGCTGCACAGCTCCAAATGAGCTCTGGCTAAACAATGAGGGAGGCCAAGCAGGTGGCTCATTGACTGACTCACAGGCTGCACAGGAGTAAAGGACCCCCCCCTCCTCTCTCCAATGGCTCTGCTGGAGACAAGAGTGACAGGGAGGCAGAGACAAAGAGTGTGAAGCAGAGTGAGTGCTGTGGTGAACTGGCGGTAACCAAACCCCGACTGGAGGAAACCACAGGCAAATGAGCTGCAGTAAGTGAGCGGCAGCCACAACAGTTTTCACACTCGCGCACACAAACACATAATAGGAAGTTGAACTGTGGGTTTGTGGTTGTACTGTAGCTACAGCTTGCATTGAAGCCAAACTCTGCCACAGAAAGCCTTGACGCTGGCCAGATTATTTGAGATCTCTGCGTCGACAGTGGGTCGCTGCACATAACGCCAAGAGAACAGAGCGAAAGGGAGCACCGAAAGGAATACAGTCTATCGCGCTAATGGATGCAACCCATATGTTTTGGGTCTGCTTAAAAGCCCGGGAAAGTGATTGAAAAGCTGTTTGACATCTGCTATGCTGTTTGCTGCCGCTCTCTGAGGCCCAGCACCATGATGATCACTTTCATTATGAGTGAAGCTCCTTCTTCAAGTGATTCATCTCGTCCCAACAGCCTGATCCTGCCTCTGGTTGTCCCCTGAAATGCTTCTTGATTTCCTGTCTGTCTTTTACAGGATTCATCCCTGTCAACCGCTCTGTCGTTCTCTCCCTTTTCCTTTCCTGTGATATGAACTAATTTGTTGATTCCCAGCAGCATATAAGCAGATAAAATGAGCTCCAGGTATAAGATTAAAAGGCTGCTTACTCGTGAATGCATCAGTAATAATAATCTTTCAATGCATCTATTTATACAACTCTAAATAAAGTACAAATTGCCGAGTCGGTTTACACTTTGGCATTGTTAGTTTTACTGAAAGAATAAGGCTGGTGATATTCTACTTTCTTTTTTTTTTTATTGTCGACAAATCACTTTAAAAGACCAACACCAACAGTGAATTGATCCTACTAACAAGTACTGTGTGTATAGATCTTATTCCTCTGTGCCATACACACATAGTTGGTTTTGATCTTTTCACAAGATTTGGTGACAACGAGAGAGATACAGCAGAATAACGCCAGCCTTATGCTTCAAGTAAAGGAACTGAATACTGGTTTCGCCACTGTCATCATACCCAGGATGCATCACTGCAGATGCCAGGGCAGTTTTCAACAACAAGCGACTGCATGTGGAGCTCAGTTCAGCCTCAAATAGAGTCGTTCGAAAGGTAATGAATTCCTCACTCAGCCTGGCTGTTTGGCTCCGTGCAAGCCACAATCAGTACAGATCAGTACACCAGTGAGTCTGTCTGGTAAACACAAGTGGCTGATATGCATCTCACGCAATAAGCTTATCTTTTTAGGCTGGATGCTGCTATGGTTGCTACTGCACGTTTTAAACCACATCCCTAGATGTTTCTGTTCATGATATTTTCCCTTAGATTTATGATTGTTATTATGACTATATGAGCTGTCATATTAGGTCTTAATTATTTAGTGGGTTTCTGTGCAATATGCCTATTGTATTCTTACATTAAACTATATTTTGTCTTCATTTAAAAAAAGTTATTCATCACTTAAATGTTGACCAAAGTGCTTTTGAAGCGAGCTTAAAAATAAGTTTTTAATGTGCGGTATAAATGAACTGATTTGACAATAAAATAGACATTTGCACATGCATTGTATACACACACACCAAGGCAGAAAGAGTACAGTGGAGTCCAGCTGGAACCCCAGGTTTTTAGCTCACGTGCCTAACCTCATTTTATGTGGAAAAAAAGGAACAGCTAAAACTACATTAAGGCCAATGTTTCAACCTCAGTGAATACCTGCATCGCAGCAGAAAAGGAAAAGGGCCCACTCAGCAGAGCTATATGGCTGCAGGGACCAGAAATTGAACCGAGGCTGCCAGGATTATCCATACATATTTTTATACTGCACAACAAGATGCCAGCCAGAGCAACAGCTTTGGCCCAAAAGAGTCACATTCAGAGGCAGACTGAGTCAGCTACACCTACACTCAACAATAAAGCAACACCACAGGTTCAATAGGTTGCTAGAAAATCCAGGTTTTAGACTCGAGCCATTGTAAAGAAGTGCACAGTTCACTTAAATAGCATTGTTAACCATGTGAGAGACAGTATTTGATCGCTGTTGTATTTTGAGGCTACGCTTGACTTAAGACTAATTTGCATTTGCTTAGAAATACTGTGAAAATAGTTTAAGTCAGGGAAACCAAATTTAAAGAATATTTGTGACAGGAATGATAAAACAGCTGGTAGACAAGCAGCAGATTCTGTCAAACTGCATTCAGATCAGGCACGGTCTTCCACGGCAGTTCATTTCAAGGTAGATTTGAGAATGTTGTAGAAAATCAAAAATATTGTGCATTTATCGTCCACGTCACATCTGATCTCCCTTCGAGTCAGTCACATATTTTCCATGGATAGGAGGGATTTTAGGATCCCTAAGAGGTGTTCTGTGCATATGTCAGGTGGCACGCATGTGAGTTTGAAATGCATGAAAAAGTTTAATGATACTCAGTGAGCATAAGGCTCCTTATTAGGGCCACATCTAATGATTACGTAGCCTAATAATCAGACTGAATTGCCATTTCGTTTCATGTCGTTATTCAGTCTGACATCATGTTCCAGTGAGATTATTTCTGTTTGGAAACGGGGAGTTATTTTTTTGTTATTAGTGACTGACGTCGCATTAACCTCATTTTCTGTTGACACGAAAGCTAACATTTGCTAGGAGAAATAAATGTAATGTTTTTCACGATGATCAAAAGAAATATGATTTCAGAGTTCTTTCCGCAAGGTGACTTTAGGCGCTGTACACTCCATCAGTGCTTGCTGGATAGTCGAACAACTTCGGTTTGAATGTCTCGCTCTAGCTTGCTTTTTTTGTGACACTTTTCATGTGAACAACTAAGCGCTACACTTCCATTCGAGACGGTTTGAAAATGCACTATTATTCCCATATTTAAGCAATATTACCAGCTTTTCACCCTGCCTACGAGTGTGGCAGCTATAACATTTTTACCTTCTGACGTCGTTGGCCAACACGTAGTACAAACTAGTTCTTTTCTAGCATAACCTGGCCCCGTGAAGCAACCTGTACAGCCGTGCCGATGAGCCGTCTTTCTCCATGTAAAACTGTTTTTAAGTGACAACAGCAGCAGACCTGCAGAATTTGAATTATTGAAAAAAACAAAACAAGATGTGGACAGCGAATCAGAGTTGTGGATATAAAAAAAATCAAAAATGCCCATAGCACGTTTCTTTTGTTTGTTCGGACCAACAGTTCAAAACCCAACGATATTTAATTTACACTGATATAATGCCGAGAAAAGCAAAAAATCCTCACATTTGAGAACATCGACCCAGCATATCATAAATCACTTACAACTAATTCTATGTCAATCTACTGAATCAATAAATGGATCAATTGTTTTAGCACTCCTTATCCCGCCCCTAAAACTCACAGATATCAGACTCTCTAAGAACTAGTGAAGTGGAGGGGGGTCAGTGAAGTCACCCAGAAATAGATAAGGAGGCTCATAATTAGTTAGTAATGGCGGGTTGGACACCTCAGCAGGAGAATCCTGCTGCTGCTCTGAGCCCATGACAGAAGGACCCTGCCAATAAGTGCCCGCAGTTAATTAAAAGACCTGGCCGTGCTCTAAGGTCTTAAGTGTCCTTATTCTGATGGAATGCTAAAACCCTCCACTACATAACCGCTCGACAGGCTCCGATGGCTGGTACACGTCGCAATAAAATGACAGCAGAATCCTCTTTTCCTTCCTCTCTCTCCTCATCTGAAGTAGCGCTGGAATGATTATTTCTATTATTGATTCATCTGTTGTGCGTTATTCTTTCGACTGATTGATTAGAAGGGGCACCCCACCAATTTGTCATATCAAATCGGTTTAGCATTAATGAGTGGTGCCTCTCAGCTCGTGAAAACAGCTGTATAATATCTTCTGTGGCTCTGGATGAGCTCTCCAAAGTCAGAAAAAAATAACGCTGGAGATGTCAGACTTATGTTTGCTACCACTTCGAAACTACACATTTTGACAGTAAGCCTGTGTTACAAACTGGGGGTGTTTGGGGTGAAAACATGTGTAGGATCCAGTGTTTTTGGGGCAAAGGGACTACAAGTTAAGAAGTTAACAAGTTCTGCTGCTTTGATTTTGACCAGTGTTTTTTGTTTTTTTTTAAATCTGTTTCAAATCCCCACATTTGGCAAGCTGCGACCATTTGTGCATGATGAATGACTTTAAACATTTAATTAACAAACAAAATTGGTGTTTATCCTGTTGATTAATTGTTGAATCGCTTTACCAATAATCTGAAGACAATGGATGAGTCAATACAATATTTAAGATGCCATGGTCACGCTACAGTATTGAGACCTGGCCCGCAGCGTCAGCAGACAGAAACCCAGTGGAAACGCAGAGAGGATAAGTACTCTGTTCCAGCTCTTCCTGCTCTGTTTTACAGCCCCAAACTCCGGGGAGCAGCTGTGAGCCTGTTCAATTTAGGCCAGACAGATGGAGACAGTGTTTGTGGTGATTGCATTAACATATCCAACCTCGATGAGGGACGAGGTTTTGGAGGGAGGACCGGCGAGTTGCCTCGGAGAGGAAGGGCAAGTAAGGAGGAGACAAAGGACGACGGACAAAAGCTTGGAGCTCACTGATTTTTCTCATTACCTCTTATCATTTCCTTCCCCTCTCTCGCTATCTCTGATTCTCTCGGTCTCTCTTTTCGTCTATTTACCATTCCTCACTCTGTCTTTCGCGCTATCACTAAAGATGGCTGCAGGCTGACGGAAAGCAGCCATGTGGTGGCAAATACCAGCAGCTTAACAGGTGAGAAAGCAGAAGGTGAGAGGCAGGATTCAACTTCTCCCCTGACAGAACACGGAACACATCGGAATACCAACAACCGTGATTGTTCAGACACACACACACACACACACACACACTAGCATAGACTCTTGCCCGCACTTAAACACGCACACAGTAGAGTCCATGACAACACTTTGCTGCACCAGCAGTGTTCACAGACAACTCTTAATAATAATAAACTGTATTTGTATAACACCTTTCATACAAAAGCATGCTTTACATTTGAAAAAAAGAATAAAAACAGGAAACAAATTAAATCGAAAGGAGAGCAGATAAAAAGATAAGGTGCTTAGCGTTGCAGAGAAAGCAAGCCCTTTGAAGCATCAGAGAAGGACATTTAAAGGCATAAAAGGTCATTTAAAAACAGCATGTGGGACTCCATGTGAAGCAAACACATCGTAAGAAGTGGGTCTACAAAGTTAAGATATGTTTTTAAGTGCCTTTTAAAATTTACAACAGAGCCTGCCTCTGTACTATCTTTGGGTAGGCTGTTCCACAATTTGGGAGCGGAAGAAAGCTGGATTTCAACTTTTTTGGTGGGGTTTTGAGCACCTAAAAAACAAAAAAAACAGCAGTAGAGGATTTAAGGGCTTGTGAAAGAACATAAAAACAACAGGGAATCTGTGATGTAGGCCGGTCCTAAGCCGTTAAGAGCTTTGTACACAAGTGGAAGGACTTTAAAATCAATTATCGAAGCTACGGGGAGCCAGTGTAGTGAAGCTAAGACTGCAGGAAGACTCAAGCAGCAGAGTTCTGGATAAGTTGCAGCCTCTCAATGGTCTTTTTAGGAAGACCAGTAAAAAGTGCATTGCAATAGTCTAGTCTAAGTTATTTTTCAGCATCTTGCTGGGTCAGGAATGGCCGCACCTTGCCAATGTTTCGGAGATGAAAGAATGCCACCTTTGTTTATATGGGATATAAAACTTAAAACTTAAGTCGGATTCTAAAATGACACCCAGAATTGTTACTTCAGGTTTCATCCAGGGAGTCAGATTACCAAGTGTTTTAGGCAGCTCACCTTTTGTGGATTTGGGGCCAACTAATAGAATCTCTGTCTCATCCTCATTTAGTTTAAGAAAGTTATTATTCATCCATGTATTTATTCCTGGCAGGCAGGCACGGAGGGAGCTTGATGCACCTACATCACTTGGTTCAATAGTACGACTCCAGACGCAGAGCTGATGACTTTAGATTCAACCTACCAAATCTAAAAACATATGTGAACATGTGCTTTCATTGCAGCTTGCCTCTGGAAAAAAATCCCTTAACATCAAACATGCTTGACATTTGCAACATATCTCAATTCTTGTCACTGTGGACAATGGCATTTCAGCATTTAGACCAAGTTATTTCTGTTTCCATTTAGATTTGCTTCATGCCTCTCCTTCGCTTTTTCCTTTCTCTTGCTTATTTCCCAACCAGCTAGCTTTTATTTGTGTTTTGTGGGGATAAATGGAGAAGGAGAAATTGCACCTGAACCAAAACATGCACGATTTGTGAGCAGGCATGTGAATCCACAAACAGACTGCATCTTTTACCGTATCTTAAAAGGTCCAGTGTCCAGTAGGATTTAATGGCATCTAGCTGTGAAATTGCAGTTTGCAACCATTTGAATACAACTTGCCTCACCCTCCCCTTCGAAGCGTGTAGGAGAAACTACTCTGGCCCTGAAACTCGCGAAAGGCCCTATCTGGAGCCAGTGATCGGTTTGTCCGTTCAGGGCTACTGTAGAAACATGGCGACCTCTGTGGAAGGGGACCCGCGCCCTCTGTAGATATAAAGGGGCTCATTCTAAGGTAATGAAAACACAACAATTCTTATTTACAGGTGATTATACACTTATGAAAACATACTTATGAATGTTATATTCCATTTCTGCCAATAGCTCCTCCTAAATGTGCTGGAACTTTAACTGCCTTTCCAGAGTGTGTTCTGATAGGGTATGAAGAGGGAAATTTTATTTTTTCAGGTGTGCCATATTCAGTCAAATCCATGTGTAATGTGTATTGGCACTATGTGCTATCTGTCACTGATCATCTCATGTAGCTCTCAGGAAGAAAGCAAATGAGCATATTTCCCTTACTGTCTCTTACTCCAGTGCCCTACTAATGGACCCTAGAGGCTGCAATTTTCATTACACCACACAACACAAAGGTGTTGCGAATGAATGCACAACATATGTATTAATTGTGTTCATTTGCTATTTGTCCCAGGCCAAAGAGGGAGTCAGTGGAAAATTTTAACGTGATGGTGCATCTATATAAAAAGTCAGTGGGTCACCAAAATAATTGGGAAGATTCATTTGGGGGCGGAAATATGTGACAGATGCCACTATCCTCTAGTCAGGCAAAAAAAGTGACGCAATTACACTTGTACTAAAGATAATAAAAAAAAAAAAACATAACAAGAGTACTAATCTACACACTTTGGCTCTCGGTGTTGCCTCTCTGTAATGAAGTGTGCGAGTCCCCCACCTGGAGCAATCAAACAACAGAGGAAGTGTGAGTCAGTCTGTATATCCAGCACGACTGAGCGCTGCATGGATCCACACTGATCATTAGCAGCAGCAGGGAGGCTCTAAACTCTGGAAAATTGTCTCTCTTTGTATAGGTGGGAAAATGTCGGAGTACCAAACCTTATGAAGTGATGAGATCTGAGGGCTAAATAAAAAGAAGTTGGAGTTGAAGTGTTTTGATGCGTGTGTGTGTGTGTCTCTCACTGTTCCCCCATTAATATTCTCGCTGGTGTTGAAAGGGCTCTTCAGCACAGCTGCAGCTTGTTTTGGTGGGTTGTTCATCCTTTCTATTCAACAGTGAGGGCAATGTTGAGGAGTAATGCATAGATAAGGATTACATTACAATAATTTTACTTTCCACAATGTCTATGCAGACGCTTAAGGACTGCCTTGTTCTCGGTTTGCCCTGTGTGTCGTACGAACGGAAGCTTGTATTTATCATCATTTGTGTAGATTCTTTGTCAAATACATAATGGAGGCTAAACGGCAGACCCAAGATTAAGCGTTCCAAAAGCCTAAAACTTTTCTACCTTTAAGTACCCTTCTCCTATAGGTTATCGAATCTGAATTATAGCATAAACGCTGGTTATAGACACTGTAGCCGGTTACCACTGTTAGTCGAGCTTATTGAGATTAATTATCTGATCTAAGCCCTAAAGGAAAGTATGCAATTGCACATTTGGTGACTGTAAAGGAAATAAGAGTTATAGATATTTAACAGATTACTGCTTCCAAATAATGAGCAATAATAAAATGTGACAGTAGTAGTAAAAAAATCCTTTTGTTACCAGGAATTTCAAAATCTAAATCTACTCCCTTTTCCCCAGGAAAAATACTTGCTGGAACCCAGGAGTTTTAGCATGTGTGTTCCCACACTGAGGAGTATTGCATGTACTAAAAACAACAGACACCTTCTGTTCCAAACCTCATTAACACCAACAACCAACTGTCTGAGCTAAATTCTAAAGTCAGTTAGTACAATAATATAACTGGATCAACTTTTTAGCTGCAGCCAAGTCTTCCAATTACTTCTCATGCCAAAATTGAAGCTTACAGTCCAGCTGTGTGGCTAATTATTTTTCAAAGTAAGTATGAATAAATCGGAGTACAAAATCTCTATGCAGGTGGTTCAACATGTGGCTGAATCAGCCAGTCAGGCCTCCGTCTCGAGCAGCATTCAACAGGTAGAGCATCAGGTGCGCAGGAGTCCTAATGTTACAACTAAACCTCCAACAACAACAACACTCCTGTGCCTCAACACATGGAAACAACATGCAAATGTAAGGGTTTTCCTTTGCTGCCATTGCACACAGTAATATCCACAGGTCAGTACTATATAGATGGTCACGTATGATTCTATATGTATCATTTGGACGTATGAAACTGGAAAGAGGATAGTCTGAAAAACAGAGGACTGAACGACTCTGTATGGTTGACGTGTAAATTTCAAAAAGGAACTGTTGTTCTACTAAAAGATAGTACTAAATGATCTAGTAAATATGACATTTCACAATTAACTGCCTGCAATTCTGTGTTTGAAATCAACTTCCTTTAGGAGCGAAATTCTAATTAACCTGGGAAAGTAAAATTCTTAGAAGTATTTTTAAAATCATGAGGAAACATTCAACCAGGCTGTGTACAGTTCAAATAAAGTAAACTAAACTCTTCATATGAGCACATATTAAAAGTTATTTTAAAGTTGGCATACCACTATCTGAAACATAACCCTAACCCTATCGTAATAAAATCGTCGATTGTTTGGTTTATCATTTAGGTTTCAAAGATACCAAATGATAATTTAAAACTATAATTTGGCAGAAACCTCATGGGTGAAAGTCTTTCCGATGCATGTGGAAATAGGTGCAGCGCTGTACTACATGGCCATTTGCGTTCACTCACACATTAGTCGTGAAGATGCCGTAGATGAGGTCTTGCTCGGGCAGGTAGAAGGTGCTCTGCAGCTCGTTGTAGTAGAAGGGGATCTCTCCGGAGCGGGAGCAGTTGAGCCTCGCCTTCATGAACGTGGTCCAGGTGTCCTCCAGGAGAAAGCGCCCGCCGATGTCGTTCTTGCAGACTCGCGCCACGCGGGAATAAACCGTCTTGCCGCAGTCGTGCTCCACTGCGTTCTCCCTCAGGAAGAAGAAGGTGAAGAGGCCGATGTCGTAGGCTGAGATGAAGTGGGGCTCTGCCGGGAGGAAGGAGAGGATCTTTACATAGTGACTCCAGGGAAACAGAAATATTTGCAACATTTGTCTTCTAGATGCTGTTGCCTTGACCCCTGTACTCATTATTGATTGCAATAAAAAGCTGAAAATTCTACTGTTGCACTCCTGCTTAAGATGGCCTGGAAAAGAGCCTCAATGTCAAACGTGTAAGTGAGAGGACAAGGTGCAGAGGGAGGAGGAGAGGAGAAGATAAAAAATGGTTACTAATAAATCCGTCTGATGTTTTGATGGTAAATCCATGGAGCTATGTCTGCTTAACTGGATGTCCGTGCTGCTTTTATTGCCCTGGGTGACACAGCCAGTGATTAATGGCCCTGCCTGCCTGAGGGGGAGGGGGGGGGGGGGGGGGGTCCAACAAAAACCAAACGGAAAAACGGTTTGAAGGGGACGTTAATGTAATCCTTTTTAAACACATAACCTTTGCTTTTTTACACTTCTAGATGTTTATAA
>CM022488.1:7056043-7068301 GCA_011952105.1 Coreoperca whiteheadi | reverse complement strand
GGGGGGGGTGGGGGGGTGGGCGCGGGGGGGGGGGGGGCGCTGGGGGGGGGGGGGGGGTGGGGGGGGGGGGGGGGTGTTATCACATAAAGCAGACTGAATAACAGTTTGAACGGGACGTTAATGTCATCCTTTGTAAACACATGACTCATCACAGAATACTAATTCATGGCTGTGAACGTGCAAGGAAAATGAGCTTAAACTCCATGTCAGTCTTGTGTCTAACACGTCGAGGGCGGATTTAAAATCTCAATTTTTGGAGGTTTCAAATAAGTCTTTGCGAAGGCTTAAAAGATCAGTTCTTTTTTTAAAGATATCTGTATCTGGAATTTCTGCAGTGGAATTTTGTTTCGTGGTGCTCACAGCATTTTAAAAACAACAGCGTGTCTTTCCAGCAACACCGTCCTGGTTACTCTGGATAATCCACAGACCTTTCCATAAACAGTGCTTATTGGAACTGCTTTTTTATTAAAAGGAATTGTTTAAATTAAAATGTCCATAGTGAGTACCTGCTGTAATCTGGGTAACCTGCAATTTCAGTGAACTAACCCTTTAATAGCTAAATGTACACAGTATAAAATAAAGCATAGCTGTCCAGGAAAAACCATAGGAGGTCCATGATCCTATGCTCCTCTGCCTAGTTTTTACTTTGTAAAGGATCATTTTAGAACCCACTGGATTATTTAAAATAAGATTGTTTAAAAAAATGAAGCAGTTTTAGTAGTTTATGAAAAGTTGGGAGATGTGTTGTTTTCAGCAATAACAGACTTAAACCGATAATCTGTTTAAGTCCTTGAGAAAGACCCAAGAATTTGTGAATATCAAGTTGACATATGATGTTGAATTTCTATAATTGTCAGTAGATAAAGCTATACTGTAGGTTCATTCAGTCTCAAATCCCACTTGTTTTTCACAACAGGATTTCTGATTTTGGAGTTGTAGTTTGAAACTGAACATAAAAAAACGAAACAGCTGCGGTGCTGTTTTGACACCGAGCTGACTGTGGTTTCATCGCGCTGAAGTTGTGTTTTTTTACTGCTGTTTTCTCTTCTTCCAGGCGAGTACTACTCGTGTGCAGAAACGATGAAACTGAGAAAATACTGCTCTGCTGCTGTCGCTTCAGTTTTCCGCTGGGACCCATTTATCGTAAGTGATATCACACACACGCACTCGCACACAAGCATGGGCACAAACACAAATAGAGGAATAAACCTTAATTTGCACAGATGCATGCACACCCATAAACAAAAAACAAGAGGGATGCTGATGTTAGAAACAGTCATAAACAAACACACTCACGCAGCAGCGATGACCTGTTAACAGCCATGATGGAATGGGCCTCAGGGGCTAGCAAGGCTTTTTTTTTTTTTTTTTTTAAGAGAATAAGATTTTGAAATGGAGCAGGATGAGACAAAACCACTGTCCACAGCTGCAGCAGCCCCCTAATTCCATTTCACATCCAAGATAAAAAAAAACCAACCCGTGGTTTGGACCGACTGCAGGCAAAGGCACTCGAGTTGTTAAAAGACAATTTCAACAAAAGAGACAATCAGCTGAGGGAGTGTTGCAAACTGTTTGCAACTCTAATCAAGTTATATATATTAAAGGCGCGGCCAGTGCAGAAGTCCTCACAGTCTGATAATCAGAGTTATTCTGCAGCAATGTGGAGCGAGCATGTTAAAAGTGGAACGGCAGCCGTGGCTGTAGGTGATCTAATCAACTTTTCCAGTTTACACGAAGTAATGAAGTGGAGGTCCTCTTCAGTGCATCCTCGAGCTGCCTTTTTAATCAAAGGCTTAATGAGCAAAAATGGCATTAAAGAAAATGGAACAAATTATCATCATCATTATTATAATAATAATAATAATAATAATAATGCATGACACCCACAGGTATCATTTAATGTTCATATCTGTGACCAAAAAACAACCTGTCAAACCAATCACTGTAATGTACATCCCCATTCAGAAAGTTAATTGGTGCTAACAAGCATGCAGATGAACAAGTGAGCGGTGTCAGGCCTGTTGGGTCACTGACAATTAGTGCAACTGAGGCTGAAAAGACAACCATCATAGTGCGTCAGGTGCTACTTTCCCTACAGCTAAAGGCCATGTGAAGGAGCTAATTGTGTTTATGCATGTACTCTATCAGCTATGTGATGTAAGGGATAATGTGTGTGTGTGTGGACGCACACCAGAGTCTTTGTGTTTTTACATACCTGTGTTTATGCATACTGCACGCAAGTCAGGCAAAGGGCAGGTTGAGCTGAGCGATTCTGCATAATATTACTGAAGCTGCGTGGGTGCAAATGTGACAAACAGAGCCTTCCCAGCTCCCTGCAGATTGGCAAACCGATTGTTCAAGCTGGCAGACTGGTTGGGTGCTGGAGGAGTGAAGCTGCCATTACTGACATAACATGATGCTTCAGATCAAACACACACTCACACAGTTTAAAGAGCAAGGCTCGAATGCAGAAAATAACCCAGTAATGATAGGGGCATGGTTTATGCCTTAAAGCGTGGTTACGTCCAGAACAGAACAGGTCTGATGTACACTTTTGTAAACTGGTTCGATGGCTGCATCCAGATTCTTTTGTGTCTTTTTATTTAGTCTTTATTCAATTTTGTGTTTTCGTCTCAACTTTTATCAAACATACTTTCTGCCTGGATTATGCTCAACTTTTTTCCCCTCGCACTGCACAGAAGTCATACAAAGCACAGGACTTGGACATTGGAGACTGAGGTCCACACTCTGTGTCCCATGGGTTGCTAGGTTTAGGTTACTGAAACATTTGGTTAAGGACAGGACAATATCATGGTTTCGGTTACTGAAAGACTTTTTCAGGAAAAACGAGGTGGGATAGTTGACTTAACTATCCCACCTCGTTTTTCAGGTCAGCATTGACTTTTTCCAAACAAACAATCGTCCTCTAGCCTTAACCTACTTAAAGTACTTTGAGTTGCCAAAACATAACCACAAAAACATTAGTCATTCTAGTCAGACGTCTGTCGAGGAATTGACCAATTATAACTAATGGTTATGCAGTTTGGCGGAAAGAGCTCTGCTCTTTGAGAGAGCTCTTCAAAAAAAGAGACGAGGATTGGGCTGGAGAACTAATTCACCCTAACAAACACACACTGCATTAAATCTCAGTAGTGTCAACAATACCAGGGTCTTAGCGCATAATGAAGAGATTACTGTGGGGGAGGGAGCTGCAGCAGCAAACGGGGTTGGCCTGCAGATATCAGCAGAGTAATAGTGAGAAGTGCCAGGTTATAATGGCCACTGTGTACACTGTGTATGAATATGATAGGATGTTACTAGTCAGCTGGCAGCCAAGCAGCTGATGAATGACCCTCTCGTTTTGAAGCATGAATGAAATGGCAAGTGACAGCAACCTCAGTGCTCTACCAGAACTAAACGCTCTATTTGCCAGTAGATATCATATTGAAAATAAAACAATTTTTTTGACTATATATGCCAAAACACACCTTCTACAAACGCTGAGAGGAGAGTGAGAGGCAAAAACAGAAATATAAATGAACATGCTGTTACGTATAAAGTTATTGGGGGATTGAGAGAAGCACAGAGAAATTGTTTAGATTATTTCACAGGCCACTCTATAGCTCCCTGTGTCATTCAGATGCATGATGGGACACAGTTGGTCGGTGCCTGGCAGGCTACCAATCCAATAAGGGAACAGATTGATTAGATCCAGGAACCCCTCTCTGCCTTCGGTTCTCCTGAATTGGAGAGGCTTAGAGCTGGAAATGAGATTTTCATTCACAGCCCAAATCCACCAGGAACGCAACTCCATAACCCTCACAGAAGCCATGAAGCAAAGCAGGCTTTGTCTGTGACGGCATGGACGTGTGTGTATGTAGCCAGGGCGGAGTGCAACATGTGTGTGTGACTGTGTGTGCAGCCAGCTGCGATTATGCTGATGAGGACATGATCTACTTTGCTCCTCATCTTTTTCCCCTCCCACATACTCCGTCTTTCTTACTTTGTGTGTGTGTGTGTGTGTGTGTGTGTGTGACACTTGGACACACATGGAAACCCATGCAGCTTTTATACAGTCTAAATACATATATACACACAAGCCCACACAGGAAGAGTCCCTGGTGGTGTGAAGCATGCTGTGTGTTGTAATTTCACCCTCTCCCTGCTGTGAGGGATAATTACATCGCTCACTGACTCCTCAGTCTATCGTCTCTGCGTCCCTCTCATCCTCATCTTCTTCCCGGCCCCGCAACGCTCTCATCCCTCCTCTCTCACCACCTTCGCACTCTCCCACCTTTGCTTGCATTCAATCTTCCCATACCGACTTCTCCATTCTTGCCTCTCCTTTATTCCCACCCAGCTCTCTGCAGTCCAAATCTTTCTCCAACTAGCTGCTACCTCATCACCATACAGCTGGCCTGACATATGGGAATATTTGTTTGTTACAATTAGTGCTGATGATTACTTGATTAATGCATTAGTCATACAAAAGAAAATGAATCAGCTCTGATGATTGATTAATCGATAAGTCTTTTATCAAGCAGAAAATGTCAAGATTTGGTTAGTTCAAGCTTCTCCAACGTGAGGATTTGCTGCTTTTCTCAGTTTCATATCATTGTAAATTAAATATCTTGGGGTTTTCGACCGTTGGTCAGACAAAACAAGCAATATGACTAAACATTTAAAAGGATTAATGGAGAAAATAATCAACTGATTAATCGATAATGTTTTGTTGGTTGCAGCCCTAGTTACAGTGCAATTCAAATATTAAAGCCAAAACCAATCCTTTGCATTTTCCTTTTTCTTTGTCCTCGTCTAATTTCCTCTCACACACGCATCACTCTGCTACAGCAGAATCACTTTGTTTCGGAGAGTTGTGCTTTTTGAACATTTTTGTTGGGTAAAGCTTTGGGCTCATGAGGGGTTTCGTTATTTTATTAATGTTATTTATTAAGAATTTCCCCTCTCTCTCTGACTGTGTCCACGTTTTGTAAGTAGATACGCAATGCCCAATGGGAAGAGGGAACGAGTGTAACATTAGCCTGACTAATGATCAACAAAGAATGAAATAAAGCAAAAATATAGCGTTGGGTATTGTTCGGGGCTCGGATTTAGCAGTTCAGGTTTTAGGTCTAAGTTTTAGGTCCCAATTAGAACTGACTCTGACCATACCTGCACCACCTACACACACACACACACACACACACACGCAACTGATTCTGGAAGTTTTTAAGTTGTGGTAATTTGCGCCAGTGTAAACTGTAAACACCAGTAGGCAATTTGACAGCGGATGCCATCCCCCTTGTTAGCAAAATGATCAAAACCCATCCCTCGCCTACTGACTAACAGAAAAACCTGAAAGTGGACCGATTAAAACAGCTAAATGTTTTATCAGGTTTTTAAACAGAGCATAACCGTTAGTTTCTGCATATCAAAGGCGGTACAAGGCAGCCTCTTCCAGTGGAGGGTCCATCTACATTTCTGCTGGAGTCAGATGTGTGTGAATGGATTTCTGCTGCGGCGTGCTCAGAGGAAAAGGCACAGAGTCAGCAGCAGGGAGATTATTGACACCGACACCAGCAGGATTGACAGCATTTCATGTTCTCCGCCATTCCTATGCCTAACCTGTACTGTGTGTTCCACACACAACTTCAAATCCAGACAAACAGTCTTTGTAATCCTCAGAAAACACCCCTGTCGGAGTAATCTATTTTGGCTGTAACAAAAGGAGCAATTGTGTTGGAAGCAAAAGTGCACACTTGGCCCATCTGCTACTCCAGGCAGGCCTAAGACAATGTTTAAAGTAACAGCAGAAATGTTCAGAGATTGCTTGACCCAAGGTCTTTGCTGTACAATTTGACCTTGTGTGGATTATTTGGAAATCCAACGAGAGTTTGGACCCGATCAGATTACTAATCCTATTAGATTAGATTCCTCACGCCTGAGACAAAACACTGAGCCTGTGAAACACCAAACAAAGCTGTAACTCAAACCACTGAACAGATCATTTCATTTGTATTTTTGAGAATTTCACAGAATTGTGTCTTCAGTCAGTCAATGAAAATAAATCTACAATTTTAATAATAAATTAATTGTTATTAAGCATCTGCCGGTTTGAGCTATTCCAATGTGAGAACTAGTTGCTTTTCTCCGTTTTATATCATTGCAAAATGAATATCTTTGAGTTTTGGACAAAACGTTTTGGGCTCTGGGAACTTGTGATGGGCTAATCATGAGCTGCGGCAAAGAAACAAATAAATAAATGATGCTCAAATTAACTTCAGCGTGAGCCAGAGAACATCATGTGTGGTAGTTCTTTGCTACTGTACCATTGAGCCATTTGGAGTTGTACTGTGCAGTCCGGAGAGGCGGCATGCCACCCAGGCTGCGGTAAATGACGGGGTCACGGCCAGAGAAGTCGATGACGGTGGCGGCATACAGCTCTCCGCTCTCTGTCACCACCGCCGTGGAGTTGTGTCGAGGGTCGTATGGGCAGCGTGCCACACCATTCACACGCTCCAGCACGCTGCTCATGTTGCCCACCTGCGATGGATGAAAACACAGGGCGACACAGAGACGGAGAGAAAAAGGGGCGAGACGGGGAGCATATAGCGGGTTAAGTCCACAGCGTTTTCACTGAATTTCTACAAAACTACACACCACAAACACACATTTATCCGTACCTCTCGGGTAATACATAGTGGCTGGAAAGCATTGGTTCCACAGGTCATGACCTCAGTCTTGTTCACTAGCAGGACTCTGATGTAGTTCTGACATTCAGTCTGCAGAGAAGTGAAGAAGAACGCTTTCAAAACATTACAGTGGAGCACAGAAACGGTGTGCGGTGGCAGGCTAAATATTCCGACGTGTTGCTAAAACGAACATTGGACCAAGTCCTCTGATATCAGACTGGCCTGCAACCAAAATCAAAGCAATTCAGTGGCTGCAGCTTTCACTCTTGTAAGTCCATTGTAGAAAAATAAGAATACTTGTTTGCAACTGAATGGAAGCCTATTTGTGACATCGACAAAGGCTCTACAATAAGTCAAGTATGTGTTTGAGTGAAAAGAGTCTAATCTGCTGCAACAAAAGGCGTGACATAGATTTATCGGTAATGAAACGTTTTATGTTAGTATCATTTTTTTTGGTAAATACTGATGCTTTGTGTTGTGGCAAAGAACCGAGGTAATTGCAGTGACGCAGGTTTCACAGAGAATTGATCTGAACCTGTTTTGTGTATTAGGCGTCACCCTTGGCTCTACAGGAACTGTGGGAGATAAAAATGACATTGCCATCAGTTCTCACAAAATAAGCGAAATATCGCAGCGTTGGTTATCAGCCATATTTGAAAGGAAGTCCTTTTGTGTGTCTGTTTGGCCTCTCTCTTCGCTGCAAGAAAAACAACTCTTGATTGAAGAGTCTGAAATAGCTGTTCTGTACAGAGCCCTCCCATGAGGCCCATAAGGACCTCGCCACAGCAGCCAGGAGATATCAAGATGGCCTCTCCGTAAGCCAGGCAGCACTGACATGAAGTGTTGTAATTGGGGGCGGGGATCGAGGTTACCTCTGTTTTGCCTTTGCTCTGACAGGACCTCCTGGTTTCCTCGTCCGGTGCCCATTCCGTCGCCTAGGAAACAAAAACAAGAAAAAGCCCAGGGATGACAAAGAGGCCGAAAAGCAGTCAGCTGAGTCCTTCAGACATTACAAAACAGTTACGCAACAACTGACTGTTGCTAATAATGTGGGCACGCACAAAAAGATGCATGAAAAGACTTTAACCTCATTGCTGTTTGTTTATTGTGTAAACATGGTGACCGGCTTGCCAGCCAAGAGCTTATTCGAGGGTAGCGGGCAAGGTAGCCAACGAGGCAGCTGAAGGGCTGAGGACGGCATTAGCATGTAAATGGCTTTCTCTCCATCTTCGTTTTTCTTCCCCTCTCGCTCGGAAAGTTTGCAGCGCTCGCCTCTGCTCTGTCGCCACCCCCCTTTCACTTCTACCGGCCAATTATATTCCTGTTGATGGTTGTGCCTTGGGCTTAATTATGGATGCAGGCAGCAGCACTGCACAACTGCACTGCAAAACACAATAATGCATGTGCGTACACACATGCTGCTCGGCCACCAGAGCCGCACTGGCTCTTGTTTAGAGGGTTTAGAGATGTCCCTCTCTTGGCACGAACTGTGTGTGCGCAAGGTGCCAGAGGACCCCCTGTTGTGTGTCATTGGCCTCATTTTACACATCGTCCTCCATCTCCTCCTCTTCTCTGATCTCACTGCCCAAGTAGGAAGGTTGCCTAAATGCCTAAAAGTAAAAAAAAGTCTGCTATTATACAACATCAATCCATCTTTCTGGCTTTATTTTTTTCCTTTCCTCTCCCAAAGGGATTATTGTCATGCACAAGAGGACTCACGGCAGATAATTATCTAGAGCTTATGAATGTCTCTTCCAGGACAATTGACCAGTGGGACAAAGTTGTGACCCAAAATTCAGTGGAGCCCGCCAACTGAGGCCAACCAAGAGTCAACACTAAACTGGGTCAGTATTCCAGGACTCAAACAAACAGTAAACTTCAGGGTAAAGAAATAAGGCTGATTCACTGTGTAGATCAAAACACCTACATGCAGTCTTGGACAATTTCAGTTTTTAGGTGTGAATTTGTCCTGCAGCGATATCACTCTTTTGCATCTTTATTTTGCTTTAATTAAAGCTCAACAGAAGGGACTAAAGACTGTATAGCCCAAAGACTCAAGGGAGGAATTCTGCTAGGAAAATGTAGTTTTCAGTTAGTCACATCTTTTTTTCTTTTTTAAAATGCTCTGTGCAGAGAATATAGCTCTTTAGGAATTTAAATGGAAATAAAACAGTATAAGCACATTTAATGAGAACTTAAGAGAACCGCCAAAATCTTTCCGGGGACAAAATGTTGAGTTAAAATTCGCTGAGTGCTCCTTTCTGTTTAAAGTATATAAATAGATCTCTTATTTCACAGATCATGGAGTGTATCGACTATGCTCTAAGTTCATGATTTTGGATGATTAGCGTTTGCATAAATTCTTGCTAATGAGTGGAAACACCAGACTGAACAGTAATAGCCACGGCCTAATGAGCTAGTCAAACATCTGCACATTGTCCTGGGATTTCTTATATTGCCTATATACTAGGCTTATATTTATAGACATTCATGAGTGTGTGATTGCTTTTTGATTGTTCACACTGCCAGAACAGTTTGTGCTGCCAAAACACTGCAGTGGAAATCTTCCACATTGATGATGCCATATTTGATTGTTTGAGACAATTTAAAGCTCCAGTAATCAACAAACTCACTAACTGGCCAGCACAAAATAGACAGACAAAGTCAGCGACTAGCTGGTGAAGAAACATTTAGCAGCTAAAAAGCCAGATATTTTTGTCTGGAGCAAAAATGGGACTTACATTCATCGGGTGACCAGAAACACCTTTTCCAATGGCAACTGTAGCCTATATTAACCAAAACAACTTTATTAATTGGTTAAAGGTCAGGACTGTGTGTCTGTCAGTTAGTTTTGGAGTTCTTTTGCCCCCTGGTGGCCAAAAATATCAATGACTGCATCTTTTAACCTGCATGTATACCTTGATTTTATCATATTATAAAGTTGACGTGTAAATGTGTTTTTACGCATCCAGCCAACACTGAGCAACAATAGCAGCAATTAGCAGTTCTCGAGTCACCTGATGAACATTCGCTCTCCTATAGCTCCGTTTTTGTCTCCACCAACTCATGTCTGGTTCAGGAAACCAGGTTAATGAGAGTGAGCCAAAACAGTAAACCTGCGGGACCTGAAACCAAAAGCGCTGAAAGAGCCTAAAACGCTCTACAGAGCTGAGGGGAACTGCAGAGTCCAGTGATAATTCTGTGAGTTTGTCACCATAAGCAAACCATTACACTTAGTCATTTGATCCATTGTTAAATATTGATTAGAGCAGCTTCAACCAAGCTAAACTGAACTAAGCATAAAAACCAGACCAAACCTCTGTGCAACCATACGTAACGGCAGGTTGGCGGTGGAGACTGAGACAAATTCATTAGCGTTATAAAGCTATGTTTAGCTCCTGCAGCTGGTAGAGCAGTGATAAGTGGGCTTTGGCCCATATTGATAGTTACAGCTCACCTCCCTGACTCCCACAGCAGCTCCCTTCAATTAACCTGCTTCCGACTGTACTAGGGAGAGAGACGGCAGCAGGGGACAGCTATATAAAGTAAACTGTGATTAAAATGAAACTTGAGCTCAGTCAGACACTGAACATGAAGTAGACGATGATATAAAAATACCAAAAGTAGCCAATGTGCTCTGCAGGCGTCACGCTGCTCGTGCTGCAGCAAAACTGTACACACAGACACCTTCGAAGCCCCTTCCCATGAGCACAGCGAACCGCGTGGCACCTGCTATTCAGAGTGCAGCCCCGCCCCCTTCGCGGCAGTCCATCACTCTGCCTGTTGAAATGAAAACAGTGATCCTCCACAGCCCCTGCCTGTCAGCCCCTGACAGCCTGGGGACTGATGGGATGATGTCATTGTAAACACACACACACGCACACGGATGGATGCCTTTGCGATGAATCATGGCTTGGGGCATTACCATATTTTCGGCAGGGCCCCTTCTCCAAGGATCCCCATCGGCTTAACCTGCTGACCTTCACCAGTAAGTACCCCCGCCCCCTGCCCACCCCCTCTCTGTCCATCTCCTCTTCACACCACTTTGGAACAAAGCCACACTCACACAGAGCCTGTGAGAATACCAATTCCGCCTCAACATCCTCTCCCTCAAATACCTTCACTCTGTACCCTAACCCTGAAAGGCCTGACTGCCATCAACAGGATGAATTAAAGCTGGATAATGGGTGGGCAGGATGCAGTATTTATTTTGTCCCAAACATTTTAACAAAAATCCAACAAAAAGAAAGATAAGCGATATAGAGGGAAAACAATATTTTCACACATTTACCCCTTTTCCACCAAAATGAACCCCGCCCCCGGCCGCTGACGTAAGCGGTGCTTGCTTCTAGACCAGCAACGAGTTGGTGCTACTTAAGAACCAATTTTCCTGGCTCCGAGCTGCTGCTTCGGCTGTGGAAACACAAAGAACCGATTCGAAACTTGGCTCTGGCCCCGAACTAGCACCAGCTCCGCCTCGGTGGAAAAGGGGTAATTGTGTGCTGATATTAATGTTCCCGTATCAAAATACTAGTAGCCAGAGAAGGAATGCTATGGTTGCTAATATGCAATATTCTGGAAAACAGCTAAAAAGGTAAAGTTAAGACATGCTGAACACAGTTCAGCCACCAGTTATCGGTCACGATCAATCACGAATAAGCTGCAAAAGTGTATTTAAAAGTGCTTGTCAGCAAACCCCTCTAAACATTATTCGAAATGTGTCTCAACAACAGAATGCTTAAAGATGCTCTGCTTCAGAAACACTTCCAGTGGACATTTTAACCATGACAGAGATGTGGTAGAGTCGTGGTGCAACTTGAAGCTGACACAGCCAGTGGGCACGAGGGGTGAAAGGTTTTCTGCCACTATAACACCACCGATACTTCCACCTTTGCTTCTGAGAGACGGTCATCATTTGCATGGCCTCCAGAGGTCCGTGTCAGGTAAACGTCAACATCGGTCGATATTTTTTTTTCACCAGGAAAAAATGCCTAAAATATCCCGGGGGCCGTTACCGATATTGATAAAAATATCAATATCAAAGATTTCGTAGACATAAAACCCAAGCACAAATATGATAGAAACAAAAAAAGGCACATGAAATGTCATTTAAATCAGCGTCCCTGAAGCACGAAATACGAGACAATTAAAAGTGTCGTCTGCCTCTCTGAGACGTCGAGTTACAGCCATTTTTCATGCTCAACTAGACCCAAGGCCTCAGAGCCTGTCTATTATTTGTGCCTTTAGCCTCCGATGCACGTTAGAGTTAATTTCCATCTATTAGCAAGGCCAACAACCATGTGCTCTCCCTGCCATCAATCCCCCCTCCAAACTGGAGCCTGACACTCCATTTCTTCCAAATTCGCCACTCCTTACACAAGAAGAATAGCTTGCCCCCGGCATCTTTCTTAAAGGAGGAAGAGGGTGGGGGGGGGGAACATGAATTTTTTATAGGCAAATGTAAGTGCAAAAAAATACAATTAGAAGCAGGAAAGCAGATTCATCACTTCTGCAGAAAGATGTTGGCCGGGCTCGAAAATTAATTCTATTTTACGAGAAACCGAGA
>CM022488.1:7027386-7055964 GCA_011952105.1 Coreoperca whiteheadi | reverse complement strand
AGCGATGGAGAGCGGGAAATCCTAATGAGGTAAAGGGAGTTTGCGAGCAGCTGCGCCTGCAAATGTGGTCGTTTCCTGAAATGTGGCGCTGTGTTGATAAGCACGCCTCTCACTGACACACTGCTAACATGTGAGACAACTAATTATAACTCATAAATATTGTAAATAAGTATGTCAGGGGGAATAATGGTTTTTGGAATAGGAGCTGTTTGACACTGGTTACGGTTGAGTTCGATTTGTATACCACTACAGTGGGATTCGGATTTACTGGTGTGAGTTTAGTCTTGAAAAAGTTTGAAAAACATGTATAATATTGAACAGTTTCTTTAACATGGAGCCTAAAAAGTTAACAATCGGAATAATAGCCTAAATTAAGTAACCGTTTAGTTAGCTTTACATATTAAGGAGCTTAAGACATTCTGACCAAAATGAGAGATTGAGAGATATTCGTACGAAGGGGAACATATTCTGTATGTCGTCAGGGTCTCATAAACTGGCATGGCATAGGCATGTTTTCTTCCTGCTACACGTCACTGCAGGCTTTTCCTCTAAACGTTACCTCACCATTGAGACGGGGGGGGGGTGTGCGTATTCACCGGCTACCTCACTGAGCGAGCGATCATCCATCTACAGTATCTGTTCTCGTCAAGGTGTCCTCACTTCAGAGCATCCTACACGGAGACTGTTGATTCCTCCCTCTGGTTTCAAGCCCTTCACTCCTCAGTGTGATCCCCCAGTCAATTTCATCTGCTTTGTTCTCGCCATCTACGTAATCTGCTGTTTTAAGCAACAACCCACACCCAACACGTACACACACACTCCCAACTTGACAATATGGCCAATTTTGGCACAAATTGGTGGCCCAGCGGCGCAGCGGAGAAACACTCCAACGCAGCGACACACCACTGTGAACACCACTGGCGGTGTTCACAGGACGGGAACCAGTGACGCAGCATGTGCTTGTCTAACCCCCCCTTGTCAAACAGGCTGTCGAGATTACATTTTTCTGTAAACCCTAGATTATGTTCAGTTTTGATCTTTTTATTCCAACCACTTCCTGTTCTCACAAAGAACTTAAAAAAAAGGTACAGGAAACTCAAAATCATGAATTCTAAGCTTAATAGCGGTTGATCACGTATGTTTGTATTGTGATCAGCTTTCAGAAATCAACTGCGGTTAATAGCTCCCGTGAGGTTTCTTTACCCACATTTTATTAGCTTTATTTCTTGTATTGGGTTTTAAATAGAAAGTTTGGCAGTGTTTCTTCACACAGAAAAATAGACTATTACAGGAGAAACATGTTTGGCAGATTTTTCACCATAGTGTATTCCAAGTGACAAAGAAAAATTATATTTGTGTGCAGCACTTTCAGCCAGACCTGCATACAAAGCAGCGGCACACTGAGCTCACAATTTAGTGCAGGAGGCAGTAGACAGTTTGGGGAACTTTGCAACAGATGAGTTTAATTAATTGTGAAGTGGTAGTGATATATATTTGTTACCTATATATTTTGGATTCATTTGTTTTTTGTTTGGTTGAACTTGGTGAAGCTGCTGTGTAGCATTCTGAATGTAGATTCTCATTTCCGGCTGTTGGGGGCCTGTCTCGTTCAAAAATCCAGTTTGTGGCTGTGGGATCCTTTCTTCTACCTACACTGTGTGTCGTGTGTTGCCGTAGCAACCTACATCACAAGGCTTTGTTATTTGGAGCGCCCTGGTAGCCGATTGGTTACAGTACATGCCATATACCGGATTCTGGCTGGGGACCTGTGCCAGACCCCTCTCTCTCTCCCCCCCGTCACTACTAACTGCCCTGTTGTTCGTGATCCTCTTTAATACTTTGCATCTAATTTTAACATCCTGGCGTCGGAAGTGAGAAAAAAAAAAACAACCCATAAAAATCTTGATAAATATCTTAAATATTTTCTGTAACTTTAAATGTTTCGAACAGTACATCGCATGTACTCACCTACATATAGGAAGTGTGAGCTTGAGGCTTTAAGAGGTATGCGCTGCAGGAGAAGTTATTGGCTGACAGGGGAAACACAGCTGCTGGCAACTCCAAGCCAAATGAGGACGTGAGCAGTGTCAAGAACTGTCAGTGCCCTTCCAGAGGCTAAAGTTTGGACAGAATGGTATTTTGGCAAAGATCTTTAAAATCTGTTTTTATTGGAGAAAACTGTCTGCGTAGCTTGGGGGAATGTGTTTTTGGGGAGCTGAATATGCAGTGTCATCAAGAGCGTCTTCCAATACAATCAAGGGAAGATCAGTTCTTCAGTACTGAGTATCAGTGTTGTGGCAGAAAGTTTTGGACAGGATTTCATCAACCCCAGCACAAACCCAATACGATACTGAAGTTTTGAACTTCAGAGGTGCATTGCACATGGCAAACGTCCAACACGTCCTCGTACCTAATGATAGAATAAGCCAATTACTTCCAAAACGACATATAAGACCGTAAGAAAGTAGCAGCGACAGGCGTTACATTATGCAAGTCAGTTGAATACGCGGTTAATGTTGCAAAATGGTTACAGCTTGGTTAGGTTTAGGCAACAAAACTACTTGGTTAGGTTTAGGAACAGATCATGCATCGGGTTAAAATAAGTCACGTGACAAAGTGACGTACAACTGAAAACTTTAAGACATAGTTGACTTTTGGTTTCACACGGGACACAAACCCCAGTCTCTTGGGGTATATCCTGTGTTTATTTGACCCAGTCATCCACCCTAACCTCCATGGACTTTGTTGCTCTTTATACTGCTACCGTCATAATTACAGTATGGCCAGTAGAGGTCAATAAACGTACATATGGGTCGTAATAAGCTGCTTGCACAGATGACCAATACAAAAGTAAAGTACATGATTAGATTACAACTCTTCCTTTTCCAGTGCCATTTTTTTAAAACTGCTGTTAATTTACTTTGTGAGCTCTGTGTTCATTTGCTTTTCACACACTCACAATGCTGTCAAATCTTAACATTTGATGACGCGCAATATCGGACGTACAGTACTGGAAACAGGCTTCGTAGAGTGGTCGCTGATCAAAAACTAAACAAAAATGCCTGCATGAGCCCCGAACCCCATCCTAATGACTCGGCTCTCTCCATCTTTTTTTAAAAAGATGCTGTCGTGGCAAATCAAAATAATTTCAATTACGATGTCAACGTATACTTTTTAATATGAACATGTGCAAGAAAAAAAAGAATTCAGCAACGTTCATGCCATTTTCCACCCCTAAACGGGAAACTGGTCACTCACTGGCAAAAGGCAAATAAACGAATGAATGTCTGAATGAACAAATGCATAGTTACATAAATAATCCCCCATAGGTTTACATTCACTGTTATAAACATAGATGTAGTGTTTCCAAAGCCACATACAAAAATCTGAGAGTCTGAGGGAGTGTTCAGAGTGCGCGTGTCTGCAGTTCAGCACACGCCGGACCATTTGTTTTTTTGAAAGTTCTGACTAAATGTTCACATTGTTGGGCGATACAGCGAGGTGCAGAGACCAACAGACAGACAGCAGCAGGAAAGATGAACAGCAAACAGCAGATAGTCATTCAGCCGTGAATACAATCCGAAAAACATTCCTGACAACTTGTACTATTTCAGCCTGTCTTCAAGTGTGAAAAGCTGCATTTAGACAACTAAGCACTACGTATCCAGTGTAGTTTAAATGACAGAGTCCAGTTCAACAAGTTTGCCTGACTGCCCCCTTGAAAATGATTCAATTTCACACTAAGGTTGGGTATTGTTAGAACATTTTGCTTTTTCTTCAATACCCAGCTACAGACGCCAAAATGTGTCCATAGAACCAAATATTTAAAACATCAGGTATACGTGAAATGCTTGTTTTCTGGTTTGTCTACATTTTGTTTAGTCAAATATTTACTGATCTAAAATACAGATAATTTTAGATAAAGGTCTTGAATGCATGTCTTGAGAAAAGCCTGCTGATATTTCTCAAACAAAAAGTACTGAAAAAAGTACTTCTTTGGTATCACTACAGGAAGACATGTAAGCAGCATCACGTAGTATCTAATATTTTCTAACAATACCCATCTGTCAAAGCTCAGGGATGGGCAACAGGCAAGAGGATCCACATGCAGACACGTAGAGCAGGTTGCATTAAAGGGACTCGTTGTCAATGAACAGGCTTACAAACCGGCAGTAGGTGTAAAAACCAAAGGCACTACAAATAAGAACTACTGGCCGGCAGGTTTCTGGAACAAGAATAGGGTACATACATGCAAGACCAGTCGATCCACCGGGGCAAAGACGCAACATAGACAATGTGGCAAATGGGTGTGAGAAAGTGGCTTGGTGAGAGAACGAGGGACAGGTGTGCACAGAGAAGCAGGATCACGTGACCTGCCAAGGGTGGGAGACTCTGAGGGCATCTGGTGGACAGGTGGGGAATGACATCATGGTCTGGATATTTCCGAGAAGTGCAGGGGCTGTAGGAACGGACGAAAGGGAGACAGGGCCGCTGACCCTGGGTATGGCAATATTTTCTAGATACCTTTTATTTGGGTATTGCCGGTATAAACACACACACACCATTAAATAAAAAGATGCATTTTTAAAACTAAATCAATCAGACAAAAACAGTCTATCTGCCCTTCAAAACTAAATAAACATAAATACAAATGCAGTTGAAAAAGAACACAATTATGAATTAAAACAGCAAATATGTGATTAAAAACATGATTAACAATTTGACCAAGCATTCAGTGCCAACATTTACTACTTGACACTTTTGGATACTTGGTGCTATAAACAGTTCGTTCCATATTGAAAAAAAGAAGTTGGACTTACTGTCCTCCATGGTAACTCTGAAAAAGCTTGTCAAGTACTCTGAGCGCCTTATAAAAAGGTTTGTAGAGCTGTTCAGGACTGCTTAGCAAGACAAAAAAAAAAAAAAAAAAAAAGAGAATGAAATGTTATAAATAATAAGGAAATATAGAAATATGCTTCTATGAGTGATGATTTTTAAGAGAATTAATATGCAAAGTAAGTGTTTAAAACAGATTCAAGTGATCGCATCTGGGAACAGGAAGCCATTTCCAGGAAGTGTTGAGTTAAATACAGGGTATGCTTCAGTTTGTGCTAACAGCCTGTATGTGGTTGCCCACTCACCCTGCCGCTGCCTCCCACTCACTGTAATCCCACATTAAGGAGGCTGACAGGTAAAAGCAGACAGTCTCTCCATGACCAGCCAACCAGCGTACTGTACTGTATGCGCCCACACACACGGTTATACACGATAAAGAATACAGAAGAATCTGCACACAATCATGTATTAAAGCACATAATGTATACATAGGGCTCATAATTAAAGAATATTAACCACTGAATGTAAAAACACAGGTAAAAATAAAAATAAATTGGCAAAAATCTCATTCTAATAATTCCATTTACTAAATACCAGCACCAATGCACTGTAGTTAAACGCTTAAAAAATGTTATTACATTGAGGGACTGTCAGGTGCACAATCAGCAGCTTTCTCTGGACTCGGACAGGTGGTCATGGGGCCATTCTGCCGTGTGTGGCCAACCACTGTCTGGAGACCGTCTGTAGGTCTGATCAGTGGCCATTTGTACAAATCACCATGATGAGTCAACGTCGACGGCAGAGTCACTGTGAGAGAACTGATGAACTTGAATCAGTGATTTCCCCCAGTTAGTACATTTCTTTTTTCTCTGCCTTTTCTTCTTCTACAACCCAAAGACCACAGGCTACGGCAAAGCAAAACTCAAGTTTAAGGCGTCCACTATACCATTTTTAAAAATTGCAATCAAATATATTCTTCTAGACTTTTTAAACAGAGTCATTGTGTAAAGAAATATGCTTTTGTTTGTCTGCCTTTCCATTTTTGTTTATGGATTACAAATACAGACTATTTATTATTTCCACTCATGCAGGTGCAGAACATAGGTGCATGTCTGTGGACAGCTCGCCACCACCTTTAGTGTTGTTATTCTGTAGTGGTGTGTTCAGGTGCAGCCTTTAACAGAAGTAATGAGGCAACTTATCTGTCGGACTTCATCTGCAAAAGGTTATGCTGTGCCGAGTGTCATTCTCTAATTTGCAGCTTACGTTTCATTCCGTTTTTCCATATTGCTTCATGAAATTAACCAGCAGCAGCAACTTTCTGGCGTGTGGGGACAAAAATCCACGCAAAAAACCATGATGAGCCTTATGTATGCCATTAGAGATCGTGATTCATCCCCAGCCGGCCGGCCACGCTGCAGCTAATGACAGGGTGACCAGTAGCCTCCTCTTGCTCTCAGCTCTGTAGCTCGCAGATTATCCCTTCATTCTGACAAAGATCGCATCAATAATTAAATGTCCGGCCAAATTGCAGCACAGAAATTAATGAAGAGTGTGAATGAAATCAGCCATGACTGATCAAACTCAAGGCAAGAGAGAGGAGCTTGATAGTGTGGGCGAATCAAGGGTATGAATATCTGAGAGGGTCAGCTTAAAGTCCGCTCCGTGGCCTTTTTATTCACATTGATCCTCTGCTTTCGCCATGAATCCACTCTGCCCTTCAGCACTGTAGCTGTATGTGACATGCATTATGTAGACGAGAAATCATAGCGATATATATAAAACATACCCCACTTTACACTAATACTACCTTCCTGAGAAAAGGTCAGCGTGTTTTGTTAGCCTAACCAAGTGCCAATTCCTCCTGTCCCGAAGGATTTTGGGTCCAACAAAAACACCTACACTAACAGATGCATTTATTTTTGTCTTCTGGTGTGTTGTTTGCACAAGACACTTCCTGTTTAAAAAGGAGCAAACAGTGACACTGGTGACCCTTCAGATCAGCTCTGCTCTCCTGACCTTGATCCAACGCAGGGGAACGATGCACGCTGGGACCAAATAACAGCAAACAGCTAAACCAGCTGTTCCACCCTGCAGTAACTGTCCTGTCGACGGTCCTACTTGTTTCATGTTACTGACGAACAGGCCCGGTGCTTTAACGTTTGGTTTCAGTTTTAAACAAATTGTGTTTAAATTTATTTTTCACTCGTCTGATAATCTGACCACTCATGCTAATTTTATAACTAGCAATGCATTTAAGTTAGTGAGTAAAATGTAAATCAGTACCATCCAGAATGATGGCTAAAGCACTGTGAAATTAAGACAAGTGTTGTAAATGACCAGTATTTTTCTTCAAACAAGTAAAAGCCGTGTTGTACGGATAGGCAACGTGGTTTAAATCATTATTGCAATTTTAATTAAAAAGTCAAGACACACATTAATTTTCTCATTAATGCAATGAAATGCATTCCACATATTTTTTTTTAACATAAGATCACATCATTACTATATAGTTCTATTAAATATTATAGTACAATACTGAATTATTGCCTAGCTCTACCATATTGTCTGCGATTATATTAAAGCAATAGAGTTATGAAGCGGAAGGAGTTATTTAATTAAGAGTCCTATTCATTTTTCCCACAGATAACGTCACGTGACTCACTGTTGGAGCTCTTCAACTGCTTTGATCGGCATGAAACTCTCCCGGTTAAAGCATACACTAACATCTGCATTAGAAAATATCTGCTTCTTTGATAAAAAGTAGAATTTACGAACTTGTGTGCCAAAAGAAATAGAAATCAAAATTCTCCCATTGTGCAATTTGGCAAGATGTGCACCGCTAAACGGTGGGTGGAGGCTAAAGATAACGGCGTAGCGAAAACTGATTTTATAATCTGCAGTTTAAATCAGTTCACTTTTGATTATGGGGTCAACTTTGGTTGAATTCAGCAACAAAGAAGCGTTTTGAATTTGATACCGCTCTGATTCACGATAGATAGAGCTGTCCGCCATGCCAAAATGACAGCTAAAACGTGATTTCTCAGGTCCTACCATAAAACCTATACGATCGATTTGTTATCCGGGAGAGTCCTGTGTTTCTATGTTGTAGGATATTGTTGAATGGGAACTTTGAAATGGGAACACAGAATGGAGAAAAAAAAACAAAAACAAAAAAACACTTCCAGAACCAGCAGCTCCCACTTTGCAACTCTAGATAGGACTAGGTGAATGAAATGTGGATTTATGATGCCAAAAAGGTAAAATAGACAGTGTATTAACCAGACGAATGAAGTACACACAGTAGCCAAAACATAGCCAAGAAGGAGTGAAATTACTGCCCAGAATAAGTGAAACTAAAAGAGGTCTTTTTACTGTCACCTCTGCTTTTCTGAACATAAAAAAAAATGCCACAGTGCAGTTTGGCTTGAGTACCACTGTCAGCCTGTGACCCAGCCTTGTATCTGGGAAAGAGGACTTTAGCTCTGAAGAGACAGACCATCATGTCGCACAACAGGACAGCCACCTGGGGGCTGCTCATCATTAGCTGGCTGTGGGAGCCAGAGACCGCAGCTCAATTCAAACAACCCCAAAAAACAAACACCACGTCAACGACAAATCCCAGGCCCCAAACACACAGGGGGCCATTCCTGGCTCAGAACTTCTGACATGTTCTCAGCAAGAAAAGTAACAACAAACTAAAAGAAAAGTCTCCCACTTGGAAAATAAGGACACAACAAAATAGAGGTGACCTCAAGAGCAAGTAAATCTTGATCTGGGGAAAAAAAACGTTAGAAAAAAAATAGACCCCAATTTGGGTCCAGTCATATCAGGGATAATGGCAGTTGGAATTGGACATTACCAAGAACTGTATTTTTGTAAAATGTGTGAAATCACACACAAAAAAAGGAAGTAGTACCGTCTTCCCTTTCCACAACCCCATAACCCCTCATGCATTTACAAAAAGGGCAAACTAATCAAAAGGAAACGCTTGACTGTGCTCTGCCACATGGAACAGCAGCACACCTATGGTGTCAGACTGAGGATGTATGTGTTTGTGTGTGTGTGTGTGTGTGTGTGTTGTGGGGCTTAAAGAGACAAAAATCAGGAGACAAGCTGAACTTTTCGCTGGTCCTGCACGTTTTCCAGTCCTCTCCCACCACCTCTTGCTTTTACAGTGACGCGAGACACGAGGTTTGAATGAATGAGCAGCTTTACAATGGCATGTACATCCATTATCTGTAACCCTGAAGTAAGTGCATGTAATACTGTTTGGAGATAAAGGTCTGCATATCGATGTACAACCTGATTGTTTCATGCAATGCGAAACTAGCGGAGCGACACAATGAATGGGCACGGAGAAAAAGATTCAGTGGAGGAATAAACCTGATACAAATGCAACAGCAGTTCCACGTCAGGAGCAAATATAATGTTCTCCTGAGGAGAAATGTCACAGAGAGAGGCCTTGTGATTTTTTCAGTAGATGGGATTTAGAGAATACGCAATGGTGGAGCAAGCGATAGAGAAAATGAGTAAGAGTGGGGATAGCGGAGCGATGGTGGCTGGATGAAGACAGATATGCGGAGTTGCAGACAGTAATATGGTGTTTACATTCCACCTCCATGTTGCTGCTGTCTTATCTATGCAGGGATTATCTGATGGACTGACAAAGACCTCTCTCCTCCCATCTCATCTCTTCTCTCCTCCCCCCTTCTCCACGCTTGCACAAATATATCTAAAAGGGATATATACTCCTGCTGCTGGCATTAAAAAGCTCTTTGTCCTGTCCACACTTTGCTTAATGTGCAGCACCTTTATTTTTGAATGAGTTCACATTTTTTCCCTCACACTGTTTTTACTTAACATGTTTTTTTCCTTGGGCTTGTCTTTCTCTTACATGTATGTGCATTTGTTTAGTGTGAGTCTACTTTATGTTTTTCATCTAGGTTGTATTATTGTTTGCTACTTTATTTGTGTCATGCTGCTGCATTAATATCCTGTCATTTTGTTTTATCTTCCTAATCTGGCTTGACTTACCCCCTTGGGGCATTTTAAATTAAATCCAAAAGTTTGTTCGCTCTCTATCGCCATTGCTACAGAACGTGTGCACACAGGATAAAAATAAATACATTTCTATTTCAGGACTTCAGGGGATCTGTACATTACAGTAGACCACTAAAACTGCATCTGAACCAGGTAAAGATATTTAACTAATGGATAGCAAACTATTAGCCAGCTAGTTCTTTGCTTGCTGGTGCAATGGATATGTTGTAAAAGAGACCGTTTAATTCATTTTAATTCACGGGGTCAACTTTTTAAAAACAACTCTGCACAGAAAACGTGTGTTTTGAGAACTCTAACACTGCCTGTCGTTTGTAAGGAACATTAGTCACATGCGATAAACATAAACCGCTCCCTTGCAACAAACAAAAGCCGCGTATTTAGCCGTATTTTGATGAAGACGGTGTTTGGAACTCTGTGAGCGTATGAATCAACAGCTGAGAGAAGAAGTGGTTTGAGATTTATGGACATCTTATTTTGTTTGGCCTGACGCTTTGTTACCGTTGGAATCCATCCAGCAAACTGCTGTGAATCCAAGCTGACCACAGCCGCTGACCTCCCTCAGCAAGCGACAAACTTTTCAGAGCCACCTCTCAATCCTGCAGGGGGTCAGTGTTTGACACTAAAAACACAAGTAATTAGCGTATAGCCTTCTATTCCATGAGCATTCCTTTAAACCTATGATCTAATAATCTTTGCACTTCCTATTATGCTTTCAAATGTACAGAACATGCTGTTCTTCTATTTCTACAAAACTATAAAAAGAGCAGAATATTTTAATATATCCTTTTCACTCCAGCATATTTCAACCTGTAGTACACCTCCTTCCCATTCTTTCTCATATCCATATTTCAATCCCCATCTCTGTCAATGCTGGTAGTTAAGCTCAAGCTCAGTAAAAAGTCAGGTCAGTACATCTGTGACCTCGCGCTGACTGAGAGGCTGATACCAGGAGTTACGTTCTTCACACATAAGGTTAACGCTGGAGCCTTTGATGCCTTGCCTCGTCAAATAACTGCACATCTGTGAGTGCATGTAAAGAAAAAAAAAAGAAAAAAAAGGGAGAAAAGACAGAAAGAGGGAGAGAGAATTTATTTGCAACCCCATCATAGCTGCAGTAGCTATGTGAATGCATGTGTATATACAGTATGTACGGAATGGGCTTCGAGCAGCAGTGTGTGACAACATTTCTTGGCATCCCTGACTAAAGAAAAAGAGCATCTGACACAAAGTGACAAGGGCAACACTGACTACCGTGACTCACAAAAACCCGGGGGAAAAAAAAAAGCAATCCAGCCAAAGACAAAATATACAAATCTGTAGCTCTGTGGCACAAATATGTTAGCGGGAGACAAATCAATATTCTATCTCCTCTTAGTACCTTGCAACATGTGGAAGAAAGAGCCATCTAAAAACAGGGCTCTGCTTGTGTTATTTTCCATTACTTTGAAACTACAAAAAGGAGGTGAGAGAAAGAGAAGAAGGCAAAAGAAAAATGGAGACCGCCATGCATTCATTCCCATCTCAGACATGAAACGTTGCTGTTATTTCTTTGTTTTTTTCTTGACAGCAGTGGAATTACTCATAGCACATCTGGCAGATCTGCATCCCAATAAAAAGAGAAAGATGACAGAAAAAGAACTCTTGCCTCAGCTCTCCTTTCCCTCTCCCTCCCATCCCTCCGCTGTTTTAACCGCTCTCCCACTGCTCTGTTTTATCCCCCACCCCACACACACACACACACCTCCCACCACCTTACTCCTGCTGTTCTGATTGCGGCAGAGATCAGGCCGAACAGCACAACAGAGAGAAAGAGCTCTGTCAGTGGGTGCTGCTTGAACAGAGCATGTGGGTAGATTGCAGTGAGGCCCACCATCAGCATTAATACTACCTCCCACCGAAAAAGACTGGGAGAAGGTAGAGTTTTAAGATGAAAAGAGAAGGACGGTGGAGGATAGAGACGGCAAACTAAGAATATACAGCAGCATCCGAGTCTCAGCTCTGCCCGAGTAGGATGGCTGAGCAGTCCCACTGCTAGGTAGCTGGGTGGATGATGGTGTGTGTGAAGTACAGTATGTGGAGAAAGTGCACACATATTATAATCTCAAAGCAATGACAAAATCTCCACTCCATTCAGGGCGTGTGCTCATGTCTCTGACTTGTGGTACGTCTTTATATGGGTGTTTTTGTTGTTGTGTGATTGGGTTTATGGACTTCAATATTCCAATCTAAAATATATATAAAATACAACTTTAATGGAAATTTCTCGTTTATTGCAATTTTTGGTCCTTTTGATAGTTTTGGCCATCATTATCATTTATGATAACATGGCACTTAGGAGTTAATTGCGGAAATCCGGGAGCACGGCAACACCGCTAATACAAAAGATTAATGGGGGGAAAAAAAACAGCAGTTGAGCCAGGTGAGCTAAACTACTTAATTTGAAGATAAAACCTAGAGTGAACACACCCGAAATGTCAGTATTAATCCCTTATTACAAAGGAAAACAGTGCTCGCACACACACACACAAATACAGTAGGTACTATAGTTGAAAATTGAACCAGGAGGTCTGTCTGTAAACTGTGATGCATGTTTACAACGGACAGCAATAATGGGTAATAATTTAACTGTTGGCTAACCCCTTTTTAGGAATGTTGCCATGTTCCCAAATCTCAGCAATTAACTTGAGTACAATTGTTAAGTACTATCTGTGACCATTACAAGCACATGGTTACGCCATTAGATTTGATAGAAAAGGCTCATTCCCCATTGAGACACGTTAATAATTGAACATTAGATCTTATTTAGGTCATCAACACCAATAACGTAGGACATAGGGCGCTGGCATAAAGGTATCAACTAAGTAGACAGGGAGAAGTGTCAGGTTATAGAGGCCGCCGAGTGCATCCCTATGAAGCATAGATGGTGAAACAGGAATGTAGCAGCTGATGCCAATCGACTAATGCAAGTGCGACTTTGGTTCTGTGTCTGAGGTAGAGTAATGCTCCATAACTGACTGTCAAAATAACAAAAATAAAATCCAACTTAATAAACCTAGATCAGGTAAAAAAAACAAAAAAAAAACAACTACATTTCAATCCAATATAATTCTGTCAAAACATGCACAAAGCCTAAATAACTCTGAAATATGTTAATATTTCCAGACCCATTTGTGCCTTAAAAAGGTGAATTAGGATCATTTGAGTTATGCTCAAAGTTAATTCAGGATTTAGTTCACAATACACCTTTACTTGCTCGTATGCCTACCTTTGTTCATACCCTTTTAATCATTTCATCTTTGTCATATGATGGTTGTACATAGATGTTGGTTTGTTTTAAACCAGGCAGTACAGTATATATAGTAAATGTTTGTATTACTTATTCATTGAAAATCTCCAGGTACTTTGTCGTGTTTTGTGAAGTAAAGCAGACTTTGGCAATGGGAAGGTAGAATGTGTAAGAAAGATGGTCTCTAAAGGGTTTGAAAGCTCTCCGTGGACATGTCCTGTGCAGGTACTGCACACCAGGGAAACTATGTTGTACGACTCCACAGAGACACTGAGACTCACTAGTCGTCCAGAGAGAAAACTCTGAGCTGCAGCAGACTGAAAGCTTGTGATCTCCCTCACGCGGTTTCTCATATTCACTCTTTTCTTTCTCATTGGTCTTCATCCCAGCACTGTACGTGTGATTTTCAATGTTGTTCTCGTGGTCACTGCGTCTGTTCTTCGTTCCTTTTCTTCCCGTTATCTTCTCTGTCTTTCATTCTCTGGCTGCTGCCTACCTCTTTATCCCCGGCTCTCCTTGTCCGTCTCCTCTCTCTCCCTCCCTCCCTCTCGCTGTCCACTGATTGCCTACGCATTCATTCCTCTACGCTTGCCTGCTCACTAATGGCCGTGGCAGGTGTTCTCCCAGGTGCCTGAACAGAAAGGCCTGGGCTGAGCCTTTAAAAGCCCTGGAATCAGCACCTTGGTGGCCCTCCCCCCTCTGGCATGGTCCGCCTTCAAAACCCTCTGCCAACGATAGACTGCAAAGCTGGCATGTACACACTTGACTGCCTCCACACACACACGCACATATATATGCAGCGAGAAAAATACATCCAGCCCTTCATCTCTTCTGCTTGCACCCAGACAGTGGTTGTTTTGGCTTCAAGTGTGAGGCAGATTGGTCTGGGTCTTTAATTCGGTGCTGTCACGGACAGCTCATTGAATGACGCACAAACAAACCGCAAACACACCAACGCATACAAACTAACAGCTTCACACCGAGGAGGAAAGCGGACACTAAAATGGGGGAGGGATGGTGATGGTGACAGCGGTGTGTGGTTACAGGCCATGATAATGGCCCACTTGGAAAGCCCAGGCCAACCAGTCCCAACAGATGAATGGGACGGCAGCGAATGCAGCATTGTGACTTAACCGTGAGTGGGCCACCCTCTTTGGTTTTGCTTTTCAATCAATCAGCAAGTCGTTTCTAAATAGCGTCAGTATGACTTTCACCCGCTCTCAATGGGCAACCTTTATTTTAAAAGGTAAAGCCAGTCATGCTTTGCATCCCACAGGGCTGGGTCCCCTTCCACAGGCTGACTTGATTCAATTCAATTTTACTTATATAGCCCAATATCACAAATCACAAGTTGCCTCAGGGTTCCTGAGTGTAGCTGCTGCAGTTAACCTTCACACTGGCAGTTGATGCTGCCTTCAAATGCGGTTGTATCTTTGACTTTAGAAGTAAAGTATATAGTATGCTTAGTGTTTAAGTGGTTTAAGTCAGGAAAGGTGACTGACAATAAAAACAAACTTCCCCTTGTTCCCTTTTCAAAAGTGGTTCATGATTTTGTCTTCTACATTGCCAATGACATGCTAGGTACAAGAAAAGAAAAAAACCTTACTTTTTTCCCCCCGAGCACTGGCCCAGTTGGGCAACTGGCTGATTGCATTTACTGCCCCCAATCCTTATTGTTGGACCCTGAAGCAAATGAAATTTATTGATATCTGGACTGTGTGTATAATTTTCTTTAGGACCATTTACATTACAGATGAATAAAGCTGTACCACTGTGCTATTAAAATGTATTAACTTGTTTGGTCCTCTTATATTTTCTTCTATTTTTGCTTTTATAATTTACTTTGTTGTTCTTAACCTACTTGCAGTGCAGTTTTGATATTTAGGCTTTCATGTTTTGCCATGTTTCAGTTTATATTTGCAAAACTAATAAATTATCAATAAAAAACAAGTCAGTAAATGAGTATCTTGAATTCGTCATTTGATTGGTAATTTACCTCTATCGTAAGAGATGCTCTTTTTTACTTTTCTTCGGCCAGTACAGGTGATCACACCCCTTCAGTCCACCTGTCTTTACACTGTACATTGCACATTTTTCACTCATCAGAATGGGCGCTGATATCTCTTCTTGGCAATGTTAGTAAAGAGCTACACTTTGCCAAGGAAAACGAGGTTCATGAGGGGAGTGGAGACACGTTAACTCAAGTTTGGTCGCAAACATAAAAACCCAGTGTTAAAACTGTTTCATCCTCTGACAGGTGCTTTGGATATTTAAGCAACATATCACTGATTCAGGAATCTAAACTAAATGCCTTAGAGAGATGAGCCTTTGATGTTGAAGCAGAGGCTTGGACTGGCAAGTGGGAGATTTGGGTTTGTTTTCCATTCGGTTATACAACAAAAGAAAGGGAGTATTTTAAGATGCCGCCCTCCTTCGTCTCTTTGGACAGATTTCATTTACTGGCAAATGAGCATGGGGGTACAGACCCTCCTCTCTGCTTCACTGGGTATTTTGTATAATGTTCTCATTGATTTCAGCCTTGGCATCACCGATGACACCTCCGCATTGGCCAGAGTGAAGGAGGATCTACCACGTTTATCCCTATTGCTCACAATAAGCTGAGGATGTGTGTGTAGGCGTGTGTGTGTGTGTGTGTGTGTGTGTGTGTTTGTTTTTAGAATTTAGGTAGTTTTAGTGCATGTGTGTGGCTATTTGTGTGTACGCTCACTGTACATGCATGTGTGTATACTTTCTACATGTCACGAGGATGTTAAGATGGCAGATGCCTTTTTCAGGACAAAGATCAGCTTTATAGAGCTGCAAAGAACAACGCGAGCAGGGTGAAAACAAATGAAAACCCTCATAAGTCAACTTCTCTCCTCCAAAACTCGACAACTAGGACATGCAGACAAAAGGCGCATTGATATCGGCAGTGACACACGGGTGGCAGCTGTACACATCATGTCATTCAGTTGCGGTTGCTGTGAAAGGGGACTTTGTCAGACAAAGTTGAGTCGACTGATGTGCTTTCATCCTGTGGGGATGAAATGTAAAATAATGCAAGTCATTGTTCTTGAAATAATAATGTAACTGATGCTGCAAATTTGATTTCTTAAGCTCCTCTCTTTTCAAATCAGAAGATTGAAACAAAGGTTACACAAGCTTGTAAATATAAGTCCCCATTAAACAAAGCTGAAAATGTAGTGAGTGTGATTAGTTAAAAAGGACTGTACTGGTGGTTCAACATGCTTCAGCCTATTAGAGAAGTCAACTATTGAATGGCAACGTTTTTCCATGCAAGAATCTACCAAATTCAGTTTTTCCAATAATGCAGCTTGCATGTTTTTCAGCAGCTAATTGTTAAATGTCAGAGTTTTCAAAAGCTTTTAGGAAAAACAAAACAATCACTACTCCGCAGACTCTGGCTGCAAATGACTTCACCAGCGCAAGATGGCAGTGCCCGTATCCGGGATATGTTGGCTTCTTTTTTGTAAAGTGGGAGGAAGTGGAGACGCCTCGTCCATCTTTATATACAGTCTATGCTCATAACATGGGGTATGCTTTTGGAAAATGTACATAATCACAAGAGTACACTAGATTTGTAGTTAATGTGCAAAACCACCCATATGGTCACAGCAACAGTGGCTTTGCTCAGTGATCAATACTTTTCACTGCTTTTTTATTGACTGACTGTATATAATGTCTTACTATACTTTAAACTCTTGTCCCCTTCACTTACATACTTTACAGAGTTAAAAGAAATGACATCATCCTTAGCAGAATATGTAATTACATTTGCCTTGCAGCAGTGGAAAACTTTGGCAAAGTGAAAAGAAGATATCCTATAGTCATTAGACATCTGGGTTACATAAAGACTGCTTTTCTTTACTCCGTGACAGTCGTATACCGGTTTAGATTATACAGTCCCATAGAGAGTCGGAGACTTGTCATTTTTGATGCCTGACGCAACTGTACGGCAACTCGGTGCCCCAGAGCCAATACTCCCAGCTATACCAAAGCTACCTTACCGCACAGCACTCACATCACCACAGGCCTTTTAAAAAACACATACATTACACCAACAGGCAGAGGACACACAGAAATGCAAGTGTCTATGTGCAATACACTCAAGCCCACAATTGAATTATATCCTCTGCAACATGGCGTGCAATAAAAATATATTTACGTTGATTCTTTCCTCAGCACATGCACTCTTATCCAGAGGGTAATTTAAACTTGTCTAATGCAAATACATACCCCTATCATTACCTTTTATGGCCATATCCCTGATCTGGGAGTGTTTTACATTTGTAGTTAACAGCCGTTTGGAATAAATAGAAGAATGAGCCTGTAGTCATCATGGCTCACCAGACATAAAGCATCACCTACAGAGGCTTCAACTTTACTGACAGAAAATCAAAAAGGGAAGGGATGTCACATTACCGCCCCACCGTGTTTTATTGTGATGTCGTTATAAATTGGTAAAAAAAACAAAAACAAAAAAAAAACCCACAGAAGTTTGCCCGTGTTTAAGAAGTGTCAATAAAATCAAGCTGCTCTAAAACTGATGCATCTATCACATACATGTAATGCCACCAGACATATCTCTGAGTTCAAAACCACCAAAATCACTTTACTTTGTTGAACTTTGCCACCTCACAAACTACATGGTACCCATGTTAGATGCCACTTTTGTGCACTACAATAAACAGTCCCTTTGAAAGATTTTCATCGTAACAGTTTGATAGTATTTATTCAAGGATTTTTATTCGTCACATGCACTCCAAGCATCACACGACAAAAGACAATGTTTTTACACAAATCTTTTCTAAATATGTTAGATAAATGTGATGACATCACCTTTATATGACAAATCGTAAGTGGGCAAATTGAACTGTCTTTGGTTGTAACCTTGTAATAATAATTTTGATGAAATGAAATTAAGAGATGGGCTCCAACTTTTAACAAATCCTGGGAAATGGATGAAAGCAAAAGTCAACAGAGGGAAGGACCGCTCGCCTGCTGTTCTGTTGCTCCTGAAGTTTGTCTCATTAACAAAAACAGCCTGTCTAGTGTCAGAAAACATGCTCGGTTTAAAAGTTAATCCAAGCAGTAATAATCCAACTGTCGGTGGAGGGCTCTGGTTGAGGCTCTTGTAAATCTTTCTGTTAGATTAATGTGATACACCGCTCCCAAAGCATCTAATCAGATGATGTTTACACCCACCAGAAGAAATGAAGTTATTAACTTGTAATGAATGAAATCTGTGGCTCTGTGCTTTTCTTTACCAGGACACGAGACACACACACACACACAGACACAAGCTGGCACTGACCAATTCTACTGTATTTTTAAGAGGAACTGCTGCATTAGTATTACTTTTCAAGGACTGTTACCATATAATCTGACAAATAGTAACAAAAAAATCCGAAAATACACCATTTTCAAATGAATGTTTTTTAAAATTAGACAGATAAAAAGTGATATATTGCCAAACAATAATAACTTTATAACCACTAGTAAACATTAATCCTCAGAGAGAGGAAAAAAAAAAAAAAAAAGGAGAAATCGATACATTAGCATGCCTACCTGTATCAGCGACATGTTACTGAGGTCCAGTCTGAACAGGTGGTTTCTGGATTGAGGAGAGGAAAAGGTTGATATGTGAGTGTGTACACAATAGGACAAAAAAAAGTGTTTACTAATGCAAATGAAGTATCAGAGAATAGACAGGCCGTTTTAGCTGCTGTCATGCAAAACCGAGTAAAGGCCAAACTGAAACTGTCCAAGTTATTGTTTGTTTTCTGGAAGTCTGAGTGGGGTGCGCTACTAATAGTTCATGTACATGAAGTTGCATTTGTGTGCAATTTTATCAAGGCCAAACCAGGCAAAAGTTGAACTCATGTCCGCTAACAAGAACATGCACGCACGCGCGCACACACACACACACACACACACACACACACTAATGTGGCATGACGTATTTCTTCCAAAGTCATCCCTTCTGCCAAATTCAAAGCTTGACTTGGTCCAACGAGGCCTCAGCAGAGCACTTAAGAAGCATCATTATCTGAAAACCGCACTGTATGAGTGAGTCAGAAAGGGTATCACATTCTCAGTAATGTGCTCTGCGGCGTGAAAAGCTGAGTGGATTTACAGTTTCTTACCTGGCACCCACAATAAGCTCATTCCTAGTCAGGTCAAGGGTGAGCTGGGAGTAGTCTCTCACGCCGGGGTGGGAGAAAGTGGAAATCCATGGACTGAGTGCTGAGAGAGAGAAAGAAAGAAAGAAAGAAAGAAAGAAAAAGAAATAAAGAAGTTACCACAACCTAAATCATGTCATAGTTCATGAGATAAAAGCAGTGACATTTAGAGACAATACTCAGTATAGTTTACTACACACAAAAGCCTTTTACATTTGGTATTTTATGCAGTTGGCGGACAGTGCTGTATCAATTTGTTGAAGACTGATCTCCAGTTATGATAATGAATTGTTTAAATCATTCATCAAGCAAAAATACCCAAACATTTACTAGTTCCAGTTCTCCAAATGGCAGAATTTTCAGATTTTCCCTTTTGACATCAGTGTTAATTCAATACCTTTGGGTTTTTGACTGCTCAGCCAAAACAAGTCACTCTGGGAACTTGAAATTTTCTAGACTAAACAGTTAATTGATTATTCAAAAACAATTATCAATGCACTAATCGATAATGAGAATAATTATTAGTTGCAGTTGTAGTGGTTAAAAAGTGCAGTGAGCAGTGCAAGGAAAGCTTCCTGCGCTGGCGTCTCCTGCAGAGGGACAAAGCTGTCCAGGCCAGATCAGACGGATCAATTCTGATTTGACCTGACATTGGGACAAACGCATGTCTGTGTGGTATACGAGGCAGAAACCTCGTCCGCTGTTTGAAACTGGCTTTTACAAATCAAAATTTCAAAGCAGCAGAGCAGAGGGGCCACCTGGCGCGACTTTTAATGTCACATTGAAAACTGCAGGAAAAGAGCATTTCTCCTCAATCTTTGTGTGACCCCAAAGCGGATTCCACCACATGGGAGTTTTGCGGAGCATTAAGGGATTTACCATATTTCCCATGCTGTACACAGTATCACAGTGGTTAGCGGGAATTCAGATACCCTTAACCAATTCGAAAAGCTGTGTTAAATAGCTTTAAGCTTTTTCTACAAAGCGTTGAGAAAGAAAGAAGAAAGAAATGACTGAATGATTATTTGCATGCCTGTAAATTAATATATACAACATTCTTAAACTGTTCACTTCATAAATCGAGTGTAACATGTTTAACATTTAACAAGTGAAACCAAGAAAAAGAAAAGGGTGGAGATCATGGGCTAAACATTTGTCCACACTGCTGATAACTCTATGCATTAGGGAAGCAGTCTTCAACATTTAAAACCTCAAACCTTCTTATTCTTTAAACATTGAAGTAGCTTGTATAAGGTTGAGGCTATGGGTGCGAGACTACATCAGAGTTTTGGGAAAAAGTCACAGCGAACAACTCTCCGGGTTTTAGGATTGATGGGGCCCATATGGCTCTGTCATCTGCAAACATAACTAGAGATTAAAAGACAGAAGGCTGCAGCTACAGTCCAGTATGGTGCTCTTGATTTAAGATAGAGATGTGATGCGCACACACATACAGGAAGTGGACTACACAGAAACACACACATACTGTAGTTAAGGCTGCTAGTATTGACAGGGGACTTCAGTGAAATGAGAATTATCTTCCACAATCTGTCCCCCCCCCCAGATGTTTAGGAGAGGGGAAATGAAATTCATACTTACGAGTGCAATTTGTAACTGTATGTTATATTATAATTTATAGGATAAGACTGTTATTCTAGGTTTTTCTAATTGTCAACAAATCTCATGAAACAGACCAAAACAATGTTAGTCCATCTCTTATCTCTACCCCGTTGGTGGCAGTTTTATTGATTTTCCCTCCAAAAAAAAAAAAAAAAAAAAAAAAAAAAAAACAAAAGGAGGAAAAAGGCACTGACTTTGGGTGAGATCTTTGGGAGGATGGAGAGGCGTAAACTATATAGCCTACAGAGGGTATATAATTACAATTTTAATCATGATCGCAATATCAAAACTAAATAAAACCAACATACGTTACTGTATGTAGCACCCAGCAGCTCAGAAAAGAAAATACCACCACAACAAAATGATACACGGTCAATTATATCAACAGCTCCAGTCTGATTGAGAACATACAAGCGCAACAGCGTACTACAATGATTTTTAATCAGCCAGCCAGATCAGTGAAGTAATGTGACCTTTAAAAATCAACAACAGACTGTAGAACACATATGCACAGAGGAGTAAATCACTGATAACCTCAGCACACATAATAAATCACTGGACGTCCCAGTGTAATTCTAATACCACGCAAATTCAGCAAGAAGCCATCTCGCTCCATAAATATTTATACTACACAGATTCTTTCCATTTCTCACATTAGAGCATGCATCTATGAGAGGGCCATCTTTGACATGCTGGGTGGGTGTGGAAACCATACAAGGCCGGTGTAAGGAGGCGAGCAGGACCATCTGTACATCACTCCCTTGATTAATGGCTGCAGAGGCCGGAGCCGGAGGAACAGAGGGGAGCACCAGAGGGTGCAGGCCATCTTTAGCCTCACAATCTTACGTAAACAGACCTGAAGTTGACTTAAAGAAGCCAACACTATCACGGGTTTGCACAAAGCAGCAGCATGTGTGAACCGAGCGTGCATGTGTCTGCATAGTGTCCCTGTAAATGTGAACATGAGAATTCTCTAAATTAGTCCTTTAAAACACTGACTGCATTAACATGCACAGCGGCACCTCATTAAATCTCATGAAAATCCAACTTTCACATGAAACCACTAGGCAATCCGAGCTTTCCAGTTACAGGACATGATTCTCTGATTTACTTTTCCCTGAGAGAGTTCATACAGTTTCACTTTTGTTGAAGCATTTGTGTGAAATATTGCAAAATAGTGTGACATGTAATTATGACAAAACTGTTGAATGGCCAAACATGTCGAAGCTATATTAATGTTGCACTGCAGCTGTCTTAAGTAGTAATTGATGGCAGACTCATTGTTACAAATACATTTTTGATTGCAACAAACCAGAACAAAAAGGAAAAAGGGGAAAAGTGCAGATTCTTTCCCTTTTTCAAATTGATGTTATGTTTGTGACCGTCTTAATGCATGCGCTCTGCTCAGCCAATCAGAGAGCCTCATTATAACTTTAAAAAGGCTTGTTTTAACAGACATAGCATCGCCACACTCCAGCTGCTGCTGCCCAGGTGAAATGAGCCCAAGTTTCACGGTTTTTGTTTTAGTTCTCTCTCTCCCTCCTGTATCTATACTACTTCTCAAAAATCCCCCTAAATAAAATACACTGGCATTTGAAACTATTTAGTCCTTAACAGTATGTGATTTGTCATTATATTAAAAAAGGAATCAATATGGTTCAAAGACAGTGCTTATTCAGATTGTTGTACAGGGATTCACAATTTGTGCAATTTTCCATGCCCGTTTCATGCAGGGACTGGCCAGGTGTGTGATTGGCAGGGTTTTAACTTGTCTCTCAAACTCTTTTTTTATTGTTGCACAGCTACTTCCATCTCTTTTCATGTGTACAAAAGAGTGCAACTCCAGGAGAGACTGTCCAAAAGTGTGCCCCTCTATGACAGCAGGCTTTTTCACCTTCGAATGCGGCCATTTGGAAGAGCTATATAAGTATATATATATATATATGTAAGAGCTATGGTAGTAGTATAGAAGTAGTTGGTTGGACAACATCTTAGGACCCAGTTCATTACTAAATATAAAATCAGGACTATAAAGTGGACTAATGTCGCCTGAAGCTTATCCTGTGTTTTTCTCCCTCCCTTCCAAAGTCACATCATGTTACTAGAAGCTAGACGTGAAAGCAGAAAGAAGGGGAAAGATTATACAACAGGAGAAATGTTGTGGCAAAAACAGAGAACAGTGACAGGAATGCTGCTTAGAAAGAGTAGAAGGCGACCTGAGGTTAATCTCAGTCTGTAGGGGTAAAATACAGCACCCATCAAACCAAACTTAAGTCCCGCCCCCCACATTACACACTAAATATATTCTGGAAAACATCCAGAAATAGAATATGATGTCATTTAGATAAATGACAGACTGTTAAAATGACTTATTCTCCCCATAAAATAAGACCATTAAAACAGAGCACATGACATGAACCATAAAATAAGAATGTGCAGTGGAGAAATAGATAACAAGAGAATTATTCCCACAGAAGCATTATGCACCTAACAGTAAAAACAGGAGCTGTTAGCGTTCAGTTCAGAGAGTTTAATGTGGAGCATAAATCACTTGAAATTCGAACTGAGAAGCATTACGGGCATATAAACATTTCCCAACATCAGGAATATCTCTTCAAAAGCCTGTATATAAAAAAATAATAAAAACATGGCCAAATTTGATTCAGTAGCGTGCAGGAGAGCTCATGAACCCTATGCTTGTTTACTCTCTTAGAGAGGCCTTCCTGACAGTGTGGGGTATTTCATTGACTGACATTTATCCTCCTGCTTACAAGTGGTTTTATATGCCCTGCTCACTCCTTCCCCTCATAACTGTCTGGCCGGGTGGTGGGGCAAAGAAGGGGCAATAAAGCAAGATGAATATGAAAGCCCCCTCCCTCCTGGTTGACTCTTGGGCCCCAAGCTGGACTTGATGAACGATTATTGCGTCCCCCCCTCTGCAATCGGCAGGCAGATGGATTAATGCATTAGCCCGTGGCTGCCAGAGGGATGAGGACAGTGGCTGAGACAGTCGTCTCACACAGACATAAATCATAACTTTTCTATCTCCTTCCATCTAACAGTTTTTAAACATTCGCCTTCTTCCCACACAGCCAGCATGTGGGCAGAGTAAAGTGGCACCCCGACTGATCTGCGTTGCTATTAGACCGAGGCTGGATGAAGAGCAGTCAAAGCTGGAAAATGCCAACATATTATGGAGTTGAGGGAATCAAAGCACAACATATTGCAGATCCAAAAAAACCCTGCGTCTGCACAAACAAACACACACGCAGAAAACCACACAGATGAGCACAATCCGATCCGTTTATCCCTTAAAATCTGATGGAATGTGAGATTCCCTCAATTTGGAGCTCAGAAGATGGGCTATTTGATAAAGATCCAATCCCACCTTTATCTAATCCCACCAAATTCGTGCCGCTGGGCTCGACTGCTAGCTAGTCCATCAAACTTTGTCCATCTCTGAGCTGGGAGGACGGTGTCAGCCATTAACGGCATGGTTCAAACTCAAATATAGAGGGATTTTTGTACTGAAAAGTACGTTTGACAGTACATGTACCATAATAGGTATGTAATAGGTCCTCTCAAGACCAGATGTGTACTTTTTGATTCACCATAAAAAGATACAAAGTAGAATCTGAAGGAACACTTAGTAGCACACTGATAGAGCCTCTCAGGCGCCGAAGAAGTTATACAGGTGTTTTTAGCTCTAGCAGTGATGGCAGTGGCACTCGGTCCACCACTTTGGTCCAGACTGAAATGTTTCAACAACTGTTACATAGCTTGCCACGACATATCCTACAAGACATCCCAATTTCAAAACAAGAGGATGAATCCTAATGACTTTGGTGATCCCCTGACTTTCTCTAGTGCCATCATGAGGTAGACATTTGTGGTTTTGAGTGAAACTGTTGAATGGATTGCCATGAAATTGGTAAGCACATTCATGTCCCTCTCAGGATGAATTGTTATAACTTTGGTGACCTCCTACATATTCATCAAGCGCCATCATCAAGTCAAAATTCGAACTTTTACAAAAATGTGGTTTATGACTAAATAACTGCAAAAATAATGATATTTGCATCAGCCTCGGCGGTACTTTGTGTTTGAATGCTAATTAGTAAATATTAGCATGCTAAATTAAGATGGTAAACGTTATACCTGCTTAGCATGTTAGCATTTAGCTCAAAGCCAGTCTCAGAGAGGCTAGTATCGCTCTTTCCAAGAGGAAGCCCAGGTTCAGTCTCTGGCAGTGGTGCTTCTGGCTTAGCCCCTTTGAATGCATTTGGATGGGAAGCTGGTGATGGATCAGGTGCTTGTGGTCTGTGTACAATGTCCCTTTCTGTCTACACCATGGTTGTGTTAAGAGAACTTGATACGGTGTTCCACAATGGCGCCACATTCATTTTAGAGTGTTTGTGCAGATCAGAAACATTTATGATTTTACAGTCCCTTATTTTGGGATGACTGCGTTTGGGAAAAGTTCCTTCTAGGCCCAAGTGAGTCATGTGACCTGCAATTCCGACTGTGGCCACTATGCCAAATTTGCCTCACAGACCAGTCGCGCTGTTCCAGCAGTTTTGTCTACCCCCTCCACAGACCAAAAGTAGGAATTAGCAGCTGCCACAACTACTGGGTGGACTACACTAACAGCACACAGCTAACAATTATACCACTAACTATATCAAACATGTCTGTCACCTGGGGTATGAATGATCTTTTAAGGGCACAAATGGTACAGTAGGGGCACAAAACCATGCTGCTCTAAGTTTGACTGTGTAAATAACATTGAAAGGAGTCAGGTAGCACTCCCACTTTTTCCATACTCCAACATGGCTATAAATGTTTGCATGACCCAAGAAAGCTTTCAGAAAGCCCAAGTCAAGCAGGGACAAAAATAAAGAATAAGAGTGAAATGGAGTTCTACAAATTGTCAGAACTGGTAACATTAATGTCACCGATTGGCCAAGTGGGATTAAAATGAGTTTGAGTGAGTGAGTTTGGGGTTCCTGGTATAAAATGTTGCCTGTTGAATGGTAGAAATCAGTGTACATTTAGGCAGAGGACTCCGCTCTTATGACCTTTAAAACCAAATTGTGTATCTCAGTAAACTTGCATTTCTTCATTTTGGCCTTTTCATTGTCAGACAGAAAATGTTCACCCAATAACATCCTACACAATATATTTTTTATCATTAGCATTATAATCATGCATCTAGTTGATTTCTCCCCTCAAGCGCTCCACTGTTTAATGAGCTATGAATGACACATATTGTACTAAAGGTAGCTGTCTATCATCATCTTCCTTCAGGGGGCAGGGGGTTGGTGGGTACACAGGAACACAATGTCTTGCTAATGGGAATCAGACTTGCTGGGAAGAGGCCATATTAAAAATTGTTATCTTCGGGGCAGGGTGCTCGATCCAATATTGTTAACGAAACAGGTCACATGAAGACTCGCTGCTATCTGCCATCTGGCAGATGATTCTGTGAATGAAGGATCACATCCAGTGTCGGTTAGCACATATATGATTGCATTCTGAATAAATTTAGCTCAACAACCGAGAAATGTGACAAATATCAATTGTAGCCAAATAATGGCACAGGAATGAATCCATCCTGCAAATACAAATTTATATAGAATATCCATTTACTGTAAGTTTCATTTTTGTGCATAGAAAGCTAACATGCCCCATTCCCCCACCTTTTTTCAGTGTTTTACGGCACTAAATGAGCAAAACGTTTCCTGCAGCGCCAGATCTTTTCACACCCCAGCCTTATCTGGCCAAAATTCCTTGAAATATGTTTTGTTAGGTCTTCTTCGTAGCACTCTTCGCCCTTCCTCACACTCTAGCCTCCACCTCGTCTTGGCTGTGCCGTTCTTCACTATCTCTCCTATTCTAACTTCAGATTTTCACTGTGGCTGACTCGCAGAGGGTGATAGTTTGAGAGAGGCTGCCGTGCCTCAGTGAAGCACAACTCTCCCTCTGTCCCTCCGTCCCTCCACTGCTCCATCCTCCCCTTCCCCTCCTCCCACTTGACTGAACTCCGATAGCGGGGTCCGCAGGTTACAGGCAGCGCTGAGACACAGCCTGGAGAGACTGGGGACTGAGCAGCCACAGGAGGAATGACGCTGGGGCCAGGAGGCTAATAGCCTCTCGCTCAGCGACCGGTAAAGATGTCTGTCTGCCTCTCACAACACCAATGGTGAAGCAACAACCAAACCTACTGACAATTTACCAGAGTCCAAAATGCTATAGTTGTGTTCCAAAACTGAAAGAAATGTGAGCTATATTCTCTGAAAGAGAGAGTGTGACAGAGAGCCAAAAGTAGAGGAGATATCGTAAGAACCATTCAGACATGATATCTGTTAAATTGCTCGCTTCATCTGTCTGTTAAAAGTAATAACCTTTTGGTATTCAAACATGGGTATCTGTCACGTAAATGTTCAGCAAAGGCTTGATTCAAACATGACAGAACTGTTCGGCGGTTAGCGACTCAATGTTCAGCAACGATATTTGGCACCTGGTGTGTAAGCGGGAGCAGTGGCACTGCTGGAGAAGAGCTGCACGGTGAAAGGCAATGATATAAATGATGAAGAGTGTTCTCGGTTATCTAACAAGCTACATCAGTTTATGGATTCCGAAGTGTATTTTGCAGGTGAACAACTGCTTACGTCCGTGGCTTAATTAATGACCCTCCTGAGGGCAAGTGCAACATCCTCTAATCTTTCTCATCATTTATTAGGAAAAATTAAGAATTCTGCTTCCTATTTCATGCAGTCTGGCAGTTGAATAGGTTGTGACTCTTCTTTAACTTCTATTTGCCCACATTCCATATGTAAAGTGTTTTGCCAGAATATTCTCACTGTAAGAAGTTGTATGAATGAAAGTTAAAAATGTAGTCAGACTTGCGGTCTGATGATTATTTGGATTTTCTGAAGGTTTTACTCTTTGGCCCAAAATATGAGGGGAAATAATTCCACCAAAAGACATTTTTATTGATTTCCAATTTCACTTAAGCTCATTCACAGTACTTAGTTAATACTTCGTATACAGTAGTTAAACAGATTTGATGTTCTTTGGGCATGAGAAAAGACACTTAAAAACGACATGTAAAATTCCCAGTGCATTTACACAGTAACACATGTCTGAAAGGGGCTATCCAAGGGGACAGGCGCAAGCAAAGCAAGAAGAGCAATTTTCCTGCTGCCTCTCTACTTTTCAATTTAAGTGGCAATAAAGCCTTTAAATGTTTTCTATTCTCTGATCCTCTTTGCTATCTCTCGGGCCTGCATCAGATATCCTGACATACCATCAGTGGGTGAGAGGCTGGCCACAGCAGCATGCTAAACTCAGCTCCATTCAGCTGCCTGATTGATGGCTGCAAACACACCACAGCTCTGATAGCACCACTCCAATTAGGCCCACCACTGGAATCATGAATGAGGAGGGAAACAGGGACAGGTGGCAGAGTAGGACGAGAATGTAAAATAAAAAAACATCAGAAATTCATGGCGAATCCTTTTTTTTTTTTTTTTTTTTTTTTTTTTATTTTAATATTTTTGTTTTTTT
>CM022488.1:6952790-7019495 GCA_011952105.1 Coreoperca whiteheadi | reverse complement strand
CTGGTTGATACAGTTGGTTGTGGATAAGAGAGAGAATGTTGTTTTTTTGTTTGAAGGAGTAGTATGGCCAAAAGGATTTTAGTGTCCCCCCCCCCCCCCCCTTATTTAAATAGCACTGATACCTGCTTCAACCGAAGTGAAGCAGAGCAACTTCTGTTGTTCGAAATGTTGCAGCAATGCTTTTAATCAAAACTAAAAAAAGTACAAAAAGTGGGACCATATGTTCCCAATTTTAACAGCTCCTGATTGGGTGTCTGTTTCATAATGAATTTGAGAGACTTTGCACAGACTGACGCCTGGATTTCTTTCTAAACTCTTAGTTTTCTTATTCATCACATTCTGTTTTTTGGCTAAAAATCAGTGCATTCATTCTTGAAGTCCAGTATTGCCACAAAGCAGTACAACCAGAGATATAAGGGAGAGAGCTACCTCGGGATAATTGGAATAGAAAATCATTCCTTCAGCAGATCCACTATTTCTCTGCAGTTTCACTTTTATTTGATACCTGACAGTAGAGTGTGACATGAAACATGGGGGGAGAGAGACAGTGCAGGATGACAGACGATTAAGGTTTCTGGGTGAAATCAAACCAAGAACATTATGCTTACAGGGTATGAGTTTTGCCTACTAGGACACCCCCATTTCATTATTTCTAGCATCTGCAGGAGTGGAGTTGGCAGGTGCTTAATTCACATAAAATCACCGAGTCCTGAAAGTCAAAGGCTGACTCTACAAATCCTCTCATTAGTCTAAAAGCTGGACTGAGAGCAGGCAGGGCAGGAGATCATGACAGATGACCAGAACTCTGCTGTAAGCTAGACTTTGGTGGATGAGTTAGCTTGCCATGGACACACCGAGAGGGAACTGTACTGTCAGCAGCAGGATGAGGTTAGTGCGTGGATGTCAAAAATGTCTGTAGAAAGTAATGTCATACACTCAAACCCAGATGTGCACACACACACACACACACGCAGTCTTAGCTCTGAAAAGTGGCAAAATCCAGCCATGGACAGCTGGTCACACTCCATATTGGGTCACAGCGAGTGGGCACATGCTGTCTGCCATTCACTCGAGTGTGTGTGTGTGTGTGTTTTTATACCAGGGATGGCTCTTCAAGGCCACTCCAAAGAGTCCTGATGGAGTCCATCCAATTTCCCATCCTGCTGTGTTCTGGATTAGCAACATCTTTGTCAGCAAGGAACCAGAACAATCCATACCATTGGGCGAGCTGTCTCCATACACCGTGACACACACCTGCGCACATACACACAGTGGAGGTTTTTAAAAACACTCACTGAGCCACTGTTTACCTGTCAGTCAGTCATTCAGACATCCTGTCGGCCACAATGAGTCAATTAAAGTTGCACTATATGCTGAGGACTTACAGGGTACTTGTGTGGATAGGTCTATTAGATGCCCAGGCACATCTCTTTGTAATCGTTGAGGAGAGATATTTACTGCCTTAAAGCGAAGGTCAGCCATTCTGGCGGAAGACTGTTAATATTTGAACTCAACAGCCAAAAAAAATAAATACACCCCTCCCTCCAGCGCTCCTTCAGAAGCGCCGCCCCCAATAATGTATGGACACGCATTGCCAAGGCAACAACACTAACAACTTTGCTAGCTGACAGAAAGAGAAATATGGCGGAATTCAGAGCGTCTGCTGCCCGAGGGTGAGTTAGCCTTGGGAAGTGAAAATACAGGTGGGGTATTACTGTAGCAAGAGTGACAATAAGCCTGTCAATATTTAAAAATCAGTGTTGAAGCCAAATACTTAACTAAGCCTAAGCTGAGAAGCCTATGTACAGAATGTATGTATCATTATCACTAGTGACTTCAACAGTAACTTATACTCTACAGTCAGTGATACATAGAGAAACATTGTTTATTGTGAATTCTAAAAGAACAAGGAAGAAGACAACATGGCAGGGTTATATCTCTGAGCTGATTTAGATTTTCATCTCTATGGTGAAATATCTTGGAAGAGCACATACAGTATGTATGTATGTATGTATCATTACATACTGTATGTATGTATAACGAGTGACATTACACGAGTGTCCTTTCAAAAACTATGACCAAAATGCAAAACAAGTCTAAGTATAAGTCCTTCAGCCAGCAGGGTTGGCTGAAAATGTACTCTGTCTCTGCACTGGTGGCTCCTACAGTACATGCACAGGGCTGTGTGATGAGGTGGGGTGGCTGGGTTACAACCTGCTGCCTGAGCGCCTCGCCATCGTGTGTCAAGCAGCAGAATTTATGCCTTATTTCAAGGTGTTCAGATTCTTGCAGATCTTTTATAGTGCCGTCTCCTAAACTGAGCTGAAATAAGACAATGTAGTTTCAAACACATTAATCTTGGATTTCCGAGCTTTCATTGCTTCCATGAAATCGTTTCATTAGTTTTAAAGTCTAACTGAAATTAAATTGCATTATATTTGTCTGCTACTGCACACGTCCTGTGCTGTGTATTCCTTTGAGAACAAATCAAAAGAGAGAGAGAAAAAGAAAAAAAAAAAAAAAAAAAAAAAAAAAAAAGGGAGAAATGTATATTGTATAAATTCTTTAATTTCACGATGTCAGCCCCCCACCTTTGCATTCATTTGTCAGAATGGTATCAGTTCAGTTCCAGCTACGTGAATGGAGAACTTGTTTCCATACAGCCAAGCAAATGGCTTCATTTTAAGCCATATTAGCATGAGGAACCATCAGGGAGACAGCCACACTGACGTACAACAGCCAGACAGCAGCCTGCTACACAACACAAGAGCCACTTTGAACAACAGCCCACATTCCTGCTAAAGGCTCCTTCTTATCTAACTTTCAAACATGAACATGAAGTCTTGTCCTGCACCAGCTCGTTGAAGGAGCCCCACACATACAGTCACCAGGGAAAAGTCCACTGCTAATGTCAGTTTGCAGGTTATAGCTATTAGTCAGCTGCGAGTAGTACATTTAACAGCATGTAAACATACCTGCAAATGTCACTTTCATCCTTTGAGATGCTGCTGTTGTCCTTACTCGTCAATACCCCTGCTAAAAACACACTGTCTGCCCATAGCCTGTAAGACGCAGCCCAAGATTTTTTTAATTTGTCTTGGAGCTCACCCTGCCAGGTGCTGTCAATCAACACAGACACACCGCTCCAGCTGCTAAAACCAAAAGGAGCATTTCTGATATTTATCCAAAGGCCTTTTATTCCCCTTCTAATGGTAGAAAACTATTAAAAATACATTCAAAAACATTTTGACATTATTTTTGACTGCCGAAAGAGATAACTAAAGGGTGATTTTAGTTGGACTCTGTGGTCAAACAGTGTTTGTTATATTTATTACTTCATTGGCAGATTTTGAAGACATTGCTTTTCAAGTATAAAACCTCATTCTCAATCAGGTTTAGTCCAATTTGAAGAATTCTCAACAGTTTGAGAAAACTATGCAACTTGTTGCAGCTTTTTAAAACAAAGTCTTAATCCACAGTCAGCTAAAACAAGGCTTTTATTCACATTTGCAAAAAAAAATTACAAATTAGATATTTACCAGCTTTAAAGTTGGATGTACAATCTGAGTCTGCAATGCAGCTTGTTTTGCTTCCCTTCCTTGATTGCTTTGAGCGTTTTCACATTTAGTAACATTTAGTTCACCTGTGTCTCATTGGCTCCCCTTCCTGAGTGTGTACACAGTCTGGGTGTTTCCCTTGTCAGCTCGTGCTACTACTCATTACTTTGTTGGTTCTGTCTGCCTGTCTTGGAGGTTTGCCAGGCTGCTAGTGGTTTGTCATCTGCCCGTAACCTGTTTTACTGTTTGTCTACCAGATTTGTGATTTTCAAATACATCCCCACTCAACATCCTACCACCTCCGTCTGCATTGGGTCCTTTTCCCCGTTGCCTGTTTGCCAGCACCTGATAGAACGAACTAACCAGACATGGACCCAGCAAAACTACCAGACACATGAGGGAACAGACAAATTCCAAAATAAAACAGGAACCGACAGAAACTAAACCCAAAACCCTGATAGGAACAGACACATTCAAAATAAAACAGGAAATCACAGAACACAAGCCCAAAAGCATGACACAGCTAAAGCTGTCGTGTACATTTTGTGTGACATTTCCTCTGACATGTTGTGGAGTGAAAGTATAAAGTCTGGAAATAAAGTCAAAATGTAAATAATAGCATAAAGTAGCACTACCTAAAAACTGTAATGAAGTACAATATTTGAGTAGATGCAATCTCTCACCTCTGGCTGTGTACTCTGACAATTTACAGACAGTCGACACCCAATTTGACCTAAATGTTTAAAAGCTAGAGGCTGTGTATTTCCTGTTAAGGTGTACTGCATTAATACAGTATCTCACTGGGACGTTTCAGCACGGTGCGGCTTATTGTAAACAACCCAAAGCAGCACAACAACTCAGTTTATTCTGCCAGTGGCTTATAATAATAATAAAAAAAAAGACTAGATAATTTTGGAAGGCTCAACCTAGATAAACAAGGCAAGGCTCTCCTCTTTAAAAAATCCTTTCCACTCTTTATCCAGATTGCAGCCAGTACATCTCAACCTTTCCTGAGCACAGGCTCTCATAAGTCCCTGCCAACGCCAGCGTGTATCTATGGCAACAGAGCGGCAAGTTGGTAGTCAAGCAGCGGGAACCAGGTTGAATGTATTTCAGCACAGACCTCAACAGTCTCCCGGGGGGAGCTGGATGGCGGCCTGCCCACTGATGCAACACGGTATGAGGAAGTGAAGTGCTTAGGACGATGGAACGCTTGAAGTAGGCAAATGTGAATAACGTGTTAAAATTAGGTCACAACAGTAAACGCATGTACTGTACATGACATGTCTTTAGCCCAGCTAGTGTGAGTCACCTGTCATTTCCAAGGCGGCAAGGAAGACTGTTGCATTGCTATAAGGAGTCATGAATGGGGGTAAATCTAAATGAGGTTTTCAGGGCGGTAGAGAGTAGATGCACTGCTGATGAAGAAACAGGCCTAAGGATTTAAATATTGCCATAAAGAAATCTAATTTCTTGTCGAGGGTTCTGCCTGGCAGCCTGACAGCCTTGGCTCCAAATGTTACTGTTGGGCTGCAGCTAAAGACTCAGGGAAAGAGGGCAGACAGGGGGTCATAACTACTGCTTTTGTGTCCCTGCAGTTGTCAGAGCACATCAAATTCCTCCGGCCAGCAGGGCCTCTCGGCAGGTGTGTCAGTCCTCCTCGTAGCAATCATAAAACCCCCTCACCTATCTAATTTTTAACCCCCTCCTCCTCTCGTCACTCGTTATTTGCTCTGCTCCCTCATTTCTTGCTTCCATCACTCTAGAGACAGTTATGGAACAAGAGTTCCCAAAGTCCACCGCACCTTTGCTGGCTGTTTGCGTCTTCATTTCAGCCTAGCCTGTACCTCTAATTACAACTCAGTGCTGTCTCCCTGAGCCCAGTCTCATCAGAATCTATTACGACCCTGATTAAATTGCTTCTGGCCCATTGGGAAGCAGTTGCCGCTTGCATAAAAGAACTGCCTATTTTATGGCATTTTGGAGCGGGACAAGGAAGGAAGTCTGTGTGACCGGCGGGTGGAAGAAAAAAAAAATCAATGTTTGTTGCTTTTAGAAAAACCTGTCATCACAGATAGCAGATAAGAAATGTAATTGGTAATTTCTGCAGCGAAGCTCCCGGAGGAGGAATCTTTCCCCTTTTTCTTTGATTCGTTAGAAGTGATTAGACATCATTGTTAAGCATCTTTTAGCAGGATTTTAAGTTAAGCCCCTCCAGAGCTTTAAGTGCATGAAAAATGTGTTGTTCCTACAGAGCCTTCTGCGATCCTCCCAACGCTCATCATTAGCGTGTATGGCACAGGAATACCAATACCTCCTCATCCAAAGGCTCACAGGAATTCTCTCGCGCACACAAAAAGGAATTACAACAGAAGGAAATAACACCTGTTTCCTCAAGGAACTAAACACAAGATCGATGCCTCCAATTCCGAGCGTAAATCAAACAAAAATAAAATGCAGCAGAGCTCATTTCGCACTTGTCATTTTATCTCACTGTTGTTTCTGCTCAGTTGAAGAGGTTCATGAACAAAAAAAATCCAGTACAGTATGCGTGTTTACACGTGTCTCTGTTTAATCAAACTAACAAATCAAACCAACGGTGCAACATCGTGCTAAACGCCGACAACCACTTCACGGATGCATATTGCCACCATATGCCCATCCTTTTCAAGCTCTCCCACTCTTTCCCCCAGGGGGTTAGGTCCAGCCAAGGCTACATTGACCATGTCTAATTCAACTCAATAGCTCAACCCCACCAATCTTTTTAATGCCTGGACTGCGATGGGGGGTGGGCAGGGGCAACTGGGGCCTCATGAGAGTCTCGGGGGAATGGGGCTGAACATGTAGACAACACACTTGGGGGGAGGACGCAGGAATGTGCGATGAAGATGGTTAAAGGGTGAGATAGAAGACCCTTTTTCTTTCTCTTCTTGTAAAGAAAGGGTGACGGAGGGGCCATGGCAAGCATCTTGTTATTGAGTCACTTCACTCATGCTTGAGAAGGCAGGCACAACCGGAGAAAGGATCTTCTTTAGGAATGAGGGGGGGGATTGACCTCAGACTGGAGAAAAGAGTGTGTGTGTGCGTGTGTGTGTTCGGAGACAACGCTGAGTGACAGGGCTGATGAGGTGGTGAGGTTGGCAGCGGCTGTCTGGATTATGTCCGATATCAAATCAGAGGCTGTGCTGGAATCGAGGCATTACGGTGCCTGAGGGAGGGTGGCATCTGATATACTCGTATTGCTGTGGGACTGTCAACTGAGATGTGATGTGAGCGGAGACAGCAAAACACAGGAACAGAGAGAAAAAGACACTGGATGCGTGTGCACTTTTGCTCCCTGAGCATATGAGTATCTGTGGGCTTGTGGACGGGATAAATAGGCTTTGTGTAATACCTGAGTGTCTGTATGCGTTTCCAGTGCATTATTTTCTTTCATTCTGGGTGAATTCTTGTCTTTCTCCTTTTCTTTCCTTGAAATTATTTTACAGTACATTATGTGCAGATATCTGCAGATGAATCGCATAATAAGAGTCCAAATGTGAACTGTTATCTTGTTTCATTCAAAAAAAAACACAGTTTTGAGCTTGACTGTTCATTCTTGACTTTGTAAACAGCAGCTGACCAAACATTCTCCATCTTCTTCCTTGCTCATTCCATAGTTTGCTCTTTTGTCGCGGAACTGTAGTTGGCTGTTACGGCTGTGTCCAAAATGACTCCCTCCTTCACTCATTCACGTCTCCCTGTTTTCTCACTTATTAGTCATCATCATTTTGCGTCATCGCTGACAAGGTGAAGTGTAATTTTGTAAATGTAATTTTCACCTCTATAAAATGCTACTTGTTGCACTGTGGAATTGTTAGCATAGCGTGGTGTACATGCTGTGGACAATACTTTTTCACTCCATTGTGATCCTTTTGGAAAGCATTATATAGTGCTCAGATTTCGGACACACACATTATGGCGGAAAGTAGATATAGTGCGGTTTATAGTGAATGAGCACTAAGTTTGGACACATCTAATGTTACAGCTACGGTTCCATGACAACTGAGAAGACTTTATCTGCTGAAGACTGTACGATGAGGGTTAAAAGCTCCTGAGCGAATGAGTAAATAGACCTTGAGTTGAGATCGTTTTGTCTACAAAGACAGGCAGGGTTCAGGGGTAGAATTATTTTATCATTTGTGCACACAAATTAATCATTTGTATCCTCAAATTAATAATCTGTGTGTACTAATTAGTAATTTGTTCCATCAAATGAATAACTCGTGCCCTTGACTTAATATATAATGTCCTCAAATTACATAATTCATTCTCCCAAATTAGGCTAATAGCATTAAGTTACTCATGCAGTTGTAATTGAAATCACAGGTTTCTCAGTTCAAGAGGAGCAGCCAAAGTGTGGACTGACAGAGGTGTTTTAGTGTAGCGGTGTCTTCAAACCACTCAAATCAATCATAAGTCACATCAATCAAACATGTGATTCATTACTAGTGAGATCAGCTTGACAATGATTTTACTGGTAAGAAAACGTAAGCAATAATTCACAATCTGTGCAGCTTTTCTTTTGTTCAGCATTAGCACAAGTGATTCTGGCCATGAGATGTTAAATTATCAATTCAATTTTCATTATATTTATGGAGTGAAAATGTGAAAATGTAACAGCTCTAGTGACAACACAGTTATATTCAAAACTGTGAATAGTTGCAGCAACTTGACAAATCTCAACAGATTGCACAAAGAAACATTGTTCTATACAAACAACACTGTAAAGACCAACAAGCAGCACCAGCTCTGGTGAACAACTGTTAATTTCCAGCAAAACGCAGTAATATCCAGTCTCACAGAAGATTAAAATGGCCAGGTTTTGGTGTAACTTCATGTGAACCACACTGAATAGATGACCAAACAAATGGACGCTTGTAAAGGTGTACCCAAATGATATGCCACTTATAGTAACAGTAACAATCAGGAGAAGAGTATGATTTTACCAGGAGTGATTGGGGAAGAGTTTGATTGAAGGATAATAGGCTTAGGCCAAAGAGATGGCTATTAATGGTCAGTAAATGTCAAATCAGACTGCAGTATTATTACGTGGTTTGATTGGCAGACTCTCCTGAGGGTGGAGATGCTCCAGTATCTGTCTCTCTTTCTTCTCTTACAGACACACACACACACACACACACACACACACATTCAAACTCCAGCCTCCCACTTCAAACACACACCTATAACAGCCAGCCATTTTATACCTTTTCACATCCCCAGTCTGTAATAACACACTCTGGCTGGCCCTCAGAAACTCTATTATGATTTCACTTGGCACTGTCAACCACAGTCCCACACCTTCATTCACACACACACACAGAAACCATAATGCGATATTATCGACTGCATTTCTCTCTGTGTCTACCTGATACTGTTACAGTGTATGTACTGGGAGCCCCCAGGCCAGTATTGATTTGAACTCACCCAACTAGTTCAGAGAACTCGGGGAGTAAGAGACTGTTCAATTTTGGCCACCAGTTTCACATTAGAGAGTTACTATACAGGCTGAGCTCAGATGCATTATTGAGAACGGGTTGCAGTGGGCCTCACAGGCAAACCAATCCCAGAGTAGTTCAAAACACCATGTAAATAGCAATGATGAAGCGTCAAATACTGTTGTACAGCACTGCTCTGAATGACGAATTTAGCTACTAGTGCGTTTACTTCAGGCTTAGGTTACTTTATTTGTACCCATAGGTAGATTGGGTTGGCAGTAGACACTGTTGATAATACCCTAAGATATTCATTGGAAGCAATCAACATCGTTCATCCTATTTTCAGGACGTCAACCTGATTCTAGTTCCACATTTTCTATCTGCGCTCTGCCCTTGCCATATATTAACTCTCCTGTCCTTTCAGATCCTTGCCTGTCTGGTGTTGACTTTTGCCTGTTTCTGACCACGAGTAAAACAGAACTTTTAACTTTACCTGCCTGGTCTCTGAGTTGTGCTTTTGGCAAGAATTTACATGGTGCATAGCACCTTTCTAGTCTTTCCGACTACTCAAAGCGCTTTTACACTACATATCACATTCACACACTGATGGCAGGAGCTAACTGCCCATCAGTACAAATTAAACTAATCATTCACACGCCAAAGGCGCAGCTTCGGGAGCAATTCAGGGTTCAGTATCTTGCTCAAGGATACTTCAACACATGGCTGGGGGAAGCCGGGATGGAACCACCAACCTTCTGATTGGTGGACGACCGCTCTGCCACCAAGCCACAGCCGCCCAATGTAGCCCACGCAACATGTACAGTAGCAGCTTGACACTGATTATCTTAATTATTGATTTATCTGTTTTATTAATTACACAATTAATCCAACATTTTAAGTTATGTTTATTGGGCATAGTTTTCAAAATAAATCCAGATGTTATATCCACCTTTTTTTCAAACATATAGTGTAGGTATATATTTCTCCCAAAGTCTTAATGAACTGTTTAAGTGAAAAATGCCCATTGCAGGTTCAAGCCACCCAAGGTGATGTGTTTAATTTGCTTGTCTTTCCTAGTTAAATGACTAAACACTAATCTATCAAGCCACTTTTTTTCATATTTGTCAGTTAAATTCAACACAACCTATTAATGCATTCAGTGCGTTTAGTATTCAGAACATAGTGGTATAATTTCTTGTACATTTCCATTCTTCAGAGTAGTGGCCTTTTCCTTGTCGTTTAGCAGAGCAATGTGTCAGAGGTGCGAGGTCAGAGGGACAGTGCCCAGATGATGGGCTATTAGGGAACAAAAAGGCAGAGACATGAGTAACCACTCAAACAAAAGGTCCCGTCCAACACATTTCTGGCTTGACAGTCACAAAAGAGGGGCGTCCGATGCTCTGAGTGGAGGATTTTAATTGGCGAGCCAAAGGTCATAAAGAAAAGGCTGGTTTGGGGGGGCAATGTGAGCTTTTATCCAGGCTTCTGTGCCTGTGTTCTCTTGCTGAAACATAAGATCTGATTAGATGTAGTGCAGACTGCAACTGCGAGCAATATTTTAATGTTCAATGTAGCGATCAGTTGACTCAAAGAGAATTAATCAACAATTTGAATCATTCATTTACCATTTTGAGTAATTCATCAAATAATAAAGGCCAAACTTTTGCATTTGTAGATTCCAGCCTCCTCAAGGATTTGAGGATTTGCAACTTTTATCTGTTTATTACACATTAACTGAATCCTTTTGGGGTTTTTTAAAACTGTTCTTCAGACCAAAGAAGCTATTGGAAGATGACTTAGGAAGCTTGCATTCCTTATAGAATGTCACTTTATAGAGTAAACAATTAATTGATAAGGAAAATAATCATGAGTTGCAGCCCAATAAACCACAGAGACCAATTTCAAATTAGTTGCAAAGTTCCAACAATTCAGGTTTTTGCCATTTGACTTTATTGTTGATACTAGAATAAATGCAATAAACAAATCCTGTCATTCTTAGAGACTACAATTTTACAATATTGTACAGTGAAACTCATGTAATTAATAGGGATGAATGTTATATATAATTAAGCCCAATAATGTATTAATTGAATGTAAATAGCTGCAGTGCCGACTGCAAGTATAATCATGTTACTGGCAGATAGATGACTTCAAACTAATTGCATTGCTGCCTGTTAGCACTTTAAAAGAGAAAATAACCATGAAGAAGGTCAGTTAAAATGTTTGCCTTTAAGTATAAGCTAATCTTTCATCATGTTGGTATAAACCACAACACACAGACATTATCTGTTTTGGCCTGGAAATTCCACATGAGTGCATCTCGAGCAATTACGCTAAAGATAATTTTGCTTGACACATTCGACCTCGATCTCAGCCAAGAAGCTTGGTGGTCTTTGGGCCTACTTCGGGACCTAGCATGCTGTCAGATCTTTCAGTGTGTGATGCTTGGTCTGCTAAATGCTTTAAACGTGTCTCTGTGAAGAGTTACAGACAGAGCCGGGCAATGCCGGCTGGGCTGATAACAGCTGATAACATAAGATAGTGGCATAAGACTTCAGTTCAATCATCAAGGAGTTGGAATGTCACAAACCATCCGAGGAATCCTAAACCAACTCGCACATCAACACAACAACGTGTTTGTGAGGTCTAAGAACCCAGCAAAAACATGCGACTGATTCATTTGTAGCTGCTAGGACCTCTCAGTGAGGCTGTCCTGTCAGTGCTTGGATGACCAACAGAATGCAGGAGTACTGCCTGTACATTATTTGCAACAAACAGCGGATTACCCTTCCATTCTCCATGATGTCCCTTTCTGCTAGGAGAGCAAAGCAGGCGTTATGAGGCAGCGATTCAGAAAGCTCGCACTTATTAGCTGCTATCTCAAGGACGACACGACACACTCTGTTCTAATTAACTGGAGCGGACACCAAACAAAACACGCACAGAGGGCCGAGCCAGACAGTGTAATTGATGAGCAAATTTATTACATCCGACTTCAAAGAGAGCCCGGATCAAAACATATCACTTGATATGATGAGCAAAGCTTCAGAGATGTGTGGTGTGCGGCTGCAGCGTGTACAGTATGCAGCACAAATTCAGAACAAAACTGTTCTGCAGCTAATTATCAAGATGCAGCTGCTGATGTGTGTTTGCATTAATCCTGTTTGCATGACTGTAGTAATAATTATTACAGCCGTATTTGAATACCCGTAGCGTATGTGATGATATTTACTTGAGTATTTCAAATACTCAAAGAATAATTAATGTTTATGTAGTGGTTATGTAAAATGTGTATGAAGTGTTTTAGTAAACCAAAATCAGATATTTATGAGCTATTGCCGTAACAGGTTTCATCCAGATTCAACTTGTTTGTCATTTATCATTTATTTAGACACGATGATTTTGTCACAACACAATTAATGATGAAAATGATAAGCGATGACATCAAAGCTGCATAAGTTAGTTTTTGTCCACTTGGGGACAGAGAAAGTCCAAAACAAGTTGACATATCAGATAGACCTAATACATTACTGCCTTATGTATTAGCAAACAATCACCGATTTACACATCCAACTGACACGAGGCAGCATTATCATTATTGGCTCTGGTTTGGTCTCCATCAAGCCCTAAGAAAAATTTGTATTTTTCTTCCACTTTCTTCACCAGTTAAACTCTAACTTTGTCTGTGTGCTGTTTGGTGCTGGGAGTTTATCAGAGCTTGGTTTCTGAAAACAGCTACCGGGAACGAGGTTGATGAGAGTGCCGAGACCTAAATGTACCGTAAAACCAAAAATATACGCTTAAAGAGGTTACAAAGCTCTGTCGAGTTGCAGAGTTGGTATAAATTCAACAGCGGCCACTTTCACGCTACATGTAGTTATTTATTTAATCGTTACTATAAAAATTGGAGCTTTACATTGTCATGTATGTCTGTACACATAAAGTACCAGTCAAACGTTTGGACACACGTTCTCACTTTTCTCATCTTTGTGTGCGTGTATATATGGGATTTTAGATTCAAGAATCATTCTTATGGTCCAGTATGTAAGATACATGTAAACCAGGTATCTCCACTCGTAGTCCAGCTGGGGACCCTTTTCTAACATCAGTCCCCCACATTTCTGGTTGCGCTCTACTTCCAACTCGAACAAATGTCAAGTAGGGCTGCATCTGATGATTATTTTCATTATCATTAGCTTCCTCATTATCAGCTTATTTCTTGTTTGTTTTGTCTGACCAACGGTCCAACACCCAGATGTAATCAATTTGAGAGGATGGAACTAGAGAATGTTTTGTATTTTTGCTTCATAAATGATGAATTGACTAATCGTTCCAGCACTACAATGAAGAAGCAATACTTTCCTGCCATATCATCACTGGTGATTGGTATTCGCCTGTGCTAACGTGGTAATTAGGTGCTGTGTTTGTGAGCGTAAAGCGGGCAGTACCCCTTGCCAATTAGAGAGAGGCGGGGTGTGGAGTGTTATTAACAGTAGTGATCCACAGCCATGATCCCATCAACAGCAGCCACGCTCGTGGACAGACAGGGGGCAATGAAAAGACCCCTCAGCCTGGTTCAGAGCCTAGTGTTTGGGCAGACCTGGCTGGATTCAATCCCACGGACTGCCCTGATCACTCACCCTGGACGGTGGGCAGGAGTGCATTAAGGGACACCCATATCAACACCCACAGTAACACACACCTACAATGCTGACACGGAGACACACACACAAATAGCCCGAGGGAATAATCACTCGTTCTACCAGGCCCCTTGAGGAACCACAACAACTTTGTTCACAGCCTGCCCACTACTCAGGAAATCTATAATGTCACCTCATGTTAGTTGTAAAAACATCGCAATCTTTGAAACACTGCCATAAAACTGTGCGTGCATACCAGCAGCAATGCTGGAACATATTCTCATATATATGTATATATACACATACATATTATATTCTTATATACAGTATAGATATACATAAAACAAATCTACACAGCAGTTTGTAATACTCTCCAACAGGATTTTACAACTCTGGTAAGTTTCCACAGCAGCAATTATCTTTCGTCGCGGCGATCACAATGTAAACAGTTGAAATATGGTGTTCATGTTACAAAGTAATCCACCAGGAATGCGTGTATGCATGTATTGAGTGTATGAGTGTCAAAGGTTTAAAGGCCACTTTTCATGTGAATTTCATGTCATTTCTTTTGGATTGACCCGCCTTGCTGTGTTTAGTTGAGGCATTTTTATTGTGTTAAAGTACAGTGACTAAGTTTTTCCTCTGTGCTTTCTGTTGAGGGTCTTTTGAGTTTCTGTGGGTGACGCTCTTTTCTTTCTCCATTCAGCCATGGCCACAATTGCTGTTTAGGACAATGGCCCAGTATCTCCATTTAATCCAACCTGTTGCTACTACTGGAAATCTAAACACATCTCTCAATACACTCTTACCTGACTTCAGGTGTTTAGAACAGCTACAACTTTATAAAAGCTTTCATTGTTTTCATTTTTCATTTATTTTATGAAAATGTAATATCTATTACTTTATTTCTGCATCTCTTCTCAGATTGCGGGAAAGAGTACAGATCTCTTTTCCTCAGCAGTATCGCTCATCTTCTCTCTGTTCTATTTCCGTGGCACCGAGCAGAAGGAAGAGCACTAATAAACCCTTCTGCTCCTTGTCAGCTCCCTTCCTCTCTCCCCTGATAGATCTGAATTGTAACTCTACAACACCACGCGTCCTTTTTTCCTACCAAAAACACACATGAGCAGCATGAATCACCATGAAGCCAGGCAGGATTGGAGCTCACTAAAATGTAATGCACCATGAACTTTAAGTTTTACGGCCAGGCTTGGGGTTTTGTCCAGTTAGTTTCTAATGTTTTATTTCTGAGAGCTAGGAATGCTTTGCAAGAATTCACTGCAGATGAGATGGTGATGATAACTGAGCCCTTTTCACAAGTGTATCTCATTATTAATTCTATTATGGATAGTCTCTTTGCATGGAGCCCCATTAGAAAGAGTCAGCCCGCTAGAGCACAGGAGACCTCAGGTTTAATTGACACCATGGCACACACGGGAATGTGGAAGAAGCCATGATCTAAGTGCATGACTGATCAACGCAAATGCCAGCCTTCTCTCACAGGACCCTGAATTTCAAGGAAGAACGAACTAAACGTCTGAATTAGTATTCCAACAGGAAAAATACAAAATTAAAGGTGAAAAAGCAGAAAAGCTTAGTAGCTACACCGCAAAGCCACGACTGCACTGATTTGACTGACACAAATTCTCTGTCCTTTTCTATGCATCAATCTCGAGCTTCTGCTGATCCACAGTAATATTTTATTAGGAATGACAGTTCATCTGAAAGAGCCCCATTTTTAAGGCCTCTCACAATAATGACACACTGAACTGTGTCAAAGTGATCAATCACAGGCAGCCTGATGACAAGCTTGAGGCTAGTGTTTAAAGAGCTCTTTGTGTCTGTGCTGTGTCTATGATTTGAGTGACACGGCTGGGACGGCGGCACTGAGCTCGGGGCTTCGGTCATCCAGACACAAAACAGACCACTTGTCTAGCTCTTTACATGCTGTTTTCCTGTCAGAGAACATTGTGATGAAGCGTGCTGAATGAAAAACAATTGGCAGATAAATTGTCACATTTTGGAATAGCGTTTGGTTTTTTAAGGTGAAAAGAAACAATTTATATGGATATTGTGCACCTTGATTGGACATTGTGCCTGATCACATCTCTGGAAGCAGTACTTAATGAAAATAACAGTTGGACAACAGTCAAACAAAACAGCCAAAACTGGAGGAATCAAAGGCACCAATCATTCAAAATACAGGAGTAGAAGGTCAGTAGAGATTTACTCATCATAGTAATCAAGTCTATGAGGTGTGGCTGCGACATGTGTTGGGCTGCTTGTCTAAGGCTACGTCCACACTACTACGCTTTCGTTTGAGAACAGATACGTTTTGCTACGTTTGCACCTAACGGCCCCTAAAACGAATACAAACGTTTTAAAACAGTTTTGTTTCAAAACTCAGGGTTGAGTAGTAGTTTGGATGGCCAAAAACACAAAGCATGGCCAGAGACGGGTTATTGAGTATCTTTGGCATGGCTAATTCAGCATGGATAACAAATTACAGGCGTTGCTGACCTGGCTGCCTATGCTAGCAGCTGTTGTGCAGTTAAATTCTGCATTTTATAATGCTACTTTTATAAGGCTACTACCGAGCTACTATTCGAGCGATTTGTGACAATTCCCAAATCAGCCCGGTCGACCGGTTTTTGGTGGAGCACCCAAACACAGAGTTAAGGGCCCGAAGTCAAGGACTGTGTTGTCAACTTCTACCAAACACACGGTAAAGTTATGCCGCAATGCGGATCCACAGACTACATCGACAGAAACAGAAGCTCTCTTTGAATGTTCAAGCGTTGCGTGACTATGAGTCCTGTTTCATGGATGCTGTTGTCAGTTATGGATTCGTTTTGATGCATCAATATTTATCTATATCTGTAACGTTAGTTTGACATTTTAAAACGCTGTTTTTAAAAGAAAACGTACAGATCTCTTTTCCACAGCAGTATGGTTCATTGTGAATCTCCGATAATGCTACACTGTGAACAACAAATTCGTGTTAAAATCACAGAAATAAACAAAAGAATCTAAAAAAAAACAGGTAGTTAGTTTGGTAACAACCAATAAAATTCCCCAAATACCGTCTCCCACTTAATATATCATATTCCTTAAAGGGAGTTCCCCGCAGTTCCCGAGTGCTTCAGTTTATTTCAAACTGCTACTGTATGTAGCCTATATTTTTAATGTTTTGTCACCACTACAGAAACACTAGGTAACTGCTAAAGTATGATAAGGTTGTCTGACGTTGACTGCGGATAGTTATTAGTTTGATTAATGGTTGGAAAGATAGCAGGTTCCCCAGCTCCCTCTATGAAGCTAATATTTGTTTGCTCCTAAAAAAGGGAAAAGTAGAGACAGACCAATCGCTCTTCTGAATTGTGACCAAAACAACTAAAGTTATGCCACAAAATTGGGTAAGCATATCTCAACAACTGTACATCCTGATCAGACTGGATTTATACCGGGTAGATTCTCATTTAGTAATGTTTGTCTGCTCTTGAATACATCATATTCAGTCCATGACAAGGAGATGCAAGCTGCCATCTTATCTCTTGAAAACCAGAAGGCATTCGATCAGATCGATTGGCCCTGTAAGGTTGAGGCGTTAAAACAATTTGGGTTTGGGGCGAATTTTATCGAGTGGGTTAGAATTATTTATTGAAATCCAGTATCTTCTATTCTGACTAATACAGACAAATCCCAGCCTTTTGACCTGCAGCGCGGTGTGGGGCAGGGCGATCCCCTTTCTCCCCTGCTGTTTGATATTGCTTTGGAACGTCTTGCAGTAGGAATCAGGGGTCACTCAAGCATCCATGGTGTCAAATTTGGTAATGTTGAAAGCCTTGTGAATCTATATGCGGCTGATTTATTCTTTTGTTTATCTGATCCAGTAGTGTCAGTTCCCAACCTCCCGAACTATATTAAACGGTCAGGATATACAATAAACTGGGATAAAAGGGAATTCATGCCCCTGACAAATAATCTGCTTTCCTTGCCATTTAAATTGGTCACCACCTACTTTACCTATCTTGGACTGATGATTTTCAGAAACCCCAAATTGCTATTTAAATTGAATTTCTTGGACATGGTAGACAAATTGAAAGTTAACATTAGGAACTGGAAGCTGCTATCCCTTTCAATGATTGGCCGCATCAATGCTATTAAAATGGCTGCACTTCCAAGCTTCGTGTACCTTTTTCAAAACCTTCCTGTCTATTTACCAATATCAGTTTTAAAACAACTGGATCTGGTTATCCTCTCGTTTGTCTGGGCAGATAAACCCCCTCGCATTTTTGACTCCGTGCAGAAGGATCACTATCACACTTATTCTGGCACTGCCCAATATTAGTAATTTCTGGAGTGATATATGTAACAAACTATTTTTGGTTGCTCTGAGAGTACAAAGGCCCTTCCCTCCCATTGGAAGCAGAGTCTGAGAGCAGGCATGGTTGCTGCTAAAAAATGTATATTACTAAATTGGAAGTCTCCACTGCCCCCGTGTTTCAGGAAGTGGCTCAATGAAATGCTTTTTATTGCTGAGATGGAACAGATTCGTTTTAACAAAGGGAATTTACAAAACTACTTCTTGAAGGTGAAGTCTCTGACATTCCCTAATGAGACGTAACTGTCTGATTTGTGTACTTACTGCTATGCTGTCTCCTTAATCTGAGCAAACCCCGATCTCGCACTCTTACTCTGGCAGCCCTCCACCTGTGCGTTCTTTTGTTTTCTTTCCTTTCTTCTGTTTGCTTCTGCTTGGATTTGAAAATAAAGTATAAAGAAGAAATCTATTCTAATCTAATCTATCTACCCAGAAAAAGCTAATAGAAACTTCCTCTTTCTGTCAGCTGCTGTGTGTCTGCAGTGTATTTGCAGATTTGGGATTTTATTTAATTTCCAGATTTCAACATACATGAATAACCATAATTATAACCATTTAATTTGAGTACATAGAAAACAACATCATTGATCTTTTTAAGTATTTCTCAGTGTTTATTCTGCTTCTTACATTGCATCATTATAATTACAATATGAATGCCAATATTTGGAGTTGGGACCTGCTGGTGATCGTATGGATTATTTAGCATCTTACAAGTGGCAGAAAATCTCACATTACATATGGGAAAGAGGAGCAGCTGGTACACAAAACGCTATGACAACCTTCGAGACCCATACCTGATATTCCTGTGGAATGCTAATAGGCAGTGAAGCAACTCAGGATGCCTACGAGCAGCCAGGAAGCATGAATGAATGCACAAGAGGAAGCTAGAACACCTCATCTCCTTGGTTCGGATTATAGCAAAATCTTGACGCTACAAGACTGATGAAATTCCACCTTCTTCCAACTAGGGCTGGGTATGGTTTGAAATTTTTGACGCGCGCTAATGCAATACTAGTGTTTCTGTACCAACTGTCACGTGCCGTAGTGTAGCGGGTGTGGTTTTGTGCGCGCTCCTGTCTTTCTGCAGATATTGCCTGGTGGCAGCTGTCGGAAATCACATAATCAGGACCCAGAGTTTAAAAGGCACAGAGAAGCTGCTATTTGTGTCAGTGGACCATGCAGCAGTGTATGCTGTGTTGGCAGTTTAGTCTGTGTGCGTTGCAGTTGTTGCTGCATGGTGCGCTAGTGTTCTTCTCTCCAGGTTTCAAGCTTGAAGACTGGGAGGAGCGGCCCATGGGCCTTATGGCAGCGTGTGTTTGTGGGTCGTCGCTTGTTTGAGCTTTCTGTTTTTTTTATTTTTATTTTTATATACGTGTATATATATATATCTCGTGTCTGGCGAATCCAACTTTTCCTTTTGAAGACGTGCTTTTCTGTTGTACATTTGACTGACTTAAATTATAAATCAAACGAGTTATTTTTTTCATCGTACAACTGTTTTCCTAAACTTAAATTAAATTATAAATTAATTTGTTACTTTTCGGATACTTAAAACATAATATCTTTCTGGAGCCCCCTTTTTTTTTTATTTGACAGAATTAAAACTTCTCAAATGGTGTTTAAACACAAACATACATACAACTGTATCTACATACAAGTCTAAAACTGGCTAAATCAGGGACTATCTGATCTAAGAATATATGAACAAGATTACAAATCTTATCAGTATAACAACTGATCACCAATCAACAACTTATCAATAACTTTCAGGTACTTGTCAACTTCTAAAACTGGATGCTACAGACACATTCCGGTCATGCCCAAAAATGTTCTCATACCAAGCCTTAGGTCCAATACTTTTTAAGATTATAGATGCATTTTGCCATAGACAACACATTCAGTACTGACATGTCTGCATATGTTATAGTGTTACAGTAAACGGTGCAATAATTGTATTCATCTACAGTACATTTACACCCATCCTAATGCAGCAAAAAGACAACATTTAGAGGCCTTTAACCCAGACACAGCAAAAACTATGCAGAGAGCATTTAAAGAGTAGAAATAAACTACTTTCCTAGCTGGCGCCCTAATAATAATACAGAGACAACAAAAAAAAGATAATTGATTTCCTCAAACTTTCCACAGAAGTATAAATTCTTGGGCATTATTATTGACGAGAAGCTGAATTTAAATGCCAACACTAATGCTAGTGTTTTTACAGATCAATACAGTTATTATTTTATTATTATTCAGAGTGCGTTCACTTTTTGCATGAAACATTGCAACCAACTAACAAGTCCTGATACTTAAATGACAAAATGGAGTAACCCATGTGACTGTCCCAAAAAGGACACAGATGAACATTTTCTGATCTGCCACTCTTCAGGTAACAATTCAGTTATGTTTAGCACTAAAGGTACTTGGTTCAGTTTAAAGAAAGATTGCTTATGGGATGCAAACAGGTCATCCGATGTCAAAGTCACACCAAAACGTGCAGTAATTTATGGGCATTTGTTGTCCAGGAAGGAAAGATATCACATATCATATCATATCAAGGTATCACACCCTTGGTCACCTGCAGCATCCATCTGCATAACAAACTGACATGGCACCAGAACCTTCTTTATATTACAGCTTGACAGCATTGTTTCCTACATGGCTTCTATGTTGTTTTTCTAATTTGTACTGAATGTTGACCTATTAGTGTGTGTATCTGAAGTTTGTATATGCATGTTGTAAAGGCCAATTGTGCAAGTCAAATTCCCTGAAGTGCAACAGAGGTTTCATTCATTCACGCTTTCATACTTCTTCCAGTTAAACCTTAAACACAATAAGGTACATGTTTAAATGTAGAGTAAATCAGCACAGTTGGCTCTCACTGCCAGGCACCAACACTGGAATCCAATACAAATCTTGCGTGAATGTAATTAAGTGCAGGCATATTGCATTCATGCTACTGTTTCTCAAAGCCTTTAAAGTGGTCTGTACAGCAGGCTGCAATCTTTCAGCACTGCGCTCACGCACAATGGAGACAACAGCAGACAGCTGTTGATCACTGACTGCTCCAGTGACTCCACTTCAGAGTCTGCAAGACAGGTCGCCCAGGTAGGAGGCATTCCATTAAAGACCAGCAATGTGCCTCCCCTGTTGATGACAGATAATTGATCTGGCACAAAGTAACGACTTGGACTTGATTTGGATGAGCGACTGGGCGTGTGTGGTGGAGCGAGGTAGAGCGAGGTAGAGCGAGGATGAGACAGAAAGAGAGAGAGAGGAAGAGAGATGGTGTGTGATTGAGGGAGCGAGAGCTGCTGCTCCCACCAAATCCATCTTATTGGATTTTAGCTGTGGGCATTCATCACTCTCTATCATTGTGCTACTTGGGGATTGGCAGCAAAACTTTAATAAAAGCTCACCTGGCAACTACACACAAACACACAGTCTGTCGAGAGCACCTTTGTGATTCCAAAATGAGGAATTTTAGTAGAAGCATTCATTTTGTTGTTGATGGTTATTTAACAATCTGGCAAACAACTGCTTTCAAAAGCCTCCAATTACACACAAATATTAAACTCATAAAAAGACAAAAATGAGGACGCTATGTGACACTGAATAGGCCGTCACCAGCAGCCCAGTGTGTGGCTGTCTGTGAGGAAGTACAGTATGTGTGTGTTTTCGGGTCCCTGTGCTGTCCAGAGAAAAATCAATTGCCGATGATGCAGCATACTGAGCGAAGCAGCTCTTTGCCTCTTAACAAGTCTCCTCAGACTCTCAGTGGTCTCTGCTCTGCCGTCACAACAGGTGCAACAGGTCAGCGGCATCGCCTCGGGAAAATCCAAATCTGTCACCTTCGCGTTAATTGGTCTGATCTGTGATATAATAAGCACCCATCCCATTTTCAGCAAGTCATATTCACCACAATGCTGACCCAGACACTGTGCAAACTAACACAGCTCATTATTAAAAATAACACAAACATATGAAAAATGAATTGCAGTTTATTTATTTATCAACAGGCAACAGGGAAAGGACCCAAACGCAGACAGCTTGACGGAGGATAATGACTTTATGGTCATAGGATTTATTTCCTAACTAGAGGGAGGCAGACAGGCTGTAACCAGGTAATGTGCAGGCGTAAATCCAAAAGAGAACAGGCAGACAGGACCAAGACAGATACAACGACAAACCGAACTAAAAACAAAGGAAAACCACAAGTTAAATACCCTCAGGTAGGGGAGAAAACGAGACACCCAGGTGAACACAATGACACAGGTGGAAACAATCAGAGCAATTACAGACAGGAAGCAAAACTAATGAGGCATGACACATAAGGGAACAGACAAATCAAAAAATAAAAGAGGAACTAACAGAAACTAAACCCTGACATTAATTTACATGACAGGGACGATACATGTAGGCACTGTTAAATTTAAATAACCAGCAACCGATGCAATGTATATAGGACTTCTACTCATGGCTAATTTGCAGTCCTTGTCCCTGGTTAGGCGTTTAAGGAATAAAATGCTAATACAACACTCTAATACATGCATAGAGTCTAACAATAAAACAGACAGACAAACAACCACTGCAAGCAATAATTGAGACAACAAGGACTGAAAACAACAATTAAGAACAATGACTGACAACGAGTTCCATTTTCCATTTATACCATTGAAAGAATCTGTGTTAAGACTTTGTCATCTCACATTCCAAAATGTGAGATGACATTCCATCTTTTTGTGAAGGGTCTTTTTCTCCATTTATCTGTCTTCAATTCCTCATTCCTGCCATTCTTTCGTTGAGCATAGCTTTGATCTCTCACTCACGTATCTCTACAGACACATGGACACACACACACACACACACACACACACACACACAACTTCAGGTCGAGATTTTTATGGATGAGATCAGCTCAGACTTGTAAAAATCAAATGAAAATGAAAACTACTTAGTCAGAATTTGGACCGCCTTTATTTTTTGATAGAGACAGCTGAAGAGAGACAGGAAATGTGGGAGAGAGAGAGAAGGGATGACATGCAGCAAAGGGCCACGGGTTGGATTTGAACCCTGAATCACTGAAGAAAAATAGATTTGTAACATCACCTTGGATCTTGTGTGCCTGTCAGTTTGACACTTTCCGCTGAATTTGACAAGCCCCGTGACACAGACACACATCTTGTTCCTGTTCACATGGCATGAAAATTCATCTCATGTGAGCTCATGACAGCTAGACAGCTAAAAATACAAAATCTAGTCAACACACTAAGAATCTAATCATCCAAATTGTACTGGGTGATCTGGGTTTCAGGTGAACAGTTACAATATGCATTTCTTGACCACACTGGACCAACTTTGTCCTCTTCTTAAAGAAATATTCAACCCAAGATCTTTTGACTATCAACTATAATTATAAAGGTGTAAATAGTTTGTTGTTTCTTCAGGAAGGACAGAGAATTAAATTAATGTCTATTACAACGGATTGGTTATATTGCACAAATAGTGAACATTTTTCATAACACGACAGCATAATCCACCTCTCCAATGTGCAGCCATATGCTCAGTAAGTTCCAAAGACTATGATTTGGCAAAATATGGTCAAATACACAGCTTTTGGCTGGGCATTAGAGATTCAAGGAATGCAAAAGTGTGATACAGAAGCAGGGTACTTTGCGAAATGGTGACTGGAAAATATTGATCTGGGAAGTTTATATGGTTACTTTTTTCCATCATGCTGACCACAGCGTGCATGCTTGGTAAGAAACTTTTTACAACTATGATTCAAGCCTGCAGGGGCAGCTTTCATTGTCCTTGGCATAGAAGTCTCTGAACTATACTGGAGGGAAGAACACCATGCTTCCAAAAGATAATTTCTCATTTGGTGTTTTGATGATTATGGTGGTGGAGAGCACCAATATCTTCCATAAGTGTCACTCACCAGATCTGGTGAGTGACGATTCACAGCTTTTTCATAATTCTCAAACCATTCAGTGACTCCTCAGATCCTGTGTCAAAGCATCTAAATTTATTATGTTTCTAAAATCAATTATGCAAGTTTTTCTTTAATTGGACACCCTTCTTTATATTTTTGCAATACTGATTCTGGCATTTTTGTGTCTGCAACATATCATTTCCTGTATTGCCTATACAGGACATAATGGGGGCTCTAGTAAAACAAGGCAAATTTTGTCTACCATAACAATGGCTTATGCCCTGCACTGTCCAAGGGAGGAACGTCTGTGTAGAAATGTTGTGGAAGTGATTTTATTTGCGTACAGAGCAGGAAAGCAAAATCTGATCACCAGTTGTCAGTGGTGATGGATTGCCAGATAAACACAGTCCATCTAACAATTTGGACACATGTAGCTACATCTGAGCAATGTCTCACACACACACACAGATGAAGTGGTCAGACGTTTATGAGTAACCACAAAGCTATTTCCATTTCACAAACTTCACACTGTTCAGCTTAGGGCTGTCAGACCCTGCTGTTCTCACAAAGACTGAAAGCAAAGGAGGAAGAGGAAGTGTTGGGGAGACGGATTTCAGATTGCAGGAGCACTATAAGCTGTCAGAGAGTACAATGCTTTTGAACTGTCAGAGGTTCAACTTTTAAGAAAAGGCTTCCTTGGTGTATGTTTTTATTTGAAGCATCCAAACTTTGTGGACGAGTGTGAGCGCTCTGAATGAGCCTTTAACGTCTGTGAGAAAGTCAGTGGTTACTGCTCATTAAGTTACCATTTAAAAGATCATTAAATGTAAATTATTTGTATTCTTTTAAAACTGTTACATGTCAGAATCAAACACAGCCAGACAAAGAAGGCTGCAGCGGATCATTTGTTTCATTTCTTAAACTTCTCTATATCTCCCAAATGATGCCATGGTATGGTTCCCATATCATTGTGTCTTTTCGAACACTGATTACAGTCCAGAGAACGAGGGAACATCCTGTCACAAACAAAAGACAGACGATCAAGCCTGACGCTATTTGCAACACTTGCTTTGCAAAACATGCGGCTATAATTAAATCCATTGTGATGTAATTAGAAAAAAACATCTTGTATCCTGTTTTAATTGCTATGTGGTCTCACAACACAATTTCTCGTTACGGTCTTCTTGATGCGTGACCCAGGCATTATGCCAGGAAATCTGGTGATGAAAATGAAAACAAGTCTGATCACTGGTGGCATTGTTTACCGCCCCAATACACAACACGCCTCCAATGCTATGTTTATAATTCCAAAAGGAAGCCATGGCCCTCACCGAGAGTCTGAAGGGGCCGTGTTGTGTCGTAATTGTGATATAATCACCTGCAGCAGAAAAAAGAAATGCAGCTTCTTTTCTTGATGAAATACAACAACCAAATGATTCCTTAATTTTTGTTCATTTTCTCATTAGTTCTGTAAATGAGCAGTTTGATCAACCTGAGCTGTAGATTGGAGGCTGCAGCACGGATATCTTCATCACAGACTGAGTGTGGATGGTTTAATAATGTGCCAGAATCTCTGCATCCAAAATATCTTCTGGGAACAACATGAACACAATTCACCAGCTACAACGATCAGTCACCTGCACAAAGAGAACGATTTCCAAAGATCTAATTACCAGTCTAACCATTAGCTAATTGATACAGCCTGTTTAAGGCTCTTTTGTGTATTCGTGTGTGTGTGTGTCTATTTTTTGTTATACACTTCAATATTCACAGAGAGCAGAACTAATAAGACCTTCTCTATCAATCCTGCTCCCTAATGTTGGTGTGGAGGGTTACAAAAGAACCCAGAGATTGAAAATACAAAGAAATCTCCTCAGCCCCAAACCTCAGAGTAATTAATTCTGTAAAGAAACCTAATTCTACCAAACAGAGGTCATCCTGTACAAGAACAAGGATTACATGTAATCCCATTTTGATATGTTGTAGAGAATGTATCATTTTAAAGATAGCATAGCTAAGTGAGAAGCTGAAATAAAATCCAGATCCTTAAAACTAGGGTAGGTAAGTTTGAGAAACCAGCAAGAAATGGCTAGAGTTTGAAAGTAGTCAACTGAAAAAGAACCCACGCTTTGACGGCGTGGACGTCGCTGTGTCTTTCTCATAACTACAAAAACACACAAATGAGCTAGACATTAGCTAACGTTAGCTACAATGTAGGTGTACGCTAAGAAGGCAGCTACGTTGGCCAGCGATACCTACTTCATGAAAGTAACAAATTACCATCAAAAATTTAAAAAAGCCAGATTACTTTTCAGCCCCTTGAGGTTCCTCAGTTGTCGCTATCATTGAAAACATATGGATGGGAAAAAAGCAGGTTTGCTGTACATGCTGTGAAGTGAGATGAAGATCTGTCCACACAAGTTGAAAATGTAACTTAATGAACAGATGAAAAGGAGACAAACTGGAGGATAAACCATGTTGGCTATTGGGTTAACAATTTCTAACTTACATGCTACATGTTGCTCCTGTGGGTTTTCTATGGGTGCTCCAATTTCCTCCCACAGTCCAAAAACATGCAGGTTAGATTAAAATGAAGATATGTCAGCCCTGTGATAAGACTGGTGACCTGTCCAAGGTGTACTTCTTGCCCAGTCTCCCAGAGGCGCGAATTCCTCCCACTTAACTCTTCCTATGAGACCAGCTTCCAGCTACCATTGGTCAGTCTAACCTGTGACCCTGGAGGGAACCAGGTTAAGAACGGGGCCCAGTGGCCTTTGTACTCGTTCCTCCTCCTGGCTTTGCTCCAGCCAGCATCAGACAGGTGCTTGCCCCCCCCGGCAAGTAAATCTGCCGGAGCAGACAATAAAGGGTTAGGCCGCAACACAGAAGCCTGCCTTCCTTCAGAACCGAATTCTCGCTCTTACAGCAGCGATGTGAGATCCTGCATAAGATTCTTGCAACCAAGTTCAGCGCCTAGTCTGCCAGCTAAACTTTAACAAGCTAACTGTACGGAAGACAACAGAAAACAGGCGTCCCCACAATGGACACTGCACAGCAACAGAGTTTTTCCACAGCAGAAGCACAATTTTCCCACTGCCTGGCTCGGATGGACGGAGGAGCAACATCCCAAAATAAACGCTCTTCTTCCCCACGGACTGGTAACAACCACTGGGCATAGCATGTTATGCTTAACAGGGTACTTAGCATAGTTAAGTAACACAGATACACTTTGGCCTTCGGCAGAGCCACTCTCTAACTTACATTTAGTCCAAAGCGACTCACATATGTGAGTCCACAAACCAAATGCGCAGCTTCGGGAGCATTTTGGGGTTCAGTATCTTGCTCAAGGATACTTCAACGCATGGCTGGAGGATTTAACCGCCGACCTTATGAGTGGCAGGCGACCACTCTTACATGGTCATTTCATGGCTTTTCTGCCATTTTGACTGTGCTTTCTTTTGTTTGATGCCATTTTACATCCAAGCAGCCATCACACACACACATACACACACTTTTGTTCTATACTTTAGTGTATTCAGAGTTAGTCTTCATAGTGTGTTTTTGCTTTGTTTATCTTTTTAAATAAAAGCTTATGTATAATTATGCTGGTCTCTTTAATGTCTCATAAGAGTGAATCATTTTCCAACCTCTTCTATGTTGAATTCCAAATCCTTCACCTACTAGCTTTTAATGGTAATTTTGGGTTACAGTTATTAATTTAATTAATAATTGGAGTTCCAAATTGATAGTTTAGTGTATTTTATGAGATTCAGTCAATTAATTGGCTGATTTCCTTTCATTTGAAAGTGGTGCCCCGAGGTCTTTATTAATTAATGTCATTATTTATGATTATCTTTGATAATCTTGATAGCCAAATCTAATTGATTGCATGAACACAACTTGTGCCTCTTCATGGTAAACCCCAACGTTAATACAGGTGTAAAGGCAAAGGCCTGTGGATCGGATGTCATTATCCAGATAATAAATCAAGATCCAGATCACACATTAGTGCCAGGTGTAAATTGGGTATCTGTCTAAACTAAGATAAAAAGTACATTTTGTCCACAAGGGTCTGTCCACACTAAAAAAAAACATGTGCTTACATGTCCATGTATGCAGACAACTAATATAGCAAAACTGTGTGCACATTAACTGTCTGTGTCGATCTGATTTGGAATATATGCGGCCATTCAGACGGAAAACAAGTGTATTTCCCAAAATGTCACGGTGTTCATTAAAACCTTTGTATCATAATGCATTTCATGATGTTAATCCATTATTTTGAGGTTATTTCAGAGAACATCCGGTTATCTTCACAAGCACCATGTGGTTCCACATCACAGGGTCGTCAAACGATTGATGGGAAAATAGACACACTAATCTGATCTGACCTCCTGCTTAATAAGGTGCTTTGATTAAAAATGGATTGACGCATTTCCTAGGTTTACCTTCAAGAAGTGAAATTGATTTGGCTTAACATGGAACCCCCAAAAGGACCTAGCAGGGTCTGATAATAAAAATAAACTCATAAATAAATAAGTCAAGCTCCACTGTTGCAGCTCACTTCATCTATGACGTGAAGGAAGGCAGAATAAAACATTTTAATGTCAGTGGGCATCAGAGGAGACACCAGCAGAGTAAAAACACACACTCTGGTCTCAAACATCTGCATATGTCAACTCATATACTGTACTTCTGTTTCAAGTGTCCTTGTTCGTAGACACAAATTATCAAAAAAACATTACTGACGTCAGCAATGCAGGATACACAACTGGCCTGTTGTTAAGCCAGATGCTTAAGCTGAGAGTGGCAACCATCACTTTTCTATTATTGTCTGCCAGAGCTCATGGGCATCAATATATTCCTTTGATCTATGTTTTTTCTGTCTTACAAACACCTTTGTAATGGAAATGGATAATGAGCTTTCCCACAGGGTTTAATCAAACCTATTGTTCTCCAAGAATGAAAAGATGTGAAAAGACGTGAAAGGCAGCTGATTGATTGTGTGGAGAGAAAAAAAGAATTGGTGTCCTTTTCTTTCAGGCAATTCCTTGTTTCCTCCATGATACAAGAAGTGATTTATTTTGACAGCTACCTCATTAAGTTTTATTTTATCCAAATGAAACGTCTTTGTTGTGAGAGGGGGGAGAAACAGACAGACAGAAAAGAGAGCATGGAGTGATAAAGCAACAATCAAAAGATGGCAAGTTAATGACACAGACATAAATGTGTGAAAGTAGCAGCTGAGTGTAGCTGTAAATAAGCCGCTGGCTGAGGGCCTGGTGGGCTAGATTTGACCCCACAGAGGAGGAGAGTGCACAGTCCAGGTCTATAATTAGAAAACACACAGTGCCACTAATCCTTACTGAATGATTAAGCAGCAAACAGCGAGTTTACAGCCAGGAACCCACAACCAACCGGCTGTGGAGAGTCAGAGTGGTTTTCCCACTGAGTGAAAAATCTGACAGAGGTTAGAGTTCAAATCTGCTTTGTGATCAGATTCAGGTGAGGCTGGTTTAGCCCAAAATAAATCAAGGGTTTCTAATAGGACTTTAGAGGTGTTAACACTGGATTTATACTTGTGTGTTAGGGGGTTACAGGCTCCATCTATAACCATGTGTCATGGCTGCAGGAATACCACGTGTGGACCAAAAGAACTGATTGATCAGCTTGGACTGCTTGTGTTTTCTCGTAGATATTTCTGCAGCGAGTATTTTTCACAGTAAAAATGAGAGCAAGAGCAAGTTTAAGATGGACTCAGTAATCTTCTTTTCATTAACAACAGACACATTTTGTGATCCAGCAAAGCAGCAGTATCCCTAGCAATTCTGTTCATTGCGTTTAGTGCCAATGCAGGAAGCAGTGTGCCCTTTATGTTGTTGGGCAGCGTTACAGGTGTCGAGGTCAGAGTGGTAGATGAGCATGTTGCATCTCAGACTCTGATGCCAAAGACTGGAGTTTGCATCCCATCAGAGACCAATTAAGTCAAGTCAGTTTTATTTATATAGTCCAAAATCACAAATACAGCTATTCGATACCATCCATCCCTAGACCCTCAACTATTCAATTCAATTTATTTATATAGCGCCAATTCATGACAGAAGTGATCTCATTGCACTTTTCCTATAAAGCAGGTCTAGACCGTACTCTTCATAATATTATGAGTTAAAACTCCTCAAAAAACTCCTTTAACAGGAAAAGATTGGAATAACCCTCAGGGAGAGAGACATGAAATAGATGTCTGCTAACATACTGTAGGCTTTGAATTTTTATTCTCAGTAACCCTTCCCTAATGTCAACCAAGTGTTTCAGTTAACTAACGTAATAAATAATCTTTTGCAGATTAAATTCTGTCTGACCTTGTGTTTGAGAGAAGCCATTTTCTACAAACCTTTTGTCTCCTGGCAATCGTCACTCTCTACCATAGTGAAGACATTGTGGGACTGCAGTAACACCTGACACTGGAGCATAATTCCAGCCTGATCTTCTTGTCCTCACAAAGCTCCCCTTATATACTGTCTCTTCAAAACTAATTAATTCAAAGTTGACTTTGTAAGTGGAGAGACAATGATCATTGCTGTTTTTGCTTCATAGCCTGAGATGTATCACATTCACATGCCTGCATAGTTCCAGAATAACCAAAAGTTATGAAGGATTTTTGATAGAAGGAAAAAACAAAAAAAAAAAAAATTATCCAAAACACACACACATCATCTTCCTCTCAGCTCCATAAACCTAGAGACTGTTTAGAGACAAGGCAATCTGTTCAGCAGCCGCACTACGAGGAGGTAAATGCCGTTTGTCATATTTACAAGCACATGTACACAAACCACTCCAACCTCTGTTGTGGACTAGTTACATGAATAGCTTTGCAACATGTCGGGACCACGATTGGCTTAAAAAAGTACAAATCAACAACAGTTTACATCAGTATTGCTTTACACAATCATAAACCATTTACATTCCACACTAAGCTTTGTGGTAAACTCCGAATAGTTTCAGACATTAAGACATTAGTCAGACAGATAAAGACAAAGTATCTGCGTCCAGATTGATATGTTTTCATAGCCTCCTCTCATTCAGCCAAGCAGCTGGAGCCAGCTCTGGAGTAGCTGCAAAAGACAGCTAATCATTAGCCAGTTAGCCTCCATTATGGCCTGGGATCCAGGCCTGGTGATAAAGAACCAAAGGACTCAGGACTCACAGTTTAATGATCCGAAGATCAGTGCAGGATTTACGGGCTCAGAGTTTCCACAACGGCCCCTGGACAAAAGCCTCCCCCCTTCCTTCATCTGCTTCAGCAGAGGGAATGAGTTCATAAAAGCAGGAAACAATGTGGGAAAGTAATTAAATTTCCCACCTATAGTGGAAAGAAAATTAAATGAAGGAGACATCAATCGCTGAGGTAAAGCTTCCATTTAATTAGATGATAAATAAGGCAAGGTGCCAAGAACAAACATTTCACACTAGGAGTTTTACAGTGCCTTCAGCAGCCCTCTTATTTAGTTTTCTTTGAAGAGTTTGACATTATAGCTCATGGTGCACTCTGAATTTATGGGTGTTTGGTGGAAACTCGATTCAGACGTTTCAGGCCCAGAGGATCAACTCTGATCGCTCTATGTTGAGTCTGAGCTTCCCGCTGATGTTTGAAACGAAAGACTTCTACCAAAGCTCGTATAGCGGATGCCATCCATAACTGACAGACATTTATATGTTGCAAGCGCTCTGCAACGGCTGAAATCCTTCACACAGACGCAGACAGTGTCCGCCCTTCCTTCGCAGATGATTCATCCCATCATCTCAAATGACTCCTGAAACATTAAAGAACTGACCAGGTCAAACAATGCATCCGCAGCTCTTTCTTCTGCCCTGCACTGTGCACCTGCTCATTGCTTAACATCTTAAAGCAAGACTAGTGTTCTCAATATGTTTCGAAGGAACCAGCTGATTGAGAAAATTAACCAGTAAAGGGGATCCAGGGGCCTTCGAGAACATTTTTTTGACTTGAGCATCCAATGTGGTGCTTCCAACATGTGAAGTCATATTGTCAGGCACATTGTGTTGCAGACTGGAAGGTTCTGCTTGACATCAAAAACTTTTAATCGGTTATAAGTAAAATATTACTTGTTATTTGATTATCCAAAGCACTTTACTCATTGACATGTTGCAGTTTGGGGTTCAGTGTCTTGGCCGAGGAGATTTCGACAGAAACAGGAAGAAATGGGGATTGAACCGGCAATCTACCTCCTGAGCCACAACCATAAATGGTTAAGACTGTATATAAATATACAAAATAGGGTCAACTATAGTCGTTTTAAAATGAGTACAGGTAACTTCTGGTTATACAACATTAATCCAAATTTCATAAGATTTCCTCGTTAATAGGAAACAATAATATCATTACACTGTGGTAAAATATAGTGATAGTGAGATAGTGATTATAACTCGATAGCTGGTAAAATAACACACTTTTTTTTTTAAAAGAGAGCAGAACACTGAGAAAGAGCAATGAGGTACTTTACACATCATAGGGGTGCAACTAAACTAATTGATTATTTTCATTATCAATGAATTTATTATTTCTTAATAATTTCAGAAAAGTTTTTTTTTTTTAAATGTAAAAACACATGCCAAGAAAAAATTTCTTAGGCTCCAACCCAAAGATATTCAATTGATAATGATATAAAACAAATCTTCCCATTTGAGAGGGTGCAGCCAGAGAGAGTTTGGTATTTTTGCTTCATGGTAAACGATTGTTATCATACTGTCGATTAATTTTCTGTTGATTGACTAATTGTTTCAGCACTATATGGTAGGCATACATTGTTGGTGTCCCTCTTCCTGCAGGAGGGACTCTGTGACTGCTGGTGTGCTGTCCTCAGGTAATATACAGATAAACTATGCGCACTTGCACATGATATTCACGAGAGACTGTTCACTGCGTAAGTTGAGACAAAGACCTGACAGCAGCTGTAGTTTACTCGAGGGGGCGCCTGAAAATTCCAAAATTTGAAGTAAAAACGCCCTAATCTGTAGCAAGCTGATGGTTTGTTCCTACATGGCTAATTAGCAATTAGTCCACTGAAAGACTGGATCTAAATCCTGGTATGGGTAATGGAGGAATACATGCAGATCTGATAGAACTGGCATGGAAACCACGTCCCCTTATCAGATCCAGGATTTCCACGGCTGATCAAACCCTAGATGAAGCCAAATGATGACGTCATCAGCTGGCATGAGTTTTAAGATTATGTCACATTGGCCTTGGCCCGAGCGATTTTTACTTATCTCAGGAGACACTCTCCATCACCGTCACCATCGTCACCATCGCCCTCCCCCCCATGCGGTGTGAATGCCTCCTCTGTGAGCCAGGCCAAGGATCTGCCAGCTCTCTTTGTGAGCTGAATGGGCACGGATCGGCCACGTTTTAAGGCACCCTAATGTACCATGGCTGGACCACAAAGGCAGCGTGGTAATTTGCCAGGGATAATGACGCTCCCTTAATTCAACCCTAGGGGCCAAAAACAGAAAGCTTTAAAGAGAATCCCCATCCAGGGATGAGTTCCCTGTCCCCCACCAACACACGTTTTTTTCTAGGTCTCTCTCGCTGCCTCTCAGTCCACCCCTTCTCTCTCTTATTGGATGAAAAAGGAGCCTGTTTTCTTCCGGCTTATTGTCATCCTGAACTAAATATCAGCAAACAACAGCAGGACTGGAGGAGGCAACTTGCCAACCACGACTGGAGCCCCTGATCTCCTCCCAGAGGAGCCGAGAGAACCAAGACAAACACAGCGGAGCTTCCTCAAAGCAGCCAGAGAGGGAGCACACTGCTCTGCTCCAATGACACATATTAGGGAAACACATTTAGGCCACAAATTGAATCGAGCAGAGTAAGTGAGTACTAAGCAAGGGGAGTAAAACAACAGAACGTAAGCAAATGCCAAGGCTGGCCTTCAGGGATATTAAATACAGAGAGCAAGAAGAGGGTGAGATTGGAGCAGAAGTGGCCTGTCCTTTCATGATAAATTGACCTGTGCTCTTCTACAAGGTGTTTGTTTTGCCAGTGAAGGTTTGTTTGACGAGTTAAATGTTCAATCTCAGTTTGAGCAATGTTTCATCCCAAAAACGAACAGGATCTGGGTTGTATTCAGGGCCACGATCAGTTAATAAACCCGAAAGAGATTTCTTTTATATTTGTGATAAAGTCATGATTTGGTCCTCATCTTGTTACCAACAAATCTAATAACTGATGGCAGAGGGCAACCGCTGCAGCAGTTTAATTAAAAAGTTATTTAAAGGTTCAGTGTGTAGGATTTAGGAGGCTCTATTTGCATTGGTCGATAATATTCATGAGTATGTTTTCATTGGTGTATAATAACCTGAAAATAAGAATCGTTGTTGTACCCCAACACGGAGTTCACCATGTTGCACCGCCATGTTTCTACAGTAGCCCAGAACAGACAAACCAAACACTGGCTCTAGATAGGGCCTTTCACGTTTATCGCGAGATTCGCGGCAACCTGTAGTTTCTCCTACACGCTTGGAGGGCAAGGGTGAGGCGAGTGGTATTCAAATGGTTGAAAACAGCAATTTCACTGCTAGATGCCACAAAATCTCACACACTGCTCCTTTAAAAGGATGATAGCATTTGAGTGTCTTGTTTGTGGAGTTTGGGGGCTTTTTATGTTTTCAAACCCCAAGAATCCATTTCAAAAAACGTTCTTTTGTAATCTGACTGGTGCAATTCATGACATTTTACAGACAACAATTATTTTTCATCTGGGATGAGGATACGGTAGACAAGTTAAAACATTTTTTTGAAGAACAACAGATAACAACACGGCTCCAGGCAATATGTTTGCTCAGTATTCTCATATTCATGTTTATTCACATAATCTCTAATTACGCCTGAAGGAAGACAACAGAATGTGTATGATCTATTAATCTACTTAAGTCTTAATCATGCCATTCCAACGCAAACAAAGCAGAGCTTGATTACTGTGAATACCAGACTGAAGTCATAGATTGCGGACGTCTACAGCATTTAGATGTTTCGCATTACACAACAACCCAAAAACCCACATTTTTCATGAGCTGTTTGATAGTCTAGTCCACACGGATGTTTGGTTCATATTCGTTGATTTTTTTACCACCAACAAGTGATTGTTTGCTCCCCATTTCCACTTCATTTTCTGTTAATGGAAGCACTTTTTGAGCTGTGCTTGTCACGAGAGGACCTTGTTTACACAGCTGAACAAGTCCTCTTGGAGAAGGAAATACAACGACTTCTGGATGCATGAGGACATTAAATCCGGACAAGAAAATAATATTAAACTAGTCCGGTTCTTTTAAAAAAAAAAAAAGAAAAGTAAGTATAATAAGTAAAATTGAAGTGAAATGTTTAAGAAGGTGATGATGTGATCGTAACTTCCCTGGTCTGGTTGGTGACCTTTGTTGCGTGTCATCTCCCCAACTCTCGCCCACATCTCCTCCCTGCGTACTATATAATAAAGACTAAAATGCCTGAAACGTTTCTAAAAAAACCCCCAAAACAATGAGCCTCGGGTGTTGAGGGATGTAATAATCAGAGTATTGTCTTACTGTTGTTATAATCTAATTAATAGCGGTGATGCAAATGCATTGACAGTGACTCCAGTGTGTTCTGGTGGAGGTGATGTCACAAGGTGATTGTGCACTCGTGTCACATCTCATCAGAACAATGATTTCATCGTACCGTGTCAATTAGGTTCATGGCTGTCTGCACCGGAGTGATTCACTGATTCACATTCATAGAAAGAGAGGCAAAACTCGTCCATTAGCATCCTGTATGAAGCCCCTCTACCCCCCCCCACCCATTTCTCCTGCTTATCCTCCTCTCTTCTGCCTCGACTGCCATACTCTCTACACTGCTTTTCAAATCACTTCACTCCGTCAGAATAAAGGGCTTTCACCAAAAAAAGGGCTGCCTTGCTTTTACTACAGAGGCCACAGAGATTTTAGGGGGGAGGGAAGAAAGACATTTAGAGAAAGTGAGAATGAGAAAAAAAGAATAATGGCAATCCCTCATCTTTGAGATATCCACAAGAACAGAGAGAAGTTTGGTGTTTGCCAGCAAAATTTAGCAAAAGCAAACTGAATTGTGGAACAAATACAAAGCAGAAATCCAGGTAAAAGATGCAGAAACTAATCAAAGAAATGCCTGAGAGTGGCTCGAAAAGCTTTGAATGAAAAAGATGAAAGTGTACTCACCAGGTAAGCATCACTGGGACGTGGGGAGGGGGCTGAGAGGGCCGTCTGTCCTTTTCAAACTGATTCTGGAAAAAGGGAAGGAGGGAGGAGAGAGAGAGAGTAGGGGGAGGGGTGAGTATTTCACTAGCTGCTCGCCTTCTTCTCATAAGCAGAGTGCGGAGCCACAAAGAAGTGCTGCTGCTCTCGTTAACAAACCACCAACTTTTCAATGAAGGCGGAGCAGGAATGGCATTTAAACGGAGACTTCACAGGGTTGTGAGCTGGAGGAAAAGAGGGACCTGCGAGATGCCTTTACATCAAGTCAAGGCCTAACCTGACAGTAACAAACCACCAAGTTCAATACAGTTCAAACACATTAAACCCTAAACCCCATATAACAGAAGAAGCCTTGTATTGCATAGAAAGCACAGCCCAAATACAGTCAACTGTAAATTAACAATATAGATGTAAATAAGGTGAACGGATGCCTCATTGTGTTGAATCAAACACAGATGCTAATATGCAAAGAGCACTTTGGGTTCCAAGCTTTTTGATCTCCATGGCAAAGAGCAAATTGGAACAAATAGCCCTGGTTGGTTTCTACGGCAACCTGAAAGAGCTGTTCAGACTTGCCATCCCTCTTGCAGCGTCAACAGCTGTGATATGGCTGCTGTTTCCTTCACTTCACCATAGAGCGGCAAAAAGTAATAAAAGAGGGATTGATTATTGTCATCTCAATTGCTCAAGTAAGACTGATCACTTGTGCTTAGAAGTACAGTACAATCAACTGTGCATTCATGTAGGATGCTATACTCACCATGAATGCAGACCTTGACAAAAATGTATTCGGCAGATTCCTTTGACAGTATTTAAGGGTGCAATTAATTTCGTTATCGATTAACGCTGATTAGATGTTCATTCGTTTTTTTTATTAAACTACAAAACGAAGAAAATATTGAAAGATGTCCATCAGAAGTTCCCAGAAGGTGGCATCTTCAAATGTCTTGTTTTGTCCGACCAAGAGTCCAAAAATGAATTCACATCGATTTACAATGATATAAATATACTGATAATACTGTATATAGCAGCAAATTCTCCCACTTGAGAAGCTGAAACCAAAGAATTCTTGATATTTTTACTTCATAACTGACACTCGATTATCAAAGTTTTGGTCAATTAATTAAAATCCTGGACAAAGTTCATCCACCAGAATCCAAAGAGCAATGCTGAGACTCTGGACAGCCACAAAGACAGGTAGACAAAGCAGTAAAGGGGATTTTCTATGGAGCTAAGCTGAGAATTTAGGGCTGAGCAGCTGGAGGAGTCCGCTCAAACAAAAAAAACTCCCAATAATCTCCAATGTCAGTGTGGGATCAGGCTTTATTCAGTGCAACAAGTGAGGAGGAAGAATTCTCATAAACTCCTTAGTCCGTGACCCATAGTCTTACTCTCTTTCAGACACACGCACACACACACACACGCCCCAATCTCCTGCAGTGATGCCTTCTACACCAGACAGTCAGACAAACAAAGTCTGGGACTACTCACTCCTGCTCAAATTCAGTAAAAGTTTACAGACCGGATAACTGACAGGCATGTGACATTCAGCGGGATGCAAGTCACACTGCAGAGTTAGCAACACACAGATAACAAGTTGATAACAACAGATTAACATCAGCACCAATGCTGGGGCCCCGTCCTCGGAAAACCGAGCTATCCAGATTAGAATGATGACAATTTGACGTGAGTCTGGATGTTTTTGGTTCTTCGAAGCTGGTTTTACATGAATCTGGAACTGTTGTCGGAGCAACTCGTCCTTAAACCCAAACCTGAAAAAGGGCAAGCCTCTTAACAGCTAGCTGGCTCATGATAAAGAAGTTTTACATGAACTAATTTTCAAATACCAATGTCTCTCCTTCTTAGATTTGTAACAAAAGAGCGTTGATATATTTATGATTTTAGATATAGGCTATTTAGAAATCACTAAGATCTGTTGGTGTAATCATCACAATTTAATTTTCATAATGGAGAGGCACCTATACTTATACATGAGAACATATACAACAAAATAAAAGTTTGTACAGCAAAAAAGAACCAAATCAAATTTAGTTTGAGATAGACAAACTCAACTCAAAGATTCTGACTGTTAAAAGACCAGCAGAGCCAAAACATATGATCATATATATCAAATAGGTCTGGTGTTGTGCTCACTGATGGCTGTTTCCATGGTTGGAGACAACTGAGCAAATCAGAGTGCTGTCGGCAGGTGTAAGATTACGTACATCACCTTCCTGTGCTGGAGCCAGAAATATAGAAACGGAAACATCTTCTTGACAGAGTATGACAGTCACTGCTGATAGGTTAAGGCAAAATAACAACCTCTCCCAAACTGAAAACAGCTAATATAAACCATATGTCAGACTTCATTATAAAAAGTAAAAACAAAATGGCAATTCAGCCTGAATATCTGAACGACAGCCTACGCTACACTAGCGGCTCTGTGAGATTGGACTTTAGGCACAGTGGTGCTTTGAGCTAAATACTAACATTAGCACACTAACATGCTTACAGTGACAATGCAAACATGCTGATGTTTAGAAGTCACGTTAATCGCCACGTCCACTATCTTAGTTTGGCGTGTTAGCATGTTAACATTTTGCTAATTATCACAAAACACAAAGTAATTTTGTATTTAGTCATAAACCAAAGCATTGAACTAATCACATTTTTGTCCTAAAAATGGAGCTAGATGAAAGGTTAAGGTATCACCAAAGTTATAATAATTCATCCTGAAGGGAGCATGAATGTCAGTACCAAATTTCATGGCAATCCGTCCAATAGTTGTTGAGACATTTCACTCAAAACCACAAAAGCAATCCTCATTGTGGCGCTAGAGAAAAAGTCAGAGGATCCCCAAAGTCACTAGGATCCATCATCTGGCAACTATGAATGTCTGTATCAAATTTCATGGCAATCCATCCAACAGCTATTGAGATATTTAAATCTAGACTGACCCTCCAGCCAACTTATCGATAGAATGACATTGCCAGCGGTAACGCCATGTCACATTGTGACTTGTTATAGCAGGTGTCAGAACCCCCATACGGGAGTTACTGAACCAGCTCTCCGTTTAAAGGGTCCGATCCTTAGACTCTCAGAGTATGACCCTAAAGCATTGACTAAGGTCTGTTTAAGCTGGGGACACGCCTAGCTTCTAACTGCCTTCTTCCGAGCGACTACCTTGCTTCCTCTGATGTAGTAACGGACGGAATAGCCCGTTTGCGTCAGTTAATATCAGCCGTGTTTAACAGCAGCCCTCCTCTAATTCATCTGGGCTCTTGTTTTGGTGCTAGGATGGGTTTTAGTGGCTCAGATGTGAACCTCAAGGGACTGTTAATTTCATTGGCTCGAGTAATCTGTAAGAACCTGTTATTACACACACAACAACCTAACTATTTACCACCATCATTGAACTCATAAATAAAATGTCCACAATTTAGACTTTAACTATAGTTCCATTATTTATTGCTATAAGCTTTAGCAAGGGCAACAGCTCAATTCAAGTTTCAATCTTCAAACAATTCATTCCAATAAATAATACAGTAACTACACAGCTGAGTCTTAATTTCAATGTATATATCTGTTTCTGGAAGATGGAGAGAGCAGAGTCTGTCCGGCCGGAGCGACGCCACTCTACCTGTTGTCAGACCAAGTCTTCAAAGATTATTCCACAGCTCTGTCCAGAGCCCTCACAATGTTCTTAGATTCTCTTGTCTGTGACACAGTGTGAGAAATGGAACTTCAGTCCGAATATGTGATTCTCTGTCACTGGGGTAATGGTTAATCCTTTTGCGTGCTCAATTCTCCTGACAGCGACAAAGTCCTAGAAGTTCCTTTTTGTTGACGTTATTGCTCATGATCCCCTTTTTATAATGTGTTCCGACAAAAAGGCTCAAGGAAATAACCCCGATTTCTCTCTGTCTCTTTCTTTTATGTCTCTATATGACACCCTCATATTACATACAATTTTGACAGTTCACAGCACATTCACATTTCTGGCTTGTTGCCTGACGGTTGTTAAATCGAGGGTCTAAGGACAGAGGGTGTTGTATGTTGTACAGATTGTAAAGCCCTTTCAGGCAAATTGTGATATTGGGCTATATAAATACAATTGAATTGACTCCCACTTGCTTCAATTGTCTCTCGTGTCTGGCAACTCGGGGAGCAAGGTCATTCAGACTCTAACTCTAATAACATTCACTAGGTCTTATCACGGCTACATTCCTTTAACTGTGCTTTAGTTTGTTAGACCTAATCTTCTCAGCTCTAACAAATATATTAAAACATTCTTACTAACATTTCTTACAATTAATGTTGATTCTTTTCACTTCTAATTAATAATGCAGCTTACAATTGTAACATAACTCATGTGTCGTTCAATGCAGGTGTAATTGATAACATTAATAACGACTGCATTCCATTGGTGGTCATCATTATGGCTGAACGATATGCAGAAAAATCATATTGCAATGACTTTGATGGATATTTTAGTGGGAATGGTAATTGTTGCCTTTGGGGTATTTTTGATTGGGGCCTGTACCAAACGAGCATGTTCCCTTATGGACACAAGGAGAATATGATTTGTAGGCCGGGGTATCTCAGTAGCACCACAATGCTTCATTTATAATGGTATGTTGTGACACCTCTATCGAAAAGTTGCAGCTCCTGCGTTTTGTATATTGCACTTGGCCATATTGCGCTTTCGACAATAATTTGATTCATTGTTCAGCTCTAGTAATGACCATAACTAGTCTGAATCTAGATCGAAAGGCAAGAGACATCCTCTGACAACGTATTACGATATTTATTGTAATATAATAATGGGAGAAGTGAAACAATTTCAAGATGGCCAATTGAACATTTTGAACTTTTGCATTTTAGTATCTCAGTCAGCAGGTGCTTTATTCATTTTTGCTTTTTAGATGTTATTCTCTGAATATTTCTCTTTTCCTCTCCCATAAGACGGGGACATAGACACACACACTCACACACACACACACACACACTCTCTCAAGTAGCAGCAATTAGAATAGCAACTTTCTGTCTCTCCACTTTTCTATCTTGACAGTAGTGAGTAGACCTTGACAGTCATCTGCCTGTTTGATGGTCGGTCTCTGTGTGTGTGTGTGTGTGTGTGTGTGTGTGTGTGTGTGTGTGAGCAATCTGTCGGTGTGCGCGGTGAACTTGAGATGCTCTATAACCAGCGCTCTTTCTGATAACAGTATGAGACCGACAAAGCAGTCAGGAGGTTGAGATCACGCTCTTGTGCTCCAATCTGGAACTTTCTTTTGGTCTGTCGAAAGTTTTGCAGTATGCCGCAGTGCATCTCCCTCATTTCTGTCCGTAAGAAGTGGTTATCAGCGGTCGCCAGCAGATCCAGCAGTGAAAATCAAATTCTCCTAATTAAGCTCCAGTTACTGGTAACTGAATCAGACAGTTTAATGAAGACTTAGCGGGAAGTAGGTGAAGTGAAACGGTTATGAAACAGCGAGAGTTCACAACTCGACAACTCATGGAGTTTATCTCTCTCTCTCTCACACTCACACACACACACACACACACACACACACATTCACACAGTACACTTGTGTAGTTTGACGTTCCTCCTTCAGGGCAGTAAAGGAAATATGTCTAATTAGGAGCAAATTACTGCCTGCAGCTTTCCAGTTTACATCAGACTGTAGCAGCGTGCTGTTGATAAACAAACTTTTTTTTTCTGAAGCCACCCAAAGTCTAACAAACCAGATCCTAGTTTTTACTGAACAAGGACACACTGCATGGTATAAACTGAGACAGCAGCACTCAAAAAATCTCTCACTATTCTGTAGAGTCATAGAAACTTATGATACCACCAATAAAGGTAATTGTCACTGAGCTCACAATTTTCTTCCCAATCATCAACAACAATATTGCTCTGTGTGGCTGCAGCTCAAATGGCTGTGCCTAATGTTTGACTATAACATTTGAAAATGACCATTCTAACGCAATTTTCAATTTCACTTTAGTAAGATCTGCATTTTGATCATTGCTAAAGTAAAATGTCGATACACTTCACATGTATTTGGTGACAAAATGACAGATTGGATCAAATACACCTGAGCATTTAAAACCTTTTAATTCGGTATTAAGGTCTACAAGTTAGCAAAACAGCAGCCTTCCACCGTGCAGTTTTTAACAGGAAAAGCACGCAGGGCTTCTCTCTGCTCAGCTGTGCTGCTGCTCTGCCCACTCACCTTCAGCAGAGTAAACAATGAGTCTCCCAGATAAGCCATGTAATGACACGGTTTCTACATTACCTCAAGCAGTATTTGTGCATTATGTGCTGTCCCGTTTTTGCATAACGGCCAACACACGAACCAGTAGGTTGGTAAAGCCTCATTAAGCCAACGTGGCTGATAGCAATGTCCCTCCAATACTGTATATGATATAATATTTAAAACCTCTTTAAATATTTACTAACTCAGATTGCTGAAGCCTCATAGTAACTCAAGATAAACTGTCAAATACATTTTTGTACAGAAAGAGGACTGTGGAATCACTTGCATTAAAGTCACTTTAGGAAGGGATCTAGACCTGTATGTACAGGAGGAATGATTATAGCAAGCAAAACATGTTTCAGTGGTCATATGGGCACCTGACTATTGTTTTTAAGACAGACTTAAACATTTGGAAACCTATCGTTCAATTTTTTTCAACTGTGTTTCTGAGAAACCATCAGTTGGATATGGTCCATGGTTCTAAATGCTACAATACTTACGAGCCTCAGCTGATGTTGCTCTAAAGCCAGTGAGAAGCGCAAGTCCGAACTGTAGCAAATTCCCAATGCTTTGTTGTTCCCAACAAAAGACTGCATCATAGCTGACTGATTCATCTCACAGACCCAGGACCTGAAAGTATACAAGTATATGCGACTGGATGTTTCTTACAACAATGCTCTGTGTGTCATAGCTGACCTCTCTTTGTCCATAGGCTTGCAACTTTGACTTTTTAATCAGGGACCACATATTTTGTAATGATGTTCTTCATCTTTTGTACTGATGATTCAACCCATTCCATGAGCATCCAAGCCTTGAAAGTGCTCCAACTATCACTCAACTCTAGGCCAGTGCGTAAAATGCATGGAACTTTTCAGAACCCAGGACACTTTACATTGATTACATCCCAATCTAATAAGATAAGTCAGGTCAAGTTAAAACCAGGGGGGCAAAGGGAAAATGTGTGAGTTTTACAGTGCTAAGAAAAACCCAATAAATCAAATGTACTTGAAAGACAGAGCAAGAGAGGGAGTGAGGCAGTGGTAATTACACTGGTTAAATAATATAACACAAGAGGCTGGTGGCACACACAAGAGCACACACACATACACATACGCTGCTTTCCAAGGGGTCCACTCTTACAGACGAGGCGGCTTAACTTGCACAACCTGAAACCATGGCATCACGTTCACAAGCAAAGTCATCCATTACCTCGTTATTCAGCTCCGTCCTCCTACGTCTGGGGTTTCCAGCCCCAGTTTCATATGTCCTTGGCTTTCCATCATAGCACTTGACACCTGTTTATATACGGCGTGACCTCTGACCCCGCACCCGCCACTCTCAGAGACAACCTCTCCAGGTTAGTGGAGAGGTCACCTGTGTTATTGCGAGAGTGGTGACAAATGGCTCGAAGGTTACAGCGAAGATGTAAACAAGAACTGAGCGTAAAGACCACAGAGGGAATAAAAACGTCTAATGTAAATGAGGACAGGGCGGCAGTTTTTGTCCACGCACTCACACATCCACACCTCTGTGAGTGCTATGTGTGTAAATGTATTTATTAAAAGCAATTTCAGACCTTGTGTCATGTGTATATGTTTCTATGCGATTGCTCACTGTAAGCTCAAGTGGGTCTCTGTCGTAATTAAGTGGCACTTCCATTAAAGGAGCCTGGGGCTCCTAATACATCAGTGTTAGCTTTAACGCTACAAACTGCACGGCTGACCAACTGGCTTAGAGAAATGATGGAGAGCTAACTACGCTATTTAAATGCATCAGTCCTCAGAAACGTGACATCACCTCGAGCAGACTGTACGCTACCAGGGCCGGGTGAAATACTGAATGTTAATGATGTACAACATTCACAACAGTTGGTGTTGTTGGTGATATAAAAGAAGGCAAAATCATTATTATAGCTGTATTAGAGCTATGTGGCTTTTATTTGCTCGATCAGGTATGTTTTTTTTACTCGTGCTGAGTTTCCCAAAGACCAAACAGGTTGCAGTGAAGGCAGTAGCAGTAGATTCTTTTTCAAGTTTTCTACTGATTATTCTGAAGATGAATTGAGTAATTGGACAACACTTTTTTTACTTCATTTTTTAGAGTAGGCTACAAGCTAATGAGAAAAGTTTACAATTTCTCAACACTTGTCTTTAGTGTTTAATACTATCACCATTCCAGTGGGCTGGATTACAAGTGACTGAAAATAAAACAAACAAAAATACCGAGCGTACAACAATGATCAAAATTCACAACTTCAAAACTGACATGCTCAAAAAACTCTCGCCCTCTCTGTTTTCTCCTTTTCTCTTACCTTCATTCAAACGTGCGCCACGCGGCAGTGATTCATTTCTGTGCACTTCTCCTCATTTCTAACGTTAGTTGACCAGGGCAAAATGTGGTCCATTTGAGATATCAAAGCTGAAAGTGCACAGCTGTAATCAATGCATTCATTATGGCTGCATTTTATTTAGTTATGCCGGTTCCAGGGTCCTCCTATTGTGCACGACTCACTGGTCGAGCTTACTGGGTCGCTTAAATACAAAGCAGCCATCGTCAATGTTACTTCCACCGGGATTAGGTGGTTAGGAAAAGATAATTCACCTTCCTTATCATTTCCGCCCTAGCTGCAGTAAACCCCACCAAGCCGGTGAGGAGGAGTCTGTAGACCGACATGACGCCTGAGAGAGGAACAGAGGACCCTTTTTTTGTGCCGTGCCATTAGCCTAATGCCAATGAGACAATGACACATCCAGGTTTACATATGGCATTGCTACCAATCCTGCCATATCTTACAATTCTGCAGCATGTTTGGTTAAACAGAATTTAGTCCATTTTTATCTATTGCACTAACATTTCCAATAATTTCTGTGTAAAATAATTCGTTTGAATTTACAATAAGGGACACTTTTATTTCATTAACTCTTTTATGACTGTATTTTGAATTTTATTTTATGAAATAATATTGTAATTATCAGTTTTAAAACAGACCATTGTCAATTCTGACTTTATTCTATTTTTGTATTTTAGGCCTTATATTACTTATTTCCATTTAACCAAACTGTTGCCCAAATATTTTTTGAAATTTCTAGAAAATTCTAAAGATGTTTGTATAGTGCATTTATCCTGTACACATTTTCTGATTGATAAGCATTTGCCTTAAGGCACAGAATATGCATACATACATCATATATCACCAAAGAGCTCAAGATACAATTTTCCCCATATTGCTCAGCTTTGAGACACTACTAGCAGTTTATCACATAGCCTACTGCAGCCCTAGCAGGATTTACTTTATTCACTTTCTATAATACTGGATTTAAAAAAAAACCCAACAGTTTTGATAGAGAGATTCATTTAGAATTCAGTTATAGCAAACAATGCAACAAAGAACTGAAGTAAGAGAAGAATGGCCATGAAGGTAGTGAGACAGACATCAGAGAAAGGAGATACAAAAGACCTGCAGCATGTTGGATGTTCCTTTTAGTCTGTGCTACTTTAGCAGTCCTATTGGTGCTGTGTGTCTGCGTGAGCCTCCTTGTGTGAGTGAAAAAGTCTTCCAGCGTCTTCCTGCTGGGGCTGTTGATTAGTCTGCTGCTGGAGTAAATGTGGTCGCCCTACTTGGTGTTTGTGTGTGTGTGTGTGTGTGTCTAATGGAACATTTTACAGTATACATGTGTGTATCTATGAGTGCTTTAGGTGTGCACGTCCTTCCACGTCTCTGTTTCTGTGTCCTTGAGTGCTTGTTTGTGGGAAAGGCTGCCCGCCGTGCATGTGTCTGTGAGTGAACGTGGTCCGACGTTTGTTGCGTTGGTGCAGAGTGAAGTGCGCAGCGGAGGGATCGGCTGCAGGCAGCCAGCAGCAGCGACCTCAGCTTCGTACCAACATTATACTTATCGAGCTGAATATTGATCCACGCGTCCAAATTGTGCAGCAGCCAAATGGCCGCGCCAGTCTTGCCAAGCTGGCAGAACGAGACCTGGATCCGTTTTACAGCACTTGACACAAACATGAAAAACATGTGATACACTGTTGTGTTGAAGTGATGGATGCTATTATTACGGGGCTGCTGAAGTGTGTCACACAATACATTCATCACATTTGGTTCAAACACTAAACTCATCAGGTTCTTTTTCAATGTGTTGCAATAATTGGTGGAGCTTTATTCTGTCCCTGTGTGCTTTAACCCTAATAAGCTAAAAAAAAAACAAAAAAAAAACAAGCATGCTGTGATTCTCGAGTGTGGTTTGAATGAGTGACTGCATTTATACTCACATCCTGCTTTACATTCAAAGAGCATCTTAAGCACAAATTTGCATAATGGTACAGTCAGGCCTTGGTCATGAACTGTAGAAGAATGAAAAACTAACTAGGACTGAACATCAATGAAACAGGAGCCTTCAAATGTTTAAAAGCGTCTAATCCTCACAATGGCTGGAGCAAAATTAATCCTTCCTATGCATTTATTTTCTTGATTAAACATGAACAACACAGGGGTTGCAATAGTCGGTTCCCTTGTAGTTCCAGCTCCCTGTTGGCAAAATACCCGCACATTTCAAGTACTGATGCTAAAAATCTCAAATCTCTTCTCATTCTGTTTTTTTTATACAATCAACGAGCATTGCACGTTCATTGAGGTAACGTTTTCGTTTTGGTGTTGACTCACTTTCACTGTGTGAGTTCTGATCACGCACTGCAATTCACAAACAAATAAGTTGGGCTACAGCTGTTATTTTAATATGTCAGTTACATATTTAATCATCATTTCATTTCATATCTTCTGCTGTGCTGGATTTGAAAGAAGCTGGATTTAAAAACGACAACTTAAACAACAACAACAGTTCGATACTGGATGCCGATTCGATAAAATGCTGCTGAACCACAACCCTTCGATCACAGTAGTCAAATCAGTGAACCAGGTGAATACACATATAGTAGATGCACAGTATTCATACAAGAGTCGGAGTTGGCTGCTCCACAGGGCACATCATGTGCGCCCTCTCACTTTTCTTCCACCTCCCATCTCAGCAGAGACTAACTCTGACAGTGGCTGCATCATTAAAACATGCATAGCGATTCAATCGAGATAAATCCCCTGAATTTGTGGGTGGAGTGCAGCTGCACTCAAAAACACAAAAAGACAGAAGTGATTCTTAATGCAGTCCTGCGGTGGTTGCTTCTCTCTTAGGAGGGCGAACCATATGTGGCATTGAGAAGAGAGGAAAACCATTTGCACCTGCCCTTCACGTGCACATTTGCTCCAGCAGACACTGGGCTCTGAGGCGTAGGGCCTTGTGGACAAGGAACAGAAGGGACTGCGGCAGGGAATTATTTATTAAGCCAAAGGACACCAGCTTCCAGAGGTAGGAAGAGAAAGGATAGCTCGCCGTCTTTTCCCTGTTGGTCAGACGCCATCAAGGGAAGAAGTGAGCTGAGCCGAGCAAAGCAGCAGTAAGTATCACCACCACTGAGGAAATAGAGAGAGTGGGCGATGAGGAGGAAGAAACAAGAGGGACGAGAGGGGAAGGGCGCATTGCAGCACCACACAAATCCAGAGAAGAATGCACCTTCGGGGAGAGCTTTCCTGCAACGTCTTACACCAAACTACAACTAAATTCAGCTTCCTCGGCTATATGCAGCTGCATCAAAGCAAATTCAAACAGAGAGGGAATCGGCTGTATTATGGCAATCAGTAGCCTTTTCAGCTGCCGAAGCTACGCAACTCATATGCTTTTATACCCTCCACTATGTAAATTACAAGTAGAAAATTGAGTGAAATGTTCCCATCAGCCTAATTTATTATGTGCATTAAGCTAACACAGCTTTCAGTCTGCAGGGCTGAAACACAGCCCCAACTCCTAATGTGAGAGAGGAAATCTCCCCATATGGACACGTATGGAGAATTCGAATTAACCCTGACAGGGATGAAACAAACATGAGGTGGTCTGACCGTCTAACCCCTGATGTTTTGTGGACAAGCGAACATTACACCAATATGTGACGGTTGAACATTTAATTCCAAAACCATGCCCATTAATCCGCTGCTGTAACAGCCTCCACACTTCTGGTTTCAGGCTTTCCGCCACATTTTGGAACCGGGCTGCAGGGATCTACCGCCACTCAGCCACAAGGGCATTAGTGAGGTCCGACACTGATGTGGGGCTATAAGGCCTGACTCACAGCCAGCGTTCCAGTTCTTGCCAAGGGTGTTGGATGGTTTTGAGGTCAGGGCTCTGTGCAGGCCTGAATGTGTGTTTTGGGGCTTTGAAATGCTGAAACTGCCACAAAGTTGGAAGCACACATTAATGTCGATAATATCACTATATGCTGTGGCATTCAGATTTCCCTTTACTAGAACTAAGGGGCCTTCGCCAAACCATAACAGAAGCAGACCCAGACCGAAGGTAGACTTCAAACACTTTTATCCTGTAGACTTGACAAGTGCCTCTGACCTGTAGGCAGCTTTCTCCTTTGTGGGGGCTGGCACCTGTGGATTCACAGCAGTCGAAGGGAGTGAGACTCAGATCCTGCTGGGGTCCTGCTCGGTGGGCTTCACCTGGAGCTGCTCAGTTGTCCTTCTGGATCCATCCTCTTTCCTTATGTTTTACATTCTACGCTTTCGTCATAATTATATATACTACAATTTCATTGTAATTGTATGTTCTATGATGTCTGAATCCGTCCTCTAACCTACATTTTGCCATTGTAATTGAAAGTACTTTGATCTTCTGTTGTAAGAACGCGCTCACAGAGTCTATTCTGTACACATGACATCTATTGCATGTCTGGGAGAGGGATCCCTTCTCTGTTGCTCCTCTTGAGGTTTCTATCATTTTTTCTACGTTAAAACGTTCTAAGGACAGAGGGTGTCGTATGTTGTACAGATTGTAAAGCCCTTTGAGGCAAAATTGTGATTTGTGCAATGGGGTTATATAAATAAAATTGACATTGAAATTGTCGCTTCGAAACCCAGCCAAAGGTGGCATGTTGTGTGTTAGTGATTTATTGGCAAAACTAGGATTTCTCGTAACATACTGATCATATGGATTGCAATGGTAGAGAAGTGGATGATACTGAAGGAGTGGATTGAACAACGACAAAAAAGCTCACCACCTTATTATCTCCTAAACCTACACACAATCAGTCTGGGGCTCATTTCATCAAAGAGCTGCAAGTGATTCATCTTCCTGAGCCGGGCTTGGTCAGGTGGACACAGAAGTGCAGGCCACCTCTGGTTTTAATCAATGGAAATTCCACCTGGAGCAGAGGCAGAAAGAGCCAAAAAAAACTTGAGAGGCTCAGTGAAAAGCAGAAAATTTGTAAGAGAGAGACATCAAGTAAGGAATGAAAAGAGTGCCACAAGAGAGCCCCAAAATGAGAGATTTAAAAAGCAGCTTCTGATGATAAGGCTGACGCACAGTAAATAGGAGAGAATAAAAGACAGAGATAAATGTTGAAAGTGTTACAAGAAGAGGGGCAGGAGACAGCACGAATTAGACCATTTAACATACCAGGGCTGGGAATCAAGCTCCCAATCCATCTTTTAAAGTGCAGGAATGAAACCCCCATTCATCATTGTGGTGTGAGGATATAACTAAAGAAAAGAAAGTGGCAGGTTACAATGCCCCTGTCTTTTATCGAACTCCTCTCCTGGGACGACAGCAAAGAGTTCCTGACTTTCTGAAAGGCAGCAGGAAGATAGAGAGAGCGTTTGATTAAGTAATTCGGTGTTTACTGCCGCAGACTCATCCGTCATACGCGCCGTTTGCTTAACACACTTCGAAATGGAAGTACTTAGCAATTAAGATTGAATTGCAGAACGGAGAGACAGGTTCAAATTATATGTGACGCAGTAAAGGAGGCTATTAATTTGGGTTCAAAGAGAGCATGGCCTGAGGGGGGGAATAAAAGGAAGCACTAAAGTGTGTTACACTGTCGGAATGTGTATGTGCACGGGTATAAGTGTGCATTGCCAATCGGAAAGTCTGCTTCCAAATGATTTCCAACTCACCCAGGAGAAATGTTCAAACCAGCACAACATAATTAGCTTACTACTGACAACACCTTAAATAAACTTAAGGTGCCCACTGCAGAACCTACACAAGTCAACACGAGGCAGTTTGCAAGTGATACATAATTAATTCATAATCAGCCGAGTGAAGAAAGACTGTTTCCTCTCACAACTCTGTGGCCCAATCAAAAGTTGTGATTCAAGCTTGCGACTTCGATCAGCCTCTCAAAGCAGCACATCAAAGTTTACTGGAATTCAATCTAGCGTGAATGAGACCCCTCCGGTGTTGCTTGCAACCTTGACAACACCTTTATCAATTTCTGCCTCATTTCGCTCCACAGCATCCAGGAGCCCACTAAGAAACGGTTCCGGGTTCTTGACGACACGAGGCATAAACTCAGCTACTTAACACATTAAACCACCTGAAAACTGTAATTGAAATCTAGAAATAAACATAATTTGTTAGTAACCAATAATAATCTAACACGCAAAAGCTCTTTGTTGGGACTATGTGGGTGTGGTTTGATCAGATTTGATAACCCAACAACTGCCATCAGATTCTGATAGTTGCATTGTTCTGTCATTTGATGCCAGTACTAAATCAAAGGGTCTAGGGATAGAGGGTGTCGTATGTTGTACAGCTAGTAAAGCCCCCTGAGGCGAAATTGTGATTTAAGGCAATATCAATAAAACTGAGCCACAAACAAGAGTGAAGGTAGGATGATGTGCTCTTAATCTTGATAGATGTGCCACAATTAATGCACTGTATAGGAAAAACAGTAGGCCTGAAACGGGTTTGACACAGTCAGCAAGCGAGCACACAAAAAGCAACAATTTCTTGAGAATGTGGTTGCTCAAACATACACAACAAGGTACACTGAAGGTTCACAGCCAAAGCAAGATGAGCTCCAGAGTGCATATTTTGCATCAATCCACTCAACGGTGCTTACAGTTCCGTCTGATTGAGTGGAAAGTGTTGCTTTTATCGTCAGCCAAAACATTCCCTTTTCGCTGTTGCCGGTTTTGCACATCTTCGATTCCTTTCTCATAGCCTTGAGTTCACAGTAGGCTTTGAAATCGTCCACCTGTGGGTTGCATACGACCCTGGCACGGAAAGAGAGAAAAGACAAAACAGAGAAGTGGCATTGGAGGAAGAGGAGGATGGCTCGAGGTGGCTTAGGTCTTTTAGTCTTCGTCACATTCCGGTGCCAGCAAGCTGTCCGGGTGTCCCTGGAGGCCAGAGCCACCACACTAGATCACAGGGAGTGTCAGAAACACACAAACACACACGCGTATACAGTAGCAGGACTTGTCCTGTCCTCTGTCCTCAGTATCAAATGGCTGTTGTCAGCACAGGCAGGGCCACCATGCTGGATTCAGGCCAGGTCATTTCATTTCAGAGTATTTCATAGCAGCGAGGTCATTCTGCTGAATCAGAGCGCTTAGCAGCCGCAGTCATCACAAAGTCACCATTAGAGTTTTTAAAACTGCACTGCTTACAAATTATGATACCATATCTGCTCGGAGCTACTTGTTTCTACTACATACAATACAGGAAGATGTTTTTATTATAATTCCAAATTAGCTTCTGTACCACTAGCTTTGATCAAATCGCATCTCTCACAATGGGCTTCAATTATAAGCGCTAAGTCAGTCCATTTAAGGGACGTTTAACTGCAGGTAGCCACAGCAATTACTATATACTTTCATGCTACGCTATTAATTAGCGCTTGAGTTAATTGCTCTGTGTGTAGTCACCTTACATCTGTGAGTTAACTCTGGTGATTTAAACACAGCATAATGTGGAGTTCTTGTGCAATAATGGACAATCGAAATACCTTGTCGTGCGTTATTGCAAACAAGCATGAGGACCAAATGCTTAGGAGTCGGACCTAACCAACCAGCAAGGAAACACTGAGTACTACATGAACTTGTCACAGTGCATATACTCTACAAACATCAATTTAACATATAGCCCTTTGTCAAATATCAGACTCCCTAAATAGGTGATGCACACAAAACATACACTAGCTAATACACAAACCAAAACATGACTAGAGAAATATAAGGTCAGCGTTCCTGACATAAGCATCAGAGCCTTTCTGACTAATGCTGGCACTGATTTTCCATGGTACTGCAATTAGGATCCCAATGAAATAATTAATGTTCTAGAAATGTGACACAACAATCGTGAAATGACAAAACAGAAAAAAAAAGCAACCAACGAACTTGATAGTGACTTGTCGGCTCTTTAAACGATGTGATTACACATTTTGCTCCTGAAAGCTATTCTACTTGGAAATGTTGGTTTTATTCTGATAAAAGCTGGATTGTTACGATGGTCCATTCACTAAAAGCCTAATAAAACCACCGACACCATACATGGCTGTATGAGTTCATCGAGCAAGCGAGTTGCTGTGTAAACAAAATACTCAAGTATAATAGCTGTTATATTGCGTTGGCAACACCTGCAGAACAGAGCAAGGACATTACAAGACAGAACAAAAAGTCAAAACTTCAATCTCTTTCAGATCTTACAGAGTGCCATGATTCCAAATGCATTACCTGCTGAAGATTATAAAAATCATTTTTTAGTGTTTTATGAAACTAATCCAAGGCACACAACTCATGAAAGACCAATGAATTGAGGACACACCAGGAGCTCTCTGCTAACATAAATCTCTCACAGAAATATGCAGCCACTGGAAAACACTCATTTGCATCACCCGCAGGTTACCTATTTGATACAAAAACAAATCACAACACGGAAGCAAGACAATCAGAGAGACGGGAGAAAAAGAGAGGGAAAGAGAGAGAGGACACCTGAAGTTAAACACAGCCTAACCACCACAAATTGGCTGTCCCGGGCCAACAGCCCCATGTTTTATGTCTTGTTTATCCCTCTCCCCGCAGAATACAAGTGGCCCTCTGTCGTTTGTGCCGCCTTAATGAATGGGAGCCCATCTTCAGCAAAGTCAAAGACGCGTGGGCACGGCCGCCATCACCGCAGGTTTGTAAATCGCCAAGGGTGTCTGGGCGTCATGCCAGCAGGGGCGCGCTGTCGAAAGCAGCAAGGGATATCGAGGGTGGCTGCGGCGGGTTACTGTGGGATATGCAGGACACTGGGAAGGGTTTGTGAGCACAGAAGCTGAAGCCATAAGAGAAACATGTTCCTACTTCCACTGGCTGCGTTGACTGGAATCCTCTGCAATTCCACACACCTGTTCACATACAGCACTTTTCTATACTTCTGATCTCAGGCTGTTTTCTGTGGTTAGGGCTATAGGTCCCTATATTTCCAAATGAGGGAAATGTTAGTGCCTCTGAATCCAGTTATATTTTATACAATAATATATTTCCAAATTTGTGTCAACAGTTTGGCGAACCACCTTTCCGGTTTCAACACAACAATGCTCCTGTGCACGAAGCCAGGTCCATAAAGAAATGGTTTTCCCAGTTTGGTGTGGAAGACCTTGACTGGCCTGCACAGAGCCCCGACCTCAACCCCATCCAAATCCTTTGGAATGCCGACGGCGCGCCAGGCCTTATCGCCCAGCATCAGTGCTGGACCTCACTAATGCTCTTGCGGCTGAATGGGAGCAGATCCCTGCAGCCAGGTTCCAAGCTAAAAGTCTCCCCAGAAGAGTGGAGGCCGTAACAGCAGCCGATTCATTTCAACGGCTTTGGAATGAGATGTTCAACAATCACATACCGGGTGTAATATTCGAGTGTCCGCTCCCTTTCTTTGAGTGTCCACACACTTTTGGAATGCATATTTTTTTTAAAACATTAATAAACTTAAATAATTTCTTCAAGTACATAATTAGGAGAATTTTCAAACCTAAACAAAATAATGCCAACACTAAATAAAGAAAGACATGCAAACCAAATAAATACAACATTTTTGATATTATCAAGCAACTCAACTGCAGCTTTGCTACTTTCTGATGAATATATAACACAATAGAGCATAGGGCCAAGGGCCCCTCCCCTCCACATAAACTGAGACATCTGCATGTAATAGCAGCCTTTAAGTTGTGCCAGCCTGCTGTCTGAGTCCCTGACCTTCAGTCAAAGTCTTCAGCCTCCAAAACTTTCAGTATGCATGTCTGCAACCTGAAAGTTGTTGAACAGTGTTTGAGAGAGCTGTGAGAAGAGTGTTTCTCTCCTGTTGTCTTCTCACTGCTCCCCGAGGGCGTCATAATTCACTGGAGCCAAAATGAGAAGCGAAAACCAAGAGCGCCGCGGAAAATGAGAGCGCAGCATGTGTCTAAATAACACACACACCTGGCTGTTTGACCCCGCGGTAATTGCTAGTGCTGTCGCAATGACACGATGTAAGTATTCATCTATCTACCTTCATCATACAGCCATTCATCCAACCAGCTGTTTATGAACAGACCAAACCACTGCATTGTTGGTAAATGAGGTAAATAAAACCTTGTGGGTTAGATGTAAATTGGTCAGATCTCTAGTCACTGAACCAGTTACGGAGTAAGAGTTGGGGAAACCAAACCAGAGCTAAAAGGAAAGTGGATATTGGAAATGAATGCTAATGTCGCTGTGTGTCAACCAGACGTAATGAAGCTTTCGTTCAAACAAGATAGGCTCTTACTATAGATAATAATAACTACATTGTGTGGGGTCAGGCCTTAGGTTCCAGTAGGATAGTTGGTATGGTTAGCTGTTGCAGAGATGCAGCCGATATGAGCAGAAAACTGCTACTTAGTATGCTTTTTAAGTTAGCTATTTGTCAAATTAACTGTGAAACATTGAAAGTCCCTTTTCATCTTTGAGAGCTTTTCATCTTGAAAGGACAATGTTGATGTTCATCCGAGTTTTTATATCCTTATTTTCAGCTGAGTGATTAATCATTCAGTTCCTTTTCAAAACTAAAAAAAAAACATCTTTATTTGTCATCTCCTGAATGAAGAAGTAGGTCACATAATGACACCTGAGCCTTCTACATTCACTGAGCGAAGACTGTGAAATGTGGTTGACAACTCCAAAAGATAGTAAGTGGACCTTTGAGCTTACATTATTTGGCTACATATAAAACACCCCTTTCCTATACAGCCACAGATTAGTCTTCCCTGGTGCAGGGTGTTGAAAACAACAAATGTAAAAACAAAGTTGTCATGAACTTATTTTAAAAGTACTGTTGAAAGCTAATCCACAAACTGTGCTGTGTCCAGATGGCTTAAAAACATGAATGTATTTGTCATTTTTAGAAACACTGTATGTTCAGGAACGCTATTGGGACCTCAGCCATAGTTTAAAAAAGGGTTTGACTAAAGCTGCTATCGTGGTGCGTGATGAATGGGGCTGCTGGCCAAGACTAGCAAAAGCAATCTGCTGTGAGCGGGGGCAGGCATTTACTCTGCCATCAAACATCCAGCAGCTGATTTACACATCGCTAGAAAGTGCTCCTTCCTCTTGAAGCTACCTCTGGTCCTTTAGCATTTTGCAAACAGAAATATGAAAACGGGCCCACGCATGTGTTTCGCTGAGGTCAGGTGAAGAAGCCAGACAGGTGTGTAACAAAATGACACGGTAATGTTACCTCCTGTAGTTGAATGAATACACAAAGGAATGTGCGCATGTTTGGAGTCCATTCATCATGTCTTTACTAAGTCTTACACCGGCATCGCATAGTTTGTGTGCTTTGAGCTCCTTTACGCTGCTAGCGACATAAGACAGGAGGGCCAGAGGGTCAAGTCACAGAGAAAAGAGTGTGTGAAGGTGGTGGGTGGGGGCGCCAGGTGCAGAGGCCACTGAAGAGGAGGAGGCTTTTTTCCCCCTCCGAGGATGAGCTATAACTGCAGTACATGGTGCTCACACTCACACTATGCACTATGGCGGCCCCGACAGAAGCTTCTTTCAGCTGCAGAGTTATTGGGCAGCGGCGGAGTAAAGGGGCAGGGGAGGGAAAGTGCGGTGAAGTGCGAAAAACCAGGCACAGAGAGCAAGATCCTCAAAAGGAGCTCTAATGGACCTTGAGATCCAGGTGGGGGACATGAAAGGGGAACAGGCACCAGCGGCAAAGCTTTGAGGTTGTCTCTTTATAAAATGGTGTGTTCAGTGTAATATGAAGGGAGAATAAGACGTGCGCACGTGGTTTTTCGTGCGAGTACAGAAGCCGACTATCCGAATAATGCGGTAGGTGATGTTTATAAGGCACATACTGTACGTTCTCCATCGTCCGAACCCTGCTGGCCAAATATCCAGACGCAGTGTTTCGGGAGTGTTTCGTGATGGGGGGGTGGAACAAGAAAGCACGCTCGGGCCGCTTATCTCTGTCATGCAGACGTTTGGCCTCTGGTCTTCCATCACTTCACTTCCTTGTTAACAGGCTGCACGGTAACCCGAGCACCATGTGACTCCCAACGGTTGACTATTAGCACCTCTCCCCACGCCGCCTGGGAAAGGCCACCTCGGCTTGTTTGATGTCTCAGAATACGAGGCGAGCGGGGGACCGGGATGCTGAGACAAATGTTTTCCATTAATCAGCAGGATAGCGAGGATTGATTTTAGGAGACACATAGGTGAATCTCATTTCCTTCTTGGCTTAATCCAACATTTCAATTTAGCCCGGCTTTCATCCACCAAGTTGAAAAAGTAATAGATTTTTGTATAATAAATAATTCAGATGATTGTGATTAAACTTCTTCGCGTTCTGGTGCTAGTGAGACGCTGTGTTGGTTGTGGGCCGGGCATGCTTCCTAACACTCTGATGGTGATGACGGGGCCCTGAGAGTCAACTGTCTCTGTTTCTGCCTGGACATTAATCACTGTCACACTCCTCTCTTTCTCTGTCTGCCTCAGTCTGAAACAGAGCCTCGATGCTCCCGCCGAGAGCCACTTCTATCGTCATAGCAACCAAAGCCAACCGCGGACCAAACCCGGCAGCGCTTTAGAGGTAGTGGGGCCCAAAAAATGCATTTACTATTGAACATTGAAAGCTTGAGGGGACAAAACTTATATGCACCATGCTTTTTGCTCCACTTTGTTGACTTAAACAGTTGCTTGACCACCCCTGTTTGTCAGACTTGTCCCCGGTGACAGACAGAGCAAGCTTTTTACGGTGCACTGCAGCTGATCCTCGTGTCACACATCAAATGAGGACTTGGGTTAACACTTGAAGTGTTTGCTGTTACGCTCATTTTATAGACGTGCGGCCCTATATGTTCTTCATGTTCAGCATCAGTTACCGAATGAGCTCATGATTAAAGGTCCAGTGTGCAGGATTTAGTGGCATCTAGTGGTGAAATTGCAGTTTGCAACCACTTGAATACCGAACGCATCACCCTCTCGTTCTAAGCGTGTAGGAGAAACTACGGTGGCTGTGAAACTCATGAAAAAACGTGAAAGGCCCTATCTAGAGCCAGTGATTGGTTGGTCCGTCCAGGGCTACCGTAGAAACATGGCAGTGCAGCATGGCGGTCTCCGTGGAGAGGGACCCGCTCCCTCTGTAGATACAAAACAGCTCATTCTAAGGTAATGAAAGGACAACGATCTTCTTTTCAGGCGATTATACGCTAATGAAAACATACCTATAAATATTATATTCCATTTGTGCCAATAGCTCCTCCTAAATGTTCCGCACTGACCTTAAAGGCTACTCATGCAGCGCCATCCCCCTGCAAGCCTCCAGCTATGAGCCTACAGCGCACACGCAACGTGAATCACAAAGCAGCCACTTTGGTGGAGAAAAACTCCAGTCTGTCTGTTGGCTTAAGACCAAGAGATTTCTGGCAAGAGCCAAACAAAAAGGTCAAAAGACGGAGTAGAATAATTTCTCCTGAGCGTCTGGCAGGTTAAGCTTGAGTACAGCTAGGTGCTCATTGCTACACAGGTCAAATGGAAAAGCTATCACATGCAGACACTGAATAATAGCCCGGTCTGATTCTCTGTGACAATGTGAGCTGTGTTGGCATCTGAGATGTGAAATAGGCCTATAGCTGCCACACAAAAGAGTAGGTGGCCTCTGTTATTGCTTCCCTTTGTCACCCATTCCTCAATTCAGAACCATGCCTTGTCTTGTACACACACACAGTACAAACGTGGATTTTCCAGAGGAAATTGACCAGTGGCATTGAAAGTGCATTGTGGGAGAAATCATTCTACTTTGGATTGAGTAGAATGAAGAACATAGTATGAATGGCATATGAAAGATGATATTATCGAATCAGCGTGATAGCGTGTTTCACCGTGAGGGTATAGAATATATTGAAAGCGGTGTGGTAGCTGAGGAGACATGTAATTATCCAAAAAGCAGGCTTTGTGTCTTTGGGTCAGGGACAGTGATAACACATGCAGCATAAAACATTTAGAGGTTCTGGATTCTAACAGGGAAAGATGAGCTTCACACAGAAAAGGAAATAGGAAAAACAGAAGATGACCAAAACGATAAAGAAACCATTAGAAACTATAAAAACAAGCAATATGTCTGTGTATCTGTTTGCTGCAGTGCATTTGATTTTCCAGCTGCTACACCTGTCACTGGACATGTTCAAGTTGTGTTCCTCAGTAGATTATTTATGATTCTTACTCGGCTCTGCTGTTTACTGTAGGGGTGACATCTAAATGGGACAGCATGTGTCACACTTGTGTGTCAGGAGCAAGATGAGATGGGGGGGGGGAATAAATGTTGGTTAATTTGCAGCCAAATTTTCTGCAGAATAGCTTGTTTTACAAACACAACAAGAAAAAGGCAGTGGTCAAGTCCGTGTTACCACAGACCCATACAGAATAATGCTACACAACAAACCCAATTCAGTTCCCAACAAATCTTTTACCGCCCTTAATTTACTCAGATCCCAATTTTTTAAGAAGCACATTGTGTGAATCCAATATAATTAAGGCGAGAAGAGCTACAACAACCTATGACATAAAGAGAAGTTCAACCCATCATTCAGCAAACATTTCAGTCCCCAATCTTTAACTGGTCCTCCATCATTAAGCAGGACAAACAAATCATAACTGGGCCGAAAGCGAGGAACAAAATGGCACGCGCCAATGTATTTTCTCAAGAATGATTGTTAACGTTTTTCATTATCAAGGTGAACGTGAGAATTCATCGTGCCATAGGGTGTTAGGTCACGTGGTCCAGCCATAATGCAAAGTGTTTGTTTCAGCTATGACAGGGTTCAGAGGAAATGTTCGTGGATCGGGCAAAGATCAGGGCAAAACAGGAGCTGGGACCGAGACAGTTTCCTCCTCCCAGTCACCCTCTACTCTCCAGTGAATTTAGGCAAGGCACTGCATTTCCAGCCAACATCTGACAAAGGGACAACTGCCGTATTTAGTGCTGCAAAATCATCAGGGTCATACTGCAAATCACAGCCCGACATGTGGTTGTCCAATTACACGTGCGACGGGGATGAAGGGTTGTGGGGGACAGTGAAAGTGGAGACCAGCTGCTAACGGCTGATTTCCTGGATTTTCCTGCAAACAAAACAGGCACATTCGCAAACACCAGACTGTTGACCAGCAGAGATGCATGTGCTGTGCTCTCTAATGAGCCAGTTATACGCCCTATCAGAGGCAGTTAATCAGAGTCTGATACTGGAAACAAACCAATGCTAATAAAACTTTAGGTAAACACATCAGAACGTTGGATCTGCGTTAGCTAATGGCCTCCAAACCCGCTGGTACTGCTGAGATGACAAACTGAATCATGACAGCCTATTACAATGCCAAATAATCCCAAGCGCAATAGAAAAATTGATACGTCACTCTTCTTCCTGTCAGTGTGTAAATACATAGCTAGATAAATACCACAAGATTGCCAATTTGTCCTAATCCAAGCCTTGTTTGGAGGGCTTACTGCAAACCTATTACTTCACTGAGCACAGACTCAAGAAAGGAGTTTAGCTCTCACCCTGTGCTTCCATTTGGGAGAGATACAACCATTTTAGAGGGTATGGCAGGGTAAATGTTAGCCTTATTCCATTAGGAGGGTTTCTTAAAGCAGAGCACAATGGGGCTTTTCAAAGTAAAATACCCAAAACCCAGAGATCATGGAGAGGAATTCTGAGGATTCAAAGCAAAAGTAAGGGTTGGATCTAGGAACTTAACAACACTTAACAGCACTTTAAACAGTAGTTTTTATGAAATATTGTTAATTGATTGTTTTATGTTTATGATTTAGATAGAGACATAATATACATTAAAGAAATATGTTTAAAAGTACCACATTTATGTCAGAATAGGACTTATTTCACTCTCAACATGATTTGTTTCTATTTTGTGCAATCAAACATTTTAGAGGTTTCAGAGACTGTGCACTTATGTTTTTTCACTGTGTCTACTGTTACCAATCCATCATAGCTTCCAGTCCCACCAGAGGATCTATTGGAAAGGGTTTGTCAGATCTCTAAGAGGACTTTGACAGTTCATGAGACCTCTAACATAAGAGACCTCTCCAGTGTCTTGCAAAGCAAAAACAGACAACCGGAGAGCCCATCCAGCCCACAGAGCCAGTGGTTCAGAGTGGTATTAAAGCAGTGGAGCTGGGACAATGTTCCCACCGTCCCCACAATGGGCTCAACACCCATCTTCAAACCCAGTCCTCCGGGTCACATCAAGCCTTGAATAAGCTCCCTTCCTAAAGCTTCTGGGGGTTTCAGCCATGCGTCCAGAGCATCAATGGGAATAGTGTTCCTCCCCCCACAATGGCCAAATCAACTGTGGGAGCACTTTCTCCTCCTCTTGCGCCCCTTTTATTCTCGCCCTGCTCAGACCATTCCTGGGGCTGAACAGAGGAGGGACGGGAGAGAAAAGGCACATGCCTTCACGTCCGCTTCGCACGCACACAAAGAGAAAAATCAAATTGCTTAGACATGCACGCATGCGCACACGCGCGTATGAGCGCATGCTTGCATGCACAACCCACACTCACACACACCTCGTCTAATACCAAGGGGGATAACAATGACAATGTGTGAAAAGAAGGAAAACACCGTATAGTCTGACGCTAAAGGTCAGCGCCTTCACTTTAAAACCTGTCCTTCAAATGACCAATGGAGGAGAAACGAAGAGCACCTGTATATTCTAATGATGATTTTCAAGCAGTCAGTGCAAGTTTGAGAATGACATGCAATTACACTGCATGAAACCAGTGCTGCAACAAATAATTATTTTCATTATTGATTAATCTGTCAATTGCTTGTTTTTTCATCTCTGAAAATAGTAAAAAAATTGTCCATGACAAGTTCCTAGAGGTGACATCTTCAAACTGCATGTTCTGATAGTCCAAAACCAAATACATTCAATTTACAATTATACTTTAACACCACATTATATATTATTATATTGATCAAATAATCGTTTTAGAACTACATTAAACACCATCAAAAAAAATCACGTATTACGTGGAACATGTTTCTTTCCAGCTTATTTTTGGGCTTGACAGACTGCTTGCCCTTTTCACCTGTATTCACCCTATTTGTAAAGGTACAGCAATAACAACACAAGAAAAGGGAGGGCAAACAATGACGATAACGTTCCAGAGACAAATTGAGACTGTTGGGTCGCATCAAGCATTAATTAGCGGGGTTGCAGACAGCGCTGCAGAGACGCTGCAGGCCGCATCGGGTTTCACAGACGGCGAGGTTGTGTGTTGAGGCAGCGAGAGGCTAGGTTACAGCCTGACAGACACTGCGAGCGAGGGCCACGCCAAGTGCACTCTGCATTCGGGAACAATGAGATCCCGGGAGGCTGAGGGGACCCAGACAGATCGTGGAATTATTCATTTCCACCCACCGGCTCAGACTGCACCATGCAGACCGCCGGGCCTCCCTCGGCTCATGGCTTAAACTGTCTGGTTACCACAAGTACAAGTTCTCCCTCAAACCTTCTCCGTCACGGCCAGACGACCAAGCTAAAGACGAAGGCAGGGTCTCACCAGGGTGCTGTTTCGCGCGCAGCAAAGTTCATCTGTCAAGCTACACTTTGTGTCTGACAGTAAAACTGGCCACAGAGCGCTCAAGTCGACCTGAAAAGAAAAAAAGGAAAAAAAAACCCCAACCAAAATCAAATAGCTAAGGAATGATTTCATGTCAAATAAAACGAGGGGTACTCAGGCTAAGGACCTCAATCAGGCCGGCAGAGAGTGTGTGAATGGAAAATGGCAACATTTATGCCAGCACTATGGGACAGCATAATCACACTCAGGTGACAAGGCAGCGGAGCTCGGGTATGAAGACCACAGTGAATATTGAGGCCTGGGCTGCCACCACAAGTCACTTCTCACCTGAAGCTGTGATTTCAAATCTGGCATTATATTTGCATACCAGCGAGCAGCAGACGCACCACTGTGGCTGCAGTGTTCAGGAATATATAGAACCACTTTAAGCAAGCAGCTCTCCGGGTGTCTCTTCACTCTCCTTGAAACATCTCAACAGTTTGCGTGGTACGTTTTCGCCTCTCTCTGCATGCGGACAGCTTTGTTTTTCCTCAGTGTGCCCTGACCTAATTACCATGTGAATCCTGCTCAAGAAGGCCACTTTAAAAGTCTACAGTCGCTCCGCTTCACTTTCACCATGCCAGGCTCAGCGAGTGTCAAAAGGGGGCAAAATCAAGATCGACGGTCGCCAGGGCCCGTCTCGGCTAGCCGCTCACCGCCCTCGCAGCAGTTCTTGGAGCATCCCTCCTGGGTTTTAAAGCGTGGAAAGGGGTCTCTGTCGTGGCCACTCTCAAGTCAGGATTGGAAAAAAAAAAAACAAAAAAAAAAAGAGCACGAGGCGTTACAGTGCATAAATAAACTGAGGTCTGGTTCCGATGAGCGCCGACAGATGTCCTGGGGCGCTTGTTTTACGTGCATGAAAAGCCAAACGGCGGGATGACAGACTAACAGCAGATATGCCATGCTGTAGAAGTTGTCGCTTTCCACTTCCCGCCTTGGTTTTTGGTCGGCGAAACGCTGAAATGAGTAGACAGCCTGTCAGCTCTGGGGAGACAGCTTATTTTTCCTTGAAATTTATTTTCTAGTTTTATAGACCGAAAGATTTTCTAGTTTTATAGACCGAAAGATTTCTGAAGGGTAACCTTCAGAAGAGACCTTATACGAGACCGAATCATATGTGTTATCAGTCTTTAGACAGACACACACGTCAACGCTCACGCAATTGTGGCGGTCAGACCATACTGAACGTGGCATGTTCTTTTTTCTTAGACAGGTAATGTCGGATGGAGAAGACGGATCGAGTTCCCCCACATTAAACTTGCATATCCGTTTGTCCCCTCTCAAATGGTGCCCGACAACAGAAAGAATCCACATGGCACAGTTTAAACGCATCATCGAAAATGTGACGAAGAGGCTGCTGGCTCCTCTACTCCACGCCTACCATATTTGTTAATGAAAAATGAATTATTTATGTCGACATCGGATGCCACAAAGATACAGACCTCTAAATATAATCAAAAACAAAACACTTTCACACATCGTAACTACAAGGACATCGAGGAGAGACAGGGAAATAGACAGAAGGGGAAAGTGAACATAGAGGAGTTTGTGGGGGGGGGGGGGCTCCTGCCAGTTTGTGTTTTGTGTTCTCTTTTGCTTTGCTGGTCTGGTTCCCCCCACCAGGGCCTGTCAAGAGCCCTCATAAGTTCATCAAAGACGCAAACCTGTTTTCCATTTGAAAGGACTGACCCAGGATACTAAAACAGCTCTTCAGATAACAAAAGCGATAACCATCCATAAGACAAGCATGTGGGTCTGACAAACTCTGTAAGAATATATGAATATCATTCAAAAGATGGGGGGGGGGGGGGGGCGATATGGGACTTTCCCACGTGTTGATGAATGAACTAAATAAAAACAGGAGCGATGCCAACTGCTGTTTTGAATTCCAGACGGGGAGAATGAGGTTGTTAAGATATGAGACGGGACTGAGTAAAACAGGATTCCGTGCTATTGTTAGTCTACTGACCACTACTGAAATTAGAGGAATAATACTGTAGAAAACTAATGAAATGAATATCTGTTTAACTGGATCACTAATTATAGGTATCAAATGATTTTGGGAGATCAATATATATATATTTCCTGTCCATGGCATATTTTAAATGGAAGCAAAGTGGCTTAAAAAAAGCTTAAGTGGAACACAAACACACTTCCCAAAACTCAAACCGGCCATGCTCAGGTGCATTTGGTGGGCCATTTAATGTTAATTAATAATACTATGTCCTTCATCTGTGCTGTTGAAGACAGTGAACCACTGAGGCTCAGTAAAATTACAGATGAGCAAAGAGTGCAACCCTAAAAAGGCTTCTAAAAGCCCCAGTGGTGGTGGTTACTGGTGATGGAAAATAGCTTTCAAGTGAATAAATTGTTTGATTAATTTAGTAGAGTGGATGTGATATTAAGCCTCGAAAAATGCCCTGCAGATGAAACCGCCTGCTGATAAAAGCTCGTTCAAAAGGGCTTGACAATTAAGCGCCTGGAGCAAAAATAAATAAATAAATAGAAATCACACAAGCAACAATCCATTAAAGCACTGTCCCTATATGTTTCCATTTGTCCGGGCCTGGATGCGTGCTGCACCTTTGCTTCAGCTGCTGCTGTGTTCCACTTGTGGAGAGCACAGCACAGGATGCAGCAAACTTCACCTGGCAAGGTGTTGCCACCGCTGCACAGTGCTGCACAGTGCTGCTCAACGCTGCCCTCTGTTGCTCTGCAACCAAACAGCCCGCCTCCCGCTCCAGCGATGCATTTCAGAAGAATCAACTTATAAATACATGCAAGAGGGAAATGTTATAATGTTATAATACTGTATTTCTTTGTTCGACTTCCCCCACTCTGGGAAGCTTTCTCCTGGACACTTATCCATCCTTTCAATTTAAGATAATGATAATTTAAAAAAAAGATGTGGAATGTCTGTATTTTTAGGGGAGAAACGCAGAAGCAATTTATCCAAGTGACAGGCTCATGGATATTGACTTTCTGAGCTGATTTTGAGGGTTTTCATGCGGAATTAGTCCCGAGAACGTTTGCCGGGATTTGGAAAGAATAAAAGAACGTGCGCAAAGGCTGCGCATTCCGCGCGTAAAAGCCATTTTGTTAATGGTCAATTTTACACAACATATTTGTAACCCAAATGAGGTCTCCACGTTAGAATACAGATCATTTGAGGGGGGGGGGTGCAATTGAGACGCACAACAGTTAGACAATCCACTTTCCCCTGAAAGCCCATATCAATGAAGTTTCCCCTGAAGATTATTTGTTAAAGTTCGTCTGGATCGCGACTGCGGGGCAGCGTGGCGCACGAAGTTAGTTTGAGACGGTGCTAACGTGTCAGGCACAGGCGGCTCCTGCAGCCCACAAATGCTCCTCTGATCCCGGGATGGAACGTGAGTGGAAAGTAAAGCTGGCGTGGGATAAAGGGTCTGCTAACTGCTCTGAATAACACGCGCTGTAAACGCACAAGTCACCTCGAATGAAACAGCCAAAGCGCAGAAAAGTGTTTGACATTTAGAAATTAAAAAAAAAAACAAAAAACCGCCACATTGCTCAAACCCTGAGAGAAAAATGGTCCGGAGGAAAACGGAACCCGCGGCGTGGCTGAATAAAGCTTACGAGCAGCCAACCCATTAGTGATGGAGGATGATTTATTTTATTTTATTTTTTTATTTTATTTTATCTAAGCGGGTTACTCAAGCTAAAGCAGGCGATTGTGTTGATTTGGTCTCCACTATAAAAATCCAGCACCTCAATCAAAGTCGAGCCACATCCATTTCGCCTGTAACGACCAACCTAAAGCGGGACACAAGCTGGGAACTGGTGCACAACACACCTAAGAAGTGCTTCTTTTTTAAATCAGTCATTTCAGGCATCTTGCCAAATGAAAGAAAAGAAAAAGTGATTTTCCTTTTTTACCTTCGAAGGTGTTTGTATTCCCCAAGTTGATGACAATGCCAGGCAGCGATGAGGGGAGAATCAGACTCGCGCTCTGGGCAGTGGAGACAGAACAGAGATGGGTTCTAGTGCTGTGTGCTCCGCCGCTGTGTGCGTCCCTCTCCGAGCGACCTGAAGCCAACAACTGCTCGCTCTCTCTCTCTCTCTTTCTCTCTCTCTCTCTCTGTCTCTCTCTCTCTCTCTCTCTCTCTCTCTCTCCTTCAGCGTCGGAAGATACCACGGGTTGAGAAGGGG